>OU026154.1:23679615-24292884 GCA_907269105.1 Volucella inanis | reverse complement strand
GATATTAGTAAGACCATCAGCATCACACAAATTAGATTTATTTAAGCTACCAATCGATTTCAATATGAAGACGAAACTACTATCTTCCACCGGAACAGTGTTTTCGTAAATACCTGGACAATTTGAACAATTCTGGACAATTTTAGGCTGCGTCCTATATAAAAAAAAAACTATTAAAAGCGTCTACAATTTAACGTCATGCACCGTCAATACATAAAACAGGAGACTTATTTTTGGCCGTATTTTTATTGATTATTATTGCTATTGACTATTTTATGGTATAGGCAATAGATACATTACTGCAAGAATAGTCATTGTCCCAGAATTCGTGACACAACTCGTTCTTAAGCTTCTGAAAATCTGTTTTTATTTTTTTCCTGTACAGGTTCTGTAATTTGAGTGACCTTACTATGTGAAATATTAAATAAAAGACCAGTTAAAGAATGGTCAGTAATACAGGGTTTTCTAATAACGACTTGACAACTTTTTTTTTAAATAAAAGGCAAATAATTTGAGATATTTCAAAAACTTTATTATTGGCTTGAAGTACAATCAAAAAATTTATGAATGGAAATCGACTTCGTTCATATGGCTACCGCGGGCACGTTTGCAGCGGTCGATTCGTTGGACCCAATTTTCAACGACTTGGCCACACATAGCGGCCGAAACGGCCGCTATTTCGCGTTCAATGTTGGCTCTGAGCCTTTCCAACGTCGTCGGCGTGTTAGCATAAACCAATGACTTAACGTAGCCTTACAGAAAATAGTCAAGCGGCGTTAAATCGCTCGATCGAGGCGGCCAATCGACTGGCCCATGTCTTGAGATACCATACTTCACGCTCACCATACTTACTCTTCAATAAATCGATTATAGCGTGTGCTGTGTTACTTGTGGCACCATCCTATTGAAACCACATTTCGTCTAAGTCCATATCTTCCAATTCGGGCCAAAAATAATCGGTGACCATGACGCGATAACGCTGAACATTCACAGTAACGTGACTATCGTTATCGTCGACGAAAAAATATAGCTCAATAATGCCGCCGGTATGCAAACCGCACCAAATAGTTATTTTTTGTTTATGAAGCGATGATTCATGAAGCACATGTGGGTTTTCACCCAACCAATAACGCATATTTTGCTTATTAACGAACCCATTGAGCCAAAAATGAGCAAATTAGCTGTAAAAATGGGTGTAAACCAAGATCCTTACGCAAGATACGCCGTAATGTGGTCTGAGCGATGTCCAATTCTTGAGAACGCCATGGAATTGACTGCTTTGGATCGTTTGCTACGGACATCTGAACGGCAGCGATATTTTTGACACTTCGACCAAACCGTTGTCTCACTGACACGGCAACATCACACAATGAATATGCAGACTCAAATTTGTGTACTTAAACTTGTTATTGACTGTCTACTAGGACGAGAATTACGACCGAAAATTGGAGTTAACGCTCTTAAAGTTGCAGTCACCGACTCCGAATATCTGTAGGAAATTTTTATAAGTTGCAGACGTTGCTCGTTAGTATACTTTACCACGATGAACACGCTCTCCATACTTACTCTTCAATAAAGCGATTGTAGCATGTGCTGTGTGGCTTGTGGCACCATCCTGTTGAAACCACTAGTCGTCCAAGTCCATATCCTCCAATTCGGAGCACAAATAATCGGTGATCATGGCGCGATAATGCTGACCATTCACAGTAACGTGACGATCGTTATCGTCGACGAAAAAATATGGCCAAATAACGCCGTCGGCATGCAAACCGCACCAAACAGTTATTTTTTGTGGATGAAGTGGTGATTCATGAAGCACATGTGGGTTTTCATCCAACCAACAACGCATATTTTACTTATTGAATAACCCATTGAGCCAAAAATGAGCTTCGCCACTGAAGATGATTTTGCGATGAAATTCATCATCTTGGCGCATCTTCTCCAGAACCCAATCGGAGAACGTACGTCGCTTCAAATGGTCCATCGGCTTCAATTTTTGAGTCAGCTTGATCTTATAAATCAAGTTTCTTACGCAAAATACGCCATAGTGTGGTCGGAGCGATGGCCAATTTTTGAGAACGCCGTGGAATTGACTGATTTGGATCGTTTGCTACGGACGTCTGAACGGCAGCGATATTTTTGACACTTCGACCAACCCGTTATCTCACTGACACGGCAACATCACACAACGAATATGTAGACTCAAATTTGTGCACTAAACTTGTTATTGCCTGTCTACTAGGGCGAGAATTACGACCGAAACTTGAAGTTAACGCTCTTAAAGTTGCAGTCATCGACTCCGAATATCTGTAGAAAATTTTTATAATTTGCAGACGTTGCTCGTTAGTGTACTTTACCATGATGAAAATATTGAGTTTATTGAATAAATTGACCGTGACAGTTTGATGATAAGTGAAAGAATGCGTTCACAAATTAAATTCAAAGTTGTCAAGTCCCTATTGGAAATAGGGTTTTAGATCAAAAATGCCGTGTTCGAATTTTAAAAGGCCAACATTTTTGAAACGCCCATAGATATGGTCTAAGCAACTACCCAATACCGGACTAATGGTTTCCTTTATAAAATTTATTAGACCATTTGAAGCCAATAATCAGTCAGTAGTACCACTACCATCCAGAAAGTTCTCTGTTGCTAAGAGAACAGTAAAGTCGTTTATGAACATCATCACATTGAACATATGCATTCCATATAGACACAAAAAGACATACACTTCCTTCTCTATTTCAATGGAAACTCGGCGCTAGGACGTCGATCATTTTATATTCGTCTTTAATAAAACACCCAACACCACCTGCAGCATAATAACAGGAAATCCTTTTTTAGCTTTTTAAGTAAACCATCTCAAATACCTATGCTGTGTGACAGTAACATTTATTTTTCTATAAAACTACAATTTCAGATTTGTGACCATAAACTTAGGATTAGATGTGTGAATGCAAAATATCAGGGTGTTATTTCTTAAATATTGTCGGTAGTTATGCCAGAATTGTGTTTTCGTGTGGACAACAATTTAGCACATTTTTACCAGTTGGTAGTTTTGTTCAGTTTTGTTAAATTAAATCCAACATTTTAAGGTATATATAAATTTTTTAGATGATTAAGGTAAAATTAAGTGTATGTAAGTGTAGTTATAAAAAATGTGTCGTTAGACATGGTGAAAGGACGTTGGTGTTTTAAGGAAAAAAGATCGCTAATTCTACAAATGAAAACAAAGGTCAAACGGTTGCGAAGATTCGTGAACTGTTGCGACACATATGGTATTTCAAAAAACGTCAAGCAAGCCCCAAAATCACGCAAAACAGCACCAAAAAGACCATTTAATAAAAAAAAACTTCGATTAGTGATCCTTTCAAGACCTCTTATGCTATAAAACAACAGGCATCGTTGAAATATGGCATCAACGTATCCTCAAGAGCCATCAGACGTCGATTAAACGAAAAAAGTTTGCATGAATGCATAGCCCAAAGAAAGACTCTTGTGTAAACAAAAACTTAAAGGCTAGGTTGGACTATGCAAAAGAGCATTTAAACAAACCGCTTTCTTTTTGAAAAAATGTAGTTTGGTTCGATGAATTCAAGTTTTGTAGGTTCGGGTCAGATAGGAAAAAATATGTAACATGCAACAGGAACCAAAGTACATTTCGCAATGAATGCTCTTAAATATCATGATTCCGTCCTAAGCAGTACAACTTGTTTATGGAATGCCCTGACGAGCTCTCCATTTCATAATCGTCATAACTTGCAGACATTTAAAACCAACGTACATCGATACCTCTCTTTTCTTCCTTCCTAAGTTTCCTTCGCCACGCTGTCTTCAAAAATTTTAAATGTATAGTAATCCCTTAGGTGCTCGCAATTTATAAACACAAAGCAAGAAAAAAGCGTGGGATCGCTGGATGACTACACATGCAAAGATGGCTTGCAGAGAATAACCAACGTTCCGAAAGGAATTGGAAGTAGGCGTGATTTTTCAAAGAAATATGGCACCAGAGTTGGTTCCAAATACTCTGCCTACGGTGGTTCTCTGGTGAGTAGAATAAATAAAAGTTTTGCTATAAATATATCTAGCATGGCAAAAGGCATTCCATCCATCAATCAATACGAGATGCAATAGTGAGCACCAAAGCACTCTATGAACTCAGCACGGCTTTAAAAATTGGAATTCAACAGTCGATTCCATACAAGCGATAGTAGATACAGTAGCAGAAGTAATATAGAAGGTAAGTTGGTAAATGGAGACAATTTCAACGCTTGACATTAAAAATAATTTTAACTATGCTAGCTAGTCATACAATAAGAATTGCTTGGCCAGAATAGATAGATCATACTACTAAAGATGGTCATAGACTACTTCAGCAACAGAAGGATAAAATATCATACTGACGCTGACGTCCCCCGTAAGGAGTGGGAATGAACCGATTTGGTGACGACGTCGCAATAGTCAAGCACATGCACCAAACAAAATCCGTCTCGGAGGTGGTTCTTCCGAGCATCAAGGATTATCTGGATTCTTCCGATCTGAAGCTAGCCGAACACAAGATCTGTTGTAATAACCAACCACAAAACAATGATGTATGTGAGTTGAAAATGAACCCAGGGCAAAAGTATCCCTAAAACAGCTCGTATTGACGCTTGATAACAGGCTACGTTTCAGGGCCCAAGTCGAGTATGCCAATAGAACGACATCGCTGATTCAAGCAGATGTTATCTGCCGCTTCAGTATGGGTGAGCGCAATATCAGTAAAAGAGTTATAAAGTAATCTGTTGTCAGCTTGCAGTCTCTTCGCAATTGGGACACGCAGCGGTTTTTAAGCAATCTTTTACGAAAGAAACGGAATCATTTCCGTCGACATCTTGGCTAATGAGAGTAAAAAGTTGTACCATAGACAAACCGCAAGCCAGCAGGATGCAAAGAAAGTGAAAGAGGAAGATCGGAAAAATAGGTGGAACAGCTCCACAAAAGGCAGTATCAGTCATCAAACCATAAACAACGAAGGCAAGATGGGACTGTGAATACCAAGTTGTCTTGTCCGGGTAGGGCGACTATGGGAATTATCTCCATATATTCGGGCACGATAACATACGGTGTCTAACTGCATACTTTGGAGACTGAAAAAACTATCACCCAGGTTGACATCCAAATAATTAGCTACCTCAGCTGCTGTTCAGCTGTTCTCGAACAGAGAACAACCAGTTTTGAGAAAATTTGCTGAAGCCCATCTCTAGGACTGTGTGCGATTTAATCCATCCGGTAATCTCTCATTCGTTCCAGCATAATCTACCAAATGTATTGTAACCGTTCGTTGTAGTACAATTAAAAGGCATTTATTTGGCAAAAGGAATGATTCTTTATTGTTGGAAAAAGTTAGCAAAATTAAAACTGCTATACCTGGTACATTTTCTAAGCCCCTACATGGGCTTTTTATGATAGAAAAAGCTACAGGAATAATCGCAATCCAAGGATCTAGCAACTTCCGGGTGTGTTGATTGAGACCTTCAGACAAGCGAGAGTGTATTATTGCTTTTGCGAATATCACTTGGAGCATTATCTTGTGGGGTCACCCCCACTGTGTATCTTGCAGCACATCTTTTCGGTATTTACTCATACAATCATCATCATACCACGAGACTTATGTCAACGTGGGGAATTTCTGACAATGACCACAGACTTTTAGAGAAACTTCCGAGTTTTGTATAATTTTCACAACTCTGACGCTAAAGAAGTCACATGACAGCGTATCACTTTTTGACTCTGTTCAATTGCTTTCTCCATCGTCACTCTGCACAATTTGATGGGTTAAGTAGTGATGACTTATCAGGCCTAAAATCACACTGGATCAATCATACGAGTATAGGTGACAAATCAAGATTTGATGGCGAACGCGACTTCTTCTTCGCTTCTCCTTTGATCGTAGAGCGCACAAGCCGCACTTTTACTAGATGGGACTGTCTGCTCTTTTCATGAAACCAGAGGTTTCTAACTTACGAGTACAGCAAACAGCAGAAACCCGTTGAAGGGGTTTTATTGCGCGAAAAGGGGAGAAAGCAACGTTAAGGGACATATTGGCGAATTCGAAAGAACACTTACTAAGATATGCGTTAATTTTGCGGAAATTCGCTTTATAAAAGTCGTAAGAAGAGGCAGCTTCAGATGGGCTGGGCTGAATAGGAGACTGGTGTAAAAGAGAAAGAAAACGTAGTGGGTGAAAGCTAGCAATGGTCGATGGTCGAATGGTAAGACGGGACAGAGCGAGACAGAGGAGTTCATGGGGTCAGCGGTGAATATGAGGTCTAATTGCCTACCCATATAGTTGGAGACACCACTAACTTTGCATAAGCCAGAGTCTGTAAGCTCATCCAAGAAGAGGCATTCTTTATTCGAGGTAATGTTTGCGATAAAAAAAGATTCATCATCCGATTGAGTCCAGAACAGTTGAGAGAAATCGCCGAGTACAAAAATATCATCGAGAAGATCAGATAAGTTAATCATTTAATCAATTGCATCGATAGCGAGTTGGTAGGATTCCGCATGTTGTGCCGGTAGGATGTAAAAACACAAAATGTTCAAGGACCTGCAGGGGAGTGTTATCTTTTTATCTTATCTGAAACGTAGTCAAGCTTAGATGAAGTAGAAACAGTGAGTGCAGAAGAGTTTAGGACATTGTGGACAGCCAGTAGGACACCTCGACAAGAAGAATCATCTTTTGGACGGGTAATATCATCGTCTCGAAAAACATTGAAATCAGAGGGGGGGGGGGGGGATAATTCCTGATTTTTTATATTGGGAATTTGATTAGTTTCAGTCAGAGCGTAGACCTCAAAGGGTAGAGCGTAAGATTGGCGCATGACAACACGGGTTTTAGATCGTAGTCCTCTTACGTTTTGAATAGTAAAAGGTAAGAGGAATGTTATTTCGAGAGGGCGTTGGAGTAGACAGTTGAAATACTGGCAATGGTAGCACGTTAGGGACGGAAAAATTTACCGCTGTCAGCTCTACTCCGTTGAAGGTGTAAAATGCTTTTTGAATGCACGTAATTACCGAAAGTAACAAGGTCGTTTTAGACTTTTTGGGGAGACATATTGAAAATCTTGTGGAACTTGATATATAAGTTCCTTTGCCTTGTAAGGTCAGTAGGTAGACTTTCCTGCTGTATGAAGACCATGGCGCTTGTTTTAGTTTTTCTTTCATAGGAAACTGAGTCGGATTTATCATGCAGATACGCTAGAAAGGGATGTACTATATGTTCTCGTACGTCTTTTTTGCTATGAGCTTATAAAGTGCATTCTGTTGTGTCAAAAGATTGTTGAGTTATTTTAATTGTGGGTGGCAGAAGGGGACCAAAAATGAGGCTAGTGAATGAAGATGTTGAGGACATTTGACAAATTTTAAGATGAAGGACTTAAAATATGGGCTTCAATAAAATTGAGATATTTAGTTCCGGTTTTGAGATCGAAATTTGAGAAAGTAGGGTCATGTGCAGAAGGGTTGAGTGTGAGGCTGAGAGACTGAGGCTGAGGCACTGTGAGGGGTTGGGGTTAATTTGAATAAGACGCGTTGACATGGGGGCTTGGGTGGAACAAGTAACTTGAAGTAACTTATATAAAGTATCTGCCATGATGGTTCTTGACGCCACCGTTGATTCATCATTAGGCAGGATTATTGAGTCGCGTGAGTTTATCAACTCTTTTTCTGACAATCAGTTACTTCCGACAGGACATTATTTTTTCTTGCCTAACACACGCACTTATAATTTTAGGAAGTAAAGTCCGAATGGTTAAGACCGATACCTGTACCCGGTAGCTACATGAGTCGTGACTGAGCATAGCACAGATGCCGCCGACCAGTCTCTACCCTAAACATACAAAATACAAAATACAAACAAAATTCGAATTAATACTTCGTGCAGAGATAAGGTGAGTGAGAAGTTGGCGTAGGTAGGTACCAATAGTAGACAGGTAGAACTTTAAACTCAATAAAGCCCTGAAAGGTACGGTTTCATTTTCCAAAATAGTAATCTAACGATGTAAATCTAACGCAAGTAAAATGTGTTACGCATTTTTAAGAAATGTTCTGTAATAGTAAACAGTTAAAGATAGGTTAACATGTTACGTCGTTGTTAATACAATCCAATAATTTAGATAGATCTGAGTTCAGTTAGAAAGTACATCCGGCGCGTTGGGGCAAATCACACAATTGAGTATTCCGATTAAAATGCATGCCTGTTGGACAGAAGACATCGGCACCACACTCATCGAAACAGGCTACAAATTTGTTGCAATCACCTTTGTATGGAATCAAAATTCCATCCCTGCGTCCTATGCATGAACCACCAGCGGACTCACAACGTTGGCCAGAAGGTCCAAATGTTTTTTGTAGCCGTTGTTGTTCATGCTGCTCTTGTAATTTTTGACTGCCTCCCTCTGGAGCAACTATTGTGGATGGACTTGTTGTTGTTGGACATGGTGTTGTTGGACATGCTGTTGTTGGACATGGTGTTGTTGGACATGGTGTTGTTGGACATGCTGTTGTTGGACATGGTGTTGTTGGACATGGTGTTGTTGGATATGCTGTTGTTGGACATGGTGTTGTTGGACGTGGTGTTGTTGGACATGGTGTTGTTGGACGTGGTGTTGTTGAATATGGTGTTGTTGGACATGGTGTTGTTGAACATGGTGTTGTTGGACATGGTGTTGTTGGATATGCTGTTGTTGGACATGGTGTTGTTGGACATGGTGTTGTTGGACATGGTGTTGTTGGATATGCTGTTGTGGGACATGGTGTTGTTGGAGTTGATGTAGTACTTGCTGCTGATGTTGAGCTTGCTGTAGTACTTTGTGGGTTTGTTGGATATGGTGTAGCACATGGTAGTGTTGTTGGATATGGTGTAGTACTTGGTGCTGATGTCGAGCATGGTGTAGTACTTTGTGGGTTTGTTGGATATGGTGTAGTACATGGTGGTGTTGTTGGACATGGTGTAGTTCTTGGTGCTGATGTAGAGCATTGTGTAGTACTTTGTGGGATTGTTGGATATGGGGTAGTATATGGTGATGTAGTTGGGCTTGTTGTACTTGATGGGTTTATTGGATATGGTGTAGTACTTGGTAGGTTTGTTGGATATGGTGTAGTACATGGTGGTGCTGTTGGACATGGTGTAGTACAAGGTGGTGTTGTTAGGCCCGGTGTAGTACATGGTTGTGTTGTGTCACATGGTGACGTTGTTGGAGAACATAATGTTGGTGTTTCAGTACATGACGGTGGTTTTTCGGTACATGGGTTAGTGGGCAGATTTTCCACACAGTTCGATGTAGATACACAAGACCCAGATGCGGGATCAAAGAATCTGGTAGGGTTAGCACAAGATCTAACCTGACTTACACCAGATTGACATTCGTAATATTGGGTACATGTGCCTGGTACCATAATTCGTTGCCCATCCGCTTTAGTATTGCAAACGAATTTAGCATAAAGTTCGTTATTAATTCCGCCTCTTGCCTGTTGTCAAAAAAAGCAAACAACAGATAACAAATGAAATATCCAATTATCGCAGTGGTAATTAATTTCCAAATTTTGTTACCTGAATTACAAAACCCTCTATGCTTATGATTCCCAAGAGCATAGCGAACAGTACACCTGGAGTCGTGAACATCTTTTAACAGAATACTGAAGTGTTTGAGCTCCTTTTACTAATTGTCATGCAAAATCCTATTAGATACTGACAGCAGAAGAATGCATGGGGCTTTTTATAAAGGCCCTACATTACACATTTTCATAACGTATCAACTTTTTTTCAAACTACATACCAGAAGGCATGTGTTTGATCACATATCGAATGGTTGCAGCTCACGCTAAATGTCTAATTGACAACGCTGGTCTACATATGTGGAAATTTAGATGCCGCATGTTGATTAAAAAGAAATGGTAGCGAATATGTACTTGTTATCTGCATTGCTATCTAAATGGCTTTGATATTTACACTGAGTTTGATTTGCTCAAGTTAAATGAAGATCGCTTATCAGGTTAGGTTAGGTGCAAATTATCGTAACGGAAGTCCGTTTTGTGCTCAATGGCAGATCTTCGTTGATAGGAAAATGTTAAGTGCTGCTTGTTAAGATCACTGTCATCAAAACAAGAAAACGCTACCTATGATCAATTTTGTTGGTAAACTCTTTGTTTTATGTCAAATTTGTTACTTTGCTAAGTTGCTTTTCGGCTTCACATTTTTTACAATGTAAGACTGACACTCGAATTTTTATATTCATTATATAGAAAACTCACAAAGGCACAGCCGAAGTGAGAGCATTACTTTATACGGAACAAGATGGGAAAGCAAAGGGAAACTGTAGGGCAAGATCTTTTTCTTTATGGGGTCATTTAATGTGAAAGTACGAGTAACCCTTCACAGTATTCCAATCGTTCTTAGTCACAAATGTTACGTAAATACTCAAATTATTAATTTGGGGGATATTAGAAGTATTTATTCGGTGTAACTTTAACCAGGATTATTAAATCTAGAAAGTCAAATTATTAGCAGTTGCTTAGAAATTGATAGGAAACAAATCACAACAATAACCCGAAGAAAAGAGCAGCCCAAGAAATACATTGAGAAAAACAATTAGGAAAAGTATAAACACGGTCGGGTATGAATGGTCTCGTTTATAA
Organism: Volucella inanis; assembly: GCA_907269105.1. Classification (NCBI taxonomy): domain Eukaryota; kingdom Metazoa; phylum Arthropoda; class Insecta; order Diptera; family Syrphidae; genus Volucella; species Volucella inanis. Next base: position 24,282,206 of record OU026154.1, on the reverse strand, counting down.
CATTCGCAATAAAGTATTCCCTTGCAGCTTTATAGGTGTAAATTATTAATAAGAGATTCTTTACGATAACCAATTCCAATTCAGATTAAAATTTGGGAGAAATAAAACGATAGCACTGAAAATCAATCATCTTTGCAGAAACCATGCAGGCTATATTTAGGAAATAAAGTATACTCATATAGGAGGACCTCAATTGAAAGTGACTGGGCAGTAACTGAATGTTCAAAACTTGCCTTAAACTATTGTACTATATTTTATATATATTGCACAGTGCTTGTGAGGAGTAAAATACATCTTCGTACAGCCGCAGACCCCTTATAAATCCTTAAAATTACGTTGCAATTACTTGCAAATGGTACAAAGTGTGTGCTAAATGTCCATGACTTTGGCAAACGAGACAGGGCTAACGCTTTTTGGTCATGCATGTGAAATATTGGAATGATTCATAGCTTATATGCAATTATGGCCTTTAACGTTTGTAAAGCGGAAGTGCAATGACATAAGGTGAGAAACAAAGTAATGTTTTCGTAATAAAGCACTGGAAGCACTGGAAAATGGTATGTGTCAATAAATTCATAATCACAATTTGCGTCAAGACTAAAATCGCCAGCATTTGGCTAAATTCGCCTCCGCCGCCGAGAAAGATATGATAGACTCCGTATCAAATCTGAACTGTCACAAAAGACACAGTGAATCCCTGACGAAATATTTTTGATTAAAGATACGCCTCTAGTACTTTCAGAGACTAAACCTATATAGATACATTGGACAGTCATAATTGATTTAATGCAAAAACTTGATCGACGGTGTATCCCTTAAATCTTGAAAAATCCCATTTTATTCGGCCTCCACAATGAAACCACCGTTTTGGCGACAAACAGAGGAAGCTTAACGAAATATGTATACACAAAGTCAACGAGGAGATCTTTGCTGGCAGAAAAGAAGTGGAGTTCTTACCTTCACTAAATACAATAATTAAATAAAATCATGAGATATGCATGAGTACGAACATTTTAACGCATGTGACAGCATGAATGATTTTCGGCAGACTTACAGACTTCAGAGACAACGGATAAAAACGTTGTATTGAATACACAGTCGATACTGAAAATGTAGTCAAATGACAATTGTAAAGAAAAGATTATGTTGAACTTCAAAGAAACACCATTTAAATTGGTTTACTAGTGAACAAAATTGCCTACATACTATCGACAATTATACCTTACAACATTTTCGGCTTAAACAGAATATTATAAATTGACAACTTTGAAGTAGCAATAACTTTTGTCTATGATGTATGGTTCCGGAATTATAGTAGTTCAGACAAATAAAATCATCAATCACTTGGTAGTGACGTAGCTCTTAGTTAAATTCTTATGACAAATAAGTCAGACACTATGGTCTCGAATCATAAGTCAATACCGAAGAAAGAAAAAACAATTTTCTTTACTTCACCACAACAAGTAACAGAAACCCTCAGAAACCAAACTCTTGTGCCGTTCGAAGTTTTCAAAATTCGAAATTCCTTCTCCTTTTTTACAAAAAACAAAAAAAAAAGACAACAGAAAAACTGAAGTTTGGTCTAAAACAAGTTATTGCGTCATCAATTCATTGAATTTTTAACCGGTGCCCTTTTATCTAAATCCTGCTTAAAGGTGCTAGAGCAGGAATTGTCAAGCAAACAGGGTTTGAAGAAAACTTTATCGAGTGATATATTATCTGTATATGGCTCCATTTGTATTGACGAAGGATGAATTATGTTAAGTTGATGTGGCTGCCGGTCTAATAATTAAAATCGTTAAAATTCCCAGAGAAAATGTTTCTTTTTTCATTAAGTTTATGGAGCTCCTACAGAAATTATTTGAATACACGCTCGTTGATGACACCTAACGTAATGCTAATATGCCGAAGGATAAGAGAGATTTAAATCTAAGAGTGTTTCAGATCTACCTTTTGTCAAATCCGCTTTGTCGCTAGGCATATTAATCACTTGTTCTCTTAAGTTTTACTATTTCAACTGCATCTGTGATAAGTGATCGGTATACTCACTGGAATAAGTAGTAGAGTTTCACACGTGAAAAACTCGTCACCTTTACAATCCCGTATAATGTCCCTATACCCTGGTACTTAACAAAATGAGCATTATTATGAACGGCGCTCAAAAGCCCATTCTTGCAGCTTGTTTGTCCGAAAAAATGTAGAAGTTCTAAGATATTCCAACATATTGGATATGTAATTTAATTCGTGCGGTTTTTTTTTTCCAAAATTTGAACGTTTATTTAAGAACAACATGTACAGTAGTATTAATTAAAGTATTGCCCATCTGAAGCTATGACTTTATCCCATCTTTCTGGCAATTTGTGAATCCCATCCCAAAAGAACTGCGCCGGCTTGGCAGGCAAGAATGAATCAAGCCAATTTTTGATATTCTGCTCTGATGTGAACCGTATTTCAGTGAGGGCGTTCTGCATCGACCGGAACAAATGGTAGTCAGAAAGAGTCTGGGTCTTGGCTATAAGGCGGGTGGGGTAGGACTTCCCATCCACTGTTTTCCAAATAGTTCTTAATAGGAATAGCAACGTGGGGCCGAGAGTTATCATGATGGAAAATTATTGCCTCGTGTCTGGTTGCATATTCCGGTCATTTTTTGACTACTGCTCTCTTCAAACAAATTAATTGTGTTTGGTAGTGTTGTTTATTGATGGTTTCACCCGGTTTTAGCTGCTCATAATACAGCACACCCATCTGATCCCACCAAATACAGAGCATTACCTTCGCGCCATGGATATTCGGCTTTGCCGTTGATTTGGCTGGTTGGACGGGTTTCACATATGATTTTTTGCACTTGAGGTTGTCGTAATGGATCCGTTTTTCATCACCAGTAACAATCCAATGCAAAAATGACTTCCTTTTGTGGCGTTCCAGCAGCATTTCGGACAGCAAAACCGCCTTTCGACGTCTCACGGCTTGAGTTCATGTGGAACCCAATTTCCTTGCTTTTGAATATATCCAACTGCTTTTAAACGTTTTGAAATGGCTGCTTGAGTGACACCCAACAATTCTGCGAGCTCTTCTTGTGCTTGGAAACAATATTCATAGAGTAATGCTTCCAGTTCTTCATCTTCAAACTTTTTTGGCTGCCCAGGACGTTCATCGTCTTCCAAGCCAAAATCACCACTTTTAAATCTTGGAAACCACTTTTGGAAGGTTCGCTCAGCTAGCGCATGTTCACCATAAACTTCCACCAAAATACGATTACTTTCGGCAGGAGTTTTCTTCATATTAAAGTAGTGAAGAAGAACTCCCCGAAGAAACACTTTTTCAGGCACAAAGTTCGACATATTTGAGTGAGAAAAAAATTATTGTTGCTTACGCTTCAAATGAATAACATATATTAAAATGACGTACAATGACAGTAGCTTTCCAACGCATGTTCCAATGGAATAATACAAGTTACGCCATCTCTTATCAAACCGCACGAAGTTATAGACGTAGTAGAAGCAATGAACTGTTGCGTTGTAAGCTATTTGTATGGTAAAAAAAAGTCGAGAGGTGCCATGAGAGTAAGCCCCATATATGGTATTTACTACGCCTGTTTTTCGCAAGAAAAACTCGAAAGACGCAAATAGGAAGCTTATATTCAATAAAGGGAGAAAATTTTGCACCCAGTTGAACTGATACTCCTTCTCAAAATGTAGTTGAATCCAATCATGAGCGACGACTCAGAAAAACGAAAACTACATCTGAAGCAGAGTAAGCGGGTAAGCAACTTAAAGCGGGAAGGACTTAAAACCTGGCTAAGAAAGGAGTAAGTTGGATAGGTTGATTGGTTGACGCCTGATGCATCCGGAATCACATATTACGATATCTATGATACCAGGTTATCATTTCCATTGTGCCACTAATTATAATATGTTACAATCCATGTAGTCTTGAAACGAGAAACAATCTTCAAATCTACACGGACTTTTAAGAGGAGATATACACCTGCATGGTCAAAAAAAATTGATTTTTTTTTCATTTTCGTGAAGCTTGAGATCTCAGTCTGGTGAAAACGCTAAGTCAATATTTCGATAAATAATTCAGAGTTTTGCGACGTCGAACCGAGAGGTAAGTAGCGACCATTCGAATAGAACGTCCCTAGACCTATTTTATAATTCTATTGTAAATTTGGGCATGCTCGGCTCCAGGTATAAGAGAAATATCATACGAAATATCATTATTTGCCAGGAATAGACACGTACAGTGAATTTTTGGTTGTGAATAAATATTCTGAAGAAAATGGATACCAGAAATAAAAGTTCTTAGCAAAAATCGGCGCAAAAAGAAAATACTGCCCAAAAATCGACATACTGCCGAAAAACTTTCCGACTAAAATATTAGTTCCAACGCCAAAAAAATTGAAGACTAACTACGAGACATCCCTACCAGAAGATCCAAACATCGGGATCGAATTTTGCATTTTCTGACTGTGTTTTCTGTCTTATCGGAATGTGTATAATGGAAAAAGTGTGTTAGTTATGTTCGATTCTCAACAGAAAGCACTTGAGGACTCGGCTTTAAAATTGTAGTGTCGTGTTCATCGTGCAAACCGATTGAAATTGTAAAAAAAAAAAATTCCTTCAAAAGGTAGTGGGAACCCGTCTTCGCGAATGGAAGAAAAGAAATCCTGGAATCGGCGACAAAAAAATTGACTGCAAAATTTATAGATAAACTGAGCATTTCCTATGGCTTAGCTATTCGCAGAAACTGTAACTTCAAGAATGACATGAAAAAAGCTGTATGAGCAACATTCTACCATTACGGCTCAACAGACAGCAACCCTCAATATCATTTCTGTTCTGCTTAGTGCAAGTGGCAACAAGCGAAAGCTAAAAGAGAACTGAAAAATTTCCGTCACGATTATTCAGCATTGCCAAAAATGGTGTTCAACAATGGTGTAACCTCATTGTAGGAAGCCATGAACGTGTAAGGAATATCGGTCTTATCGGGAGCGCACATGTATGCTGCGCAACACAACAAAACTTGATAGCGAAGGCCGAGCTGCAAGCGCAAGAACTGACGAATACGAATACGAATACGGCGCCGACAACAACATTTAGAAGCCATGAACATTCCCTCGACAGAAGAAAACTTACACTATGGGCCTGGTAAGACACCATGTAACTTGACATTTTTCTTGTTTTATTCATTACCAAATTTTCAAAAGCGTTTTTCTCAAAACCACGTTTTTAAAATCGGTACTCAAAATTCCTCGATAACCAATGAATTTTTTCTGGTAATGCTATACACCATTTTTTATTACTTGTAATAGGATTTTTTTTTTTCGTTTCTTAGTTTTCTTTCGTTTCCTTAGTCATAAATCAATATTTTCAAAATCGGCTATGATAAGTATTAGATTATAGTATCTAATTTAATATTTTTGGGTGTCGTTTACAGGGATTTTTTTACGACGTTCCAAGAATCATGCAATATCCTTGTGTATTTTTGATATTTTTAAATAAAAAAAAATAAACATGTTTCTGAATGTGTACTTTTGGATGCTTTAGTATAATTAAAATAAATACGATACGACAAAAAGAGAGGAAAAAAAATTACACTCCCCAACTGGTCACATACCCCTTTAGTAAACCGATGACGAGTACCTCCGTTGCACATTGTACACTGAAACATGAATATATCTAAAAGAAACAGATAGACAATAGCAAACTCGCACCGTATTTAAGCAATTGATGTAACCAACAACCGTGGTAGTTAAATTTTAATATTTCAGAAGTCGCGCCTAGTTTTTTTTTTTTTTTTTTAAGCACATGATAATAAGCACAGATTTTTTCTGGTGTTCTTATTTTTGTAAAAATATTGCTCTTATCAATTATGTTTCAACATCAAAATTTTCAAGGACTCACTCATACATTACTTCATTAAGTTCAACAATTTCAATCCGAATTTTGTTTTTTTGATGTGCAATTGGTGGTTTCTTACTCACATAGCCTTTACTTTTCAAAAAAAAAATCCAAAGACAGTAATATAATGTTGTTTAATCGCATGATCTAGGTGGCCATCTAATGGCCACATACATTAAGAGATATTAATCGACCTGGAAACTTAGACTGCAATAGCTCAATGTTTGCACATTCTAGGTGGAGTGAAAAGTAACCTGCTTGGGAATAAAAAACAAAAATTTTTTAAAATGTTTTTTTATTTTATTCAACATAGTCCAATTTTAGTTTGATACACTTATTCTAGCGATTTTCCAACTGCTTGATCCCGTCCGAAAAGTAATTTTCCGGAAGGTCTGCAAAATACACCTCCGTGGCGTCGATGATTTCCTCGCGTGAGCTGAATTTTTTATAGATGAGCCATCTTTTGAGGTTTGGGAAGAGATAATAGTCCGAGGGAGCCAAATCAGGCGAATACGGTGGATGTGACAGCAATTGGAGCCGTAAGTCATTGATTATAGCCATGGTTGCGATGCTCTTGTGCGCCGATGCATTGTCTTCCAAAAACAAATTTTTTTTTTCGCTTCATGTGAGGCCGTTTTGAAGCGATTTCGGCCTTCAATCGCTCCAATAATGCCCAGTTATACTCGCTGTTGATGGTTTTTCCTTTCTCGAGGTAGTCCACGAAGAGTATGCCATGACAATCCCAGAAAACCGAAGCCATAACCTTTCGGTTATGTCCGTTGTCCATTGTCGAGCACTCATTCTGTTCTCTGGTGTTCCACAGTTACTAATCGATCCCAAAAGTCCGCCCGATTCCGCATCAGCAAGTCCAAATACTCTTTCGAAGTTCTCTCGCCTTTGTGTTTTTGGTCAGGAGTGAGTATGCGCAACACCCAGTGGCAGTAAAACTTTTTCATATGCAGAATATTGCCCAAAATATGGCTTGTGCGCTCAGTACTAATCTTTGTGGTATCTGCTAGCTGGCGCACCTTCACTTTCCGGTCAGCCAACACCATTTCATGTATTTTTTTTTTTTTTATTTTTTTTTGACATAGTTTTCTGTAACCGCATCGGAGGGCCTGCCGCTGCGGACTTGATCGGTAGTGGAGTTGCGGCCACCACGAAACTCTCGAAACCAATATTTGATGGTTTAATCTGACGAAGTATTAGCCTCATAATATTTATCCAACTTTTCTTTTGTTTCCTTCGCCGTTTTACTTCTCAAAAAATAATGTTTTATGAGAGAATGAAAATCGTTTTTGTCCATACTCAACATGATGCCGAACACGTCAACAACAATCAGCTGTCAAAACAAAACTAAAGACAGTATCGCACTGAAATTTGGCAAGCCTGCCTAAATATGAACGGACTTCCAGGCACCATAACCTTTTTGCAGTAGCGGCGTTCAAGGAGTTTACTTTTCACTCCACCTAGTATTGTATGACTCGTTGAAAACAAAAATCATCTCTGTCTATTTCTTGAATTTGAGGCCACAAAAAATTATCAATCATTTGTCCATAGCGACCTCCATTGACAGTAATATCTTCGAAGAAAAATGGAACAATGATTCCACCAGCTCAAAAAAAGAACACCGAACTTTCCAATTATTTAAGAATTTTTTCTCCCCAGAAGCAAGAATGTTGATTGTTGCCGAATCCGTCCAATGTGATATGAGCTTCCTTGCTAAAGATGATTTTGCGTACAAAACCAGCATCATGTTCTAACACACGATTGAATAAAGGTCTGGGTTGATTGTGATCTTTTGGCTTCAATACTTGTGTTAATTGTGTAATTTGGATTATTTAAAATACGCCAAGAAGTCGATGGGTGAATGCCTTGTGCCTGAGAACGTCATAATATCCATGTTGAAGGTTCTTCAGCGACACTTTCACTTTTTTGATCCTCTATCGAACCAGTTTCTTTAAATTTGTTCACTTACCTTTGATTTGTTGAGTCATTGGATGATTATTTACAACAAAAAATCAATACTGACATCTAGTGACATCTAGCGACTTTTGAAAAATCCTTTATTAGACTGAGTGCTTAATGCTAAATTATCTTTTATTGAGTTTTCATTTTTGATTTTTTTCGGAATTTCATTAGTTATATTACTTATCTTGTTAACTCCTTCAATCGATGCCTTATTAATCAATACTTGTTTATTATTATGATACTTACTAACCATTAATTTAGTTTTCAACTATTGTGAAGTCTTCATGGTCAGAATTACCAGCAATACATTTCCATGTGCTTTCTCGGTGTAAGTCTGTTGAGGAGTGTATAGTGTGTATTTGTGGAGTTTTGTGTCTAAAGCATCGGAGACAATTTCTAATGCATCTTTTCACATTGGATTTTAAATGGAGAATCCAGTACTCAGTTCTGTTGCTATCATGGGTTATTGTCTGTACCCTGAGGGTCGTTAATACATTTTGGGAAGACAGTATTATGGAGTGATGCTGTGCATGTGATAAATCGACATTTTCCAATTTTCCCCCAACTCTCAAAATCCAGTTTTCGTCGATGATGGGTGAGATTCTTGCCAATTGACTTTCGTTATTAACCGTCTCGTTCTTGGAAATTCAAGTAATCTCGTCAATAAGAAATTAGTGTTGGACAATAGCTACCAAACGCATTCGGGCTGATGTGATTTCTTCGTCCGATAGAGGTCTAGACGTGCTTATTTTCTACGGCCGTTTTTGATGAAGCGAAGCCAATACGCTGTAACTCGTACTAATACATGTACTGATAAAAACCTAGATAAAAGTACATTGGTTTCAAAGGAGTTGATTTGGATGCAGAGCTGAAAAATATTTTTTATGTGGTACCCGGATACAATAAACTTATTTTTGACCTTAGGAATTCCTGATGTGCAAGGTATTTTATTTACTGGGTGAGATTGTTTCCCAAAAGGTTTCAAGAAATAAGGGCCATACCACCACGGATTATTTTTGACGGGCTTGGACCTTGGTGACAGTTCTCTTGATACTATTTCCGCTGGATTATCCTTGAAAGGAATGTATTTCCAGCAGTTGAAGTAAGTCAATTCCTAAACTTCGGAGACTTTGTTTGCGACAAATGTGATTTGACTTATAAGGTTCTGTTTTGATCCCTGTAAACGTAATCTACGACTTAGACCACGCAAAGATATGTGCCTCTTGCATATCCAACAAGTGTGCTAGCAACATCGTACCGTAAAGCTCCAACCGTGCTAGAGATTTTGTTATAAGAGGTGTAACTCTGGTTTTTGAAGGCAGACAATTTGTTCCATCGTTTATGACTAGAATATATACGGCTGCAGCATATGCCTTTTCGTACGCATCACAAAACCAGGGGATTTCAATCCGAGACTCGTTGGTGAAACGTATCCAGTGTGGTATCTCAATGTCATTGACTCTTTTAGGGTCAGTGGTAAGCCACGTATTTCCGAATTTTTTTATTTGAATTCTCTTGCTCTAGAAACTGGCTTGTGATCTAACACATAAGTACACATAACTCTTAATTAAATTGAGGTATTTTTTTGCACCAGTAATCGTTGATGTGTCAATTGTATTGCATTTTGATATTGGTGTATAGTGCTTTTGTCTCGCGCTCGGAAATAAACTATTAATGTAAAGTGAGTTTATATTATACTGTTTTAGGCTTAGTTTTTCAGTGCTGAGTTAACTCCGAGTTAAACTAAGGTTTACTAACTCGGGGCTAAAATTAATCCAAAGTTAACTCATGAAGCAGTTTTTCAGTGAAGGGTTAAATTTAACTTCATAAGTGGTGGTTGTATTTGGCATCACTGCCATTTTATCTGTCAAAAAAATTTGTTCAGTTAATCCAGAGTTAACTCAGAAATTTTGCTGAGTTAACTCGGTGTTAGCTCAGGATTAAAATTGACTGAAAAGTATCTTTCTGTAGTTGAATCGAGTTTAACTCTGAGACTCGGATGATCTCGCGCTAAAAAACTGGCCCTTAGACATCTATTTGATAAGTAATGTGTATATTATTGCGTTTATAATGTACTTTTACACTGATGGAAGGTGGTTAGCATAGAATGTTTTTTTTTACATATGGTGGTGTTTTTTTTTTTTTATATGAGGATATTGCAAACTATCTGCAACAGATACCTTCAGATGACGATAGTTGCTGCAGTGTAGAGACGGACCAAGAAACTGGTGTTGAACAACCACCTTCCATGCTGTTGGGTGATGTCGTAGGAGAAGGTCCGCAAAATTACAATTCTGATGAGGAGGATAAGGAGCCTTTGTGAAGTTTTCGGTCTATGCAGCCTCCAGGAAATACTAATATACTTCTGGAGCGGGAACGAGCACCTCTAGCAGTCCTCATACGGGAGTTCCAAAATGGAAGAACTATATACCAGGTAAGTTTACTAAAAATGCGGGAGTACCAGCACATATTTTGGACTTAGAAAATATAACATCCCTCCAATGTTTTGGTCAGGCGATTTAAAAAAAAAAACTTTATGCCTTCAAGCTAATCTTTATGCTGCTCAATCTGAGAGAGCTTTTACACCATGTACGACTGAAGAGATTGATGTGTTTTTTGCTTTGATTTGACTATGGCTGTCAAAAAACTGCTAAGCTACAGAGATTCTTGGTGTTCAGCTCCGGACCTGAACGATTCTTAAATATTAAAGTTTATGCCGTTGAAATGATTTATTTGGCTCTTATACTATCTGCACATGAACGACAATAACCTCATGCCTGCAAAAAAAAAAAAAAAACAGATTACGATAAGCTTACAATATTCGACCATTGCTAGACATTATGCGACGCAATATTGAGCACAACTACAGACCTTCGAAGAAGATTGCAATAGACGAGAGCATGGCAAACTGCAAGAGTCGGAGTTCTTTAAAACAATATATGCCCAAGAAGCCAATCAAACGAGGCTATTAAATATGGATTGCATTTGCTGAATCGGGTTACTGCTACTCCGGTAAAAAGGAGTCTGAAATTGAGACATATCTTGGTGGCATAGTCGTAAACTAGTTTTGCTCGAGCCTTGAAGGTAAAAACTATAAAGTTTATTTCGACAACTATTTCAATAATTATCAGCTTCAAGTGAGTTTACAAAGGAAAAAAAAAAATACTTGCTTGTGGGATGGTAAACTCAAAGAGGAAGCATTTACCAAACTTAATAGAAGGTAAAGATTTGCAGAGTGGGCAGCACGACTATAGAATCATCGACACAAGTGGAGAGATAAAAGATCTGTGTTTATTCTGTCAAACTATCACGATTCTAAGAACGTCGGCAAAGTTACGCGCAAAGAACGTAACGTAGGAAGTGTAGAAGTTTTTTTCCCAAAAGCCGTGAAAGATTATAATACAAATATAAATTTTGTTGATAAGTTTGATCAATTAAAAAGCTGTTACGAAATATCATAGACAGAAAATCACACAAATGATGGCGAATCGAATTTTGTTCCATTTTTTTGATTGCTATATTGTCAATACGTTTTTGGCGTATAAGGAACTGCAATCTTATTCACACCCAGGCCTAGAAGCTCTGATATTGAAGGATTTGCGCCGTTCTGTCTATCAAGGGCTTTTGGTTCCAGCATTTGTCAAACGGCGCAGGCATTATTCGGTGGAGAGTCCATGTAGTTCAGGAGTGTTTTCTCTGAGGACCGTCCAAGAGAAAATGCAATTGGAATGCAATTAACATCAGCCAGAGCGATGCACTTCAAGAAGATGCGCCAAATATAGTACAAGTAATACTCCAGTCCGTACTATTTAAAAATGTAAGATTTGTAAGTCCTGCTTTCAAGATTTTCATAATCAGTAAAGAAAATATTTGATTCCAATTGTTTTGTTAAGTTTTTTGCTTTTAGTTATGAATAAAAAATGTATAAATTTGAATTTTTTTTTTTTTTTTTTTTTTTTTTTTTTTTTTTTTTTTTTGTTCTACAGCGGCGGTGATTACCACAGACAACCACTTGATTTTTTTTTTTTTTTTTGTCATTCATTTCATTATTGTTCTGTCCTAAATATATCTAGAACAACAAAAGAGATATATTGTAATTTATATAAAGTTGCCCCGAAAGAGTTAAGAGCATTTAGATCAGCCTGCAGGTTATGCTATGTCGCAATAATTGAAGGTGAAAGTTCACCACGTTTGATTCTCCTTTCAGATATCTTGCATCAGAATTTTGCCGAGGATGACACAAGAAGATAACCATCCCATTGGATCGTAAAAACGCGCGATGTCTGAAGGGGTTGTTCTTTTCGTAGTGCGTTTTTGTTCCGGCAGAGTATGTTTGAAAAAAAAATGTGTCCCTTCCAGGATGCCACTGGATCCGTAAGGTGTTTATTGCCGTGCCTTCGTATTAGCTTCTGGAACGGCTTCTTACATGGTTATTGCTAACCCATTTTCTCAACTGAAATGCTCCACACTTTAGTATAAAAATGATTTGTCGTTACATTTTCAGAGCTTCACTAACTGAGTTTGAAACATGAATGACGTCCATGTAAAAGCTCATTTTTGCGATAATCGTTTCGTTTGTCTGCAGCAAGTTGTTGCAGGATGCGAACCGCTAAGTACGGCGCTGCACCAGTGCCAAATGTGAGGGTATTTAAACGATATGATTTAACATCTTCGTCTTCCTTGTCTCTTCACTAAATGAGTTAGTAGACAGAATCATCTGGAGTTACTCAAATCTGCCTATACATTTTGTTAATGTCAGCTAAAAACACTACCTTCTTCACTTCTGAATCGAGTAATGTGTTCAAATATGTTGTCTTACAGTCTAGGACCAACGGGGAGATGGTCATTTAGTGACGTACCGTTTGAAGATTTGCATGACGCGTCAACTACAATTCGCAGCTTGGTGGTGGAGCTGGATTCCTTTACCACTGCATGGTGGGAAACAAAATACTGAGCCGCCAGCGATTTGGGTTCTACTTGTATACTCCTTGTATTTCTTAAAAAAAAATTTTGTATTACCGATGGAACAAGGTATTAGATTTGAATTTTTTCTCCATATGAAGATACCTTATCCTTGACAGGTTATATGACAAATTCAATGATGGTCGTGTTCCTTCTTTGAATGGAAGTTGAAACACATATTTCCCATCTGCCTGACGTTGGTAAATTCGACAAAAGTTCGTTTCATTGCGCACTGTCTATCTTCAGGAGACAGTATTTTTTCCATCTCTATTTCTTCAAGCTCCCAAAATTTTAGCAGAATTTTGTCTACATAACTAGTTTCGGTAGTAATGTGAAGAGATGTTTTAGTTTCATCACTGCAGGATACACCGCCAGACAGTACTCATTCCAGCTCAGTACTTTGAGTCATAGGGTAACCTGGTGCTCCCTTGATCCCACCTTTAAGAATTATTGATAGATAGATGTAATCAGTAAGTTGAAGATTACGGATATGATTCCAGTTGGTGCGTTGGATATTCTTCGTTGGCAGTACTACTGTGACTTTGGACCAAAACATTAAGCTGGACCTTAAACTGCTCGCTTATGTTGGAGTATATTGTGAAGGAAACCTTGTTCTTCGAAACACCTGTATTGTTTTCTTCAATTCCTAATATTTGTATGTTTCTAGTTTAAGCTTTAATAACTGTGAAGTAGACTTTGATAATAAGGATGTCTCCCATCCAGGATCTAGTAGAACTCGCAGCAACAAATGTTGATCAACGGTTGTGAAAACCTCGATGAGCGCAATATCCAGAAGAACACTTTATATTTATGGTTTTCGGCAATGTACGCATTATGAGCTGATGCCGTATTGGTTGAGCAAGTTCACCGCTCTGTGAATTCTGAGCTGAAAAGTTGGATTGTTGAGCAGGCGCCACTGTTGGTCGTGAGTCATTAACATGCATTGCATTGGAATCATTAAGATGCAGCAGCGGAAGATGCTCTTGCTTACACTTAAAACATGTGAATGTGTTTTGGGTAGAATATGCACTGGAGAGACAATTGACGCAAAAGTTATGTTTCTTTACAATGTCATGTCTCCTCAGAGGGTTGAATGCCTTAAGCAGATGCGAATTGCGTGAGAACCTTGTCACATTGAACACTTGGAAACTGTTGAGTTGTGAGATCGGACTAAACCCTCATTAACATTAAATCCCCTATGATGATATGTGTGATTCCCAAAGACTGCGAGTACTGAGTGCTATTTTTTGTACAGTATGAAAGATCATTTCATCCTCCCATACTTCGACAGAAACCCCTAAATTTCCATTGATTGTTTGGCTTCATTTGTAGTATCTAAAAGTACCTTGTTATCTTCAGATAATTCCTGAAACACCCTCGACTGATTAAAGAGCAATTGAAAATTATTGTCTTTTAACAGTCTCAGATTTTGGTATCTTATAACCAATGTTGTCCAAGCCGAGTTAAAATTACATTCTGTAACAGCGGTGTTTCACAGTAACCTTTCGGCTTCACCACTAAAATTGGCCTTTAAGTAATGAAGCTTTTGCACATTGAACATGGAAGTATTTGTATTTATCAAACTTTCGAGGAGACCCTTAAATTCAGGCTACATTTGAAAAGACTCAGAAAACGTAGGACTTTCAATGGAGGGAAGTTTTAATTCAGGAAATGGAAACTTTGATCCTATTAGTGAAGTCTTAAGACCACCTCTCGCTACATTATTGATATGCAGGTACTCTTTTAATTGTTAATTTGTGGAATGTCAATTCGTCGATAAACATAGTTAGTCTTAGCCTCTTCACTAGGAGCTGCAATAATCCTTTGGCGTTTTGTTGTGGCTACTTCGAAGGACGATTAAAAATTGTTTGAACGCTTAAATTTCAAATTTGACAAAAATACTGGGCTTCTCCCTTACCATTTTCTTTTAGCTTGTTCAGTCCTGTCTTAGGACAAAAAAAATCAAGTCAATGAAATTATCGTTTATAAAATTTATAATAAGACGATCAAAAACATCAATTACATCAATTAATATTTTGTATATGAAATCAACAGAAAATCATTTTCAAATTTAATAACCATGAAGCAATAATAAAAGTTAACGACAATTTAACTATTTTTGTGGTGGAATTTTCGGAGCAGACTCCTTGCAAAGGCTCTGAGCTATGAACTCAATTAAAGTGCGTGTTGGTCTTCCAGCCATTCCCCGCCGAATATATTCAAAATCCTTACCAGCGGTCCAAATTACATTAGTTGCATCCTGTAAATAAACAAAAAAAAAAAAAAAATTAATTACAACTGAGTCCAATAACCTTTAATTACCATACAATATGCATCCATTGTCCACAAGGTACAAACTGTCGAAGGAATGCTGCCGCCTTACATGGTTTCCCCCCAGAGCCAATACCATAATTTTGAATGTCAGTTGAAATGCTGGAGTGAGTAATTTGTTTCGAATAATAATTCCACAAGGGAAATCTCCACACTCGATCACCAGTATGAATACTTGCTTGTTTGATTTGTTGCCATAAAATTTCAGAGTTCGTAAAAACTGCACTAGCTGATTCATCTAGCGTTTGACGTAAGGCTCCCGATGCTGTCCCAATATCCACTATGAATTTTGGACAGAAGTTTTGCGCATACAGGAGTGCATCAGCCAAAACTAGGACATCTTCATGATCTGTGCCCTGAATTTCGATATTCTTACCATTCTTGCTTTTGACCGTATCCCCAGGTCTAAAGGCATTACAACCTAAGACATTTTCACAGAGGGGTATTAGTGCTCGTATATTCACCGGTAAGCGAAGTCCTGCAATTGCTTTGCATGTAGCAACTACAACAGCAGCTCCTGTCAGATCAGCCCTCATTACATGAAGCTCTGGTTTCTTCTTCAAATTCAATCCTCCACAATCATATGTTATGCCCTGTCCTATCAAAACTATAGGTCTATCATCATGGTTGCTTCCATAATATGTGAGCTCAAGAAAGATTGGTGGCTCACAGGATGCTCTTGCAACAGCCAGAAACGCATTCATTTGCTGACTCTCTGCCCAGCCCTCGACTTTAACTTCAATATTCACTCCGGATTTGCAAAGCACTTGAATGACTTTTTCAGCAAAGGCCGTTGGAGTCAAAAGATTTGATGGAGTTTCTTGAATTTCACGACAAATATTTTGAGCAGCTGCTTTTTGAAGACCAATCCGCCAACCATCTAAATCACAAATTTCATCTTTAATAGTATAAAGATCTACGCTTGGTTGTTCTATTCTTTTCTTGATATCTTTAAGTTCTTGATATATCCACACACCAAGACCTGCTCCTTCTGCTGCTGACTCAGCATGACCACAGGTTTCAACGTCAATCCGATCTGTCCCTAATTGACAGAGCTCCACACAAGCTTTGGCAACTGATCGTCTTATTGCTTCCTTACGTTCGTCAATGACTTCATATGAATTGTATCCCAAGCACTCCTTGCCAAGCCCTGCCACGGCTACAGCTGTGTAATAGGGAATCTTTTCAGGTTCAACTGAAAACAAGAGTCTTGTTTCTCCAATGCCTGGCATAGGTCCAGACATACGCAATACCTCCAAAAGTCGACCTGCAGTCTTGTTAACATTATATTGCCATGCAGCTGGAGTTAGTATTCCAAAATCTGTTGGGTCATTTTCATCAGCATATACGCCAAGAACAAGTCCCCTGGATTGAGGCTCTGCACAGATCTCCATATGGGGAAGCTGAAGAATAGATTTAATGGCGCTGTTCGAATATCTTCTGGCAAAGGTAAATGTAAGTTTTCTTATGCATTGCAGACTGCTAAATCGTTTTAAGTGGAGCATTATGCTTTGATCACAAAGATTGTCGAAGGTTTTTGTATATATATTTATTTAAGTGCACAGAATAAAATTATTTAATCATCGATACTATCTTTTTGTTTGTAAAATTCCTCACAAAAAAAAAAAAAACACACACAGACTTAAGGAAAACAGCCTTCTTATTATACGTAAATACTTTGTATTTACAATACTCGTATATGATATATTGAGTTGACATATTAGTCCATAAGATTTTGGGTGGAAAGCTTCAAGGAAATTTTTATTTTGGACTTAGTATAGCATTTGCATGAAATCAGTTCAGATAGCCCATTGTGATCTACAAAGGGATTTTCATAACGTAGCCTTTGAAAAGTCCAAGAATATGTTACAATTAATCCCACCATATCCTTGTCGAACCCAGCACGAATATAAGATAAGTGACAAGGTGGATGTACAATTTGGTTTAAAATGTGTGGGCTGCTTGGTGTTAATAAGACATAAGCTAAAAGAATCCACCATTTCGATAGAATGTGTATTTTTATTATCTAAAAAATTGAGTTTAAGATCTCCGTAGATCAGAATATCTGTGTACAGAGGAAAAAACTCCTATGAGAGATTTCTTACTAAGGTAGAATGCGCTACAACAGGTGCCATATATATGCAACTCACTAACAAATTACCACATTCACTCACTATTTCAAAAAATAAATATTCAATTGATTCGTTGAATGAAGACATTTCTATGACATTAAAATTGAACGAGTTTCTAATAAAAATAGCTGTCCCACCTGCCAGTTTATTACATCTATGTTATCTGCGCGAGCAAGTTTTAAAATATTTAGTTTAAAGAGATCCGGCTTTATCCAAGTCTCAGATATGCATATGATATAGACTTTGCTACTATCAAAATGTATACGCAAGTCGTCTACTTTATTTATTAAACTTTGGGCATTTAGGTGAAAAACATCAATGTTTCTTTTGTTTGTATAGGGTTTTCCAATAGGGACTTGACAACTTTAAATTTATTTTGTGAACGCACTCTTTCACTAATCATCAAACTGTCACTATCAATATATTCAGTAAACTCAACATTTTCGTTGTGGTAAAGTACACTAACGAGCAATGTCTGCAAATTATAAAAATTTTCTACAGATATTCGGAGTCGGTGACTGCAACTTTATGAGCGTTAAATCCAATTTTCGGTCGTACTTCTCGCCCTAGTAGACAGGCAATAACAAGTTAAGTGCAAATATTTGAGTCTACATATTCGTAGTGTGATGCTGCCGTGTCAGTGAGACAACGGGTTGGTCGAAGTGTCGAAAATATCACTCCCGTTCAGACGTCCGTAGCAAACGATCCAAATCAGTCAATTCCACGGCGTTCTTAAGAATTGGGCATCGCTCAGGCCACATTATGGCGTATTTTGCGTAAGGATCTTGGTTTACACCCATACAAGATCAAGCTAACTCAAGATTTGAAGCCGATGGACCATTTGAAGCGACGTACATTCTCCGATTGGGTTTTGGATAAGATGCGCCAAGATGATGAATTTCATCGCAAAATCATCTTCAGTGACGAAGCTCATTTTTATCTCAATGGGTTTGTCAATAAGCAAAATATGCGTAACTTGTCGGGTGAAAACCCACATGTGCTTCATGAATCACTACTTCATCCACCAAAAAATAACTGTTTGGTGCGGTTTGCATGCCGGCGGCGTTATTGGGCCATATTTTTTCGTCGACGATAACGATCGTCACGTTACTGTGAATGGTCAGCGTTATCGCGCCATGATCACCAATTATTTTTGGCCCGAATTGGAAGTTATGGACTTGGACGACATGTGGTTTCAACAGGATGGTGCCACAAGCCACACAGCACACGCTACAATCGATTTATTGAAGAGTAAGTATGGTGAGCGTGAAGTATGGTATCTCAAGATATGGTCCAGTCGATTGGCCGCCTCGATCGTGCGATTTAACGCCTCTTGACTATTTTCTGTAAGGCTACGTTAAGTCATGGGTTTATGATAACACGCCGACGACGTTGGAAGGGCTCAGAGCCAACATTGAACGCGAAATAGCGGCCGTTTAGGCCGAAATGTGTGGCCAAGTCGTTGAGAATTGGGTCCAACGAATCGACCTCTGCAAACGTGCCCGCGGTGGCCATATGGACGAAGTGGAATTCCATTCATAAATGTTTTGATTGTATTTTAAGCCAATAATACAATTTTTGAAATATCTCAAATGGTTTGCCTTATATTTAACAAAAAAGGTGTCAAGTCATTATTAGAAAACCCTATAGTTCAAAAAATAGAGCATACCACCTTGATCAAAAGAATTTATTCAGAAAATTAAAAATACAAGTTTATTCATCGAAATCTATATTGTCCCCTTCAAAGTAATCCCCATCGATTGCAACACACTTATGCCAGCGTTTGATCCAATCCTCGAAACATTTTTTATAGTCGGTTTTCTGTATGTCCATCAGTGCTTCCGGCGATTTTTCCATTATTTGCTCTCGACTGCTGAAGCTCGTAGTTTTTTAACTCGATTGAACAGAAAGAAGTCACAGGGAGCCAAATCAGGTGCATTTTTTGTCCAAAAATTGTGAATAATGATGGCACTGTGCGACGGTGCGTTATCATGGTGCAAGATTCACGAGTTTTCTGACCACAATTTTTGTCTCTTTCGGCGAATTGCTTTACGCAAACATTTCATAACGCGCAAATAATAGTCTTTGTTCATGAAGCACTACACCATTGTAATCCATGAAAACCGTGAGCATTGCCTTCTTTTTTGACTGAAAACGACGTGGTTTTTTTTTTGTTCTCGGCTCTTTTGGTGAACGCCATTCACCTGCCTGATGTTTGGATTGCGTGTCGTTCTTATTAACCCAAATCTCGTCTCCAGTAATGATCCTTTTGATGAATGTGGGATCGGATTCAGCCTCGCAAATCATCTCTTTTCCGACGTCAGCACGGACTCTTTTTTGCATGAAATTAACGTCTATTGGCACAAACTTTGCTGCTACACGACGGAAACCCAAATCATTAACCAAAACGTCTTGGACGGATCCATAGGCAATGTTCAAGTCCTCCGCTATCTCTCTGATGGTTAATTTGCGGTTATTGACCAACATTTCTTTTACTTCATCAATGTTTTCATCGGTTTTCGATGTTGATGGTCTGCCACTGTGTTCATCATCTTCGATTGACTCACGACCACTTTTGAACTGCTCGTGCCACTGGTAAACGACCGTTTTCTTTAGAGAATCGTTGCCGAAACACTTTTCAAACATTTCCAACGTTCGCGCACCATTAAATCCGTTTCTTACACAAAATTTACAAGTTCATTGTTGCAAATTTAAATCCATTTCTTAAATTGTAGAAAGTCGCCAAGACATACAGTGATAGATTAACCTTTGGCTACGTAACTTTTGCAAATGTCAAGCTATAACGCTAAGATTTAGAAGTAATGTCACAATAGATGTTTCAACTTAACAAAGAAAACAGAACTCAAATCGGAAAAATGGGAGCGCCACACTGTGGTTACGTCGAGTATTGGAAGATAAATAGGGGAGGAGAGCAGCGACCTCTATAAGTCACATCAAACGAATGGACAACAATGTGTCGGACAAAAGTCTCAGTTAGGCTCAAGATGATAAAATGATCGAAGAAGGGTTGTTCTAAGAACTAAATAACTGCGAGCATATGATGTTTGAGCATGTATGGTACTCGTAGCCATTTTATCCAATGTGTTGTGATTCTAGCGTCAAATTTGTTGTCTACTTGTATAATAAACCACATCCTTTTGAATCTAAAGTGCACAACCTCTGGATCAACTACATTCGAATAGAAATTTTCAAGAAATTAGGTCCAATTATCATGTCAAATTTTTTTTTTTTATTTCGTCATCTTCAAAATTCCATAACAGAATGGGGTACTACCCATAAACAATGTACAATAAATACTCGTATATAAACGTGTACTTATTGCGACGGGCAATAAACATTACTAGGATCATCACAAGCTTCAATTTTAGGATTAAAATATGTCGTTGCTCCACAAGTTTTATGCAATGAGTGTCCATCAATACAAAAGTAGTAGTCTGTACATAAACCTGGCACAACTAACATAGTTCCATCTTCTTTGCCACGGCAAACATACGAGCCATATAGGTCATTAGGATCAAACCAATTTCCACAAGGTCCTGGTGCTGGAGTAGGACAAGACGAACATGGTTGCGGAGTGGATACAATACAATCTGTGTCATCAACCTCAACACAATCCGAATAATCGACACATTGTTGAATTACCGGATTATAAAACTTCGGACATTGTAACACATTTGCTTGTCCATTATTACACTCATAGTATTTACTGCAACTTCCAGGCACTAACAAATTAACTCCGTTTTCTTTGTCCTTGCAAATGTATTTTTGATAGAGACCGCTGTCAACGCATTGTCCACTCTTAGGCTAGAATGTTAGAACAAACTTTGACATTAACCATCAGAATGACATAACTCTACTCACCTTAATAATCAACCTTGAGGAACTGGCTAATCCAAAGAGGACACCGAATAGGGCAACTAACATCTTGGCTGTCATTTTGACACTGATATCACTGGTTCTGCTGTGTTCAAGGTTTATATACCCTTCGAACATTTTAATTAGTTCTTGATCTGGCAAATGGGTTAAAATAATCGAATCTGTTTTATCTTATCGTAATTTGCTTTTTAATTAGCAAAAAATTTAGAAATTAGAAGAAAAGAAAAATAGGCGCAAGCTGGTTATCTTGGCTTGATAATGATTATGTGCGCGTTTTTCGTTGTTTTCGTTTTTGGTTTACAAGAAAGTAACTGAATGTACAATTGTCATTGGGTGTTACAGCAACACAATGAATAGAACGTTTCGTTGTACATCAATAACAAATGTAGAAATTTATTGTTGTCTTAGATTTTGATTGTTGATTTCTCTGTAACATCGACTGCCAAGACCTTGATGGGAAAAAAATGTTTCTTGTGGGTTCTGATCGGAGATGTTTAGATGAGGTTTTCAGTAAGCACTGTGACTGTGCAGGTTATGAATACCTGTGAAGGAAGAGAATATAAACGCTGACTTGAAATTATCGTGAGCATAATAAGCATGGTCAGCCCTATTTGTTTGATTTGTAATTATTTTCCGAATATTTACGAATATTTACTATTTACAACTTTAGTATGTTACGGTGGTAATAACTTGCCGCTTTATTTACTTAATGCCAATCATTCAATATTCATTGGGTCAGATTCTATCACCTTCGGACTAAACCGTGGTGAAAGAAGCAGGGTCTCTAAAGTCTTACTGACAATTTCACCGCTGATATTCTGCACTTATGGTAATACAGACAAATACCTAATACTTTTTCTGTGTTCTAAGATTCGCAGTACTAGGATTAACACTTTGGCTACATCAAATAAGTAACCTGAATCAATATTGCTTTGAGCAGCGAATTATTCGGGCATCTATGATACAGGAGTTAGAGCTCGTAGCAATTGCAACGTGATGACAAAGGGTTCTTTGCAGATGTGAGTGCGGGCCATGATGCTATTTCAGACTATCGTACAGCCTTTATTTTGCAACTGTGCAGGGCATGTAGAAACAATATTTAGCAAAACCCTTGCCGAAAATCATTGTAATCATAATGGTCCTAAGATTATAACTAATCATTTAGGCCCTAAAATTATTATTTAGAGATACGCGCTTTCAATTAAATTTCAATTAAAAATTTTTTGATGTTGTAAATTTCATTGTGCCAAAACAAAAAATGTTGGAAAATACATCAATTTTCAAATTGTATCAGTAGCTTTCAATATATCCGCCTTTGGGGCGAATAATTGCCTTGAGACGTCCGAAGAAAGCATCGCACGCTGCACGCAAGTGGCTCTGCGGTATTTTGGCCCATTCCCGGCGAAGTGCTTGTTTAAGGTAGTCCAAAATTTGATATTTTTTAGTGCCCATCTTCGCCTTCAAAATGCCCCAGACAGAGAAATCTAACGGATTTGCATCCGGAGAATTTTCAATTCATTCTGTCGAAGAAATGAAGTGTGGAACATTGTTTTCTAACCAATCTTGGTTGACGTGTGCTTTGTGAGACGGTGCCGAGTCTTGTTAAAATGTGCACGGTCTCCTACCGAAATGATTGTCTGCCCAAGGCTTCTATACTGCCTCTAAGACAGATTCACGGTATATGATCGCATTAATTTTGACGCTACGGTCCAAAAATATGAGCGGAGAGCGTCTATCGGTGGTTATGGCGGCCCAAACCATCACCATCGGTCCTGCCTGCTTTCTGGTGACCATCCGAAAGTGTAAATTTTCGAAGGACCTCTCTGGCAAGTAAACTCGGACATTTTGTTTGTTGACATATTGCTCGATAACAAATGGCGACTCATCGGAAAAAATCAAATTCGGCAAATCAGCACTTTCGTGCAAGCGTAGCAACTCTTTCGCTCTTTTGACTCTAACTTTTTTCTGTTGCGGTGTAAGATCGTGTGATTTTTTGAACTTCAATGGCTTGAGCCCAAGCTCATTTTTCAGTATGTGTTGCATCCGTTCCTACGATATGTTGAGCTCACGAACTATTTTTCTTCCACTTCGACGCGGATTTCGCTCAATTCGAGCCTTCACTTTCCGAATCATTGCTGCCGATGCTGTTTTTTTTATGACCACCTCCATGGCGTTTTGCAACGCTGCCAGTATCACGGTAACGAGGTATATTCCGAGGCACAAATGATTTATTCACGTTGAGGTGCTGGAGGGCTCTAACGATAACTATTTGTGGTTTTCCAGCTAAATATAAAGCAATCACACTATCGCGTTTGAATTCCATCGCGGATAAAAATTTTTCAACACAACTGAGACGCAAATCGTTTAAGGCTGTTATGTGTCAAAATTTGAGCTCGCTGTCATGAACGGTTTGGAAATTATAGCAGTCTGAAATTGGTTGCAGTTCGAGTCAGGCAGGGTGTATACTATGTCTACTTTGTTGACATATTGTCGGTACCCTCGAATACACAGTCATGTATTAATGGCAATGTGATACTCACTAATGATCCAAGTACGTCGTTATCAGCGTTGAGAATAAGCTCCCCTGTTCCTTTAGTAGGTTAAGTTTGTTTATTCTTTAATAACACTCCAAAACAGCAATGGTCAGCCGAATTGCATTATACAGATACGCCCACAGTGTGCAGTACGTAATCAGCTTTTCAGCGTTGGTAGCAACGTTGCTAGGATAATGAAACTGATCTTGACATTAAATCATCTACATCCTTTTGCCTCATGTTCCTCTATTTTTTTGGAGCATTTAAGTAATTGCTAAGTAAGACGCGAATTTTGTTCCGTGATTTACAGTTGTCTTTAACTACCGCAAAATAACTGTGGCAAAGAGGAAAATCCTTAACTCTCATATCTGTAACTTACGAATCTCTTAAATAAACTATTGCATTTATAATTACATCATCGAAATTCAATCTCTTGTTTGTTGGAGAGCCTGCCGCTGCGAAATTGATCGTTAGTCGAGTTGCGGCCACCACGAAACTCTCGGAACCAATATTTGACATTGTAATCTGACGAAGCATTAGCCCCTTAATATTTATCCAACTTTTCTTTTGTTTCCTTCGCCGTTTTACGAACGATTTTGTCCATACTCAACATGATGCCAAACACGTAAACAAAAATCAGCTGTTAAAACAAAACTAAAGACAGTATCTAAATATAGGGTTTTCCAATAGGGACTTGACAACTTTGAATTTAATTTGTGAACGCACTCTTTCACTAATCATCAAACTGTCACCATCAATTTATTCAGTAAACTCAACATTTTCATCATGGTAAAGTAAACTAACAAGCAACGTCTGCAAATTATAAAAATTTTCTACAGATATTCGGAGTCGCAAAATCATCTTCAGTGACGAAGCAGATTTTTGGCACAATGGGTTCGTCAATAAGAAAATGTGCGTTATTGGTCGGGTTAAAACCCACATGTGCTTCATGAATCACCACTTCATCCACAAAAAATAACTGTTTGGTGCGGTTTGCCTGCTGGCGGCGTTATTGGGCCATATTTTTTCGTCAACGATAACGATCGTCACGTTACTGTGAATGGTCAGTGTTATCGCGCCATGATCACCGATTATTTTTGGCCCGAATTGGAAGATATGGACTTAGACGAAATGTGGTTTCAATAGGATGGTGCCACAAGCCACACAGAACACGCTACAATCGATTTATTGAAGAGTAAGTATGGTGAGCGTGTTATCTCAAGACATGAGCCAGTCGATTGGCTTCATTCGTGCGATTTAATGCCGCATGGCTATTTTCTGTGGGGCTACGTTAAGTCATTGGTTTATTCCAACACGCCGACGATGTTGGAAGAGCTCAGAGCAAACATTGAACGCGAAATAGGCCGTTTCGGCCGAAATGTGTCCGAGTCGTTGAAAATTGGGTCCAACGAATCTACCGCTGCAAACGTGCCCGTGGTGAACGAATGAAGTAAGACGAGTTCCATTCATAAATGTTTTGATTGTACTTCAAGCCAATAATAAAGGTTTTAAAATGTCTGAAATGGTTTGCTTTTTATTTAAAAATCCTATATGAACGGACTTCAAGGAACCATAAATTTTTTTGCAGTAGCAGCTCATTCTGGTCAAGGAGGTTACTTTTCACTGCACCTAGCATAGTAACCCTAAAAAAATGAAAAAATTAAAATGTGAATGTGAATAAATATTTTCTTGTATGAAACCCTATTCTTCAAACCCTTTTCTTGAGCTACTCGAACCACCCGGTCACCATTTTTGCTATATATATATTTGAACTCGTTATTTATATTAAAGGCATACTTTCATCTGCATAGGTGGTAAATTTCACTCCGTCAATATTTTTGATATGATACAAGGGGAACGATGGAGAGTAGTTGCGATAGAACTATACATTTTTCCTTCGCTTCTAAATTGAAGTTTACTCAATTCTGCATCGCGGCCTGACTCAATTAACCAACTGACTGACTGACTACCCTCGACTTAGATATTTTAAAGACGGCTTTTATCACCTGATTCTAGAAAAGAGAAAATAGAGAAAATTCGACAATCTACCCCGACGGTTCTTAGACATCCTGATTCTAGAGAAAAAACGAATTGAGACAATTTTGAAGAACTAATGCAGAATCGCTACGAATAGACGCAGATTTTGAGACGTATGTGGTCGGCTTTCTTTTGCTCTGAGCTTAAATTGCTCTAGTAAATATATTCCTAAAATGCTAGAATCTTAGTCAATTTGACAATTAAGTAATTTGTGATTTGAATTTTTACATTTCTGTTTATCTCTCTACCATGCCTACAATGTCATCGCGATCCAAAAGAGCACAACAAAAACACCTGTCCCTGCACTTACATCACCAAAGGTCAATTTTCCTGTACCGGAAAAGATAGAGAATAAATTCAGCAGAGGCACTCCTATCTTACTCCTATCTTACGCTGAGCTAGTTTGGTTACAGAAACTTAGAAAAATTAACACCACTATGGCAAAAGTTGTGCATCGAGTTGGATGGATTGAAGCCAACTCAGACTATGCAAACTCTTCGAGAGAAATTCAGTTGAAATGCGTGAACTAAACTTCAAATCGCCGTCGATGCTGTTTTGTTTGGTGTTCTTTGCCTGCCTGAAGAAAATCTATCATCGCTCTTTAATCGCTTGTGTTTAGCTGCTAAGTGCACGCCAACACTTAAGCATATTTTTCGCTCTCTCTCTCTCGAAAAACTTAGAGGACATTTGCTCAGGAGAGGAATGCTCTGTTAAAGTACATTTCGGAGTTAAGAAAACAGCAAAAAAATCCATCAACTCTCACTGCATGACTTGGGTATTGAGTCTGACAATACTTGTTTTCGGAGGTCTTACCGGAAATACGCGCACTCTGTGAAGTCTGTGTTTCTACCTTTGAACTTTAAAACACATTCTATATTGTCATTTGTCAAATGTCGTCTTACTTTAATTATTCCTTCTCTCCTGCTAGAAGAGAAGTGAATCTCTCCTTTCTTCTATTTCTCTATTCTCTAATTTTCAAAACGATACTTTCTTTGTAAGCTGAATGCTGACCTACCATCAACAAAACTTTGGATTAATTTGCGCGCCATTGGTATCGAGAAAACTCAAGCATCAACGAATAAACCTAATGTCGACGACTTAAATAACGCATTTGTATCAAGCCATAGCTGCGAATCCTCTTTTCTTCCAGAAAATAGTCTCCTAATTGAGTCATCACGTCGTTTGCAGCTACCCTTATCTTTCAACTCCTAAAATCAAATCCAATCGGCAAAGATGGTTTACAGTTGCGTTTTGTGAAAATGTTGCTTCTTTATATTAATAACTACCTTACACATCTGTTCAATTCTTGCATAATGCTTCGACTTCCCCCAATTCATGGAAAATAGCAACGGTTATTCTTGTCCCCAAAAAAGCAAACTCAACAACGATGACCGACTTTCGCTCTACAAGCATTCTACCTTGCTTATCTAAGGTATTTGAAAGAATTGTTGGTATACAAATATCTAGTTACTCGACCGCCGTAAGTTGCTATCACCAATGCAATCTGGCTTTCGTGCTAACTATAGCTGCTCTACAGCTATGATCAAAGTGCTTAATGATATTAGATTAGTTTTTGATAAGGAATATCTTACGCTGTTGTGCCTCCTTGATTTCTCAAAAGCATTTGATAGTGTTAATCATCAAATTCTTTGCATGAAATTGAAGATGTATTTTGGTTTTCATAAATCATCGGTTACAAACCGCTTTCAAATAATTGTTGTCGATAAATAACCAATTGCAATACTCTCTGGTGTGCCTCAGAGTTCAATCATTGTCCCAATTCTGTTTATTTTTATAAATGATCTCCCACAAGTTTGACAAAATGCATATGTTCATCTATATGATGACAACGCAGAGATTTAATTGTCCCGCCCCATTGGTCTAACGGAAAATCTCGTGGAATGATTTAATTTAGATTTATCTGCAATAGTAAATTGATCTAGAAATAATGGTCTTATTTTAAATCCTGGGAAAAGTCAATTAATTCTAATTTCGAAAAAGCATACTCCACTTGACAGATACCGCCAATTTTCCTAAATTCAACAAGTCTTACTTTCTTCGATACAGTGACTAATCTTGGTTACAAATTAAACCGATACCTCTCAGCTTCTGATCATATTAATTATACTGTCACACGAATCTATTCAGGTTTGCAAAAACTGTGGCTATTTTCCAGTTTCACTCCAGCTGAAACCAAATTGAGATTGATCAAAACGCTACTTGTGCCAGTCTTTGAATATACGATTCCTGTTTATTATAAACTTGATTCATCTTCTCAGCACAAACTGCTAGTTGCTTTCAATGACATGGTAAAATATGCTTTTGGAATTAGAAGACCTGACCACATATCCCATCTTCATAAGTACACCCTGACTGAATCAAACTGCAACCAACTTCAGACTGCTATAAACGTTTTGCGTCTCACTTGTGTGGAAAAATTTTTATCCGCGATGGAATTCAAACGTGATAGTGTGATTGCTTTATAGCATATTTGGCTGGAAAACCACAAGTTGTTATAGTTAGAGCCCTCCAACGAGGGCTTACTCACCTCAACGTGAATAAATCATCTGTGTCTCGAACCATAGCTCGTTACCGTGATACTGGCAGAGTAGCAAAACGCCATGGAGGTGGTCATAAAAAAACAGCAACATCGGCAGAAATGGTTCGGAAAGTGAAGACTCGAATTGAGCGAAATCCGCGTCGAAGTGGAAGAAAAATGTCTTGTGAACCCAACATCTTTTTGGAACGGATGCAACACATATTGAAAAATGAGCTTGGGTTCAAGCCATTGAAGCTCAAAAAATCACACGATCTTACACCGTAGCAGAAAAAAGTTAGAGTCAAAAGAGCGAAAGAGTTTCTACGCTTGCACGAAAGTGGTGCAAGCGAGTCGCCATTTCTAATCGAGCAATATGTCAACAAACAAAATTTAGTTTAGAGTTTACTTGCCATAGAGGTCCTTCAAAAATTTACACCTTCGGACGGCCACCAGAAAGCAGGCAGCACCGACGGTGATGGTTTGGGCCGCCATAGCCGCCGATAGTCGCCCGTATTTTTGGACCGTGGCGTCAAAATTAATGCGATCTTATACTGTGAAACTATTTTAGAGGCAGTATTGAAGCCTTAGACAGACAATCATTTCGGTCGGAGACCGTGGACATTTCAACAAGACTCGGCACCGTCTCACAAAGCACGCGTCAACCAAGATTGGTTAAAAAACAATGTTCCACACTTTAATTCTTCGACACAATGGTTTGCAAATTCTCCGTTGGATTTTTCTGTCTGGGGTATTTTGAAGGCGAAGCTTGGCACTTAAAAATACCAAAGTTTGGACCACCTCAAAGAAGCACTTCGCCGGGAATGGGCCAAAATACCGCAGAGCCACTTGCGTGCAGCGTACGATGCTTTCTTCGGCCGTCTCAAGGCCATTATTCGCTCCAAAGCTGGACAAAAACTACTAATATAATTTGAAAATTGATGTATTTTCCAACATTTTTTGCTTTGGCACAATAAAATTTATCAAAAAATAAAAAAAATTATGTCATTTTAAAAAGTTGCAGTTCGAGTCAGTCAGGGTGTATATCCTGCGGTTTTCATTTAAACACTTTTGGGAGTTGAGATGCCGTGTTTTCATGCATAATATAATACAAACCCAATCCCCATTGTATCTTTTACATTCATATGTATGTATCGCGTACATTCAATCTTTTAACACCATCATCTCATTATTTGAACACACCGCGTCTTTTCCCACACCACCAGACTCTGGAACTCTCTACCCACCAGTTTAAAGCAAATGATAGGAGCGATGCAATTCAAATAAATTGCAATTAAATTGAAACCTTCTCTTAATTGAAAAATCAATTCTTTCTCAGAACAATGCTTTTCGCGTACTATAATTACTAAAACACAATCTAAACACTACTAAACACAAATAAATACAATTTCTGCAATTAGTTCCACCAAAGAAGTGAAGAACGAAGTGAAATATGACTAAATACTCGTATGCGGCATTGAAATTGAAGTGCGAAGCAATGAAGCTAAAGGAGATTCATATAGCTTGCTAGCCTTAATGGAATAGGTTATAACGATGATCCTTATCAAGGTACGGCAATACGAAAGCTGTATGATGAATGCCCGGTTTAGAAGTGACAACGCAACTTTTTAAGGTACTGACGATTTATTTTTCAATATAATCCCCTTTCAACTCGATACAATTTTCCCAGCAATGCTGCAACTCTTTTAACCCCTCCGTATAGTCCGACTTTTGTTGGCCTGCAAAGAACTCTTTCTTTTAAGTTTTTGAGAAAAAAAAAATAAGTCGCAGGGAGCTAAATCCGTAGAATACGGGGGACGGAGGAGCAGTTCGTAATTTGTCTTGTCGTAATTCGACCAATTTGTCTGCGGCGACTGTGGAGGTGTGAGTTTTTTCTTCAAATAGGCGTTGAATCGGCCCAATAAATCGAAATAGTACTCGTATATTTCTGTTATTGTTTTTTTCCTTCTCCGAACGTGGATCACACCTCAGTGGGGTAAAACCCATTGTTTCGATTGTTCTTTGGTCTCTGGTATGTACCAATTAATCCATGTCTCATCGAGGGTAATTTAAACAAGGCCAAGTACGTCTTTGAAGTGGTCTCACGATTGCGCTTGTTCTCCGGCTTTCTCATGTCCAAAATCTTGTTGCAAGATATGAAAAACGCGTTCAGTTGAGATGCCTGCTTTCGCATGCGAGATCATGGATTTTGTCGACGGCTTCCTCTGTGGTAACCGTTTTTGGGCCATCTGGGCGCGGTTCATCAAAAACCGACGAGCGGCCGCGGCGAAACTTTGCGAACCAATGGTAAATGGTTGCAAAGGAAGGGTCCTATACACACCACAGAGAATGGGCTTGATTTGATCGCAGGTTTTGCCACTCAAAAACAAGAATCGGATCACGGAGCCATACTGATCTTTTACCATTCAATGGATGTCAAAACAAAACTAAGCGTCGGATTGTCGCCAAAATTTGACAGGTGGGCTAAAAGAGGTTATACTAAATGACGGTTTACTTATTTTGGCTCAGTGGTGCCACCTATATTTCAATCCGGGTACACATCCAACTGCCCTCGTATATCAAATTGTTATAAAAACAGATGAAGATGCATCGTAAATACATGTTCTGCAACACATGTGTATAAAAGTGTTTTGTGTTTTTTTTTCCATCAATATAAAATATGTCACAAAATCTATGAAATATAGATCGAAGTTTATGAAATTTTAATTTGATTCCACTGATTTGATTAAATGTTCGTGCATATCGTTTAATTTTTTTTAATTTTGCGCATTGTTTTTCGTTTTGGTCACATTTTTTTCTGTTTACTCCGCAAATGTTGTTTTGGTTTTTTTTTTTTTTGTTTTTTGTTTACTGTGTTTTGTGATAATTTCGTTTCACGATTACTTCGCATTTTTGCTTTAATTTTTACTTGTTTCACATTTCCGTTAAAACTCATTGATAGTGAGTCGACATGTAGAACCTATAGGCGCGAATTTTTTATTTTCACACCCCAAATCGATCCTCCCTTGGGCATTTATGTAGGTTCTTTACATGCACAAAAATCTTTTCATTTTATATTAATTAATTGGCAATTAACTAACTTTAATAAGATATGTAATGCATAAATGGTAATTTTCGTAAGCTCAACTTTTCAAACAAGCACCCCTAGAGTAAAAAGTCGAAAGCTAACCTTGTCGAAATATTTCACGCAAATTATCATATTTAAATGTTGCGTCTATTAAAAGTTTATAATTGCCCTCAGGTATATTTGCCTTGACAAGGTCGATTGTTTTTAATAAGCAAAAGAAGCAAAACGAAAAAATTTCCTCTAATATACAAGCCTTATCAAATGGTCGTGGATGAAATTCGTCCTTTGATAGGTCAAAGCTTTTTCAAATTAGGTCCAATTGAACAATTTCAATTATCTGAAGCGGGGTAAATTTTGTAGTTAAAGAGTTCTTACCGTAAGCCAATTTAAAATTTAACAAATGAAATAATGAAATGATACCTTGAAAAACGTTTTCTTGCCTCTCGTAGTTTTGATCCATATAATTTTTTGCAAGCACAAAAGCTCCATCAGGCAAAAAGTTTACCATACTCTTGCGGTGAATGAATCCTTCCAACGTTCATACTTTGCAATAATTTTATATGTTGACTTTTTCTACTACACTACATTTTTTGCAAAAAAAAAGAACTGGGCTGCACTCTGTTGAATTGATCAAGAAAGTGATTAATTTCGTTTTCCAAAATGATAGAGAACCATGGTTTTGCCACCTTAAACTAAAGGCTTCGTTGTGATAACGGTATTTGTTGTCATGTCTTGGATGACATGCATCATCTTTGCATGAACTACTATAGAAAAATAAAAAAAGGCCCAAATTTTAATCAATTTTTGTTGTTTTTGGTTTTTGTACAAATTTTTAGGCCATTTTTTCTTTTGGTTTAAATTTCATGTAGCCACCATGCACTACATGGATGAAAGGAGAGCAGTACGAAAGTACGGCAGGAGTGATCCTGGTGGGAATAGACATATTCGGAATAGAGCTTGGCAGTTTCAAGGGACTTGCAATATGGAACGTCAGAAAAGTGATGTTGCCAACTAGAAAACGCACTATGGTAACGAAACTACTTATGGCAATAGACCCTCGTCAAACTTGTCGACTTAAAGAGGCTGAGTAAGGTCAATGTATCAAAGTCTCCAAATGAGTTCAGAAATTAAATGATGCTCACTCGCCCTTCCTTTTCTTCATCATCCCATAAACTCCTTTTTCCCTGGGCTGGATCAAGGTATCATACGACCCGTTTCGAGGATCATCCTAGCTGTGGATCTAGTATCTCCAATAATAGCTAAGTCGTGAATGAAGTATCCGGGTAAATGGCAACCTTTGGATTATCTGTGTATGAATGGACCATCCTTTCTTTCCTAATCGTGGGATATCTAATGGATAAACTCTCTAAGACAACAAATCCGAGACTTGTTCTCTTTAAATATCGGGCAATAAACAATAAAATGATGCCATGAGGCCATGATGAACCATCTTCTAAAGTCAAATGCAACGAGCTTAAATCCAAGGAGTGGCAAGACTGTTTTAGCCTTGGTCCTAATACTTCCTCCACCCCGTAGCAGTAGTAAGTTTGTAGCAGGAGACGGCCTTGCTGCTACTACAAAAATTCCTGCCTCAAAGAGGAATCAGAAATCAGTGGCTCAACTACGTTGGCAAGCCCCATCTAAGACGCTCTTTATCAGACGCCGAAATACTTTATGCATTATCAAAACTTTCAGATCCGTTTCGGATAGATCCAAAGCCACGAAACCGAACGAAGACATCATGAAAATACCACCTATGAGAGTACAGAGTTGCCGTCGTAGATTTTCGCCGCAATATTTTTTTAATTATGAACTTGTAGTTTGGTACTTCCATAGTACTAATCTTCTTCTAATCTTTTTTCCCATAAATTAAAAATCTGTTTACTTTGATACAGTTTCGATGGCCACGACAATTTTTAATCATTGCTCAAATTTTTAGTGCTGATAATTTTTTCTATAATAAATGATCTGGGGATTCCACTCTTGTTGGAGTTAATGAAAATTTGACTAATATGAATCGAGTTTTATAGGCACAATACGGAGGTTTACACATCTGTTATCTAAATGCTCAAGCCTATTTCCTAAAATCGACGAATTTAGGCACATATTCGTTAACTCTAAAATTGATGTCATTTTTGGCTCTGAAACATGGTTTCATGGAGAGATGTCTAGTTGCCATATTTCTGATGAAATTTATAAAGCTTAAATTTTTTTAAAGCTTCGAGCTTTTTCGGTCTGATAGGGCTAGTCGCATAGGAGGTGGGGCTTTAGCGTATGTATGCAAAACTGTGAAATACAGGCAAATACGGGTTGCCCTATTGATTATGTCTTTCTAGATATTATATTAGGACAAGAAAAAGTTCTGATAGAGGTCACTTACAGACCAGATAACTATTTTATCCTCGAACCACTCTATAACGTCCTAGAAGAGTTTAGCTTCAATTACACTGACATAATAACTTGTAATGAGTTCAATTGTAATCTCCTAGATAAACATCGCTCAACTGGTTTTCTGGATCACATAAAATCGTTTGACCTTATTCGTGTAAATTTTAAATGCCAAGTTCCTCAAAGCATGATTTGCTTTACCTGACATATCAAGGCAAAAACCAACATACTGAGTCAAACATCATGTTCAGGGACTTTCTTAATATCAATTGTACTCTATTGTAACAAGATTCTGTAAGCGCAAATCGACAGTATATTTATCAGATGCATTTGCCTAACGATCGAATGGCATATCTGTACCCCTAAAATCAAAAACAGATAAATTTTATTCTCCTCAGTGGCTAACTCTGAAGACTCTGCAGCTTATAAAAATGCTTGATGATGCCTTTAAAAATTAGAAAAATTATAGAATTCAAGTTTTCTTTAACAAATTTTGCTCCCTTCTTTATGAAGTAGTGTCTAAGATTAGAACTGCCAAGCGGCCTTTTTATAGCAGAAAACTTAGCAGTTGTACGTCAGCTTTACATTACTGTCAATAAAACCTAACGCCATGGGACTTGAAGAACACCCAAAATTCTTTAAACTACTGCTTTGATATATATATTATCTTTTATAACTCACATCTTTAACTCCACATTATAGACGTCGGTCTCTCCTTCGCTATGGAAGGAAGATAAGATTATTTCTATCCCAAAGAAAACGATTGGAACTGTGATGGAATACGAAGCAATATGAATTCTGTCATTCCTTTCGAAAATATTTGAGAAAACCATCTCATTGCAAATGCAATAATATCTTTCACGTAAAAAGCTTCTGTGCAAAAATCAATCTGACTTCCGTTCAAAACGTAGCTGCAAAACTGCTTTGTTATTGGTCGTTGACGATATCAGAAAAGCTGTTAATGAAAGCCGTGTCTGAACACTATCCGATTTTTCTAAGATTTTTTGATACAGTCAACCACTCCATTCTTTGCTTAAAACTTAAAAACAAAAAAAAAACTTATACTTAAGTATAATTTTTCAATATCTTCTACGAGACTTATAAGTTCCTTTTTGCAAGAGAGACTGCAACGAGTTGTACCAGGTGAACACTCCTCGGTATTCTTCCCAGTTAAATGCGGGGTGCCACAAAGATCGATCTTGGGGCCACTACTTTTCTCCCTGTATGTCAATGAACATTGCTCAATCCATATGTTTGCTGATGACACACAAATTTATTTGAGTCGTCCATTAAACGAAGCTGCTATGCTGATGAATGAAGATCTTCAGCATATTTTTGATTGGTCAACTAAGAATGATCTACGTTTGAATGTTTAGGACTCAAAACTACACGTAATACACAAAAGAAGATTGGATCTATTTAATTTTTCACCAGTCAAATTAGCACAAATCCTAACGGAGTACGTTGACTACGCGAAAAACCTTGGTCTAATTTTCAAACGAACCCTTACATGCTTTACACACTTAAATGCCACTATAGGCAAGGTTTATGGTGGTCTACGTGCTATATGGGTTGCACAATATTTTATCCCCAATCGGACAAAACTGTTGGTGAAAACTTTCCTTCTACCAATTTGGTTATATTGTTATGAGATATTCTGTAAACCACACTATGATTCAAGAAGAGAGCTAAATTTCGCTCGTTTCTGCTTTAATCTGAGAAGATATGATCACGTTTCCTTCTACTTGAAATATAGTTCATTGCGGCTCTAACACAATATCATGAAAACTTAAGTGCCTGATTATCTATACAAAAAACTATGCTTTCTTCAGTCAGATAGATAGATTGTGTATGCTCTTGCAAAGAAGTTACGAATGTCAGTTTTTTGTTGACTCTACTCGATTGTGGAACTCTCTACTCAACGACATCCTCTCTTTTACGATATTTGGCCACTGAAACTAATATACATTTTTTTTTTTTTTTTTGAATTCAATGTACGAGTATAACTATAATACTTTTAATTTTAAATACCTTTACCTTTTGTATATCTTTTGGAACTAGAGCACTGTTCATATTTTACATATATTAAAACTAAATGTTAACTCAAAGGCTGGCACAATTAAAAGATGTTTGTTATCTTACGACTGTAAGCAATATTTGAACTAATAAATTGAAAATTGAGAAACAGACTAAAAGAATCCCAGAGATAGTATGAGGAAATTGTTCCGGTTTTTGCAAGAATCTAGAACCCGCACTTGTGTCCCAGTAGAACTCTACACCCCCGAAAGCACTCTGGAAATCATCAGGCTCAGCAACCCGACCCTTTCTTCCGACTCATGACTGGAAAGTTACGAAACTGGGGGAACAAAGGGGACCTTATAGATACGCATTAATTGCATTCAATAAGGAATCTCTTAACCCTCTGGCGCAAACTTAAGGCACGATTTGACTCAGCTTCGAGTTAATAAACCTAAGAGTTTACGAAAAGAATGAGCTAGATGAGGATAAGCAATATTCTTCTATTTGACGTAAAATTCAGCCTTGGAATGTTGATATATAGGGTTTTCCAATAGCAACTTGACAACTTTGAATTTAATTTGTGAACGCACTCTTTCACTAATTATCAAACTGTCACTGTCAATTTCTTTAGTAAACTCAACATTTTCATCAGCCTACATATTCGTTGTGTGATGTTGCTGTGTCAGTGAGACAACGGGTTGGTCGAAGTGTCGAAAATATCGCTGCCGTTCAGACGTCCGTAGCAAACGATCCAAATCAGTCAATTCCACGGCGTTCTCAAGAATTGGCCATCGCTCACACCACATTATGGTGTATTTTGCGTAAGAAACTTGGTTTACAAGATCAATCTGACTCAAGAATTGAAGCCGATGGACCATTTGAAGCGACGTACGTTCTCCGATTGGGTTGTGGAGAAGATGCGCCAAGATGATGAATTTCATCGCAAAATCATCTTCAGTGACGAAGCTCATTTTTGGCTTAATGGGTTCGTCAATAAGCAAAATATGCGTTGATGGTCGGGTGAAAACCCACATGTGCTTCATGAATCACCACTTCATTTACAAAAAATAACTGTTTTGTGGGGTTTGCTTGCCGGCGGCGTTATTGGGCCATATTTTTTCGTCAACGATAACGATCGTCACGTTACTGTGAATGGTCAGCGTTATCGCGCCATGATCACCGATTATTTTTGGCCCGAATTGGAAGATATGAACTTGGACGAAATGTGGTTTCAACAGGATGGTGCCAAAAGCCATATAGCACACGCTACAATCGACTTATTGAAGAGTAAGTATGGTGAACGTGTTATCTCAAGACATGGGCCAGTCGATTGGCCCCCTCGTTCGTGCGATTTAACGCCGCATGACTATTTTATGTGGGGCTACTTTATGTCATTGGCTTATGCCAACACACCGACGACGTTGGAAGAGCTCAGAGCAAACATTGAACGCGAAATAGCGGCCGTTTCGGCCGAAATGTGTGGCCGAGTCGTTGAAAATTGGGTCCAACGAATGGACCGCAGCAAACGTGCCCGCGGCGGCCATATGAACGAAGTCGAGTTCTGTTCATAAATGTTTTGATTGTACTTCAAGCCAATAAAAATTGAAATATCTCAAATGGTTTGCCTTTCATTTAAAATAAAAAGTTGTCAAGTCGTTATTTAAAAATCCTATACTTTCCTCCATTTTATCCGAGGCGACAACTAAGGCGCCAGTCTTCTTCTCTGACACTCTGTCGGAAATCGAAACCATTGACGAATTAAAAATCCATATAAATGCCTTTCAATTGGGGAACGAAAATGTTAGTAATCATGGATCTATGCGCTCTGCATGTTATCGACCAATGATTGCACAAATTATGTGAAAAAGAGGATCAACAATAATTTCGTTTTCGGTCGATTCGCCGAAAGTACGACACACACGATATTCAAACGGCTTCAATTCGTACACGATCTGAAATTTTGTTAGCCCGTAAACCAAAATTATTCGCAACCAACAACTGTTAGATTGGCAGTCGCTGTATAAAGTGTTGTTAGCTTAAAAAAACACAAATCACAAACCAAACACCACGTATGGAGATTCTAGCATATACGATTTTCAGATTCTCGATTGTTTGTTGCCTTTAATTGGCAGTTTCCAAGCTGCAATCTTAAAGTCGTGAGATTCTTGTCCCTTATCACTGTTCAAGACTTACGCCTTTGAGACTGTGTGTATTAGTTCACTCCGATCAGTGTAAGCAAGGATCTTAGTACAATTGTAAGATTGGAAAACATTGCTACAAACTTGAAATTGCTAGAAATATAGGGGTAATTGTACTTTAGTCGAATCCTACATATTATTAGGACCCCAAAAAATATCGCGATAAAGTAAGAGTTTTCCTTTTACATCTATGGAGATTAAAAGTGGACAGGACCACAACTGTCATGGTGTGCGCAACTGGATTACATAAGTACAGAAAGCAGGGTCCAAGAAGAATGGCGTAAGGCAAATACAAGACCAGGATAACCCAAAGCATCTACCAAAAAGCCTCTCCGGCTAGCACGACATCTTGCCAGTTGCGTTCAGTGTAGCACTGCATGTTGAGGTGTCCCTTCCATTTAGGTGGCATGCACCTAACATATGGTTGTACTCTTCTTCAGCTTACCTAACATGGTTTAGCCATCACAAGCGTTGAATCTGTAGATGTATGATTACGCTGATGTCGCTGTAGATCCTATATAGTCGGAATAGATCGAAGCTGAATCTCCTCCTTCATTCTCGACCTGGTCAGATGCAAGTCTATGTGTAATAAAGCGGGACCGGAACGATAGAAAGCTTGTCAATATTCATCAGCTTTGTTACCCAATTGCCCAAAAAACAGCGATTGGCAAGATAAATTCTATGTTTAATGCCGTTGGTGCTTGTAACTGCGAAGCCAAAGACGAAGTTTTTATCAACCTCGTAGTTATAACCGCCAGTGGTGATCCGTTGGTGGTATCCATCCTTTTCTGATGACAGCATGTACAATACTTCGGTTTTTCTTGGTTTACTGTCATTATGCCAATTCTGACATAATCTAACAAATTTGGCAAGGATTCCCAAATTAGACATGGTATTGCAAGCTCGTCCCTATGCACGCTGTCGGCAAAAACATGATAATTATCGATCTGAAATTCTCTGGTCTTTTCCAACATCTGTCATAGTGTGATTATTTGATCGATGGTAAGCAAGGAAAAACTCTTATAGGTGATGTTTATGACACTTTTTCTTTTATAGTTTGTGCAGTCAAAAGAGTTTTTTGTGGATTGGATAAACAATGCTGAGATTCCGTGATTTGGGCATGCTTTGCTCTGACTATATTTTACATATGAGCTAGTTTATGATCCTAGCTAAATCATCTCCAGCTGCTTTAAATAGCTCAGGAGGCAGTCCGTCTGTGCCAGCAACTTTATTCAACTTAAACCTCGATATTGCTGCCTTAACTACATATAAGTCAGAGCGACAGAGTTCTCTACTGTCTTTTCCAAGGCTGAATGGTTTATTCTGCCTAACTGCGGCATTCTTAACCACCGCCGTTAAAAAGTTTTCAGAAATTGTCTTTTCATATTCTCAGAAACGTAGGTGACTTTACTACTAGTTGTCCATGCTCATATTTGCAGGTCGCCTTTCTGACTTTGTCGCACCTGGATGTTGGTTTTATACACTGATCCAACTCTCCTGCGTTACGAAAAGCCTATGTTCTTTTCTCCTTCGCTGAGCTCACCGATAGCTCTCGTTCTTCGATGCAACGCAGCTTTATATGCTGTTCCTGTCTACATTCATAGTCAAACCAAAGGCAGCGCTTTGAAAATCAAAAATCAGCATTCCTATTATTTTTCTTCATTTTGTGTGTAGTGATTATTGTGGTCTCACTGCACCCCATTGTGCCTATAATATCTGCATTCGTATCCAGACTGCAATAAGGTAATTATCAGAGTTGATATTGTCTCCTTAGAAAGTTCTAACACCCAGGTGCGTGAGTGTCTAGCGTCGATCGCAATGTGACTAATCTGGTTGACGGTTTATTTATCAGGGGATAGTCAAGTCCCTTTATGAATGAACGTGTTGGCTTAGAAGAAATTACACCCCATTACCTGCTTAACTATGACGGAATTACATTACCGAATACAATGCTATAGAGGAATGCAAGTCAAAATTATGATTTTGATTTGACTAAGTATCTTTCAGAGATAAAGTTGGTCGCTTGTAGTAGAATAGATAGATATGTAGACAAATAAGAATTCATTGCAAGCCAAGCGAAATAGTTAATGCACTTCTAAGTACATATTTTAAGGCTCTCTTAAGGATCAAATTGCATTCAGTTTCGTAGGGGTATCGTCTCATGAAGTTACGATATTTGCCCGTAAGTTAAGCTTGGTTGAAAGCCATTGCAACTGTGGTGCCATATAAAAAAAGACTCTTGAACTAGTACAGCACTCAAAAATAAGAAACATTTATTAACTCAGACAAAATGCGACAGCACCTTATAAAAAAATCATATACTCGTCACCTTTTATTTATATTTTAGGCACACCCAGCTTTCTCTGGCCAATCACAGAACTTGGCTGATGGATTGAAGTATAACCCACGTGGACATTTTCCAATGTAAGCAACACCACTCTCACAAGTAATAAATTCTTGGCAACTTCCAACTTTTGGCAATAAAGTTCCCGAACGTATGCCCACACATGCATCTGCACTTTTCTCATCAATGACAGCAATTATGAGTTCAGTATTTTCTTCTACAATTGGGTCTTTTTCAGGTTCAACATTTGCTTCTTCGGGTTCAATGTAAGCCTCTTCTGGTTCAACTACTTCCTCAGGCTCAATATCTCCGTGATTTGAGAGATCTACATTTGAACTACCAGAATTTTTGCTTTCAAGGGACTTTATGTTTTTTTCTGATCTGTCCCCATGTGGGACGATATCTTTAATGTTGTTTTCATTGGCTATATCTTTATATTCCTTCAAGTTAGTTTCATTAACAAGACCGTTTTCAGTATATGCAATGCCTTTAGGTGCTTCTTTAAGGGCCTCAATGACAACATCCAAGTTATTAAGGACCTCTCCTTCTACACACCTGGAAGACTCTGGCTTAATGCAAGCCTTACGAGATGGGTCAAAGTGTCGTGGGCCACATGTTTTTTCATAAGCTCTATTTCTCAAGCAAGAGAAGTACTTTGAGCAGCTTCCTGGAATCGGGAACATATCTCCATTAGACTGACCCAAACAGACTCTCTCAGCGAGAATTGTTGTCAGCGAAGGTTTTGGGTTTTTTTTCTTCTGTACTTCGTCTGTTTCTTTGGCTTTGATAACACATTTCGACAATTCCTCTTCAATGCACGATCTTGTCTCAGAGAAGAAGTGGAATCCTACCGGGCACTTTTTCAACATTGGATTGATTCCCATGCAGACATAGTACTCGCTGCAGCTTGTTTTTGATGGAACAAAGGCTCCAAAAGCTTTGCCAGAACAGATACTTTTTTGGGCTACAGGGTTCTCT
Source organism: Volucella inanis (assembly GCA_907269105.1). Lineage (NCBI taxonomy): Eukaryota > Metazoa > Arthropoda > Insecta > Diptera > Syrphidae > Volucella > Volucella inanis. The sequence goes on along the minus strand of OU026154.1, from coordinate 24,240,888 downwards.
GGCTTAGATTTTGGGGTATCTAAACGAACTCCATTCACGCATGTTGATTTTGAAGCTTCAATGCAAGTTTTAGTTACTGGATCAAAATGAATATCAACCCCGCAGCTCAGCAGAGAATCTTGACCATTAAGACACAAGTAAAACTGTGAGCAATCGCCATGAACAGGTAAAACCAATCTATCTACTTGGCCATCACATGGTGATGACTGAAGAACATTCAACGAAGCTGAATGTATTGAATACGTTCCACAAAGGATAAGGAATCCTAAAATGACTAAAGGAAAATAAAACATTTGTGTTATTGAAGATAATGTATGTAGTACACTTCGATTTAACTCACCCTTCATATTGGAATCTTTGTTGCACAGTGGAACTACGAGTATGTATACGTTATGAGCTTCAACTTCTGGTGCTTTTATATGCGAAAAATCTTTGATGAATTTTCATTGGAACCAAGTTAGATCGTTAACTGATATCGCAACAGTTAAGATCGAATCATTGATGAAATGGTATCTGGAAAATGTTTTAGGCACTGTGCTATCTTTCTACAGTAAAGGATTTTATCTTTTCGTCAAATAAACTAATTAGCAAATTAAAAGAAATATGTTTTATTACAGATAGCAGATAACAGTCATGCATGTCTATTTTTGAGAAACAAAAGAATGTTATTTCTTCTTGGACGATAAGATATTTGGTTTCTGTTGGTTGTTATTGTCTACTATAACTGTGTACAATATATGCCTACTCAACATAGGTTTGGCGACAAAAAACGTGTTTGTGTTTGGAAAAACCTACAGAGTCAGGGCCATTTTATTTCTTTACAACACATACATTAGGTAGACGATGTTAGTAACCGCTTAAAGAGTTACTTGGCATTGTCCTTACCAACAGGCTTTATCCTCCCTATATCTCTTCTAATTTTTCTTTCTTCGAATACAACAGGAATCAAGTACATTGAGGTGCCTAATAGAATCTAAGTAAGGCAACGAATTAAGCTGTAAAAATGTTCAGACTAGACGTTAAACGTTTAAGAAATATGGAGGTGATACCTTACTAAAGGTTCTGGCAATAGTGACAGCCCATCTTTGGATTGGAAAAATAAAAAGAGCTACAGTTAATTCCATTCATAGACAAGTGGTTGTTCGGAAGACTGCTTAGGACGGTTCGACTTCTCAAATTGAAAAGGTTTAAAATTCTTAAATGCAAACATCTAAGAGCCAAGAAAATAGAAGAAAAGGGCGTAAGAAACGGCAGATGCAGTCTGAGGCTCAAGTGCTGAAAGCTAAAGGGCTTTTACGACTATCGCCGAATATGTTTTTTTTTTTTTTATACACAAATGGGCTGGATAAAACTGCTACTGTAACTAATGACATCTACAGTGGACAAATATCGGTCAAAGCGATCAAACTCATCCACAAAATCCAAACCCATAACGGTATTACCCGCATATAGTGTAAGAAAACTACCGCAGCCATCGTTAGCAAACCAACAACGGTCATAGGTTTGGAGGATGGAAGTTGGTTAATGCTAACAAAATCACACAGAACAACAACCTTTGTGTTGGCTTTCCCTTGCACAAAGTCCTTATTGAATATGGTGGGAGAATATAAACTACTACATGCAAGGTAAGATCCAAAGTAAACAGGAGTTTTCAGAAATAAGAAAAATATAACGTTTTTTTGGCAAAACCGATTTAATTTTTTCAAAATAGTTCCCTTCCGAATTAATACATGCAATGTCTAAAAGCATGTCGAATGGTAGTAGGGATATCCTCGAGGAGTTGATGGTTAAGACATCAACCAAACGCATGGAGGAACCCCCCTCCCCATCCTGGAACACAGTAAACAAGCGACGGCCCGTACTTATAAATGGTGATTCATCATAAAGTTTGATTTATAATGTAAAAAAAAATACATAAATTTAAGAGAAAACTTTACATTTTTACTATCAGTAAAAAGAACAATTCATGGCATTTACTTCATAAAAAACATATCATGTCAATGTTGGCCATGACTACGTCTGAGGTGGTCCACTCGTTCGAGCATAACGACTGGTATCTCACGGCTAACACGAGTAATGTTGGCTTCGAAAGCGTCAACCGTAGCTGGCTTATTCCTGAAGATCTGAGACTTTACATATCCGTAAAGAAAATGGTTCAAGGGTGTGATATCGCACGATCTAGGCGGGAAATTTACCGTAGCAAAACGTGAAATTATTATAAGTGTTCATCAAAATGATTTCTCAACTAGTCCATTGTTTCACGCGCTGGATGGCTCATAGCGCCAGCTTATTGAAACCAGAGCTCACTGAGACCATGTGCTTGAATTTGAGGAAGCACACAATTCGTTAACATAGCGCGATAATGGTTACCATTAACGGTAACCTCTTCCTCATTTTTGAAGAAATATGGACCAATGATTCCACCAGCCCATAAACCACACCATACCGTTGTTTTAAATGGATGTAATGGTAGTTCTTGGTACTCTTCGATTTACTCATCAACCCAAAAACGGAAGTTTTATTTATTAACGTATCCATTGAGCCCGAAATGGGCTTCATCACTGAACAAAATTTTACGATAAAACACCCGATTTTCATTGAGTTTTTCCAGAGTCGCCTGGCTTAAATTCTGCCACAAGCTGAATTTTGTAGGCTTTTATTCCGAGATCCTCACATAAAATACTCCAAGTTGTCGAATACGCCAAACCAAGCTGCTGAGAACGACGACGAATCGATTCGTCACGGTATTCGCGTACACTTTCAGCTACAGCTTCTATAATCTCTTCACTACGTGCTGGATGTGGTCTAACCGGTCGAGTATAATATAAACTGGGACTCAAATTTACGAATGGTATTGGCAATAGTGGTTTCAGTAGTTTGATTATGCGCACCGTAAGCTCCTCGAATCGCACGAAAAACATTTCTGACAGAACGCTGATTTTCGTAATTCAGCGGAACAATTTAGAGACGCTGTTGTGGTGTGAGTCTTTCCATGATGACTTGTCAAACGATACTGAACAAAAATGACAAAGCAGTTTGTGATCATGCGTGTGTCATGCGTGATTTGTCAAAAAAAAAGCCTATTACGACGAATCACCCCTTACAATGACAAGATCCAGGATTTTAGGCTGAACAATTACATCCTTATCAAAAACTAAATAGAGGCATTTATTTGAATACTTACAGCTTAAGAGACCTGACGTCGGCGACATGCGAAAGGGAGTATGGCAAGCCACCTTGTCTGACCTCGATCTACTTACCCTATGACTCCGGGGTATTAATCTTGGAGAAACTAAAGGACTTGTTGAGACAGAAAGATTGAATCATGTTGCTTGGCTTTGACGCAAACACCCATCATATACAATGGGGAAGCGATGAGTGTTTATATGATTTCATTATGTCTTTCTACCTCAATATTTGCAATAAAGGGAATACACCCACCTTTGTGGTAAAAGATAGACAGGAGATGCTTAATATCACCCTTGCTACAAAAACAGAAGCTCTAGAAATAAGGGAATGGAGAGTAGTCGATGAAGCGTCAATATCGGATCACCGGTGTATACGCTTCAAGCTAAATTTTCGGAACAGTTTACGAAGTTTTCAAAGAAATCCTATGAAGACTGATTGTGTCAAGTATACAGAAGTAGTAAATATACGAGGGCTGTTTGATGAGCACCCGGATTGGAAGATAAGTGGTACTACTGAGCCAAAATTCAGTATAACCTCTTTTAGCCTGCCTGTCAAAATTTGGTGACAATCCGATGCTTAGTTTTGTTTTGACACCCATTTCAGAACATCGTGTTAGTGTTTTTTGCGTCTCTGGAAAAAGAGCAGTATCGTTTCGTGATCCGATTCTTGTTTTTGACTGGCAAGACCTACGGAGAAATTAAGCCCATTCTCAATGGTGTATATGGGACCTCTTCACCTTCCCGTACAACCACGGTCACACGTCGGCAGGACGGTAGGTAACATTAATCAGGCACTAACAATGGCGTTCGATGAAGTTTGTACGGCTAACAGAATACTTAACAGGGCTCAATTAAAATGGTGGAATAGGGAGATAAGCTTAAAAAGGAAAGAGGTTAGGAAACTCTACAGCAGGGCTTAGCTTTTCAGAAGTGACAGTATATGGAATGAGTACTACGAATATAAGAAGCAATTCAAGTACCTAGTTAGAAAGCCAAAAAGAGGTTTATGGTAAAAGTACTGCAAATCTATCGCGGTAACACACGGGGCTTCGAGATTACGCAAAGTAAGGAGTAAACGAGCGTTCCTTGCTACCTCAGGAAAAATGACGGAACCTGGGTTGAAAATAGCCAAGAACTTCTGGAAATGCTGATGGAAACACACTTTCCTGGATTCACATTATCAGATGACTCTCGCATTCTACGGCACACTGAGAATGTAATCTCTATATCTTCCCGTACAAATCTCCTGGTCTGGATGGTATTCTGTCGATTATAGAAATTATAGAAATTCTTAGAGATAATCTAAAAATAGGGTGGGGAAAATAGAGATGAGTCTACACTGTGATGAGTTTGTGATGGCGGCCACCCTCGATATTGAAGGAGCCTTCAATAACGTGGACTACAAAGCCATTAAAAAAATAAAAATTATTATTGAACAGGGCATTACAAACTGGGCTTGCAACATGCTTGCATGTATGAAAATAAATTGTTCCATTGAGTAAAGCTTGATTAGAACCTGTCTGTAACCAGTGGAACCGCTGAAGGGGGAGGCATATCGTCACTCTCGTAGGTGCTGGTTACCAATAACATCCTCAAAAGGTATAAGTTTTACGGCGTACGCAGATGACGTGGTCATAATAGTGCAGGGAAATTACTTAAACATTCTAAGTGCAATTATGTAGGTTGCCCTGAAGATGATCAGCATTTCGGCAAAAAGCCGTGGTCTCAATGCCAACCCTTCCAAAATGGAACTGGTTTTTTTTTACCAGAAAGTTCAAGTTACCGCAATTCAAACTCGCAGAACTCAACAGATGTTATTGTCCTTCTCCGACAGCGCGAAGTATCTGGGAGTGATTCTAGACGAAAATGCATAAAATGCTCTTTTTATCTGCGAAAGAACGGTAGGAACATTTTGGGACTTAAAACCTACTATGTTGAACTGACTGTATATGGTGTTGGTAAGACCCATACTTACATACCATATGCTACACTAGTATGGTAGTAAGCAACAAACTAGAAAGCGGTTTACGGAAAATTATCCGCGATTCAAAGAACGGCTTCCGTAGTCATTACAGGTGAGCTCAATACCACCCCTATGGCAGTATAAGACACCTTAGTTTACTTAGCACAGGTAAAAAAACTCGCTGGCAACAGTGCGATACGACTGGGTTACTTCAAGATCAGTAGTTTCGGACATGGCTCAGTCCTAGCGGGGCTACTGCCAAGCAATCCAATTCTAAGTAATAAAATTCCTTCCTTGGTCGACTTCGACATTCCGAATGATATAATATATCCGGAGAAGGAGGACCGGCAAAAAAAAAAAACAGAGGAACTAATATGTTCTGATATTATCTCAGAAGACCTAGAACTAAGAGTGTCTATATATTAAGACTACTGGACTCAAGCAGTGTCTTCCAATCAGAGGTTCTGGCTGTTATCAGAGCGGCTGAACTAATGAAATGGGTATCCGAAAGAGATATCGCTATCTACATCGATAACCAGGCTACACTCAATGCAATGGAATCGACCAACATCAACTCTGATACATTCAGACTACATTCAGAGACTACTCGATAATAGTGAGTATGCCAACATCAAACCACCACACTTTTCCACTATCGGGGAAAAAATCACAAAGACTGCCAACCTAATGTGGTCAAGTCTTGAAGGACACAGAGTATCTAAGGCTCTCTGGCCACATTTTGACGGCAAAAGATCTAGAAAGTTAATTAAATTAAACAGAGATAAGCTAAAGACAGCAATAGGAATTCTGGCACTGTACTGTATCCTATGGAAACTCGTAAGGAGATTCAAGTTCTCAGATACGGATTCTAGCACAGTGATGTGCTAGCAGTTGAGGACGTATCACACATACTGTGTGAATGTGCTGCAATTTCGCGTAGTCGAAGATAATTTTTAAGGAAATACTTTTTCGAAAACCAAGAGGAAATTGCCGACACGGAATTGAAAGGCGTTCTTTGTTTTTGCAAAAAAAATGAGTTTTTTACCAGGGAGATTGTTTAGGTTTTTGCCATTTGAAGATAATTATATTACAACTGGTACCAGAGGAATCGCGATGGGCCCATTTTTGTGTCTGGTGTCTATGTAATGGCTTATCCATCATACTCCTGTTTTAACCTAACCTACTTAGAGGATGTCGGTGGATACCTTCCGCGTCTACAAAACAATTCCCTGTCATCGGTAGATGCATCTTCCAAAAAAGTTAAAAATCACACGGTGCCACATCAGGCGAATACAACGAGTGGTTGATAGTTAAAATACTTTATTAAGCAAAACAATCGGTAGCAAGATCGATCAATGAAATAGGATCGGAAACAAACACCAACAAAGGACCTTCCTCGATAATGTCAGTCGAATGTTGAGTTCCGAGCAATTTTTAGTTCGATGATCATTTTTTTACTGCTGACACAAATGTGATATCACTTGAGGAGCAATAACTTCGTTTCTATTCATCCAAATGTGGAATGCACCTTTCCGGTGTATGTAATTGCCAATAGATGGCCTCACCAGAAATACCTATTTTTAAAAAGTTCCGTTTAGTTTGGAACGAACTTTGTACTTTTGTACATAACTACGAAACACGAACAGGGTAAATAGCGTCTTACTTATAGACGGTCCTGAACGGACTAACAATGAAAACAGCCTAAACGAAGAGGACTGTAAACACAGTGTGGATAAAGAGTGGGAGCTAGCTTAAGGAAAGAATGTTTCATTTAGGAGAAAGGCTATGACATGGCTAATTGCTGCACGCAGCAAACTCTAGAGTGGCTTAGAAATTCTGTTCCCGAAATTCTCCGCGGGGATCAAGACTTTTAAAGTTACCAGGTATTACTTACATCCCTATCTGCATATTTAAAAGGCCATATTCTTTTCAAATGAAACAGTTTCAAACCAAACAACTGGCTTGGTCTTTAATACCTCTGGCCTTCAGCCAGTCTAAGCTCTATTTAATAGGTATACTAGCTCTGAAGATAAAATTGACAAACAGTGAGAGAATCCTTTTACAGAATATCGCACAAAGCAACTACTAACTCGCTAAGAGCTTGCAGTCTGACTTCCTTCTCTCTAAAAAGCATAGAGAGAATGGTTGATACCCGTGTGTCCCAAATGCATCCTCTGTCTAACATGCAATGAATTACTAGTCAATTCGTATTTCTTTTGCAGATTGCTAAAACTACGAACAAAATTCGCTATCTCATTGAAAAAAGAATGCAACAACTGTCTCGAATTGTTAGTCTACCGGCCGCGCTATTTAATCTTAAAAAACAAAAATATTTCGAAGATTTGATTAAAGCATCAAGTGTTTGATCCATCAGAAAATAGAATATATAAATATAAAGGCATCGCGTACAAGACTTCGTCTGCCATATTATATAAATGCCTGGAATCATTTATCAATGATCTAATTGGCCCCTATTTGCAGGAATTGCGGGCTGGTCCATTGACATAATGGAAGTTCAAATCGATCGTACTACCTCTTCAATTTCAAGGCCACAGATGACGGCATTTAAAGATGCGAGCTATACAGAGGCATGTATCATTGTAATCTTGTCGAAAGTTGCAGTATGAGTAGACAAGATTTGACATCATGCTTGAGAAAATTGTGCGAAACTCTTAAGTAGCAATTTCCAAAAGTCTGTGCAACTACGTATACTTCGATAAACTGATGACACTGATAAAATTGACATTAGTATAACGGTATTGGTATAAGTTGTCACTGTTGCACTTAAAAGTTTCAAAACAGAAAGAGCTGAAGTGGGCTTGGCTGTGAATTAGGTAAAAAGCAAGTACATGCTGTCAACAAGAAGCTCTCAAGTAATCAGGGCTTTGGTATGCCTCAAGTTTGTTATTAAATCTGATAATGGCACCTCATCACCGGCATCTTGCCCACATAGTATTAAGGCTGTCAATAAATACGATAGATCTCGAAATACGAGATCTGAAAAACTGCCGAGTGACGAGATATCTAGACAGTTTTTAATCATTGTGCAATTTCAAGGAAGTGTATTTTCATTGAGATGGCCAGAAATGGCTTCTCTCGCGATAATCGCCCTCACTTGAAAGACTTCCTTTCAAAAATGTCTCGGCAGTTAAGGCAGTAGGGCTTTTAGATCAGCTCACGATCAGAAAGAGCATATTAAACTGAACAGGTACAGTGTCCCTTAAGTTATCAAATTCATAATAGTCTATTGCATTCTCTGTAGACATTCCGTAAGACTAAGTTTGCAAAGCAAAATGAGAGCATAATTCCCTTATTCTATGGTATACTTGCCCTTGTCTATTACCCTAGTAATCCCTATTATTATAGACATCAAAGCAGCCTGGTCATCGGTCTTACTAGGTTCTCATCAAAGCTCACAATCAAACTACTTGGTAATTCACTTCTTTGAATTTATTAACGTATTATCAGCTAAAGATACATTTTCATGTCGAAATGTGTATTTGAATTCTAACAGTTAAGGATATATAGGTGTGTCTGCCATGTCTACTATGTAAATAGAAACGAATTGTTATTTTTTTTTTAACTTACATTGCCGGTTTTTTGCTTTCCCACTTTCAGCACAATGAAGAATTTCAATTGAGAAATTTCGCGTTTCTACTTGAATAAGTTTAGTTTAGTTTAGTTAGTTGACTTTTATTTTCAATAAATGTTTTACAATGTAACGATTAACCTAAGTCTTTAATGGTTTGGAATGTGGCCGTCTACCAGGTTGACAAAATGCATACATATGTTTTACATTAAAAATCTCCATCCATGATACGCTTTCTATAACAAAGTGCTGCTACTAAGTAATCATGTAAGACTTTCGTCTTAATCATGTTTTCCGAACATTGTTAGTCGAAATTCTTTTAAAATCGGACAAACACCAAGAAAATGTAAGATGTCTTCTCTCTTCTTCATTTTGCAGAGATCACAAAATATTGGTAAATCTGGCCTATGGGGTATAAAGTTAAGTTAAACGAGCTTCCCTTTCAGTTTGAAAATAGTACTTGTTTTGTCGACTGCGTGACTATCTAGGAAGTATGTTTTTTCATTTAGAAAATGGTTTAGTTTGCTGTAATAGTTCCTAAACAGTGACGATTCAGCTTCTTCGACATATTGGTCATATGTATGTCTGCCAAAATTCTCTAAAACCAAGTTGAATTTTTCTCTTAAAAGATGAGGATGCCCGTTCACTTGAATAGACAGATTTAATCCGCATTCAGAAGCTGTTTTCTTCCATTCCTCGCAAATGCCTCCGTTTGTTCTAATTATGCTTCTTAAAACTACGTTTGGTGGTAGGATATAGTTGAAGTGCATTTTGAGCGTGTACAAGAGCAAAGGAGGAATACCCATTACTTCTTCAAAAAGTAGCGAAGACATTTTTCCACAGCATCGTAGCCTTTGTAACCCCATACCTGAGCTACGTAAAGCATTATCGACGCTGCGGTTGGTGGAACATATTTATTTTTGAAGCAACGTTCCCAAATCGAACAGATAGCTCTTTTAGCAACAGCTAATTTTTCCTTAAAGTGTGGTTTGAAATTTAAGGAGGACGATATAAGGATACCTAGGTATCTGTATCTGGATACTACCTCAATCTCTTCCCCGTCTAACTTTCACTTTTCCAAGTGTGAGAAGCGTCCTCCTGCATTTCTGAATATCATCATTTTTGATTTATCAAGATTTACAGTGAGATTCCAACTTTTACAGAAAGCATTAAGCCTGTTTATCATTAACTGCATACCTTGGGTTGTGTCACCCAGAAAGACGATATCATCAATATACATCAGCGCAGGAATTGATACACCGTTGAATCTTATTCCACCTTTGACATCAATTATACCACTGATGTATAATATAAAAAGCAGAGCACTTAAAATACAGCCTTGTTTAACACCCATTGAAGTTTCGGACTCTTCAGATTCGAATAATTTTACTTGATACACCGATTTTGGAAAGCTTGTAAAAGAGTGCTTCACGTGGTATTGAATCGAACGCTGCTCGAAAATCTACAAAAAAGGCGTACAAATTTTTTTCTTGCTCTTGTATGTTTCAGCAATGTTTGTTAAGCAAAATATCTGGTCGATTGTAGAATAACCTTTCCTAAATCCAGCATGGAATTCTTTAAGGATGTTATGTTCTTGTACCCATTCATACAATCTTTTGTAAAATAATGAAGCAAACAATTTGGCTGAAGTGTTTAAAAATGTGATTCCTCTGTAGTTCTTCTTCGGGTCCCTGTAATCGCCTTTTTTGTGTAGGGGAAAAATTATTGCTTTCCTGAATACGTCGGAGATATTAGCAGAGTCGAATATTCGATTAAGTTCAATTTTGAGAGGATTCATAAACTCATATGTGCAATTTTAATAGAACTCAAACGGGATGCGATCAATACCAGGTGCTTTATTTGATTTCGATTTGCATATTACTTCATTGACTTCTTCCAGGGTAAATGCAGAGTCTAATTTTTCGTCTAAGAGCAGAGGGGCTGCATATTGAAGTAGCGACGAGGTTAATGGGGCATTAATAAGTTTATCGAAATGAGTCCTGAGTTGCGGGGCTTTAAGAGTTACAGAGATGTTAGACGTTTGTTCGTTTAGGTATTTGACAGCTTTCCAGAACTGAGCAGAAGATTTTGAATTATTTATAATCGCAATTGTTCAAAGGCTACTTTTCTGATGTAACAGATGTGTTTGTATTCCTTGCTGACATCTTGATAGAGTGTTTTAAAGATATTGGAGTTATTCGACCTTAGAAGTTTGAGCAATTTAAAAGATTTGGTTCTAGCTTTCATGCAATCAGAATCATACCATTTTTGTTTATATATTTTTTGAGTTTTTAAATCCTTAAAATAAATTTCTTTATTATTTCAGTTAGAGCTTCAATATTGGCTGTATAACGCTGTGTGTTTCGCTGATACGATTCCATTATTTGGTCATTTCAGACAAATTTCGGCAGAAGGCTTAATGGTTTTGTGTAAGCATAGTTGCCGCTAGCAACTTGAATAATTCGTCAAGCATCCAGCGGGGATATTTCTTATCGCAAAATTTGGTCCACATCAAGATGGGCCTTTTTTTAGAACTTAACATTTAAGAACTATATTTTTTTTTTCTAAAGAATCCTCGTTCCTTTAGAAGTCGGTATTTGCTCCCAGAACATCTATAAGAGTTTTCATTCGCCTGGGCATATCTTGGATAAGTTAGCTTACAATTTTGTCGTCCAAATTCTCCCATTCTTCGAGCAGAGCAGTTTTCAGCTGACTGAGTGTTTCTGGTTCCAAACGTGTTCGATTGGATCCATATCCTTCTTCTTGTCAATAATCGGTAACGCACCTGGCAACGTGTGGTCTAGCATTGTTATGCATCAGAAGGAATTTTTCCCCAGTAAATAGTGCAAATGGAACCTTTAGAATGTTAGTGATATATTACTTGGAGCTCACCGACCCTTCCACGATTTTTAAGTGCATGGAAATTCCTATCCACACCATGATAGAACCTCCCCAGAAATTTTGCCTCTGGGCAACTGTCGCCGAAGAGTATCTCTCACCTGAACGTCTCCACACTCTGCAACGTCCACCTGGTGAGCGCAGACAAAACCTGGATTCATCAGTGAAAAGAACTCTTCTCCAGTCGTCCTTGGTCTAATCTTGGTGAAGGCCAGCAAATTTCATCCGACGTCGCTTGTGCTGTACCGTGAGTTTCGGTACACGAGCAGGTCTTCTTGCTCTCAGGCCACTCTCCACTAATCACCGCCTCACCGTTTGAGCGCTCACATCCGTCCCTCTAACGGATCTAAGTCTGTGAGACATCTCAACCGCTGTTTAGTGACGATCTTGAAAGCTTTGAATCACCAAACATCGATCATCCCTTGCAAATGTTGCTCTGGGGCTACAATAGCCTTGACGCTGGATGTAGGAGTTGGTTTCTCTGTAACTTTTAATGGCTCTTCTTAGCGTCGTCTTCGGTTTCCTGATCATAACAGCAGCATACCTCACACTTCGTCCATCCACAACCAAATCTAGCGCCCTGACGTCTTCTGCCGACATTTGCATATTTTTTTTCACAAAAATTACTATTAAACTAATAAATAAACTATAAAATAAAAGTAAAACATATACAGGATCACGGAATCCAAAGTGTGAACATCTTGCGTCTTCTTATGATTATGCAAACAGACACACAAATATACCGCCAAACTAAAAAAAATAAAATTCTGCAAAAACATAGATAACAGCACATCAAACAGTGTAACTGCGCCACTTTTTTTGTAACTCAGTGTTCTACATTTCGCAAAATAGGAAAAAGTTTATAGGAGCTCATCTTAAGATCTCTTTTTCATTGCTCTCTAACGTGAACAGTGATCGCTGTATCATTGAAAATTGCTGTATAAAACAGTACCAATTTGGAGCAGAATCCATCGACAAGATTCTTAAATTTTGTGCCGCACGAATTCTCTGCATCTCATTTTAACACGGTATCGCCATCATCGTCGGCATCACAAGCAAATTAAGACCTTTCCCCCTGCCCCATTGACGTCTACATCCGCTGATCCAAAACAACTTTAATTGTAACTCCACTATCTCATTGTACAAACAACCTCTCAACCAGTCTCCAATGACTACACCGATAAGACAGCAGGAACAATATTAGCAGCACCACCCGGAGGGGGAAATTTTTACAAATCTTAGCAATCGGGTGCAACTTTAATCACTGTTTAGTGAAACCAACCATTGAGCTTGGCAACCCTTAATATCTACAGACACAACAGTACTAGGGGGGTGAAAAGTAACCTTCTTGGGAATGAAAAAACAATTTTTTTAAATGTTTTTTTTTTATTTTATTCAATATAGTCCCCTTTTGGTTTGATACACGTATTCTAGCGATTTTCCAACTTCCTGATCCCGTCCGAAAAGTAATTTTCCGGAAGGTCTGCAAAATACTCCTCCGTGGCGTCGATGATTTCCTCGCGTGAGCTAAATTTTTTATTGATGAGCCATCTTTTGAGGTTTGGGAAGATATAATAGTCCGAGGGAGCCAAATCGGGCGAATACGGTGGATGCGACAGCAATTGGAGCCGTAAGTCATTGATTTTAGCCATGGTTGCGATGCTTTTGTGCGCCGGTGCGTTGTCTTGCAAAAACAAAATTTTTTTCGCTTCATGTGAGACCGCTCCAATAATGCAAAGTAATACTCGCTGTTGATGGTTTTTCCTTTTTCGAAGTAGTCCACCAAGAGTATGCCATGACAATCCCAGAAAACCGACGCCATAATCTTTCCGTTGTGGATCCAAGTTTCATCAACAGTTACCAATTGACGCCGAAAGTCCGCCCGATTCCGCATCAGCAAGTTCAAACACTCTTTCGAAGTGCTCTCGCGTTCGTGTTTTTGGTTAGGAGTGAGCATGCGCGGCACCCAGCGGCAGGATAACTTTTTCATATGCAGAATATTGCCCAAAATACAGCGTGCGCTCAGTACTAATCTTTGTGGTATCTGCTAGCTCGCGCACCTTCACTTTCCGGTCAGCCAACACCATTTCATGTATTTTTGTTGATATTGTCCTTTGTAACCGCATCGGAGGGCCTGCTGCTGCGGACTTGATCAAACCAATATTTGACGGTGTAATCTGACGGAGCATTAGCCCCATAATATTTACCCAACTTTTCTTTTGTTTCCTTCGCTGTTTTGCCTCTCAAAAAACAATGTTTTTTGAGAGAACGAAAATCGCTTTTGTCCATACTCAATATGATACCAGCTGTCAAAACAAAACTAAAGACAGTATCGCACTGATACTGACTATTGCATGTCCACCTTAATATGAACGGACTTCAAGGCACCATAACCTTTTTGCAGTAGCAGCGCATTCTGGTGGTCAAGGAGGTTACTTTTCACTCCACCTAGTATATGTCTATATTTGAGCTAATTCTATTGTACTGCTGGTCTAATTGACTATCGATCAACAAATAATTACTGTTGGCGAGCACAGCATGATGCCACACAGTGTGCAATTTTGTCAATTTGGGTGGGCAAAATTCAAATTTTGAGATGATTTCTTAGTTTAAAAAGAGTTGATATTCTATTAAAAAAATACTTCTTTTTTAAAAAACCAAAGTATAAAACAAAAAGAACATGTACAAGTTAAAGGAATGCTATCTTAAAGTTGCTTTGGATAAATGCACTAGCGGAAAATGCTAATCAGTTGCTTCATTTCTCGCGACATGTGCAATAGATCTGTGGTACTTAGAGCATTCAATTTTTTATTTATTTTTTTTTTTTTGTTTTGGAATTAGTTAACCAACTTTGCATAGCGGGATAAATTTTTAAAAAATAATAATTTATAAGTCTTCATTATCTTGTTACATCGGTGAGTGATTTAAAAACAAAAAAATTCAAGGTTCCAAATTTAAAATGGATTTTTATTTTATTATATCGCAGAATTGAGTGGCTTCACATTCAAAGAACGATAAAAGCAAAAAAAATTCTGCGAAATTTTGCGAAACAACAAGCTGTATATGTTACATTAAATAGCTTCTGAAATTTCGTATCAGTCAATTTTTGATGTTTGGAGCATAAACTCAAGCTCCAATAGATTTAAAGCCATCATTGGTCATGTCAAACAAGTGCTTGATAATATTGCTCTACCTGATGAAGTATTTCAGGAGATCAAAGTTAAAATAAGAGGAATGTGCCAAAAAAATTGAATCAAAATGGGCTAAAATTGGCAGGCAACGAGAACGCTTTTTGCATTATAATAGCTTATGACTTCAGAAATACAATCAGTTTTCGGAAGATGTGACTGATGAAAATCCTAGTTTTTCTACAAATAGGCCAGGCAATAAACCAGAAAGATCGCAAAAAGATTTTAGTATTGGGTATGTAATTTAATTCGTGCGGTTTTTTTTTTTTCAAAATTTGAACGTTTATTTAAGAAAAACATGTACAATAGTATTATTCAAGGTATTGTCCATCTGAAGCTATGACGTTTTCCCAACTTTCTTGCACAAAGATGGAACAAATGGTAATCAGAAGGGGCAAGGTCTGGGCTATAAGGCAGGTGGGGTAAGACTTCACATCAAGTAGGCGTTGTTATGATGGAAAATTATTGCTACTGCTCTCTTCAAACGGATTAATTGTGTTCGGTAGCGTTGTTCATTGATGGTTTCATCTGGTTTTAGCAGCTCATAATACATCACACCCATCTATAGATATTTGGCTTTGCCGTTGATTTGGCTGGTTGGCCGGGTTTTACATATGATTTTTTGCACTTGGGGTTATCGTAATGGATCCATTTTTCATCACCAGTAACAATCCGATGCAAAAATGACTTCCTTTTGTGTCGTTCCAGCAGCATTTCGGACAAATGAATGGAATAATAGCAATGGAATAATACAAGTTACGCCATCTTCTAGCAAATCGCACGAAAAGTTATAGAACCAATACATAATTCGGGTTTAGTTTTGAGAGAACTGTCTGTAGCTTCTCCTAAAAAGGATAGAAGTTTAAAAAGAGTTCACGAGTCTTTTTGTCAGAAGCCCGCAAAATTATCTGCAAATCAAGCACTGGCCCTTATATCTTATGCTAATCTCTCAACTCATCAGTATAAAATCATACGTCAACAAGCCAAGGCGCAAAATTTTAAATTCCATCCTGCGTACAATAAAGTTCAAGATACTAAGCAACTATGCTATTCCTCTGTTATAACTGTATATCAGAAATATCAGCCGAAATAGGGCTCCAATCACTTACGGACCATACCACCATGCGCCTTTTTAAGTTCAAAAGGATGTTTTTCGTGCTTTGAATTTAAACCAAATCAATGATTTTCAAATGATAATGAAGTGGGGATGTGATGGAGGTGAACAATCAAGTTATGGACAAAAGTTTTCTGAAGAGCAACATACGGAAAAAAGCCTATTCAGCATCTCCATAGTTCCTATAAAAATATACTTTGGCACTGAGAACCAAAAGAAAGTAATCTGGCAAAACATATCACCATTCTCGACTAGACATTGTCGTCCTATTAAACTTATATTTGCTAAAGAATCAGTCGATGTTATAACTTCAGAAGTACTTTAGGACATATGGTATTGAAAACCAAATTGCTAGACTCTATCAAAAAAAAGTATCTTTAAAACATGGCAAGTGCGTGACCCAAAATACAAGCAAAAACTATCAGGGAAAAAAAAATTTTGCGCAGGATAGGTTTAGAAGGGAGTTAGACCTACTAATCGATATGCAAAACAGCAAAAACGCAATACGACCGGTTTTTAAGGAACGCTGGGCTATCTTCTGAAACAACTGGGGCTAATTTAGAACTTCTAAAGCGATTTCATTTCATCTTAGAGTGCTTGAACTGTGGGCTTCAAATAAATGTTAATAAATTTCATGAATACTGAAAACAAAAATGTGCCTTATATCTCAGAGAATATTTTTGGTATTTAATGCCTGTCAGCATATACAAAACACTTTTCATGGAAAGGATATAATAGCGTCATCTATTGTTCCTATTGGCCAACTATCCGAAGAAGCACAGGAGGCGCGAAACAAACACGACAAGAGTATAGAGAACTATTTACTAGAAAAACATCACAAATCGACACAAACACTGATTTGCTCCATAGGCCTTTGTTTACATCGGATCCACATATAACAAGCTTAAGAGCTTAAGATAACTTCAGAAGTATTGTAGATGTTAAAAGATACTATTTGTCAACAGCATAACATAACAAGTACAGAAAATCAGGAAGAATTTTGGTCAGATCTATCGAGTTCAGAAAGCCAATAATGAAGAAAACATTTTTTTTATTATAAGGCTTTTCAATAGGCTTTTTTCAAAGCCTTTTCATTTTTGTTCAGTATCGTTTCTCAAGTTATTATAAAAAAAACACACCACAACAGCGTCTCCAAATTGTTCAGCTGGATTACGAAAATCAGCGTTCTGTGAGAAATGTTTTTAGTGCGATTCGAGAAACTTACAATGCGCATAATCGACCTACTGAAACCACTATTTCTAATACCATTCGCACATTTGACTCCCAGTTTACATTAGTGGATGATGCTCGAGCGGATAGACCACATCTAGCACGTAGCGAAGAGACTTAAGCAGCTGTCTGAGAGTGTAGGCAAAGACTCGATTCGTCGTCGTTCTCAGTAGCTTGGCTTGGCGTATTCGACAACTTGGCGTAATTTACGTAAGGATCTCGGCTTAAAAGCGTAAAAAATTCAACTTGTGCAAGATTTGAAGGCAGACGACTTGAATTTGCGTCATATTTTCAGTGAATGGGCTCTGGAAAAACTCAATGACTATCCAGTATTTTATCGTGAAATTTTGTTCAGTGATGAAGCCCATTTCTGGCTCAATGGATACGTTAATAAACAAAATTACCGTTTTTGGGCTGATGGGCAACCCGAAGAGTACCAAGAGCTACCATTAGATCCATTAAAAAATTAAAAACAACGGTATGGTGTGGTTTATGGACTGGTGGTATCATTGGTCCATATTTCTTCAAAAATGAGGCAAATCAGAATGTTACCGTCAATGGTAACCGTTATCGCGTCATGTAAATGAACTATGCGCTTCCTGAAATTCAAGCACATGGTCTCGGTGAGCTCTGGTTTCAATAAGACTGCGCTACGAGCCATACAGCGCGTGAAACAATGGACTTGTTGAGAAATCATTTTGGTGAGCATTTAATTTCAAGTTTTTCTACGGTAAATTGGCCGCCTAGATCGTGCGATATCACACCTTTGGACTATTTTCTCTGGGTATATGTAAAGTCGTAGGTCTTCAGGAATAAGACAGATACGATTGACGCTCTGGAAGCGAACATTGCTCATGTTATCCGCGACATACTAGTTGTTATGCTCGAACAAATCGCCCAAAATTGGACCTTCGGAATGGACTACCTCAGACGTAGTCATGGCCAACATTTACATAATATCATTTTCAAAAAGTAGATGCCATGAATTGTTCTTTTAACCGATAATAAAAATTGTAAGTTCGCTTTCAAATTTATGTGCTTTATTTAATATGATAAACCAAACCTTCGATGAATCTCACTGTATTTACTTTAACTTATAATTAAATTGCACACTGTGCGCCACCGGTATCTGCTAAAAAAAAAAAAAATAAATAAATAAAAAATAAGCATCACCGATAATTTAAAACAGTGTTTCTATTAAAACTTTAACGCAAAAGATCTCCAGAAACCTGGTCCACTGTTAATGGATGAGAATATGAAAGAAAATTGGCGAAAATTTGTGGAGGCTCCATTTAATGGCAACAAAAAACGATACGGAATCGGAGGAAATACAAACAGCAAGATTTCTATAGTGTGCTGGAGAAAAAAACAATTGAAGTTTACCAAACATTCCAATATCAGTTGCAGACATTATTGAGGAATTTCAACTGTATTGTGTTCCGAAGAGCAAATAGTACACGAATGGTATATTTTGTTTTCGCGTGATCAGAATGAAGGAGAACCATTTTTAATGAGTTTTTATCGGATACTGTGAAACTAGCGGAAAGCTGTGAATTTCGGGACCAGAAAGAATCCATGATAAGGGACTGTATCGGTGTGGGCATACCGCAAGTGAACATAACATGTCAAAGATTTATCAAAAGCAAAAAATACAAGATAAATTGAGAAAACAGTTTATTTCTTATTCAAAAAATAACAAGTTTCGACAAAATTTTGATATTCCATCTACTTTTTCTTTTAGAAATGTTGTAACAAAATTGTTTCAAAATTGATCCCGGTTAAACACAGATCAGAAGCACATGGAGTGATATGCATACTCATATACATATACATATATGTATGTATATCAATATCCGTTTATGCATACCAGCATTACACATCAACATAAAGTTTGGTATATGCCGATATCACTGAAAAGGTTGTGAACGCTGCTCTCTGATCCACGTAGGTTAAAAAAAAATTCACTTAATCCCAAGCACGATTGTTAAACTTCTGGATCGATCCGATAGATAACAAACTTCACTGTAATATCCAAAGTTTTTCACGATCATTGTTGAACTTTTTTATGTTATATCTGTTTCTATAGAGTTCCTAACTTTAATTGCGGGATTACATCTCATATGACATTCGATCCTTGTCCAATTGATCACATTATCAACTAAAACAATCATACGCAACACTGATAAATTTTTATGGGTGAATGTACCAATAACTAAGGAGAAGTTATCCCATTCAAAATCCTTGCAGACAAGCTACAACCACACAAAATTAAAACACAACAAAATCGATTCTTGTTTATATTTATGTTTGGGCCTACGCTACACAACCGGCATTATAAGGCCAATCGCAAACGCCTAGTTTTGTATTGAAATGAGTCCCTTCCAAACAGTCATTATCAAATCCACAACCCTGGAAGCATTGAATGAACTTTGTACAGTTTCCTTTGAAGGGAATCAGTGTTCCGTCATTTAAGCCAACGCAAGAACCACCTTTAGATTCACAAACCTTTTCGGATGGTTCTGTAACCGGTTCACTCAGTTGAGATTTGGCAAGACCAACAACCACCAACACTCCAAAAATTATGGTGAAAGCTGTTTTTTTTTTTAAAAAAAAAATATATATATATTTATGTATTTAAAACCACATGCTTTCAGATACGTACTCTTCATTTCAGTTCTCCTTGTGCTTATGGGGAAATTGAAAGGCCTAGATAGCGAAACGACCCCACGTGTTATTTGGAAGAGGCTCCTACAAAGTCAGGTATTTATACATAATGAAAACAGGTTTTTTTTTCTAAACTGCGTGACTGGCTTTCTTCTTTTGTTTGTTTTTTCGTTGTCGAAAATATTCGTCAAGAATCCGAAACCGATAAGATGGCGCAAATGAGACAAAAAACGTGTTGACGTCTTTATTGTCTTTATTATCCAGCCAAAAGGGCGGATACAGATAAAATCTATAAATAGATGATAGATGAAGATACAAATTTGAACTAGGTGTCGATAGTTTAAGTTAACTTTTTAAATTAATTTTTTGGCAAAAATTATTTTGGTTTGCCAGCAAGTAGTCACGAATTGCTTTTTTTAAATGCGCGCTATACTATAACTACTTGCAAGGTGAAATGACCGTTCTTGGATCTCATTCGAAATGTTTGAGAAGTGATTCTAGTTTTGTGAAGAAATTGAACTAGGTCATTGAATAGATACAATTGGGGAATAGTCAGCTCGTGGACGTCTTCTTGTTTATCTAAAAAGGCCAGAAATATTTTTTACTGTAGCCGCCCTGCGGAGTTTATTATGTCCTATTCCGCCGTGATCTGGATGCCGTGATAGGATACTCGTTTGAAATGTCGGTCTACTTCTTTTATTCAGTGATTTGGTATTGACTATTAAACTGGTTCATGAATATTGTGTGGAACTGGAGGGCTCTTTTTCGCAAATGTAATCATTTCATCGGCAATTCGCTTATTGGAAAAGAATTGTTGACACAACTCTTTATTGAGCCAGTAAGTCCTGTCAAAACTGTAGCTGTACATGAGCAAAAGGAGGCTTACTAGATTGACGCGTCTAATGCTAAAAAGCGTCACCGTCCATACAACTAATCAAAGTATCTATGTGTTATTTTGTTTTGTAAGCTTATTTAGGCTTAATAAGTCGCAATCAGAGGTAAGTCACAATCCTGCATTTTAACTAAAACACATCCCTATGCACGTATTGTTTCTCGCTTAAGAACCCCAGTTCTGGCAGTTGCCGTGATTGAGAGGCATTACTTTTTTTTTTCTTGCTTGTTGATTGATGCAGGCATTACTTTGTTTCTTCGTATTATGTCAAACGAAATAACCGGACTTGGTGTCTTAGACGAAATCTTATGCAGAAATATTAGAAATCGTCATACTCGTAAAGCACACTGCGAGGAACATGAACATAATTACTACACACGATGGCATTCGGGGATAAAATTTTCAAATTTACTACATATATTTCCAAGCAATTGATTTTTTGGCTGCTAATAGCTTCGATCCTTACAAATTAGCCGCTTGCTCGACGGTAACTGGCTCACTGTTTTATTTCATGTGTCACTCAACTACATTTCAGAGATTTTAGTTGGTTATCATCCAAATGATTAGAAAATAAAGTCACAGAAAAGATCTTTCCGACTTTTAAGTATCTTATCCTTTGTGCTGAAGGATCTGGAACGCATTTTTGACGCCAATATGCAAGAACTTCTAACAAAACTATTTGTAATTTTTGTATTTTAAAATGTTTTCCTCAAATTTTAAATGGCGGCGAAATCCGGGGTGGACATTGACGTCAAGCTCCCCCAATCCAGCCAGAGTTTTATTTTCAACTTGGACGTGACAAGCCAACTAAATCGAGACCTTACACTAATGCGCCATTTGACTAGGATGGATTCGAAATTTCTCCGAGTCGAACCGTTGTTAATCATCTACTCTACGATTGCACGTGACAGTCATCGCAATCCATGAATATGTTATGAGCGCTTTTGACAAATTTTTTGTAACTTTTCTTCTATTCACCGCACATAAAAGAGTCAAGTGTAGTCTTATCTATTCTTGGTGAAGCCTATGCATCACTATATGGTAGATCCTGCCATATTCGGCCTTGAAATAGATTAAGAGAAAGTGCATATATGGTAGAACTGGTATATGAAATGCGAAAATTTTACCTTATCGGCCGACAGCAGACAGCATTGCTGACAGAATTTTAATAATGAAAATTTAAAAAAATTACATCGGAGATAAAAGGAAGCCTTGGGGCACACCATCATTTATTTAGTATATATTCGACCTAAAATGGTTCAATACAACCTGAGTTGAAGGTTCCGAAAAGTAATAACTAATCCGTTGATGAGGAGATCCCTCGACTCCAGATGCATGTACTTTCCGCAACAGAACCTCATTCCAAACTCTGTCAAATGCTTCTAAATTATCAAGTGCAACTTTCTGACTTTAATCCAATTGGTATAAGCTTGGGTTTCATTTCTCAGAAGAAGAAGGGACATAAAAATTCGTCTTTTTTAGAGTCTAAGGATACAAAATTGATGAAAAAAATTATACAGAAGATGGGGTTATTCATCATTTGGAACAGGGGATTTGTGCACTATTGCTACTACACTAATGGGTTTAGGGTTTCACCCTATAAAACGTTCATTGCACTCTCGTGTAAGGGGAGCGTTACACAATTTGGGAGCATTGTATTGTTTGCGAAGTGCACGTTAAGTAATTTGGCCTTGACCAAATAGCTGACAGCAGGATCGTCATTGTAAATGAGCGCTGGCATCAAGAATATGACAGAACTTTTAACGAATGAACACACGATTTTCTATATTTTGGGAACCGTTATATTTCTAGCCTAAACTGTTGGTCGGATAGGAATTTTACATGTTTAAGAAAGGCGTTTGTAGTCATTCCTCTTTCGTTTGAACTTTTTTCGATTTTAGAAAATAGTTTTCCAGTTCTAATATCCTCTTTACAGCTCGAGTCATACCACACCTTCATTTTGGTTTGGTACTCTTTATCCACTGAGCGATAAAGGATCTTATTCCAATGAGAATAGTGTTTTTGATCACAACAGCAGCGGCAACCACGTAATTATCGAGAAAACGTATAGATTAGTTAAAATGCCCAAAGAAGTTGTTTGTTCCGTCCTAATTGACTTTCTCCTATGGTGCTTTTAAGAATCCTTGCTCTAACTGTATGGTCAGTGAGTAAGGAATTATCTAATCACATTAACGGTGAACTCATCTGGTTGAAAAAAAAATATATATTTATTACCGGTATTACTATCAACGTCAAGTATCCACATTGTCGAAGCCATACAGAATTCGATTCGAAATTTAAAGAAGTCAATACCGAATGAGCGTGAACAATACTAATTAGGAATCAAAGTAGCTGCGTTTACTTATGGTGTGACCATTCTAGTAACATGAATCTTTTCTTCCGTAAATTTAATCGCGAAAAAAAAAAAAACAATGAGCTCATTCCATAAGCAGCTAGCTCGTGTAAAATTAAAGTGATGCCTTTTACCATAAAACCACTTGCGACGCGATAGCGCTATTTGTATTTTTGAAATTAAAGCCCAAACAGCTAAGTGTACAACTAACTTCGTACATACCCAGGTTAAATATTAGTTTATTCTATGATATGGAAATAGATTTGTAATGCTTGGTAAGTCTTTCTCCGAGATAAATTAACGTTATAACCACCACCTGATAAAACATGTCATAATAGTCACCAACAAATACGATACGCTAAATTGGATTCCACAATTGCGGGGCTGTTGTTTTTTTATACACGCGCTAAACATAAGAAATATTAAAATATTAGTTCATCTAATTTTTATTGTATCGATGATTATCACTTGGGCGTGTAATTCTTTTTTCAAAAAAAAAAAAGCCTGAAATACTAAATGTCAGTGCAAAAGCTATTATTGACAGAAGTAACAAACTCAACTGGTTGCGTCTGGCATGTGTTCTTGCATGATTGTCTCACTTCTTAACCAAACAAACTCTGGCAACTTCAGGCATGAAAACAGATCTAGATAGATTTTTTTTTTTTTTTTAATAGTATAACAGTATTTTAACAATAATATAGTTAATATTTATATCATAATATATTGTAATTGCTCTAGCTTGCATAGAGATACGGTTATATAGCACCTTACTGGTGAAAACACATTTCTTTTTAAGTATGGATATGTAGCGAGATATTTAAAATCATAATTAAAGTAAAACTATGGAAAAAACCTCCATTTTTACAAAAAAAAGATACAAACGGAATGAAAATTCGAATATCACTGACCCATAAGAGAGAATAAGAAGTCAAGTAGAAATAATAAATAATAATAATAAATAACAAGAAATTATGACAACTGTAAATCTATAATAAGTTGATTATCAACGTTAATACATCTGGACATGAACATGAACTTTTCATTGATAATTTCGATTCTTCTACCAATCTGAATAGCACCTGCTCTTTCGTGCAGTATAAGAGTTGAAAAATCTCGCGGTAGGTTAAGCATCATTTTGAACACTTTGTTTTGTGCAACTTGAAGCCGCTTGATGTGAGTTTTCGCGCAATTCACCCAAACTGGAGACTCATAAGTCATCAGTGCTTTAAAAACGCTCTTAAAAATTATTATTTAATTCTTTTTGTTAAGGAGTGATTTGCGATTTATAAGAAAGTAAAGCATTTTAATAAGGATATCAACCTTGGTCAAAGTTTCACGTATGTGATATTCCGACTTGAATTGCATATAGTGCAATATTACAATTGAGAATACTAAGCATATCATTAAGGAAAATATTGAAAAGAACTGGGGCCAAAACTGAACCATGTGGAACTCCGGATAGTACAGGTTTTGTTGAAGAGAAGGTACCACTGACATAAACATTGAAAGTTCGATTGAACAAAAAGCTTTGTACTATTTTTATAAGATATTTTGAAAAATTCCGTTTATTCAGTTTGTATATTAATCCATTGTGCCAAACTAAATGAAAATCCTTTTCAATGTCAAGGAGGACTAAACCAGTTGACTTTTAAAAATTAAAGTGTTGCTTAACAGTCTCTTTTTTTATAATCCCGCGCGCGCACCAAAGGAATATGGATACCCTTTTACTGGTTTTTCTCCAGGACGCGGGCGGGTGGTGTAGTAGTTTGAAACTCAGGTGTAATAGGTTTCGATATTTTTCCCAGATGTGGTTGTCAAACTGGACGATACGAACCAGTGGGTCTTAGTACGTGTTAGTTGTTAGTTCGTTACACTTAGCCCAGCTAGGAACCACTCCAACATCAGTGTTATGCCTTCATGTCAGAGTTGACGCCGACGGGATTTTCATATAACTACATACAAATTCTCTGAAAACACCTTTTCAGAGAATTGCCTCCCACGGGATTTGAACCCGCGACCCTCTGCTTGAGTAGTCTATGCATATGCCACTACACCACGGCCATCCCTTATAAATTCTTAATATCTGATGCAAAGTGCTGTGATTTCTTCTAAATCCAAACTGCTTAGGAGATAGAATGTTCTTCTCAAAAACGCATTAATTTTCATTTTTATAACTTTTTTAAGAATTTTGCTAAAGCCATTTAAAAGCTAATAGGTCTGTAACTGATATTTTAAAATGGGTACAACTTTGGCTTTCTTTCATTTAGTAGAGAAATATAGCTTTTTTAAGCAGGCATGAAATATGAAAATCAGATATATCAAAGCACTAGTTGGCAACTGTTTTATTACTTGATAACTTATGTAATCTACACCAGGGGACTTACGATTTTTGAGGTCCGAAACTATTTATCTTCTACAGTAGTGAATTAATTACAGGGTAAAGAAATGGTGGAATTATCAACAGTTATCTCATTTTCAATCTCAGATTCAACAGGAGATTAATAATTATTTATCAAAGTGTGATTTTGAAGAAAAGTAGTTTCTGAAACTTCCGCTTTGTCTTTAAAAGTTGATACTAATGACCCATTTACTTCGAAGTTAGCACAATAATGACTTTTCTTGCGTAATATTTTGGCAACATTCCAGAGATGCCTTGAAAACAAATACATATATGAATAACAATTTGGTATCTACTCTATATACTCGTATGTTGATGTTAATTGACCTAAGCCGATGTACGACAGACTGACTCTTACTTATTAATGCTAATTAAATTTGGCGGATCTTGATTGATTTGCACTGATACAGTCTGACTCTCACTCTGACTCACTTAAATGGCTCTTTTTTTGTAGGGCGGATTCTTATCGGCTAACTACCTACACCAGAATAGGCCAATTTGCGTATCCTGTTGCCTAGAGACCTAGCTAGAGACCAAAAACAGATTTGACTTCCCGTGCATAAGACTTAACCTTTGCCGTACTTAATCATATTAAAACTCGCCACTTCAGCAAGGAGTATTCTATTCTGTTTTGGGCATTACACTTAAAGTTTTTGATGTTTTCTCGCATATCTGATCGAGGTGAAGCTTAAAACTCAGTCAACTACCAACAATAACTTAAAGATACTTGAGAAACCGTTGAGAAAGAATTTTACGCCTTTCAGCTCCAATCGTAATACTCTTACGAATTTTCCTTCTCGTAATAGGCACAACTTCAGTTTTGTAATTGACTTTCGTAATGTTACCAACAGGTGCTAGTAGAGTTGCTGTATAGTTTAACTCCTTCCTTACGCTTCGGACGGAATCTGTATGTATAAAGTTCAGTCATACATAATGGGATAATGGGTTCAATCATAGTAGGGGATCTTAAGGCAAACCTTGTCAAACACCGGCAGTAACTCTGTACGTTTTGACTCCATCGTCAGAGTCATAGAGGAAGATTCAATATGAGATTATTGGTCTCCGCTATAATCCCAAGCATTGGATGACCGGCTTTGTGATAAAAGAAACTTGCGATCCCGTGTCCAAAAACACGTGAATGTTATGATGAACTCATGGTTCATCTCAAACCTCGACAACAGCAGTAGGAAGAAGCATAGAAGTACGACGAGATAATTCCAGCGAATGGTAATAAACATTTGATTTATTAAAATAGCTTTGCAACGATGAGGGGGTTCTACATATACTGCAATTGATCTTCTCCAACGGAAGTTGTTGGTGCTACGACTTCAGTTTGCTGAACCCATGTGTTGTGTTGCTAATGGCACTTCTTGCAGCGCAAATAATACAAAGTTTATTTTCCGTAGCTCACGACGAGCTTCACAATCTAGCAAAGTACTCGTTAAAGGTTTACAAGAGGAAAGTTTGTTGTCGTCCTCGTACTTTTGATACCTTGCTTTAGTTTCAACCATGTGTGAAAGAAAGCTTTTTCGAACCTTATTATTGTATTTTGTTTCAAAAAAGAAACCTCAGGTTCTGGACAGCATGCTACAAAACAACTACACCTAGCTAGCAACTCTTGAATAGTACACACAGTATTATACCTTACCTGTTTGCTTTTAAGATCTAACTTATGAAGTAAAACGCAGATCGGTCAAGAATTCCTAGACTTATCCTTCAATGAATTGAGACCTATAATTATTTTATCCTCGTCGTCAGACAGTTTGCAAAGTAACCTAGTATTCGACGAGTTTTTTGATGGAAGCCTAAGAAAAGTTTCAATTAAAGATTGGTCTCTCAAATTTGTCTTATCATAGTGCTCTTTTAAAGCAGTGTTTTTACATTTAAATAAATCTCTTGGCTGTTTCCCCAGAAAAGATTCTCTTGAAGCTTTCGAGACCCACTAAGTGATGACTTGATTTGAGTAGATTGTTCTCAAGAAGATGTTGTAAAACCAGGGAAATATTTGTAATAGCCATTTAAAGGAGATACGACAAGCTGTGAAAGGTGCAACGGCTTGTGAGGTTTTGTTACCTCAAGGTTTTACAAAATCTCCAACTGTTCCGTGGCGATAGATTCGCTAATAGAAGCCGCGGTAAACACCGAAGATACATTTAAAACATGAATATAAGCACGAATCGCTCCGATTATTGCAGCAGAATAGGTCAAATATAGTCGTTGTATTCTGGTTGTAGATCTACGAACCCTTCATCCTCAATGCATTTACGTATATACAGGATGAGTTTTTTTAAATTGAGACATCCAAATTACTCGAAAAATACGCGAAATCGCGAAAAATGTTTCAGACAAAAGTCACAAGGTTCTGACGGGGACATAAGATGGTGACCACGAGTTTGACCTTGAGACCCATTTTCAAGGTCAAACGAAGGTCACTTTTGATTTTTCAGTCGTATTGCTCGTAGGCTTCTCATTTGTTTTTACATATTGCGCTTAGCATAACTCAGAAACAATGACGTGGACGTAGCAGTATTTTGTTTCCTTCGGGGTGATTAATTAGCGTGGGTCCTCTTACCTCCCACTGTTGAACTCTTCCCATTTCGACGTTTATTTCCCGAGACTATTTCAACAAATGCTTGAAAATGTGACCATTCACTTAAATACACTTGTCTATCCGCGCTGTAAATGAACCAGCAGAACTGAAAATTATTTTTTTCGTAATCTTCCGGCAAGCTTTAGTTATTCGTCTTTTTATGTCCACACGTGTTGTTGGCTTTTTTTCTGTAAACCTCACTTTTTAAGTATCCCCACAAGAAGAAATCAAGTGACGTAAGATCAGGTGATCTAGCAGCTCATTGCCTGGGACACCCTAGTCCAATCCATCTTTGATGGTAAACATTGTTTAATATGCCCCGGTCTACTTGGGAATAATAGGCTAGACAACCATCATGTTGAAACCACATTGTTTGTCGCAACTCCAATGGCAGTTCTTTTAGTAATACTGGAAGATGGTCCCACAAGAAGTTTGCATACTTTTCGCCATTCAAGTTGCCTTCAATAAAATGTGGACCTATTAATTTATCCCCAATAATTCCCGCCCAAACATTAACATTCCAAGAGTACTGGCGTTCAACTTGTCGCAACCAAAAAGGGTTTTCGGTAGCCCAGAACGTATATTATGTCGATTGACCGTACCGTGATTAGTGAAAGTCGACTCATCAGAGAATAACACCTTGGCGAAGAAAAGGGGATCTCGTTCAATTTGTGGAAGTGCCCATTGACAAAAGGAAACCTGGTTGCGAAAATCCTCACTAGAAAGTTCTTGATGCATTGAAACACGATAAGGATGGTATTTATGCCGATGTAATATGTTACAGACAGTATTTTGAGAAATTCCTGATTCACTACTTATTTGGCGAGTGCTAATGTGAGGATCGTGTGCAACGGCAGCTAACACTGCTATTTCTTTATTCTCAACAACCACCCTATCTGACCGATTCCTTTTCTTTGGTTGCACACTTCCTTCACCAGTGAATTGTTGGATGACCCGATAAAAGGAAGCGTGCGATCGTATCTGGTCTGGGAAACGTTGGGCGTAAAGAGCAACAGCACCATTGATGTTCCTCCCACTTTCTCCATAAATCAGTATCATTTCAATCTTCTCTTGAATTGAAATAGCCTGCGTTATTAATCTGGAAAACGTTACTAATAATAATCAGTTCCTCAAAACAAATATCGAACTTCTAAATGAGCACAGTTCCGTTCAAGTAAAAAAAAAGGGCAGAGTGCACATCTACACTCTCAGATAAGTTTAGGACAATTTGTCTCTATCTGAAATTTCGTTGAGTTTTAACTGCACTCGAGGCAATAATGACTTCCTTAAAACAAATCTCGACCTTCTAACACCCTAACAACCTTGGAAACCGATTAATAATTTAGGCGTGCCAGGGCAGTGTTATCTAGCACTGAATGAATAAGACCTTTGAGACAAAGTCGTGTGCCCTATTGAGGAATACGACAAAGCAATGAAAATTGGGAATTATCATTTAAAAAATCAAAAATGACCTCCGTTTGACCTTGAAAATGGGTCCCAAGGTCAAACTCGTGGTCACAATCTTATGTCCCCTTCAGAACCATTTGTTTGAAAATTCTTCCCAATATCACGTATTTTTCGAGTAATTTGTATGTCTCAAGTTAAAAAACTCACCCTGTATAGGGTGATTCATCGTGAGGTTTGATTTTCAATAGGCTTTTTTTGACAGATCACGCGTGACTCCTATCAAACTGCTCTATCATTTTTGTTTAGCATTATTTGGCAAGTCATCATAAAAAGACTTACACTACAACAGCGTCTCAGCTGTATAACGAAAATCAGCGTTCTGTGAGAAATGTTTTTCGTGCGATTCGAGGAGCTTACGGTGCGCATAATTCGCAAATTTAAGCCCCAGTTTACATTAGTGGATGATACTCGACCGGTTAGACCACGTCTTGAGGTCTTGTACAAGAATTGAAGCCAGGCGACTTGAATTTGCGTCATATTTTCAGTGAATGGGCTCTGGAAAAACTCAAAAAAATTATTTGGGCTAACGAGCAACTCGAAGAGTACCAAGAGCTACCATTATTTACTGGTGGTATCATTTCTTTAAAAATTAAGGAAAATCAGAATATTACCGTCAATGGTAACCATTATCGCGCCATATTAACGGACTATGTCCTTCCTGAAGTTCAAGCACATGTTCTCGGTAAGCTTTGGTTTCAACAAGATGGCGCTACGAGCCATACAGCGCGTAAAGCAATGGACTTGTTGAGAAATCATTTTGGTGAGCACTTAACTTCACATTTTGCTACGTTAAATTGGCCGCCTAGATCGTTCGATGTCACATCTTTGGACTATTTTCTCTGGAGATACCCAGTAGGGACATAAATACTGTTACACAGAAAAAACAGTGCCAAATGAAAACGAATTAATATTTCAACAAGGGCTCGCTTCAACGACTCAATATTTGAGTGTCGAGTAGAGCAAGCAATGCCTTCTAATATGGACCAAAACTTGTAATCCAACGGGTTGAGATCTGGACTACCAGCTGGCCAATCATCCGTTGACATGAAGTTCGGAACGTTGTTTTTGAGCTACAGTTGAGTCGTTTTTGCTTTGTGAGCTGGAGCAGAGTCTTGCTAGAAAGTCCATGGCTTTTTGTTGAATATTGATTGGTTGAGAGACTTTACAATGGGTTCCTACACTGACGATTGATATACTTTGGCCGCTGTTTTCACTCCTTTCTCGCAAAAATGGAGCTTAGTAACGCCATCGTAACACACTCCCCACCATACCATTGCAGACGCGGGATGGTGGCCTGTTTAAACCCTCGGGATGAGTTGGGATGCTTCTCTGGATGACCGAGCATACACACGATCGTTCTGCTTATTGAAGATTTTCTTGTCAGTAAACAGAATTTATCTGTGAGCGTTCTTCGCGTACCGGCTGAGTAAAGCTTTCGATCTTCGCTTGCGTTTTTCCGTGAGCAGGTGTCCAGTGTGTCGCTTGTACGCACTGAGTCCTAAATCTTCTTTGATAATGCGAGACATGGATTTTTGTGAAATTTACATTTCCCGCGACAAGATTTTCTGTTTTCAAAGCGGTTTTCGGTTGATTCGTTTCTTCACGGCTTTGATCGCTTTTGGAGTTCTTACAATGCGCGGATGGCCGGATCTTTGACGGTCTCGTACTCCACCAGCTCCTTCAAATTACAATACACAAAATTGAATGATTCCAAGCGGTCGCAACGTCCTAAAGATATCGCCTTTTTCCATATTACATTTGAGTAGGCCAACTACAACAATACGATTTTCGATGTCTCCCCATTCCATGGTTGTTAGCAATTAATGTCCAAAACTTTTTACGTCTCAATGAAGCATAAATATCAACTGTCAAATAGCAATCAATACGAAATGGATGCGCCCAGTGTTGCATACGTAATAAATGAGTTCAATTGTGTACCATTATTTATGACTTGACTAGGTATAGTCTCAGGTCTTCCGGAATATGCCAGCTACGATTGACGCTTTGGCAACCAGCAATATTCGTATTATCCGCGAGATACCAGTCGCTATGCTCGAACGAGTCGCCCAAAATTAGACCTTCCGAATGGACCACCTCAGATGTAGTCGTCGCCAATATTTCCATGATATCACTTTTAAAATATAAATGCCATGAATTGTTCTTTTAGCCGATAATAAAAATTTTAAGTTCGCTTTTAAGTTTATGTGTTTTGTTTTCATTATAAATCAAACCTCACGATGAATCTACCAATATAACACGTTAAAAAGATATGTATCCTAATGTATATACCATGCATTGGCTGATGTGACTCTTTTGGCTGGTGGTTCGACTTCAAAGAGGCAAAGATTAATTAAAATGCAAGCAGCGGTAGATTACGAAGATGACAACAAAAAAAAAAAAATATGTGGACAGAGAGTTAATAAAGAAGTTTGAGCTCAGTGGTTATCCGACATTTAATGGAGAGTCTAACTTGTTAGTGGAAGATGGCTTGTTTTTGTTTTCTAGTCAACTACTGATCTTACTTGATTTAAGTTGACTAAAACTGAATTTAAAACTGAATGAACCTTTTCCTCTCGGCGACGGAATTCCCAACCTGGAGAACAAACAATTTGAATCTTGTTAAGGAAGATGAAGCCGTAAAAAGATCAAGTGCTCCTTCAAATAATATGTTGTGCATAAAACTTCCTCCATGTGACACGGAAATCTTTTGTGGTGACTACTTAACTTGGCCGTCATTCTGAGACATGTTCACTGCTATTGGCATTAAGCTCTCACAATTGTGTTCCGTGCAAAAATTATTTCACTTACGTTCTAAAACAAAGTCCGAGGTTTATAGCATATTTTCAAGACTTCTACTGACCGCTGCAGCGTGGAAAGCATTTTCAGAATGAAAATAAGAGAATTTTTATTTTTAACCAGACAATACAGAGTCCTTGAAACCATTTCCGATCTCAAATTTTCCATCAGAACAAAGGCTCAAAACTTAATCATAAATCCTTCCTCACACAAGTTTCTAATTTTAGTTGTACATTTTATTGCAAATTCTATTGAAGGGCAAACTAGCAAATCACTTAGCAGATTTTTTCAAGAAAGATATTCCTCTGTAGTATGCGGATCATCGTAGTCACATTTCTTGTGCAACGGAAAATTATAGCTTTCTGAAAGCATTCGGGCACATCAGCAGTTGAAAATATTTTACTGAATTCCAGTGTAAAATTTTTGGTAGAATTCAAACACGGTCGATTCCTGGCGCTTTATATTTCTTCGAGTTCTCGATTGCAACTCATACTTATGAGAAGGAAAATGGTGAGTCCAGGGATTTATCCAGAAACATAGGCGCTGGATACTCAGGGGACGGTGATATTTGCGGTGCAGTGAGTAGAGTTTTAAAATGGTCTTCTAACTGCCCCGCTTGAGGTAGTTTTTCCATTAAAAAGCTTAACCGCTTTTCAAAATTCTCCGGATGATCTTGATCCATTTATCAAGGCTATATTTTGTTCATCGAAAGATGGTTTTTTGCATAGCACATCTGTTTAAATATTTTATTTGCCGCCGCATATAAAACTTTAAAAGTTTTACAATTTTTCTTCCGTAACAATTTAAAAAGCGAGAATGAAATTTGTCTAGCCCGCATGCACTCGGTATCGAACCATTTTTGTTAACTGATTGTATGGATTGAGCTCTTCAGCGGCCTTAGTGGAGCAGCTTTTTTGATTTACTCCGTCAGTTCCTCAATTCTAGGTACAGTATTTGCCTCTTGCAGTTTTCTGTGTTCTATGTGTTCTAACTATCTCTCTATATCAACTTAGGGAGAAGTACTATGTGTGTTATATTTTCGACGGTTTGGGCGCCTAAAGCCATGTGGTCGGAGTAGGTTTTCATTGCAACTCGAAAACTTTTAAGATGTGATATGCAGTTTCCTGATACATAGCAATAATCAATTAGTTAATTAGCTGTTCCTCGTATAAAAATATATTCCTTTTGTAAATCTTTGCCACAACAGCCATTTAAGACTTTGCAGTCCCAAACGTCTACTAATTCAAGAAATTTGTCACTTTTTGATTCACAGAATTCGTCCTTGGAATCTCGATTTACATATATTGATTAGTGCTGACACTGGATTCGTTTTATTAACAAAATTGTTTTGCGCTATAATCGTACCATTTCTTTCATTAAAATCTCCAATTAATAACACTTCAGTTAAGTTAAGATTGTTTAATAAATCTCTTAACTTGAAATCGCAATAAATATATTGGCACTACGTTTATTACAGTACAATTCATTTTTATCTCCAACCTCTTAATTGTATCGCTGCTTTGAGTTTCAAATACTACAAATAAGAGGGGATTCATCATAGGGTTTGATTTATAATGTAAAATAAAACACATAAATTTGAAAGCACACTTAAAATTTTTAATACTGATTAAAAGAACAATTCATGGCATTTACTTTTCTTAGGCGACTTGTTCGAGCATAGCAACTGGTATCTCACGGATAACAAAGCGCCAATCATATCTAGCTTGTTTCTGAAGACCTGAGGCTACATATACCCAGAGAAAATAGTCCAAAGGTGTGACATTGCACGACCTAGGCGGCCAATTTACTGTAGCAAGATGGAAATTAACTGCTCACCAACATGATTTCTCAACAAGTCCATTGTTTCACG
The DNA here is from genome assembly GCA_907269105.1 of Volucella inanis. NCBI lineage: Eukaryota > Metazoa > Arthropoda > Insecta > Diptera > Syrphidae > Volucella > Volucella inanis. The sequence continues at coordinate 24,206,688 of OU026154.1, read as the reverse complement.
CCTTGTATGACTCGTAGAGGCGTCTGGTTGAAACTAGAGCTCACTGAGACCAGGTGCTTGAATTTCAGGAAGCACATAGTCCGTTAACATGATAACGTTCTGATTTGCCTCATTTTTGAAGAATTATGGACCAATGATTCCACCAGCCCATAAGCCACACCATAGTTATGTTATGTTGCCTCTTCGGGTTGCTCATCAGCCTAAATACGACAATTTTGTTTATGAATGTATCCATTGAACCAGAAATGGGCTTTATCACTGAACAAAATTTCATGATAAAACACCGGATTTTTATTGAGTTTTTCCAGAGCCCATTCACTGAAAATATGACGCAAATTCAACTCACCTGGCTTCAACTCTTATCGAATACGACAAGCCAATCCGCTGAGAACGTCAAGGTCTTCGCGTACACTCTCAGCTACAGTTGCTATAATCTCTTCACTACGTGCTGGATATAGTCTAACCGTTCGAGTATCATCCACTAATGTAAACTGGGACTCAAATTTGCGAATGGTATTGGCAATAGTGGTTTCAGTAGGTCGATTATGCGCACCGTAAGTTTCTCGAATCGCACGAAAAACATTTCTCTCAGAACGCTGATTTTCGTAATACAGCTGAACAATTTGGAGACGCTGTTGTGATGTAAGTCTTTCCATGGTGATTTGCAAAACGATACTGAACAAAAATGATAGGAGGCAGTTTAATAGGAGTCACGCATGATCTGTCAGAAAAGCCGATTGAAAATAAAACCTCACGATGAATCAGCCTATATATCAAATTCATTTAAATAATTAAAGAAATTAACAAATATTTTTTTTCTTTTCTAGGCCTGGTATGTTATAGGTAAAAATCTTTAAGTTTGTGGTTGCAGCGTTTATCTGGTAGACTGGTAATTCTTAATTAGATCACCCTTGTTGAGCACCACTTGTAGATGCACATAGTTTTTTGTTTACAGCGGCTTCTCTGCTGGTGTTTCCACCATGGGTTTGATTTTGACAGGTGACAGGTAACACTGACATTTTTATTGGGAGCTTGTTTTTGTTTATGATTTCCAAACCAATCGTCGAACGATACAAAAAATAAAAAAGATGGTATTTCTCAAATTAATTTTTTCGAACCTTTGCCCCTTGCTGAATTTCACATTTCAATCCATCAGATACATCCCATGTGACTACTTTTTCGCTTCGTCGTTTAGTGTAATGTTTTTAATTTTCGGGTGTTTGTCGCGCAAAAACTTCAGTAGTGGTATCAACTTGGCCCTTCTTTGGCGAAAATTATGAGGAAGGTCTTTACTAATACTGATTTTCGTGCCTTTCAGTTATTTTGCGTTCTTTAGAACGTTGATAGCAGTATCTCGCGATTTTGTTTTGACGATTATATTTGCGAGTGAAAGTTCTGTGTGCAGACATAATTTCGCTGATTACTTCGCCATTGTTGAGCAATTTTGTACACAAGAACTTAGCTTTTTCTGGCAGATTGGCGTTGGTCTCAGCAGGAAGATGAATGAGTATATTGGCCTCTGTGCTTCTTTGCATTAGCTTGTCGACTTGTGCCTCCAGGGTTTTGTTGCCATTTTCTAGCTGTACAACTTTTTCAACAACTTCATTCTGTTTCGCTTATAAATCCGACAATTCGTTAAATGATTTCTTGGTTCGATGCTTCTCACTAATAAATTGGTCTGGGGACGTCTCTTGCAGTGCTCTTTTGTTTATAAGTGAGGTTACCTTACTGATGCCACTATTGTGTTCGCTGCTGTGTTCGCTGCTGTGTTCGCTGCTGTGTTCGCCGTTGTTTTTTCGCCACTCTCAATTGTACCAGCTACTTTGTCTTTTCTCTCGTTATTCTCTGTTTAGATGAGAGGTCAGAGAATCTAACACAGATGACCGGCTGAAAAATATAGCTGTGTTTTTTCACTCTTTTAACAAAACATCCCTCAATGTCAGCATCAGGAACAATTGATAATGCATTTTGAAAAATTTCCTTGGCTTTGACAATTTCATTGTTATCGTTGACATTTGGCACATCAACAATTTCAAATACGATTGCTTAAATTTGGCCAGTTGTTGCCAGTTTAATTTGTTTTCTAATGTACTGTTTTCAGCTCTGCATTTTATATCTATAATTCGTTAAGCGATGTTAAAAATCAAACTCATGATAAATAAGCTTCAACAGTACTGCCAAATATGGAACTTGCAACTTAACACCAACAAATCAAAAGATATGATTTTTCGGACCGGGTGGGGGCGCTACGATATGGAAGAAAAACGGACCTGGCAAAATGAATAACTGAAGAAACACAAGGAATACAGACACATCGGAGTACTGATCAACACAAAGTTATCATTCAGAAAGCATCTTCAAGAAAAGTTGAAAGAAGTGTATAGTAAAGTATTTGAATTTGAAGCAGTCATTATGTCAATCATGTGCTATGCGGGAGAAGTGTGGAGGATCCCGCATTTTGGGGAGGTTGAAAAACTGTTGAGATACTTCCTAAAGAAAATGTTCTGACTTTCAGAAAATACATCAAAGTACATGTTGGACCTGCTTATGTTACGCTTAGACTACACTTTTTATAGGTCTTTTTACCACAATCAAGTAATCATCTTCCCCATAAAATTGCTATAGGCCTCAAAAATCGAAACCTTCATCTCTTTGACGAATGAACTAGAATGGATCGTGAGCAAAGCGTACCCATACACGCAGTACACGTAAATAAAACGAAATTAGAAAATGCACTGCAGGAACTTTAAATCAAGATTGAAGGATCATTGCGGGAGTGATTTCAAAGGTTATGCGAACAAAATTAAGTAAGAAGCATCTACTCGTATGGTGTAATATTTAAAATCATAACTTTGGGAGTCAAAACTAGTTTCATGACCAGAATATCCTAGAGGTAATCCGTACAACATTTAATTGATATATGTATACATATGCCACCGTAAAACTTGAGAAGAAAGCATTCATTTCATTGGTTTGCTGACCTGACCATCAACTAGTGTACACGCACAAGTGCACTTGCTCCGCGCGTAGAGAAAAAAAGCAAAAAAAAAAAGACAACAAAATGCAAAAAACTTGTGCGGGAAAAAACAACAACGCACGAGTGCAGTGCTACAATATTTGCATTTACATCCCAACCATCCTGCCGTTGCTTGCACTCAGTCACTGCCATTGCTTTGTAACACGGGCAGTGACTGAGTGTATGTAACAACTAATGAATAGCTGGTTGTGGGCACTACAATGTAGTCCCTATTCCAATCCGGAATTCAATTTCAAATTCATACGATAAGGCCAACTGGAGCGGACTTAACAACTTTAAAGAGGTTGTCAGGATTTAAGAAATGTTTTTTCCAGTCCTTTAAGATCAACCCGACAAATGAATCCGCTTTCGCACTCTTATAGTAGCAAAGGTACTTAAAGATCTCAATATACACAAATCTGCTGCTTCAGATGGTTTATCTTCCCTTATTCTGAAGAGGTGTTCTTCCTCCGTGGAAAGACTACCGCGTAAGCTTTTCTGTTAATCCTACCCTTTAGGACTCTTTCCGAGCAGATAGAAAACAGCATTTGTCTAGCCCGTTCCTAAAAAAGGCTAATTATCTTTTATCTCCATTGCACCTAGGTCCCTTCTTTCCAAGGTCATGGAAATGCTGATAAACCGTCAGCTCATGAAATATCTTAAAACACGAAAACTTCTCAATGACCGGCAATACGGTTTTTGTAGCATGAGGTCCACAAGTGATTTTATGGCATGTTTTACCAAAAGGTGGAACCAAAGCGTACATACATCAATCTAGCAAAATTAAGATAGTTTCACTTGATATTTATAAGGCATCTGAAAGAGTTTGGCACAAGACCCTTTTGTCGAAAACGCGTGATTTTGGAATGACTCTCTTCTTCAATGGATTAGAAATTACCTTTCGGAATGTTCAATTCAAGTTGTTTTGGATGGTTTCAAATCTGATGTTCACAAAATAAATGCTGATGTGCCCTAGGGCTCCATTATGTCCTTGTCACTGTTTTCAATTTCCATCAACGATCTCTTGTCTGCTACTTCTTATCCAATATATTTCTTTGCTGATGACAGTACTCTCTGATTTTCATATTTGTTCCCAGACTCACGTCCTGCTTGACAACAAATATCTTCGGCTGAAAAATGGAAACGGCAGCGAACGTTAAGCTCGTTAAATTCTGATATTAACAGCATAACTGAGTGGGGAACCACTGGCAGTGTAGAATTAAATGCTTCTAAAACACAATGCTGTCTGCCCTCGTTAAAGCGAAATTTAAACACCCAGACATTGCCCATGAAAAGCACCTGCATCATCGAAATCGAAAAACTTTCCATTCTCGGTATGTGTGTCAATGACAACTTACGTTGGAATGACCACATGTTCGGTTTCGTCAAAAATGCTGCGATGTAAGAAATACTTTACCCCTTCTGATCTGGCCATAATTTATTAGGCATTTCTTCGAGCGAAATTAGAGCACAATGCCCACATCTGGTTGGGTGCGCCCAAAACATATCTGCACCTGTTACATAGGATTCAAAACCATGCGATAAGACTCATAGGTGATAATATTATATATCACCCAGACATTGGAAACCCTTGAACCCTATTTTCACAACCAGTGTTCTATTACAATTGCCAGCAGCATTCCGCCCCTTCAAACTTTTAACCGTAACACCCGTCGTGCTATGAATGCTCATCAGTATACCCTCAAGTCCATTTTCGGACATTTCGTATATCGTGATTCATTCCTAAGCCGTATCGTTCGTTTCCATCGCCCCTGATTTTCCTTCGCCCACGCTGTGTACAGGCATTTTAAGGGTACTCAAATACCTTGAGCACACAAATTATAAAAAAAAAAAATTGGACCCTGCCCAATGCTGAGCTCCATTAGAATATCCTTTTATAGAAAGGAATATTTGAATGAATAAAACTGGGCTATACTCTTTATATTTAGAAAATTTTCTCTTAAATATCGGTTGCAAATTATAAACAAAGTTTTTTACAAAAAAATTAGAATAAATTAATTCTATAATTTAAAAATTCTTTTTTCCCGGCTGACATAAATGTAAAAATATAAATCTTGTAAGAACTGAATTCTTTTTTGTATTAATAAGGTTACACAATTACTACTTTTACAACGAGCACTTTACTGACGAAGGCCAATCACATCTTCCTGACGATTCATTAAAATACAAGCCCTTTGGACATGATAGCACTACAGCCACGCCATTAGAGCACTGAATGAAATGTTCACAATCACCAGGGTATGGTAATAAGTCTCCATTCGTAACACCTGCACCACTACACCCTGTTGATATAGGAGGTACTTTGGAACAACCAGCATTGGTAGGCCAATCACACACCCTTATCGCTATATTGAAATGCAAATTACTTGGGCATTTCTTCACTACTGGTATGCCATTAGAACACTGAATAAAACGGCCACAATCGTTAGGATATGGAAGCAAGACTTCATTTTCCACAGATAAATTACTACATTCTTCTCCTGAATAATTACTAGATGGTGAAGATGATGTTGTTGCTGCTACAGGAGCTGTTGTTGATACTGCTGTTGGCGCTGCTGTTAGCGATGCTGTAGGTTTCGCTGTAGGCGCTACTGTAGATTTCGCTGTAGCTGCTGTTGTTAGTGTTCCAAAGCCAGATCCACATGGAACTTCCGAGCTGGGGCGACAATATTTTCGTGCAGGATCAAAATAATATCCTTCAATACATTTTTGGGAAACTGCGTTTCCATTTCCATCACAAGCATAATACAATCCACAATCAGATTCATTTGGAACTAGAGTTCCAACTAGTAGGCGACCACATTGTGCACTTGCTACCCGTAACTTTGTGGTTAGGAAGAATATTCCAATTCCAATAAGTACTGCAAATAGAAGCTACATTTATTTTAATTGTTTGCCAAAATATTATCTTAACCAACCTTTCATCCTTTCGAAAATTGTTCAACAGCACGCCCAATTTTTTCGATAACACCTTTATATACTCACAGAACTTGAACCTTATCTTAATTCTCATGCATTAAACTACTTAAACTGCTTCAAAGAATAAAATGTACAACAAATATGATTGTGTCAAACATGTCACGATATTAAACGAGTTTGATAAGTAAACTATAGTTTCAAAATATATATATATATATATATATATATATATATATATATATATATATATATAATAACACACCCTCCTGGTAAACGTTCTCCATAAACCAGGAAAAGAAATATCGAAAAATACCACAAGCGAGATAACTCATGGAGGGTAAATGAGATCACACACCAAAAAAAAAAAAAATAGAACACTGTTAGTAAAATCAACGAAATAAATGTTTTCCTTGTTTAATGTTTGATTAAATGATTTTGAACTGATCAATTCAGAAAAGACACAACATGAACATGTTGTTTTGGTGGAGCATTCTCCAAGACAAAGTCGACAGCGATGTCAGATGTCTAATCAGCGGACGCATTCAGGTTTTATACTGTATCCGTTTACTCGTACAAAAATGAATATTTTACGTGACAAAATACCATAGGAAACGTAACAGGTTCATAAAGCATGAAGTTCCCCAAAACTTGCCGAAAAGTCGGATGCTGGCGAGAAGAAACAGTGCTGCTCACGTATTCTACGAGACATGCTCTTTGCTCCACCAGATTGTCTAAAACAAAAAGAAGCACTCTTTCAAGACCATGGAGAGATGCTTCTGCTGAAATTAAGCTTAGAAGTTTCACGAGAAGCTTCAAAGAACATGCCGACAGCACAAGTCTCGCACAAAAGCATGCAAGAAAAATATTATTATTATTATTATTATTATTATTATTATTATTACTATTATTATAATATTTATTTTATTTTTTTCAATCTACAATTTAAAAAGCAATAGATTTTGAAACTCATATTAGTTTGACCTTAAACATGAATTAAAATAATATAACAATTGATTTAATTAATTTTATTTTTTTATCGTATTTTATTAAGGACATTAATTTATTTTTAAAAATATTTCCAAGCAAATATATGTCGAATTCTTTGCTACATATGGTATATTAAACATTTTGATACAAAAAGAAATAGGTTCACGTTGACCATACAATGTATTATGAGGAAATTTAAATAGAAGGGGTCTAGGTCTTAGGACTCTTAAAGGAGTATACAAATTCAAATATCTAAGCAAATTCTCACCCTCAATGGTCGCAGATAGTAAATCTCGGATCAACAGGACATTATACATTTTTCTTCTAGATTCAAAAGATTGCATTTCAAGTAGGAGACATTTAGAACGGTAAGGGACATTATTAAAAAACAAACGACGTAAGGCCAATTTTTAGAACTTCTTCTGTACGTTTTCTATTTTACGTATATCTGTAACAGTAAAAGGACCCCGACAACACAAGCGTACTCCATGACAGGACGCACAATACTGCAATAAAATGTCTTTATAGTCTTTAAAATAAGAGGAGTTCCTTTTTACAAACCCTAAAAGAGAATTCTCTTTGGTAACTATGGAATTAATATGAATGTACAATATACGAAATTATACACGCGGACAATTTTTTTAAAAGGAGGAAATGTAAAAACAGAAACCAGTTCAATTTTAACGATATTTTTATTCACATAGCAAAAAAAGGAACTCAAAGAACTTGCTCGCCAAGACGATAAGAACACAACTGAACAAACAAAATAAGAATTCATAGTATAAAAAGAAGGCTTCAGTGCCTGTCAAAAGAGGAATAGAAAGGAAAAGGAACGAGTCGCTAATTGCTTTTTGGTGATGCCAAATAGTGAAAAACCGCGTTTACAAAAATTTGAAAATCGAATTGATGTACAATAATCTTGTACATTTACTCCCCAGCTGGGCCGGTAGGCTCAGGAGAAGTGCCAAACAGTCTGCACATCTTTTGTGCTGGTCGTGTTGTCTGCTTCAGTTTCCCGCCAGTGCCTTCATTCTCCAAGAAGTATTCCACAGTGACGTTCCGCACAAGACCGTCAATCCCCGGATGTACGTTGATGATGCATCCAAGCCGCCATTAGGTCGGCGGCAGATTCCCGCGCCGAAGAACGACGATGTCACCCACTTGGAGATTCTCAGCCGGTCGCCGCCATCTTGAACATTGTTGCAGTGAAGCCAACCTCTCTGTAGAGGTAAGTGCATGGGCCGCGACGACCAGTAAACCGCAAGAAGACATTAATAAATGCCTTGGCTGACAAATCCTCCGCCAGCTCGATGTGTACAGCCTTAGTAACCATGCAGACGAAAATGACCACATATGTTTTCTTCGTTGTACGTGTGCGCTGTGCCCCAATCCGAATGTTGAAGGCTCCGCAATAGATGACGCCTAATGATGAGAAGGGTGGAGATGCTACGACTCTCGCGGTCGGTAGCGATGTCATCTGTTGCCTAGCCAATTGCTGAGAGTGCCGTCGACATATGACACACTCATATACGCATCGTTTGACGAGCGCACGGCCACTGATGATTCAGTATTGTCGTCGAATTGTTTGTAGCATGAGTGTCGTCTGAGCATGCGAATTGGTGAAATGAATGTCCCGAACGATGAGTCGTGACAGCATACTTTCCTTTGCCATGATAATTGGATGCTGTTGCTCGGGGGTTAACTCAGCGTGCCTAAGTCTACCACCGACTCGCAATATGCCATCTAAGTCCAGATATGGTGCCAGGGATGCCAGTTTGCTTGTAGCTGCAACATGTCGAAAAATTCTCAATAATTGAATTTCATTGCCAAAGTAGCTGTCTTGTTCTGATCGAAGGTGCCACTTTAATCCCATAGCCATTCCATCGCAATCCAACAATGGTTGATGCCAATACTGTCGTCGAGTTGGATTGCAACAAAGTACATTCGCAGTAGTTCGTAACAGCCTGCCAATGTCAGAGAAGCGCTCGAACAAGTCCAGGGCGATGATTTCGTTGCCACAGTTGTATCGGGTTTGTATGACTCTGAGTGGAGCAATACGCCCAATATGCGACTTGAGTGGTTTAGTTTCCACCTCCATCGCCTGTAGATCTGTCTCGGAAAGTTTTGGAATATCAGTCGCCATGTTGTTTCGCATTAGTTCAGTCGGGCCATGCCAAAATAATGTATGACTGACTAATGATGCAGCCGAAATTCCGCGACTCGCACAATCTGCTGGGTTTAGATGAGTGCAGACATCTCGCCAATCCTTCACGTTGGTGTGTTGTTGTATGTTTTTTTTTTTTGTAGGATTTAAAACATTTCAGTAATGAACCATAATTTGATATGCAGTTAATTTATTTAAAAAAAAAATAGGAAGTTCTTAATGTAAACGACCACCATCAGCTATTCCGACCAATAAATTAATAAAAAGTTAGATAGACGAAGCATGCAACATAAAGAAAAAATCGAATTAATTGTAGAATATTCTCGAATGAAAATATGCCGGCTGAATTGAATTTAAGCATCGTTCTTTGGAATCTCTAGATGGGGAATCGATTGAGCCCTCCTAACTGGAGTCCGTTTTCCTAGAACTTCGTACAAAATCCCTGTGATCGACTGAAACCGTATTTCAAACATCTGACAGACATTTTGTTCTTGATAAGTAAGCCATCGGCCAGATATTGGACGTAAGGCATACCTTGGAAAAAAAAACAGGAATTCTAAATCAATACGTGGCATATTTACATAGTTCTGACATCCGCATCTGAATCTAGAGATATATAGTAGGGAACACCCAAAGCATTTTGATATCAAAACAGTTTGGACAGGGTAACGAACTAAAAAAAAATTATCTTGAACCCATAGGGCAATATCGAAATATCTGGTATCTCTGTACTACATCTGGAGCGCTTGCACCAATGGAAACAAAAGAAGCAAAAATGGGCTTACTGGTAATTAAGGACCTTGCCTGCTCTCTCTGTTTAGAGAATATTCATTAATTGAGCTTTCGAGCTATACACTAACGTTGATTTTCACCATATTCATAGAAAGTGAAGTCGCAGGGAACCAAACGAGGTCGTTTTTTCTTCGAATCGGCATTGAATCTGCCCAGTAAATCGACAAAGTATACTTCCTTTCCAGATAATCAACGTGGATCACACCTTGCGGGTCCCAAAAAAACGGTGGTCAACACCTTTTCGGCCCAAGGGAAGGTCTTCGACTTCGTTAGAGCACGTTCATCGATTAAAACTCATTTTTTCGATTGTTCTTTGGACTCTGGTAAGAACCAATAAATCCATGTCTCATCGACGTTGACAAAACGACGCAGAATCCTCCGAATTTCGATTAAACAAGGCCAATCACATCTTTGAAGTGATCTCACCATTGCGCTTGTTCTCCGGTGTGAGCAAACGCGGCACCCACCGCGTGGACAGCTTTATCATGAGCAAAATCTCGTGCTGGATATAGCTAACGCGTTCAGTTGAGATGCCTGCTATCTCAGCCAACTCGCGAATTTTCACTAGAAGGACCGCCAATACGAAATCATGAATTTTGTTCACGGTTTCCTCTGTGGTAAACGTTTTGGGGCCACCTGGTATGGTACATGATTGTACGAGAAGGTCAATGGATCCAATACATACCATCGACAATGGTCTTGATTTCCTCGTAGGTTTTATCACGGAGCGATACTGCTCATTTTCTATGGTTGTAAAAAAAACTAACACGATGTTTTGAAAAGGGTGTCAAAACAAAACTAAACGTCAGATTCTCACTAAATTTTGACAGGCGGGTTAAAAGAGATCATACTAAATGATGGTGCACTCATTTTTACTCATTAGCGCCACCTATCTTCCAATCAATCCGGGTAAACATCAAACAGGGCTCATATATTAACTCAATATTAAAGTTTCCCTTCAAAGGGTGTGGCCGTGGTGTGGCCGTGGTGTGGCCGTGGTGTGGCCGTGGTGTGGCCGTGGTGTTGCCGTGGTGTGGCCGTGGTGTGGCCGTGGTGTGGCCGTGGTGTGGCCGTGGTGTGGCCGTGGTGTGGCCGTGGTGTGGCCGTGGTGTGGCCGTGGTGTGGCCGTGGTGTGGCCGTGGTGTGGCCGTGGTGAGGCCGTGGTGAGGTCGTGGTGTGGCCGTGGTGTGGCCGTGGCTCAAGTGGTAGTTCGGGGTTCAATACCAGATGCACCCGATAGACATTATTTTTTTTCAGGCAAATAAAATCACGCAAGATGAGTCGTTGCCTAGAATACCAAAACAAGTCCAATTACACTAATAATTCGGTATCCCCATAAAATATTGAATGCCACCCGTAGAGTGAAATAACCACTGAACCCAAACATCTTTCTCTTTCTCTTTCTCATCCAATTTTCCGAAAAACTTAACAGGCATTTTAAGAGTTCTAATACCCTCTTGAGTGTTAAGTACTTTAAAAAATAAAACTGCTTTAGCAGATACTGTCGGCTTAACATACGGTTCGGTTAGTCCTCTAAATTTAATTTGTGATCTAAATTCGAATTTACAACAAAGGTTGCGGTGCATGAACTGATAATTTATTCCAATACAAAAATAATATTTTACAGCCTTTGAACGCTAAATAATTACGACCTGGAAGTTTTTCTTCATGCAAACCATTTAAGATATTTCAAAAATTTTATTATTGGCTTGAAGTACAATCAAAACATTTTTGAATGGAACTCGATTTCGTTCATATGGCCACCGCGGGCACGTTTGCAGCGGTCAATTTGTAAGATCCAATTTTCAACGACTCAGCCACACATTTCGGCCGAAACGGCCGCTATTTCGCATTCAATGTTTGCTCTGAGCTCTTCCAATGTCGTCGGTGTGTTGGCATAAGCCAATGACTTAACGTAGCTCCACATAAAATAGTCATGCGGCGTTAAATCGCACGAACGAGGCGGCCAATCGACTGGCCCACGTCTTGAGATAACACGCTCACGATACTTACTCTTCAAAAAATCGATTGTAGCGTGTGCTGTGTGGCTTGTGGCACCATCCTGTTGAAACCACATGTCTTCCAAGTCCATAGCTTCCAATTCGGGCCAAAAATTATCGGTGATCATGGCGCGATAACGCTGACCATTCACAGTAACGTGACGGTCGAAAAAATATGGCCCAATAACGCCGCCGGCATGCAAGCAGCACCAAACAGTTATTTTTTGTGGATGAAGTGTGGATTCATGAAGCACATGTGGGTTTTCACCCGACCAATAATGCATATTTTGCTTATTGACGAACCCATTGAGCCAAAAATGAACTCCGTCACTGAAAATGATTTTGCGATGAAATTCATCATCTTGGCGCATCTTCTCCAGAACACAATCGGAGAACGTACGTCGCTTCAAATGGTCCATCGGCTTCAATTCTTGAGTCAGCTTGATCTTGTTTGAGTGTAAACCAAGATCCTTACGCAAAATACGCCATAATGTGGTCTGAGCGATGCCCAATTCTAGAGAACGCCGTGGAATTGACTGATTTGGATTGTTTGCTACGGACATCTAAACGGCAGCAATATTTTTGACACTTCGGCCAACCCGTTGTCTCACTGACACGGCAATATCACACAACGAATATGTAGACTCAAATTTTTGCACTAAACTTGTTATTGCCTGTCTACTAGGGCGAGAATTACGACCGAAAATTGGAGTTAACGCTCATAAAGTTGCAGTCACAGACTCCGAATATCTGTAGAAAATTTTTATAATTTGGAGACGTTGCTCGTTAGTGTACTTTATCATGGTGAAAATGTTGAGTTCACTGAATAAATTGACAGTGACAGTTTGATGATTAGTGAAAGCGTGCGTTCACAAATTAAATTAAAAGTTGTCAAGTCCCTATTGGAAAACCCTATATAGGGTAATAGTCTTTATTGCAGCGACAAATATTTCCAAATTGAAGAATTTAAAGAATTTAAATACCTTGGTCTTATTATTGATTCTAGAATGTGTTAAGGCAATATTTTCCCGCAAACTCTTTTGAGTTTTTTTATCTTACAAATATCTGCTCCAAACAACTCCTTAAAATAATTTATTATGAAATCTTCCATTCAAAACTTTGATATAGCATTTTCTGTTGAAGCGAAATCTGCCTGAATAAAATTCAACAACTTCTAGTGTTCCAAAAATATATTGTAAGGAACAATTCTTCCTGTCCGTCATCTATATTGCTTCAAAGTTTTAAGAGAATTTTTCTATTATTCTGGTAATTTAAATAATACAGCTCCCGAAAATTATAACACACGTGGTAATCACTTAAATCTGCTTAATCACTTACAGCTTACAAACGATTTTATACTGCTGCATCGAGTTGCCTCTTTACCTTGCTACCTTTTTGGCTTAGAACTATTCGTCTCACAAAAATAATTATTAACCGATTAAAAGACTGGCACCTAATCCTAGAGGTCAGAACCCTGGAATTTATAGCTCCTGATATTTTGGTATACGGTGTACAAATATTAATTGTATCCTCTTTCTTTTTCATTTTTCTTCAGGCAAAATTAATTCCTTTTCTAAATAAAGGATAAATTTTGTTAACTTGTAAGTGACTTTCAATACTATTTCTGTAATTTTTGTATCTAACCTAATATAAGTTGCAAATATTTAAGACCAATGTACATCGGTACGTCTCTTTTCTTTCGTCCGCACTGTATGCAGGCATTCTCAGAGTATAATAGCCTCTTAAATGCGCGGTACTAATTATTGTATTTTAATACTAGTGAAAATAAAATAATTAAATAATCAATCAAAAAAAAATGTAATTAAATCTGAATCTATCTGTGTATAGTTTATCACAAAAAATATGATAACACCCTACGCAAAATTTCAAAATAGAAATATTTGACTTTGTAGTGACAATCTCAGACGTGGGACTTACCGCAGGAAATTGATAATGACTTTCACTAGATTTCGAAGGAGAAGTATTTGGTTACGGCTGTCAGGTTAGTCTTAAGGTCCTAAACCTTTAGAAATTTGCGTGATTCTTTTAACATTGCATTAGTATTAGAACATATGGGCATACAAAACCAAACGACATATTCGATAGTCAGAGCAGGTAGTATTTCCTGAAACCGAAAAGTCTCAGGGATAAGTTGTTTCATGAATACGGTCACAAGGTGATGAAAACTTCTTAACACATCCAAGCCAAGCATAAACTCTCTAACGCCCCTTAGAAATCTGTAACTGGATGGACGTATATTGTTTTTGGGTGCTATGACTAGGCACTAAGTTTTAGTAAGACTTCTGACTTCAAGGCTTCTTGTGATAGTGATTATGAGTTAGGAGAGCATTCAATCGACTAGTATCCAAATCTTAAATCCTACAATTTAAACGAATAACTACCATAGTATTGTTACTTTGCGAAAAAATGTTGAATTCTACTTTGAAGCAAACTCAAACTTTCCACCTAACCTAACATCGATAAGGCATTGCCACAATACATAAATTTAAAAGCTTCTGTTCAAAAATGTAAATCTTTATCTTATCATTGAGATTTTCCTGGTTTCTGTAGGTATCTTTTGCGTCTGGAAAATAACAAGCAACGTATTTCTTGTGATCATTTAAATCAGACAAGTTATTTTCTTTGTAACAATGTGTGCCATCATATCAGACGAATACAGTGGCACTATGACTCAAAAGATATCTCTTTCTCCGATAGTGTTTTTTTTTTTTCTTCTAAAATAGTATATAAATAAAAGCACGTATCCTAAATCGAGCTAAAACCAGTTATTTTTCGAGTCTGTTAAACCTACGAAATAGTAAAAACCAAACCATGCAAGGTTCGTTGACATAGCTTTTAGCCATCCTTAAATATAAAGTTTTCTTCTTTCAGGTTTTTCAATTCTAATAATTTTTGGAGGCTTTTTTGGTGTCTCTACAGCTGATGTGAGTAAGAAGTTTTCTTAGAAAAAAATTTTGTAATTTTTTATTTTTTCCATCTAAAGGTCCTCGAGATAGACTATCAGTTAAATCGGTGCCTTGGAAAACATGGATTGTTCCTCCCAATAACCGGAAGTTGTAACCAATATCTTACCTGTGTTCAGGGCGAGGCAATAATAAGCTCTTGCGGTGACTATCATTTCAATGCTCGTTTAGCTATCTGTGATATTCCAGGAAATGCTGGGTGTATAAGTTTTGGACCACTACCAACTGAGCTAGTTAAGCAACCATCTCCACAGCCGGTAGACAGTATTTGTGTTAGTAAAGCCAATGGGGTATTTCTACCAGTCGCTGGAAATTCAAGACAGTACTACCTTTGTATAAACAACAAAGCATTCCTTAAAGACTGCGGAAAATTGTTTTTTAATACAAAGCACTCAGCATGTGCCCCCTTTCCTGACGATGGCACTCAAATTAACGAGAAAATCAGACCTCCACAGAAGACCGAAATTGTAGTAGTACAACCATTGCCAGGACAAGATGGTCCTCTCGATGAAGGCATTGCAACAAAGCAAGAAGTCAAACCTCCACAGAAATTCGAAAATTCGGTAGTATTACCTCCACAGGAATTAACAGGTCAACATGACACTTTATCTCAGGATCTGTGTCAGAATCAACAATTTGGAGCAAGAGTCGCTGTTCGGGATAGCTGTAATCAATACTTTATTTGCATGGGCAAAACAGCGATCCCAAAAAGTTGCGGCCAAATGCAATTCAATCCATTGACAAGGATATGTGATTTACCCATCAATGTTCACTGTCATGTCGAAAATTTCAAGGTGATCTATCATCAAACAGAGCAACTAATGCCTCCATCTTCTCACAATTCAACATCTATTCATACAAGTGTGTGTCATGGTCAGCGTGATGGAATCTTTTTAGCCGTTCCTAGCAAATGCTCAGAATTCTATTTCTGTTTCAAAAATAAAAGTTTCCTCAAGACTTGTGGCCATCGTCACTTCAGCCCGATAACAATGTCATGCGTTGAATTAGAGGAGTCAAATTGTGTAGAATTCAAGCAGCCACTGCAGACAGAGGAACAATCAAAATTCAAATCAGCAACTGAAGCGTTGGAGGTGAGTTGTCTCAACCGCGATAATGGAATCTTATTGCGGCATCCGTTAGATTGTGGAAAATTTATCATGTGTGATAATCACGTAGCTGTTGAAATGAACTGTCCAGCAGGATTACACTTCAATACAGAGAAGGACTACTGCGATTGGCCAGAAATGGCAAAGTGCTTCTTAAATAAATAAATGAGACAGTTCAGACTGGTTCTAACCTTATTCTCAGTAGTTTTCACAAACTGCGTATATCTTTCGAAATTTTGCTATAAATAAAAATTAAATAAATACGAAAATGGATTTGTTTATTTTAAAATGTTGAATTACTTTGGGTAAGACCATCCACCGATAGACAATGAATACTTGTTGACTATTACGTTTAGCTAAATTAAAAATTTTAGACATGGCCATAGGAGTTGCATCATAAAGATACGTTAGTTATTCGGAAAGATTGTTATTTGTTAGCAAAACGCACACAGCACCACGTTATAGATAGTTTTCTCTTCCCAATATTAGAAAAAGACGACAAGTCGGTCGTCAGATTCAAACGGGCTATTCCAATGAGTCAACAGTGAACAATGCCTGCAATAACATAGTGGATATTCGAGAACTCTCAAGATGACCTTACAATATGTTGCAAAATAAATACAAAGATTTATATGATACCATTCATTTTTTGAATTCCGTTTTGGGCCAGAATGATACATTCACACTCTTCAGTTTTATCCACAATTTTAGGAGACCAAAATAATAATAAATTAAAAGGATCGTCCCAGAGCATACCTCGAAGAGCAGATTGAAAAAAACGGCATTCGATGCTTTCAACTCTCGAGATATGGAGAAGATAGAGTCGGGGAGGAGATTGGTTACGCTTATGTGAGAAACTGATGGATTGGCTTTTAGCGATATTAAATTCCAAAGAATTTTTTTAGGCACCAGATCGAAAAACTATCAAGATCTTGTTGAAGGAGGAAAGAGTCATGGGGGAGAGGAAATGGTATTGAAAAATTTCGTATCGTCGGCGTAAAGGAAGACAGACGAGTGTTTGATGATCTTATCGAGATCATTTATGATTAATATAAAAAGAAAGTGACCGAGAAGGCTGCCTTGTGGAACTCCAGAGGTGGCCAAAAATAGAGCCGAGTGTGGTGACCTACAACGAACACTGTAAAAACGGGTTTCGAGGTAAAAGGATATTCATTTTAACAGAATGGGTTCAAACCCGAGGGCAGACAATTTGAAGATTATTAATCGATGAGAGATTTTATCGAAGGCTTTGCTAAAATCGGTTGCAACTACATCGACTTCGTTGCCATTCTCTAGGGCAGAGAGGGCGAAGGATACGAATTCAACGAGATTTGTGATGGTTGACACACTCTTTAGGAAGCTATGATGTTTAGGGAAAATAAGTGATTTGCATTGGAACCTTCGAGCTTCATACAAAATACTTTAAAAGAGTTTGGATATATGGGAGAGTTTAGCCTGAGGAAATTTTTTCTTGCGAAATGGATAGACGAAAGAGATTAGAAAGGGCTAGGGAAAGAGCATTTTTTAAGAAATATGGCAGGGAGGCCATCTGGGCCGGGTGTGATTTTGTCATTGAGTTGGTGAAATTTATATAAGATGGGTCCAAAATATGAAAGAGTTCAGTAGGTAACTAAAATAGGATTGATCTAGTGCAAAAGAGTCGTTGTTGAACGATTGTTTAAAAAATGTGGCAAATGTGTTGTTGAAAGAGAGGGAAGGAGGGTAACCATCGGACTTTCTTTTGTAGTTAACAAATTAAAAAAAGGACTTAGGGTCGTTTATAAGATTGGCTTGCGCATTGTTAAGGTAGCGCTGGTAAAGGGAATCGTAAAGTTCGGTGAAATGAAGATAAGCACCAAGATAGTTGGAATTGTCGGAAAAGGATCTAGTCCGCAGGAAAACAGCCCATGACTTGTTTCTCTTATTTCGTAAGGAACGAAGCTTACGGAACGCAAAGGGAAAAGAAAAAATCGATAGGGCATCATTTATACTTAGGTTGTGAAAGTTAGAGGGATCTGCTGAGATAGTCACTGATTTTATGAAAAAGTTTGCTTTATGAAAGTCATGGGGAGAGTGGACTGGAATGAAGAGTTATGAAAAAATGAAAGTTGAATAGGGTGGGGGAGGGGGGTAGTTATCGATTGTTGAGAGGAATAGGGGACAAAATGAGACTGAGGAGTTAATTGGATCTGTTGTGAAGTGAAAATAAGGTCTAATTACCTACCCATACAATTGGATATACCACAGACTTGGCATGGACTTGAATCTGTTAAGCGATCTAAGAAGAGACATTCCTTAGCTGAGTTGGCATTTGAAGCGATGAAAAACGATTGATCATATGATCAATAAGGATATCATCAATAGAGTCTGACAGGTCAATTAAATTGTCGATCGCATCGATAACAAGTTGGCAAGATTCTATAGGTTGGGCTGGTAGGATGTAGCAACATATAACGTAAAGGGACTTGAGAGGAAGTGATATATTTATTGCCACAAAGTCGGCTTTAGAGGAAGAAGAAATTTAAATAGGAAAATAGTTAAGGCTGTTGTCGATCGCCAGTAGGACGCCTCGATAGGGAGAATCATCATTTGTGCGGGTAGCATCATCGTCCCGAAATACATTAAAAGTAGGGAGAACAATTCCCGGTTCTTTATGTCGGGAATCAAATTGGTTACATGAATCTAGGGTGATATATTAAGTGCGCAACTAAGCTATTGCTGTTTTTTTTTTATAAAAATTCAACAATGAATAATTCAAAGTATTGCCCATCGCTAGCTACAACTTTTTCTTTGTTGCGCATCTAATATGTACCCATCCACCCAAAAATGAGCTTCATCAAAAAAAAAAAAACGAATTCGATAACAAGTTAATAAATCGGCGACGTATAAAAGCTTCACTTGTTGTGTAATTTTGATTTTGTAGGTGTGCAAATGAATATCAACTTTTGAAATTCACCGTAAAGTGCCATAAGTGAGGCCCAATTGTTAACTTCGGCGATGAATTGAGATGTCTGGCTGGTTTAGAACACTTTCACTTACAGTGGTGATGTTTCGGCGTGTACGTGCTAGACGGACATGCTGATATGGAGTTTGGTCCGATATCAAATCAGTTTATTTTAAAACACTTCAATATTGTACGAATTCTGGACTCACTACGGCGATTATTTTGACCGAAAAATTCACGAATTTTATTTTTACAGAACGCCCATATTTGTAATAAAATTGACTAACATAAATGCATTTTTAAGTGCTAAATGATTCAACAATTAAAATTGCCAAAGATTTTACAATATTGATTAAAAAGACCAACTACATTGAATTCAAAAAAGTGGCAGTTATTGACAGCTAAAATCCACACCATCTGTTGGCTCACACTTTACGAACAAGGAAACGAATCGCGGGAATATTCTATAAGCCATTGGTTGAATATATGTGCCCATATAAGCTAAACTTTGGAGTTTGCTGAATCCGAACTATGTAGATGTCTGCTTTGTTTTATACCGCCAAAAGAATGAGTCAAAGTAACTAAAGTTCTACCAGTTGCTGTGTCATTTAGGGTTCAAAATCCCGAAAAAGATTATCTGTGGTCCGTAGCGAGATATAGTTTTTCGGTTGTGGGTGTTCCACGCAATTATTTGATTAAGGGTTACTTCTGGAAACAAAATGACTTCGCCAAAGAGCATTGTGGTTTGTTGTATTTTGCGATTTTTCTTTATTTTTGCAAAGGCTACGTTAAGATCAACCGCTTAACACCAGTTACCCACGAGATTAAGAGATTTCTGGAGATGATATGAGATTGTATCGTAAAATTTACCTCTGAATGAGAGAACAATATCCTCGGCGTATTCTTGTACATATAGTCCTTACTAAGTATGATCAGAAGTAACAATGAAGAAAGGATCCTTCCTTGTGGACAAACATTCATCAAAATGATCCCGAGTTAGGTGCTACATAATAAAGGTTGATTCATCCTAAGGTTTGATTTACAATGTAAAATAAAACATATAACTTTGAAAGTGAACTTAAAATTTTTATTATCAGTTAAAAAACAATTCATGACAATTTACTTGCTTAAAATTATATTATATGAATGTCGGCCACAACTACGCCTAAAGTGGTCGATTAGGAAGGTTCAATTTTGGGCGACTCGTTCGAGTATAACGACTGGTATCTCGGG
This sequence comes from Volucella inanis, assembly GCA_907269105.1. NCBI lineage: Eukaryota > Metazoa > Arthropoda > Insecta > Diptera > Syrphidae > Volucella > Volucella inanis. The sequence goes on along the minus strand of OU026154.1, from coordinate 24,186,522 downwards.
GATTACACGAGTAATGTTGGCTTCCAAAGCGTCAATCGTAACCGGCTTATTCCTGAAGTCCTGAGACTTTACATATCCTTAAAGAAAATAGTCCAAAGGTGTGATATCGTACGATCTAGGCGGCCAATTTACCGTAGCAAAACATGAAATTAAATGCTCATCAAAGTGATTTCTCAACAATTCCATTGTTTCACTCGCTGTATGGCTCCTAGCGCCGTCTTGTTGAAACCAGAGCTCACAGAGACCATTCAGGAAGCACATAGTCCATTAACATGGCGCGAAAATCGTTACCATTGACGTTAACATTCTGATTTGCCTCATTTTTTAAGAAATATGGACCAATGATTCCGCCAGCCCATAAACCACACCATACCGTTGCTTTTAATAGATGTAATGGTAGCTCTTCGGGTTGCTCATCAGCCCAAATATGGAAATTTTCTTTAATAACGTATCCATTGAACCAGAAATAGGCTTCATCACTGAACAAAATTTCAGGAACTTTTACGCCAAGATCCTCACGTAAAATACGCTAAGTTGTCGAACACGCCTAGCCAAGCTGTTGAGAACGACGAAGAATCGATTCGTCACTGTCTTCGCGTACACTCCCAGCTACAACTGTTATAGTCTCTTCACTACGTGCTGGATGTGGTCTAACCTGTAGAGTTTAATCCACTTATGTAAACTGGGACTCAAATTTGCGAATGGCATTGGCAATAGTGGTTTCAGTATGTCGATTATGCGCATCGTAAGTTCCTCGAATCGCACGAAAAACCTTTCTCACAGAACGCTGATTTTCATAATACATCTGAACAATTTGGGGACGCTGTTGTGGTGTCTTTCCATGATAGATTGCCAAATAATACTAAACAAAAATGACAAAGCAGTTTGATAGGAGTCACCCGCGATCTGTCAATGGAAAATCAAACCTCACGATGAATCACCCCTTACAATTTTTGTTTCCGAGCTTGTAAACTTGTTTTTTACTTGAATCTACGGTCAATCCTTGTTCAAGCCGAATAAATTTCAAACAACTATTCCTGGCTTCTCTGAATTCTTCCCAGGACCAGAACTCATGTTAAATTTAAAAATTCTTTAATTGCTGGTTTGTTGCTTTAACAAGTTGGCCTGAGCTCTGCTTTGTTTAAGTCACTCCATAATTTGAATGCAGACCCTACTTCAATAAACGGCACCAGTCAAGTGTTTTTCGATACAGCAAAACACCTGGAGCTTATTTTTGATAGGAAACTAAACTGAAAACCTAACATTCCAGAAAGAGTTAAGAAAGCTACAGAAGCTTTATTCTCTTGCAAGAAAGCCATTGGCAACAAATGCGGCCTACAACCTCGATACTCACTTACGGTGTGGTCGTCTGGTAGACGGCCTTAGACGCTCCACTTGACAACCATCGACATCTTCAGCAGGCAAGTAGCTGTGACAGCAGCTATTCGCCTTAAAACGTGGACAAATATTTTATTTGGTCACGCTAATATTCTTAACGTATTAGGAATCCACTTCTGACAAAGTCTAGATCCTTCTGGGAAGAGGATGCCATCATGAAGGACAAGTCTATCCATTGGTGGAGGTATTTTCTCAGATAAGCAAAATTTAAGCTTTTCCTTCCGTCTTCCAAATCACTGAAGCGTGTTCCAGGCGGAAATTTTAGCTATTAAATAAGCACTGGCCTAGCTGAAGAAAAACGTGATATCTGCAAAGCATATCCGCATCTTTTCGGCTAATCAGACCGCTATCAAGTCCCTGGACTTGGTCTCATTAAATTCTAAAACCACCCTTGAATACCGATCATCTCTTACGGATATGGCAGAGCATTTCAACCTTCACCTTTATTGGGTGCTGGGCCACAGAGACATTCCAGAGAATTGTAGGGCTGACGAATTCGCTAAAATTGGAACCACTCTGCCTATTTTACCGAAAAAGGGCAGTATAGGTATACCAATCGCTACATGCAAATTATTGTTTAAGCTGGATGCTAATAAAAGAAGAAACCTTAAATGGGCCGATGGGCCAACATATCTAGCGACTAAAAAAATTTGGTCAAAGCTAGATCTGAACCGCTCTAAGAGTCTAATTCTATTAAATGGGAAGAATCTCAGCGCAATTATAGGTGTCATCACTGCACACTGCCTTTTAGAAAAACATGCAGAAAGGCTTTGCGCTTTTACAAACGATTTCTGTAAAAGCTGCATGGACGAGGAGGAAGAGGAGACAATCCTTCACCTTCTCTGTACATGTCCAGCTCTCTTCCAAAGAAGAAAACTCCACCTAGGAGCCTTCTTCTACAACGACTTACTATAAACGGTCTAAAAAATACAGACGTTAACAGTCTTCTGCTTCATCGTAAGCTCAAATTGGTTCCATGAGTGAGGAGATCATTAGAACGGGCCAATAGGCCTAAGTGGCTTGGTTTTCCAACCGCCACTCTAATCTAACCTAACCTATAATTTGAATGCAGCAAACATCTCTTATATTCAAACACATTATGTCCCTCAAACCTCTTATTATATAAGAGGTACAATTACATCTTAGATACAATTGTATCTAAACATTAGATTCTAGCTTGAAAAATTTCAATTTTCTTTGCCTGCTTCTAGGAATGATTCTGAAGGCGAGAGGCGTTATTTATTATTATTTTACTTTGCAGATTTTTTTTAAATTTTTAACGAAAAACTGTTTCGTTTCAAGCGAATGTTAGGTCGTTTTTGGGCGCGGAGAAATATCAATTCAATGATCGTTGATCACATTAATGAAACTTAACGATCGTTGATAACAATCGTTAATGAACATTGATAATCATTGATGACTGTTTGGGTTTTATTTAATTGGGGTGAAGTATAGTAGACGTTTGGTGGTCTTTATCTCTTGAAATTCATACAAAAAAAAATTCAAAGCACTCAGAAGTGCTCTTAAGTTTTATTAGCTCACAGATGTGTATCAGTGCCACACTCAAGATTCAAGGTTATGAAAAAATGGCTAATTATCTGTTTTTTATATAAAAAGTAGTAAATATGTAGGTCGTTTTATTTAATTGGATTTTAATTGTGCTTTTAAAGGCTCAGTCAAACAGAACACATTTTTAGCGCTGCGGTAAGATTATATAACGCTATGGTGAGATTATTTTACGCCGCAACTAAGCTATGTTATTTAAGCCATCCCCAAATAAATACATAATTATTATGTGAAATGTTCATGAATCCCTAAGTTGCCGTAGGTAGGTAAGTAGGTTAGAGTGGCGGTTGGAAAAGACCAACCTAATAAGGCCTATTGACCCGTTGCGCTATGATCCTCGTGGAGGAGTCTGTTAACGTCTATATTCTTTAGATCGTTTAAATCATTGTAGAAAAAAGCTCCTAAGTGGAGTTTTCTTCTCTGATAGAGAGGGGACATATGCAGAAAAGGTGGTCTCCTCTTCCTACTCAGCCATGCATCTTCTATAGAAATCGTTTGTAAAGACGCCAAGCCTTCTTACATTCTTGCCTATAATGCAGTAACCAGTGATGACACCTATGATGGCGCTGATGTTTCTAGTTAAGAAGGATCACTTATCGATTGGTATAACTTTGCTACCTTTTTCCTGTGGAATATGTTGAGTAGTTTCAAATTTGACTAGTTCGCCGGCCCTATAATTCCCTGGAATGTCTCTGTGGTCCGACACCCAAGAAGGTAAAGGTTGAACAGCTCTGCAATCTCCTTTAGAAATAATCGGCATTCAAGGGTGGTTTTAGAATTTAATAAGACTGAATAGGGGCCTGACTGTCCGAAAAGTTGGGGATATCCTTTGCAGATATCACGTTTTTCTTCAGCCTGGACAGAGCTTCCTTAATCGGCAAAATTTCCTCTTGGAACACGCTACAGTGACTTGGAAGGATCATCTTATCTTCTATGTCTTTGTTGTTAATATTCTTATCACCGACTACTTCATGCTGATTGAAGCCCCAATCGGGAAGTTGTTTTCCACTGAACCGCAGAGCAACGTCGGTAGTCGCATGGACAAGTCGAACCTGAGATTTGATCGCGTGCCAAATTGGTCCTTCCTGAGAAAAAAATTTAAAGAAACCAACTGCCTTCTGAACAGATTGAAAAGAAAATTCATTCCATACTGTATCTTTATTTAAAATCTGCACTTTCCACAGTAGTTGTCCTTCCATTTTGATCTCATAATCAATGTAGTCAGTCACCTCCTGACAGAAGGGTGTCATAGGTGCTGCAACATCATGAGTATTCAATCCTCTACTTGTTATACCATGGACTAGCTGTATAATATCTCCGTCTTTTATAGGATCCATGTCATCTCCAACAACCAGTTCCTCCTTATCAGGCCTTTTCACAATCCACCAGTTGTTGACATCCTTAAAACTATAACACGTCACCTGCTGTTGATGAGAGGAGCCCCGTTTGTCAGGATACCGAACTGGGTAGACATGAGCGTGTGAATGGAGCCAACATGCTCATCCATGTGTATGTCTCAAAGTTATCTGCGAACCATGTACAATCTTCAAAGGTTGACCTTTCGTAATGGATGTCAGGCCTCCCTCAAGAGATGCCTGAAAAGCACTGATCATGACGGTGTCGTGAGGCCCCGCTTTTGTAAGAATGTTCAAGTGAATATAAAAGACACTGATATAAATCCCGATAGGGATCAAGCTGAAGATAAACGTCCGACTAAGCACATGCAAAATTATCTGGAAATCAAAACTACCTGTCACTGATGAGTCATAGAGCATATTCCAGATATACCGGCACATAAGGTAGAATGCCAAGCATCCTGAATAGAGCCCCATATATTTGAAACTTAAGGCGAATGCGAAAAAAGATGCTGAAGCCAAACCGGAAATTATCCACTTGGGGCTAGCAAAATGACTTTTTTGAAATCGCAGAAGATGCAACAGTCCGAGAGTGCAGAAAAGCAGAAGCATTGATTCCATTAAGATAAATCTCGACTGTGTTAGGAGGGCGTTATCTAAATCAAAATAAGATAATAAATATGTAAGATTGAGAAATGTATAATCTGTCTTACCAAAGATAATAAGTAATCCACCGAGTATTGCCGTCCATCGATTTACTTGAATTTCTAGTAAAAGTTTATATGCTGCCGGTGATAAAAGACTCCCACATAGCGCAGGTAAAAATCTCAGCCAGAATATTGGAACATTCGGTGTATATAGGGATCCAATCCACGGAAATGTGTAATTCCCATCGTAGCCAGCGAAGTTTGAAACAGCAGCAATTAGTTACTTTCCCAGAGGCGGATGTTGATCGAAGAAGAAAATGTTCCGAATATACAGGGATATGTATTTGCCATAGTGCAATTCATCAAATCTGAAATGAGAACAAAGAAAATTGTAATTCAAAGATATTCAGTTGTACATAGAAGTGTCGAAAAGCTAGTAAAACAATTTGTGCAGACTGCTCAGTGAGGACGGTTTAGGTGCATGGAATTTCCAAAGATTCCAAAGGAATCCCAAAGCTGCTTACATTCTTACAAGATACGAGTAGTCTTAAAATCAATGAAGGTTACACTGTTTCGCTTTAAAATTTTATATATAAATCGATAAGTTCGCTAGAGACAGGCTTTGAATGATGGGATACTTATACATAGTCGTATGTAGCTAAGTTCTGTAATCGTGGATAAAGCATGGAAAAACCTTGCAAAGCAAATATGCAGAAGTCTACATATAGGATTGCAGATTCGTCATGAAATTCACTATACAGGCAACTGACAGATAAAACAGGAATACAAAGTAAATGTCATGTAAATCGCATTTCAGATAGCCCTTTTGTGAGTTTTTTAATTTACAGCTCTGCAACTCTGACTTTTGGATGCTTTAAGGGGTTAGGCCACTTTAGGATTTCAAAAAAAAAATAGATGTTTTTTTTTATTGCTTTCAATGGCCTATAGGAATTTAAATATAATATCCCAAAAATAATGGCCGGGAAATATCTCGGCGTACTTGTTTTTCAAGATATAGTACAAGCCCGCCAGGTAGGCAGCGAGCCTCTCATGACAGAAACGAGGGACAGAATTTTAGCAGATTTTTTTTGAAGCTATATGCCTCGTGTTCAGACTGTTGCTTGTTTCGTCTTTAGAAACATTGGTTTCAGTAAGTTTCGTACAGTGAAACATTCGAGAAGGACGCTATTTGAGAAACGTTTGTTTTTTTAGATGCTAACTTTTGTATTTGTTTTTGGAATGTTGTTGGTTCATTTTTTTAATGAGTGACAAAGATTATTGTGGTCAAAAAGGTGCAAAAGAGACACGTACATACAGCAAGAGACCGAAAATATCTTGAAGAAGACCGCTAAATCGACACGAGTTAGAAGACCCAGTTGAAATTAACGCTGGTACATCTGCGAAAATATTGAAGCAATCGAAAGCTATCTATGTACGATATTAAAGTGAATCCAGGTTTTGGTTATGATAAACTTGATTGCAGGTTTTTCACCTATTTCAAACGTAATCAAGAAAGAGTGTATACATTAGATCACGTTCAAAAGCTAATGGGTACCCGCCTACGTAATTTGAAAAAAAATACAAAAGGTCTCAATGGAAGGGGCGAATTGACGGGAAAACTAATAGACAAACTCTCTATTTATTATGGATCAGCCGTTCGTAGAAACTGTGAATCAGTTGAAAAGATAAAAACAGTATATGGGTTACAAACGATCATTAATTATCTATGATTTTTTTAATTGGCCCCAATGGATATACATACTTATATACGAGTATATCTCTTACGGAAACAGCCAATTATCACCCATTGTAAATATTACTATTTGTGGTTTTCGCTATCGTAAATCTCACGTGTAGGTCATAACCATTGCATGGTGGAGCCTTTACATTGACCTTGCCCTGCATCTTCACTGATCCAGTAGATCTAAACAATAAATAACTAGCTGATCGCTAATTGCGATCAGCTTAAATTGCTGAAGCCAAATGCAATCAAGGATACTTCAATACTTTTGAGATTTCCATGTAACAAATTCAATCTTCTTATTGATGGTCCTTTTTTAAGTTTAAAACCTAAGTAATTCAGACGCTATAAGCCTTTGTAGAGGACAACATTTACTATCCCTAAAATATGATATTTTAGATACTTCTTCCCACTGTTGTAACGTCAAAAACCCACTTTCAATTCATTCATTTCATACCATCTTAGGCCTACATTGGTCAGATTGTACTAATTGCTCCTCCACACTCCGTATTCTCCCTGCGACTTCTTTTTGTTCCCATAACCTCAAAAGATCGGGTCGAACGAGGAAGTCATCGCCGCGGCGGAGATATATTTTGCAGGCCAACAAAAGTCGTACTACATAATCCCCATCGACTGCAACACACTTATGATAGCGCTTGATCCAATACTCGAAACATTTTTTATATTCGGTTTTCGGTATGTCCATCAGGGCTTCCTGCGATTTTTCCATTACTTCCTCTCGGCTGCTGAAACGCATTCCTCTTAGTGGCTTTTTAACTCGATTGAATAGAGAGAAGTCACAGGGAGCCAAATCAGGTGAATTCGATGGCTGTTGGATGGTATTTGTTGCATTTTTCGTTAAAAAATTACGAATAATGATGGCACTGTGCAAAATCCACGAGTTTTCTGCCCACAATTCTGATATCTTTCGGTGAATTGCTTCACGTAAACGTCTTATAACGCCCAAATAATACTCTTTGTTTATGAAGCACTACACCTTTTTAATCCATGAAAACCGTGAGCATTGCCTTCTTTTTTGACTGAAAACGACGTGGTTTTTTTGGTCTTGGCTCATTTGGCCTGATGTCTGGATTGCGTGTCGTACTCATAAACCTACGTCTCGTCTCCAGTAATGATCCTTTTAATGAATGTGGGATCGGATTCAGCCCCGCACATCATCTCTTTTGCGACGTCAAGACGGTCTCTTTTTTGCATAAAATTGAGGTCTTTTGGCACCAACGTTGCTGCTACACGGCGGAAACCCAAATCATTAACCAAAATATCTTGGACGGATCCAAAGGCAATGTTCAAGTATTTCGCTATCTCTCTTATGGGTAATTTGCGGTTATTGACCAACATTTCTTTTACTTCATCAATGTTTTCGTCGGTTTTCGATGTCGATGGTCTGCCACTGCGTTTAACATCTTCGATTGACTCACGACCACTTTTGAACCGCTCGTGCCACTGGTAAACTATAGTTGTCTTGAGAGAATCGTTGCCGAAACACTTTTCAAACATTTCCAACGTTCGCGCACCATTAAATCCGTTTTTTACGCAAAATTTACAAGTTCATTGTTGCAAATTTAAATCCATTTCCGAAATTGTAAAAAATCGCCAACACACACAGAGATAGATGTACTCTTGGCTACGTAGCTTTTGCAAATGCCAAGCTATGACGCTAAGATTTAGAGGGAATGTCAACAACAGATGTACCAAATTAACAAAACTTAAAAGCAGAACTCAAATCGGAACAATGGGAGCGCCACACGGTGGCTTGCCATTTTGCCGTCTATAATTAATTGCAACAAACAGAACGTATACCAACGTACTTGACATAATATTTTAAATTTTCAAAAATCTTCCAGTCTGGCAAGGCAACTAGTAAGTTTTTTTTATCAATACATTCCTTCCTATCTAATGAAAGAAAAAAGCATTTGTGCAGCCTGCCTCTATAAAAGCCGAATCTTCCACGTTTTCCCTCTACAGATCAATTGCCCTTAGGCCGATTCTAACTAATGTATCGAAAATGCAAATGAATTGTTATTTCACGAAATATCAAGAAGCACAAAAAATTTTAATTACCAACAATACGATTTTTGTAACAACAGACCTCATTAAAAACGCAACCGAAATTTACATCAATTTGGCGAAAGCATAATATGTTAATTGCACTTTCTATTTCAAAAACATTTGACAGAATCATTCTTTTATTTTGAAAATACGTGCATTTCGAATCAAAAAATCTTTTCTTAAATGGATGAGAAATTATACCTTAAGAGACTTTCATCCTCTGTATGCATGTCAAAGACAACCTATATAAGAACGGAGACATTTGGATTAGGAGATCCAAATGATGCATTACAACATCGACCCTACGTATTGTACACGCATGCAAACATCTACGAGCAAAACAGAAGGAACTGGCACAAACTTCTCAAAAAGAAACAGAAAGAGCACTAAATCGAGGATATGGAATGACGTTTCTGCAGAAATGAAGAAGTGCTGAAAATAAGGAAAGATTCTTCCACCTGACCTAGACGAAGTTTAGATAGCAATATCGAGTCTAAAATCTAACAGAGATACTGGCGTAAATGAACTGCATTTTGAGCTATTTATGGCAGCTGGAGATGGCCTAGTTGGGAACGTGAACCAGAATTTATAAGATACAGTTAGAGGACAGCATGCCCAAAGTATGGAATCCCAGCATCGATCCTCCCTCACCCCAGTCAGACACAAGCCAAACCGCTTTATTACCCACGGACACAACTCATGTAGGCCAGTCCTCTTTCGCCCTCGTCCGACATCCGGTTCAGGAAAACACAAAACCGAAGACCCTATTTCCAATACCAAATCTGACACAAAGCACTGCGCCCGAAACCAGAGGAAATCCTTGAGGCCCAGAAAGCGTGTCCCAGAACTAGACATCAACCTTGGAGATAGATGGTCCGAACAACCCGTCGACGACACCGACTGGTCCTCAGGATGGTAACGATACCGACCAACTCGCGGTGACCACGTCATGGTGGTGATAACGCATCACATAGTTCTCTAGCGCCTACGATATGTTGTCGATGACTCCCAAACTGCGCCCCGAACAAAACCAAGCGACCTGAATAGGTGGACCCACGAATGAGCCCCTTCAACGACAGTCCCCGTTCGCACAGAAGAATAGACCATCAACGTTCGGCAGGGCTGCTAACCTCCACAAGTCTTTCACCTCAACCTACCACCACAAGCAATCCAAAAGTACCATCGGCAGTACCACACACCGCCAAAAAAACCAAACCTTTCACTCTAGAACCAATCGTTTCACCTAGGTCGCAATTCGAACCAGTAAGAATTGCATGGTAAGACATGGCATTCCCGACTGCCGAAGGAGTTGAGTACGCTAGCGATCCTGAGATCATTGAACACACCGACATAGACTTTAAAACAAGCAACATCAAACTCGACCCAAGTAAAGGGGGACTTACTCGTATAATACCAACCTTCGACGACCTCCTGCCTCTACTGAGCACCATGATGTCCAGTCGTCGTCCCCGCACCCAAGTAGAAAAGATTCATGGATCGCTACCCAAGATAATCCCGAGATTGTCCGGTTTATATCTCGTGGTGGTGGCCAACCGCATCTTCGGACTGTTTTCTTATATGGTCAAATCTGCAGTGAAACCACAAGGCGGACGCTACTTAATACCAAAGCGTCCAAACCATAGCTTTCCAATTAAAAAATGTAAACATTATCTACTGCCCACCCTTCACCACTTTTCGAGACAGGCTAATTAAGATCAAAGAACCCAAGTTCATCTTTTACACCGGTATGTCTCCCGATGAACTAGAAAGCAGAATCAACGACCTGGTAGACTCGCCTACCCGCTTTTTCGCCGAAATACGAAAAATCTATGCAGTCATACTATCTTTGAATTTACGTTACTGGATATGCCTGCCTGGTTGGACGAGATCTGGTATAACTCACACGTTCACAGCGTATACACTGACACAATTACGGGTCTCGGGGGAATTGTCGACTTCTGCAAGTGTGTTCATCGGTAATACCTGGATAAATCATACTGTTGCGATTGCTAACTATGACGCGACAAAAATTTGTCTTGCTGGCTTCGTCGTACCAGATTCTGACCTTCACAACCAGGACCATGTCCAGGAATATAAAATAGAGAACGTCCCTGAATGACGTCATCAAGCCACTTAATAATGCCAACTGTTGAGGCAATATCCGAACGTTACAAAACCGAAATTTCCAACCATTGCTCTCTTGGCAACTTCCTCCTAGCAATTACATCTGCAATAGACTAGTTTCATAACCTCTATTACTAACATAAAGACTCCCAACTTTGTTTAGACTCGACCACACCCTCCGTAGAATTGTAAGATGTTCGTTGTCCTTCCGTTGTTCAACCTATCTTTGGGGTGCTTACCTTTGTTCCCCTTCACAAGCTCAATCTGCAACGCTCCATTCACGGATGGTGGCCCAAAACACTAACGCAACGCAATGATGTTCCGCTTCCGTCAACATTACTTTCATTAATTCGATCACTCCCACCAATACTGTTGGCTGCGGTCAGTACAGAGAGTATCTAAAACGCAGAGCGCACTACGAATATACTTTCCGGAATGGTCGTCTCGCATAAATTTGTGCGGACTACCAGTATATCTACATCAGTGCCGTTTCAACGGTACACATTACGTCGCTGCCACAGCGTCAACCCAACCACTTCCTTTAGTTGGTTGTAAGACCAACACTCCTTTTATTAGCAACTGCTAGTAGCTAGTTCGCTCCCACCATTTCAATGTGTTAAGTGGACCGCATTTATTTGACAAAAAAAAAAACAAGAAAGGAGATCAATATGACCGATAGAGGGCTAAGTATCCTTAAATCGTTTATGAGATCTTTTCTACCGTATTATGTGAAATCACTCTTAAACAATCTGGTTAGTCCATACAAATATTCACATTAGAGTGAGTGCGTGAGTTATATGTTTGGGAGCAAAAAACACTTGTCTTTACTAAACAATGTATAAGATGCTTCTTATTTCGTGGTCAGAACAATCAATGAATCAAATGTTATGCTTCTGGTGTTGATGCACAGTTGACCACGGTTGTCCCCTCTATCCACGCTGTTGGTCAACTTCTCTTTTGGGTAGAACATGCGGATGGTTTGGCTTTTGCCGATGATGATGGTTCGATGTTATTGCTGAGTATGGTGATCATGCATACGAAGCGTGTTGATGCATGATTGATCCTAGCGCCTGATGTAAGCAACTGCAACTGCAAGATCTATGGACCACGCACCAAATGCGTGTTAAAAGCGTGTTGATGTTTTTACCGCCAAGCCATTCTTGGGTGTGCAAACATGCTTTCGTGCGTGACCTATGCATCACCAAATGCATGATGATTTGTAGCTCGGTTGAGTGACATAGGGTGGCACGTAACTCGTGCTTAACATGTTGGTTAAGGCCAGTTTTACGCCAGAATACCACCACAAAAAAAAAAACAAAGAAAGTATCTCATAAAAATTAAATTAAAAAAATTTACAGGGAATTAAAATAAACACCTTTTCAAATTCTCAACTTAAAAATGAATTCTCAACAGTTTACTCCTAAGGCCTATTTCGGACGCCCTATGAAATATCTAGATGCTTTTTAGATCGTACAAAATGATTTTGGATGACCTTGCTTAACTTTATATTTCTTAACCATAGTAATTCACAATCATTTAAAACCAATGCACATCGATATCTCACATTCTCTTCCATCGTATCGATCTATTGTCCGCAAGCATTTTAAGTGTATTGAAAGTAACCCTGTTAGTGCGCGCGTAAAGAAATTTTAAGCGAACGTTTTGTTTCGAAAAAGATAAAAATAAAATAAACAGGAGGTGATTCTAAATACATGCAAGTTCAAGGAAAAGAAAAGGGCAATTAAAAACTGAAATAAAACAAAAACCCTTTATCTCTGTCTTGCTGATAATATTTGTTTAGAAATTAACAAAGCGGCAATTTGCCATGTTCCTAACAAGTAGCAAACAAATCAACTAATGTTTTCCTGTATCCCACAAAAGGAAAATCACCGCACTTTGATGTTTTAAAGTTCAATTTGAAGAGCTCTTCATACCACGGCATTTTCATATACCACAACAAGGTGTGCTATGCTATATAAGCAAAACGGAACATCCATTCAGAATATACTTAGTTTATGGAAGCCTTTCTAATGGACGGTAAGCCCCTCGCTTAATTAAGTTGTTCACCTAAAACAGACAATTTAAGATATTTTCTTCTTATTTTGTAGGTCAAAAATTTTTAATATGGACTATCGTTTGCCTTCTCATTCAGTTGGCCAAATCTGTATGTACTTTTTGAAATGAAGATTCTTTAGTACTGAAAGATAATTCTATTCTCTCCCTCTAGACGGACGACATCATTGTGGATTCAAGATGCCGGGTTAATGAAGATCCATTTTTACCAACTCATCTATCTTTTCCGGGTGATTGTACAAAATTCTATAAATGTTTAGCTGGTAAAGCCTACCCAGTAAGCTGTCCAATTGGTTTGCACTGGAGCATTGCTCTAAATCGTTGTGATTGGCCAAGCGTAGCAAAATGTGATGGAAATTCATCACCTTCTCAAACAACACCGCAACAAATTCCTTCGTCCTATCAGGCAATACTTCAACTGGCTTCTAAACAAAATGTTGCGTTAAACTCCGAACAAATTCTATCAAATGGGGAGTGTCCACGTGGAGAAGATCCAATGAATCCCACGCATTTACCATATCCTGGTGACTGTAGCAAATTTTACAAATGTCTGGCAGGTGAAGCTCATCCGATTAATTGTCCAGATGGCTTGCATTGGAGTGTTACACTAAAACGCTGTGACTGGCCAAGTGTAGCAAACTGTCACGGAACTCTATCAGACACTCAGAAAAATATCAAAATAGAAACTTCAAGGTTTTCTCAAACTATTTCTCAACCTGCCAACTATCAAGTCCACCAATTCTCTTCAATACCAAAAGAAAGTGTAAATTGTCCACTTGGAGAAGATCCAATGAATCCAACACATTTGCCTTATCCCGGAGATTGTACCAAGTTCTACAAATGTCTGGCAGGTGAAGCTCATCCTATTAATTGTCCAGATGGTTTGCATTGGAGTGCTTCCCTAAAACGTTGCGACTGGCCAAGTGTAGCAAATTGTCACGGAACTGCCCTAAGGGTTCAACAAGAAGCCTCAAGCCTTTCTCAAACTCTTCAACACCCTGCTACTAACCAAGTTTATCATTCAGCTTCAATAGCAAAAGAAAGTGTTAATTGTCCACTTGGAGAAGATCCAATGAATCCCACACATTTGCCCTATCCCGGAGATTGTACCAAGTTCTACAAATGTCTGGCAGGTGAAGCTCATCCTATTAATTGTCCAGACGGTTTGCATTGGAGTGCTTCCCTAAAACGTTGCGACTGGCCAAGTGTAGCAAATTGTCACGGAACTGCCCTAAGTGTTCAACAAGAAGCCTCAAGCATTTCTCAAACTCTTCAACACCCTGCTACTAACCAAGTTTATCATTCAGCTTCAATAGCAAAAGAAAGTGTTAATTGTCCACTTGGAGAAGATCCAATGAATCCCACACATTTGCCTTATCCCGGAGATTGTACCAAGTTCTACAAATGTCTGGCAGGTGAAGCTCATCCTATTAATTGTCCGGATGGTTTACATTGGAGTGTTTCCCTAAAACGTTGCGACTGGCCAAGTGTAGCAAATTGTCACGGAACTACCCTAAGTGTTCAACATGAAGCCTCAAGCCTTTCTCAAACTCTTCAACACCCTGCTACTAACCAAGCTTATCAATCAATTTCAATAGCAAAAGAAAGTTTTAACTGTCCACTTGGAGAAGATCCAATGAATCCCACACATTTGCCTTATCCCGGAGATTGTACCAAGTTCTACAAATGTCTGGCAGGTGAAGCTCATCCTATTAATTGTCCGGATGGTTTGCATTGGAGTGTTTCCCTAAAACGTTGCGACTGGCCAAGTGTAGCAAATTGTCACGGAGCTGCCCTAAATGTTCAACAAGAAGCCTCAAGCCTTTCTCAAACTCTTCAACACCCTGTTACTAACCAAGTTTATCAATCAACTTCAATAGCAAAAGGAAGTGTAAATTGTCCACTTGGAGAAGATCCAATGAATCCCACACATTTGCCTTATCCCGGAGATTGTACCAAGTTCTACAAATGTCTGGCAGGTGAAGCTCATCCTATTAATTGTCCGGATGGTTTGCATTGGAGTGTTTCCCTGAAACGTTGCGACTGGCCAAATGTAGCAAATTGTCACGGAGCTGCCCTAAATGTTCAACAAGAAGCCTCAAGCCTTTCTCAAACTCTTCAACACCCTGTTACTAACCAAGTTTATCAATCAACTTCAATGGCAAAAGAAAGTGTAAATTGTCCACTTGGAGAAGATCCAATGAATCCCACACATTTGCCTTATCCCGGAGATTGTACCAAGTTCTACAAATGTCTGGCAGGTGAAGCTCATCCCGTAAATTGTCCAGATGGTTTACACTGGAGTACGACTTTGAATCGATGTGATTGGCCAAGTGTGGCGAAATGCGAAGGAACCGTTCCAATTACTCAGCCATCTTTTCAATCAACACCTCAATTACTTCGTCAAACTCTTCTAACAGTTCCTAAATTACTTTCAGTATCCCTTCCCCTTTCATCTACTTTAAATGAGAAATGTCCACTTGGAGAGGATCCAAAGAAACCAACCCATTTTTCATATCCTGGAGACTGTGGTAAATTCTACAAGTGCTTAGATGGAATAGCCCATCCAATGACTTGCCCTTATGGCTTGCATTGGGACACAATGTTTAACCGTTGTGATTGGCCAGAAATGGCAAAGTGCGATGGAACTGGTTCCATTTCTCATGATAAACCTTCTTACCAACCTGCACAGTTTACAGCTGTTCAAATTTCAGCTCAGCAAACAACTCGACCAGCACCTAAACCAACTGTTCAACCAGTATCTCAACCAGCACCCCAACCGGCTCCTCAACCAGTTTCTCAATCAAATCAACTACCCTCCAAGCCGAATAATGTGGATGCGTATTGCATAGAATTAAGTGGACATTCAGGTTATGCGCCATATCCTGGGGACTGCACTAGATTTGTCCAGTGCTTCCATGGTCGGGCATATGTTCATTATTGCCCCTCTGGTCTACAGTTCGATTCTAAACTAAATATATGCTCTATCAATTGCAATTAATTTCGAAACTACATCTTACGGTTACACTTAAAATGAACGATTGTTGCACATATAGATAAAATATATATAATTCGTCAAAAGAGCTAAATTCTTTCAATTTATTAGATTCCATGTCAAGAAAAAAAAAATACTTTAAAATGCATAATTAAGACATTCTACCAAGAGGACATGTTTTTGTGAAAGATCGTAAGGAACCTACGGGAGACAAACACGTAAAATTAGAGTAGCAACGAAAAAAGGAAATAAGTTGTATCTATGCCTAACTTTTTCAAGAAAGACCATAGGTTGGTAGTTGATGCTTCAACCTCGTCATATTTTCCTGAAAAATATATATTATAGATGCATGAAACCTATCAAACAAAGCTACCAGCTTTAAAATTATCTCTCAAGTGCAGTTTGAAAGTTAAAATTGCTAAGAAGTATATACCATGGTTCCACATATACGATATTTAACAAAGTCGAACCCACTTAAGGTATATTTAAAAGATACTCCTTTTTTGAGTATCCCGATTTTCTATTTTCTATAATTTACGAGTAACCAAACTTACTTTGTCATTAGTTTATTTTTTTTTTTTTTTAATTTTTATTGGAGGTTATTTTCGAATTGGCAACACTTTTTCCAGAAGTATCTACTTTGATGGTTGACAACTGATTTTGGCATTTTATAATACAGCAGACTTACACTAGAATATCGTTTGCAGAATGTGCAAATTTATTTCGAAAATCGTTGTTCGATTCCCGAAATTTTCCGTGCGCTACGTTATATTTACCTTTAGCATAAACCTCCACCTGAGCCAGTAATTCGTATGACGATGGACTGTCATACGAATTACATCAAACACAGCAATAAGAACTGTGTAAACCACTTGGTATACGAGCTTACATAATTTAGCTTATACACATGTCGTCCAAGTCCATATCTTCCAATGCGGGCCAAAAATAACCGGTGATCATGGCGCGAGTACGCTGATCATTCACAGTAACGTGACGATCGTTATGGCCCAATACCGCCGCCGGCATGCAAACCGCACCAAACAGTTATTTTTTGTGGATGAAGTGGTGATTCATAAAGCACATGTGGGTTTTCACCCGACCGATAACGCATATCTTCCTTATTGAAGAACCCATTGAGCCAAAAATGAGCTTCGTCACTGAAGATGATTTTGCGATGAAATTCATCATCTTGGCGCATCTTCTCCAGACCCCAATCGGAGAACGTACGTCGCTTCAAATGGTCCATCGGCTTCAATTTTTGAATCATCTTCATCTTGTATTGGTGTTAACCAAGATCCTTACGCAAAATGGTCTGAGCGATGCCCAATTCTTTAGAACGCCGTGAAATTGACTGATTTGGATCGTTTGTTACGGACGTCTAAACGGCAGCGATATTTTCAACACTTCGACCAACTCGTTGTCTCACTGACACGGCAACATCACACAACGAATATGTAGACTCAAATTTTTGCACTAAGCTTGTTATTGCTTATCTACTAGGGCGAGAATTACTACCGAAAATTTTAGTTAACGCTCTTAAAGTTGCAGTCACCGACTCCGAATATCTGTAAAAAAATTTTATAATTTGCAGACGTTGCTCGTTAGTGTACTTAACCATGATGAAAATGTTTGAAATGTTTACTGAATAAATTGACAGTAACAGTTTGATGATTAGTGAAAGAGTGCGTTCACAAATTAAATTCAAAGTTGTCAAGTCCCTATTGGAAAACCCCATATAAAGGTTTTTTTTTCATTTTTACTTACTTGATATTTCCTGGCGGGGTGGCTGAGGCTTCGGTGTCTTCGAACTACTGTCCTATTTTCTACTTTTCTTTTCGCATATGTCAATTTGACTTTCGTCAAGGAGCGCGTTCAGATCTTGATTTGTGATTACTACAATAGTTACGTTCGATCGAAGATCCCAAACAACAGTCACGAGCCATTACAAGAATCTTTTTTTTTAGTGTTTTATGACACCCCACTCCCCTGCGGCGTTCAGGTTAAACCGTAGCCTCACCAACATCCAACACAGCCAGCTTCACAGACGGTCCTCGACGAATTCCAATTGCAGTTTTGTTATCAGCTAAGCGGACTTGGGCATCTGACCCCGGTAATACTTTGACGACTCTTCCCTATTTCTATTGGCTTCTTGACAGATCCGAATCCCCCACTGCTATATGCAGCAGATATTTAAACCACTTGCTGCGCCTGGCAAGGATCGGTAGGTTTTTCCTTAGTCATCTCTTCCAAATGCGATCTATGAACTATTGGCTGATACGCCACTTTCGTCGACTTTGCCTGGAGTTTGGGACAAGTTTGAAACACCCAACAAATAATGGTTCGGCGTCAAGGGGTCTTTGTCCTGGGTTGTCACTGACTGTTGATGATGCACTCGTCAGTGTTTCGAGCATTGGAGCTAATTCACGTAGGGAGTATGCAAGCACTCCCTTCATGGACTGAACAAGCCTTTCCCAACATCCGCCAACATAGGGATTAGATGTTCAATTAAAAACCCACTCAATACCTCTGCCGGAAATTTCTGCCTTTATCGCCTCGTTGTCGAAGATTGAATTCATCAAAAGTTACTTCTTGACGCCGATGAAGTTCGTACCATTGTCGCTCCTGATACGTAACAGGAACGGGTCGCGTGATCTGCCCGATTGAGTCTCGTTGGTATCCACCGCCACCGGTTGCACTAACTGCTTTCTAGTACTTCGGCCATACGAAATGCAACGAACGGCTTATGTCGGCGAGGGTCCGATCAAAGCCAACTGAAAACAGTCCTAGAGTCGCTCCAGAACACCCGATTCGCAACAACAATGTGTGATACTCACAAATCATGTTACACAGTCGTACTCCCAAGATGGCGGCTGACAGCTCGAGATGTGGAATGGACATAAGCTTCTTCGGGGCGATCTTGGTCTTTCCACATACGAAGGACACCTTGATCGTTTCGCCTTCTTCGACACGTAGGTAAGCAACCGCACTGAATGCTTTTTCACTAGCATCGACGCATATATGAAGAGTTGTGCGGTTAGCTGACGAGACGGATTGAGTGTAGCACCTTAGAACCTTTCAGCTGGAAGCCCTGCTTTTTATAGTTCCCACTTCTTGTAAACCTAAACGGTGATTTGCTCTTTCCATGCTATGCCTTGCTTCCAGGGTGTCCGAAGTAACAACTTGAGGTGGATGATGAAATTGGAAATCATCTCCAGTGGGTCGAATATTGACATCGCTACACTCAAAAATTTCCGCTTGGTTGGACGTCTTTCTCCCAAGATGATGTCTTTGTTGACTCAAGCAAACTTGATTTTAAAGATGAACACATCTTCAGTTGGCTCTCAGCACATCCCTAGCACTTTCTCCACTTCAGCCTCGATATTCATGTCGACCTCCTGTCTCTGCACAGGCTCTTCTTCTGTCATCGAAATGTCTCGCAACACCTTTTTAGAATTCGAAGTAAAATTTTGCAGTTGGAACCCTCCGGTTTTGTGGATTAAGATGACGGGCTTGGTTTCTTCAGATGCTTCTGTTTCACTGTCGAAACTGTCGACATAGTCGTCCACGCAATGATGGTCCAGTATTACTTCAACAGCCCTCGCATACTTTTTCACGAATTTTTAGTTCTTCACAAAGTTCGCCGTACATGGTGAACAGCTGGCACCAAACTTCATTGAGCTTATGACGTAAACGTAGAACGGCTGATCCCTTTGATCCCTCCAAAGAAATCATTGCGAGAGTCCTCATCTTCCCATTGTATCAAAATCTGGTAAAACATTTCTTTAATGTCGCCGATCACTGCAACTGATCCCATCCGAAAGTTCAAGATTATGGCGAAAAGTGGATTGAGTTCGTCTGGGCCTTTGAGTAAAAGGTCATTTAAAAAAATTTTATTGACATTAGCCGCTGCGTCAAGGACAAGTCGAACTTTTCCTGGTTTGTTACGGTTTTGGACGCCAAAATGAGGAAAGTATCAAACCCTCTTCGTGTTTGCACTTGTTTGATAATGGCTCAGTATGCTGCGACAAATTCAGGATCCCTGATCATCTTAGATTCTAGACTTTGTAGTCTCTGCTTGGCCATGTCGTAACTTGTTGGCATAGTAACCTCGTCAGCCTTCCACAGCAATCCTGTCTCACAGCTACCTCCATTTCTCTTCTACAGAAATATCAAGTTTACAGCGAAGTGCTTGCCTTACCTCCCAGTGTTGATCCCGGTTGATCCAGTATTAAATTCATACTGCCTTACGTCATAGCCCTCACAACCCTATACGGAAGAAATTTTAACATGTGGCGAACTAACTAAAGGCCTCGGATGAAAATGAACTCAATGTTGAAGACCCTAGCTAACGTAGGAACAGGACACATGCAGACGAACTGTTAGCAGAGGCAATTGACCAACCAGGCCATCCAAAAACTGAGATTTAATGGGCCAAATACAAGGAAGATTAAAAATTGTGATATCGATTTTGATTACGGCTATTCGGATGCGAATAATATGAGCCTAATATGCTCCCATGCCCCTATGCAAGACTATGTTAATGTCGCCAAAGAATGTTTCCACGAGCTTCTCGACAAGAGGAATGCCCTTAGAATGACAGGATAGGAAACAAGGACATCTTTGGTAGGACAGTTGGCGTACACGACACGGCGTCGTGTTTCCTTACGTTAATATACACGATGAGACATGGTGGTCTACGGATCATGAAACGCTAAATCCAATTAATCATTTTGCGACCGATGAAAGGCATACCTCGATATTCTGGACATGCGAACTTCCGAGCAGGCAACCTTGACTCGGTTAACCACCTTGTTGCAGCCAAATTACGAATGCGGATCTCACAGCAGCATAATAAAAAATAACCACTGTGAGAAGATATTTACGTATAAAAACGGCACCCACAAGAGACCGCCAGAATCTTTTTCGAACCCGTATCTAAAAATTTCACAACAACTCCTACACCGCCAGCATCAAGTACCGAAGGCCAGTGGCAACACTCTCAACGTGCTATCAGAGATGCCGCAACTAATGTGCTGTGTTTCATCGGACCACCACCAATCTGTCCCTAGTTTGATAAAGAAAGCCGATAAGTACATGCAGCTTAACAAGAAGCATACACAGACGCGCTGAAATGAAAGAAAGCCGTTCGGAAGCACTACGACGGCTTACCGGCCGAGATATTCAAAGCTGCTGAAAGTGACTTTGTGGAGAGCATACACCAACTCATTTTTCAGATTTGGTCAGAAGAATATATGCCTGATGAATGGAATTTCAGCGGGATCATGCCTGATCCATGAAAAAGGAAACCCCCTAAACTGCCCCAACTATTAAACAATATGTAAGTGTTTTCAGTATTGCATAAAAGATCTTCCTTTGATTAGCCCCCTATTAGAGTGGTTTCAGGCCAGGAAGTCGATGAATTCATATACTCCGGCAGATCCTGGAAAGAAACTGAAGAAGTCCAAATCGAAACCCACCACCTTTTCATCGATTTTGAGGCCAATTATGACAGCATTTATAAACACGAGCTATTTAGAGTGTTCTGTGCAGAATTACGATGGAGAATACTTGCTGCTCCGTCAAGGTCGGTAAGGATTAAACCTCTGATTTTAAGAAAGATTTAAAGCAAGGTGACACCATATCATATAACTTCCTTAACATTATACTTGAAACTTGAACTTGAACACCGGAGGCACAATCTTTCAATATTCTGTGCACCTATTAGCATACGCTACTAGAACTCAAAGGGCTATCCCTGATGCATTCACTAGCATTGGAACAGAAACTGCCAACTTGTGTTTAGCAGTAGATGAGGGCAAAATCAAGTACATGTATGCTGTCGACAAGAAGAGAAACACAACATCAAAGAATTGGACAGAACCTTACAGTCGACAGCTATAACTTGAAGGTAGTAAGGGATTTCATCTCTCTCGGCTCTGCTATCAACTCTGCCAACAGCACCTCAGTAAAAATAAAACGAAAAATAACTCTTACCAATCGCCGTCTCTTTCGCCTTTGAGGAGTAAGGCCCTATCCCGAACAAATAATGGCACTGTATGTCAGATCTTGATCATCCTAATGAATCCTATCGAAAACGGATCTATCTCGATCGTTTCGTAAAAAAAATTCTTCATGACAAATTCGGTCCTGTTTGCGTTGACGAGTTTTTGAGAAGATTCAACGATGAACTCTACAAGATATCGATATAGTCAGAATCAGCGCATGAATCGACTAAGATAGCACCAGCTCGCAGATTTTTAATCCAACGCGAAGAGATAACGCAGTAATGGAAGAGCTCACCTTAGGTGGGGCGCACAATTAGAACTGAACCTCAACCGAGTTGGAGTGCGCAACTGGAGACAGTTAGCTTAGAATCGGGATAACTGCAGAGACGTGGCTTAAGTGGTAGAAGGCATCAAGTATTCATCAGCGACATACAAAACACCTTTAGATATTCCTATGACCAAAGCAGCGTTTGGCGTCAAATGTAGTTCATTCCTGCTGTCAGTTACGACAATACTGGTTTACATCTTGTCAAATATTGAGAAACACCTTATGTAGATACTCTTGTTGCTGGTGTTGATCTAGAAGCTGAAGGGGTAGGATGTGGACATAATAGCAATGGCTTCGCTGTACCTGCGAACAGAGACTATTTACGGAAGTCTCTGAGGATCTCTATGTGTCATTCTTCTTTTTTTTAGTTTCCAAGGTAACTCGCTACTGCATAAAATGACTAACGCAAAATTGACAGCTATTCACACAAAGTCGGTTATTGGAGATACATATCTGCACATACATACTATCAGCTCTGGGAGAAACAACCTTACTGACTTGATGATGTATGGGTTTTCTGGTGAAGACCTTTCGGCTTAGTACAGCCCTCTTCTAGAAATAAAATAACCAATTCCGTCATGTGAAGAATTCAATAGCTGGTCTCGACTATTTAGAGTTATTTGTTGGGTCCTACGTCCCACCAATCATTTCAAATTAAAAGAGAAGTTTTCCGAAGGCTACTTAACCGCAGATGAACTAGCCATCACTGGATGTTACTTATCTAAGTGCAATCGTCAAATTTAATTAACGACTTAATACAAATGGTGATATTTTTGCTGCTTGGGCTTTCAGTGTTCTACGAAATTTGTTCAAAAAGTAAGGTGACTTTTGCGAACAAAATACATTCGATTATCGATTTCTATTTTTTGCTGTGTTGGTACACATGTCCCGAACATATCTTAACAATTTGAATTATATAGCATACTTAGTTTGTTTTGTAAGCAATTTTTCGACCAGTCACCTGTATTTTTACAAGCTTTGGCTTTATGCCCGAATTCCATACACTTGAAACACTAAAGGGGGTCTTGCTTCTTTAGTATTCGACACGCACCCCATCATATATAACTTGCCCATTTCGGAGCCACTAAGTGCCATTATAGGCCTTCTTAATCGACTTGTCAGTGTTTTTGCTGCATCGGTATTCGTAAAGCTCTCTAAGAGTGCATTAAATACGTCATCTGTTGTGGTAATCTCATCAAGATCTTTCGCCTCTATCAATGATTTATTTGTTAAGATTTTCGTATCAGCTTGTTCAACTAGGGTACTTCTTACCTATTCTCAAATTTTGTAGCTTCTGAGTTAGCTACAAGAAGGTCCCTTTCACTTTTCTTTATTGCGGGTAACATTTTCTCTAAGTTCTTTTAGTTCGGGATAACTTTGACTTTCCAGAACATCTCTGCATATATAAGCTTTATCGTTGTTCGGCTTGCAACGATTTTTGGTTCGACGCTTCTATTCAATCCAACCAGGTATAGTTTTCTTGCTTTCTTGAAATGGCTGGTCAGTGGTTTTCTCGATATTTCGGTCGATTAAACCTTTTTTTCCTTGCGGTGCACCTTTTTTCAAGGACGGCTTTTTTTGGGTAATCAGAGTTGATTGAGGGCACTAAGCTCTTCGGCTTGTTATAAGCTAATCGAATCGGACTGATCAGTCTTCAGATCTCATTATGAACATTATTCTTGCCTAGGATCGCCAGCGGATCATTTTCAGTTTTTCCATCACTGGTGACTACTGTTCCCTTGTCTTCGCTTTCTTCGGGGTTTGGAATCCCTTCTTCTTCGTTTCTTGAGCTTAAATGCACCTTCTCTGTGGTCATTTGGGTGGTGATAGCTTAAGTGTAGTGCTATTCCGGAAAGGATTTGGAATTAATGGGTTAGATTGTGATCCCTTATCCTCACTGTTTTTATTAACTTTTGTGGTATTATTTTCATTTGCATTATCATTTGTATATCCATCCGAATGTAGATACGCCTCTATAATCGTATGGTTATCTACTCAAACAGGGAGGCCATGCAAGCGTTGACACAGGGTCTTATCTGTGACTCTACAAGAGCCAGATCCCAGCTAATCAGGAATATTACATCTGAACATATACCACCAACTTGACGGCGATATGATGTTAAATATACCTTGAGGCCTGCCAGGGTTTTAACAGAACGGGGGCTGTTGCAGCATTAGCATGAAAGCCGTTTCCGATAAATTTCACTCTTACTTACTAAGGTAAGACAATACTATAACCGTCAGCCCACAGCAATAAAATCAAGATTTAATGGTCCGGTATACCGTTATTAAGACCTTTTCGGACTCGGCCTTAATGTTCAATAAGTAGGCTTCCTGTATTTGTTCTCCTATTTCCACTAATTGCAGTAGTGAAGTGAAGTAGAGTATACTTCTGTATTGCATCGAGTTATCCCGCCTCGTAGTTCCTAATCCAATGGATCATCTTAACAATCCCTCTGTTTTTTCTCACACATTAGTTTACAACCCAACAGATGTTAGAGTAGCTATCCAGAGACGCCTTGTAGAGGCTGTGTGTTAGCTAGATTCGAAGAGGCATCGTCCTGGCTACCCCCATCTCCACTGGATGGTATTCGAAAACTTTACCCTGTATGCTCGTACCTTTTTTTACCGGCCTCTCTAAGTTGATTGGTGTGTTGGTGCTACATAATAAGAATTCCATGTTTTAATCTCGCCCAAATTATGTAAGTTTATTTTATACTCGTAGAACGACGTCAATTCATCACTCTACTTTTTGAGGCCCTTTAATGTATTATACATTCAAATCAATCACCCTATCGGAAGATATTATAATTGAACCAAATGGCGTTGTACGTCAATCATATTTGACAATTGTAAACTAGACAGCTGCAGTATACAAACAAACAAGCAATGAAGCACTATACTCCGCAAGAGCATGGAATAATTGTATCGATGTTTTTAAGCAATAAATCGGTCATTGGTGTTAGCGCAGCGTAAATTTCGACGTCGATTTCCTTATCGTGTAGCGCCAACTGGTCAAACATTCCGGCACTTAGCTACTCAGCTCAAACAGTGTGAAACGACGGGAGACTATGCACGGCGGGGCCGCCACCAGACTCGTCGGTCGGCCGAGAATATAGCGGCTGTGGTTGCCGATGTCGCTGAGAACGAAGAAACATCAACCAAACCGCGAACCACGCATATAAGCATCACCAGGCGGACCCTACAGCGATTTACACATGTTCCCATACAAAGTGTAAATAGTGCATCCGTTAATGCCTCCTCACCGTTCAGTCGCGTATGAATTAATGTAAAGCCATCCTCAATCTCAACAACGAAGAGGACGATTTTCTGTCAAAAATCATCATAAGCGAAGAGGCGCATTTCCACTTAAGCGGTTACGTCAATAAGCTTAATTCCGGGGCACCGAAAATCCACGTGGGATGCAGGAAAAAGCCATTACATCCACTTAAAACTACTGTGTGGTGCAGCGTTCACGCAGGAGGAGAAACTTGACCGTATTTTTTTGAGGACGCTATCGGCAATACGGTCACTGTTACTGGGGAACGCTACATGATAAACGACTTCTTACTGCCGGAATTGGATGAACAGGACTTGGTGAAGATGTGGTTTCAACAATACAGTACAACCGCACACATACAATGGATATTGTGAAGGAAACGTTTCCTGATCGCGTAATTTTGGCGATTTGGCATGGCCAGCAACCATCCCAGGCTTCTTTCTTTGGGGCTACTTGAAGTCGCGAGTTTATGCCAACATAGGAATGCGACCAGTTATCACCGGAAATCTTTCGGAAAGTCATGGAAAATGCGATAAAACAGGCACAAATGTGTATTAACACTGGCGCAGTCACTTGGCGGAAATCATCTTTTCCAACAATTGTAAAGGTTCAAACAAAGATTTCCATTTCATTTTTTTAATTTTGCACCACCTTGTAATTAACTATGTATTAACGAGTGGATATGTGTTTTTTAACTTTGACGTGATCCAGTATTCCTATTTCCAGCAGTTTATATGAGTCTTAGGTCAATCTTCGCTTCGGATGGACAGTAGCTAAATATAATTGGTATTTCTGATTCCCTGCTATCCCTGCCTCATTGCTTTATTTTGTGGTTTTTGACTTACCGAATGCAATAGGGTGTTAAATAACAGGCATTTCTTTTTTTATTCGTGTAAACTCCTTTGCCTCCGTTATTTGAAATGCTTTCTTTTGGCCTACCAAGCCATGTAAACTCAGTTGGCTTGAAAGTCACCTAAGCTCTATCTAATTCCACTGCTTCCCTTTGAAAAAAAAAACTGTGGTTACGGTTCCTAAAGCTTTCTGGCAATAAGTGCGCGCTTCTGAACCAGGTACGCCTCTACCGCTGTTAAACGTTTAACTTCACTTTTTGGCATATCAGTACTGGTAGTACCGGTGGTCGCATAAGATCTCGCTTCCTGAAGGCTCCTGCGAATTGTATTTTCTGTGGAGTATTGGCACAGAGCTTTCCTCTGGTTTACATTCTGCATTCTGTGAGGCACGGATGATATTAGTGAAAATTGGATTAACTTGCAACAGACGATTGATCCGTGTAGGTATCAGATTCTCGATGCACGATTCCGTTTGTTCGTTTTATCTTTGTCCTTCATCTTAGCCCTAGAGTATACCGAAAAGACTTCATTTAGATGTATCGGAAGTTAGTAAACCAGTGATTTAGCACAATCTTATGCATGCATCCATCGGAATTTGCTGTTCTGCATTATAATTAAAGGGATACGTTACCTTCAAGCCACGTAAAGAGCCTTTAAAAATTCTTACTTGATCCCTTTACAACAATCAGTATAGGGTTTTCCAATAGGGACTTGACAACTGTCACTGTCAATTTATTCAGTAAACTTAACACTTTCATCATAGTTAAGTACACTAACGAGTAATGTCTGCAAATTATAAAAATTTTCTACAGATATTCGGAGTCGGTGACTGCAACTTTAAGAGCGTTAACTCCAATTTTCGGTCGTAATTCTCGCCCTAGTAGACAGACAATAACAAGTTTAGTGCAAACATTTGAGTCTACATATTCATTGTGTGATGTCGCCGTGTCAGTGAGGCAACGGGTTGGTCGAAGTGTCGAAAATATCGCTGCCGTTCAGACGTCCGTAGCAAACGATCCATATCAGTGCCCGCGGTGGCCATATTAACGAAGTCGAGTTCCATTCATAAATGTTTTTATTGTACTTCAAGCCAATAATAAAGTTTTTAAAATATCTCAAATGGTTTGCCTTTTATTTAAAAAAAAAAATTGTGAAGTCGTTATTAGAAAACCCTATATTATCGATTTTATTCTATGCAAATCTACATTCAAACCAACTATCATAAGTATCTAACAATTCGCCCTATTTCAATACCTCATGGAAACTTCCAAACACCTCTCATCAATAATATGAACTGTACTCAAGCCGGATGTTATTCCCCTAAATAATCATCACTTAATGACAGTATTTCCAAAATTAGTGTGAATCTAATCGGCATGTATGTTAATCTTAAAAGGAAGGAAATCACATTTAATTCGACACGCAGGGCTACTATTGATAATAATTTTCGATTGCGAAAGCTTCTTTTTTAAATAAATTTTGCTGAGATTTTAATTAAGATTAAGAAATTAAGGCTAAAAAGTGATAAAAATTGGAAAATATATAACCCATTCCACTGAATGGTCTCATCAGTCTTTACTTATAAACAGAACTAAAAGGTGCCATGAAAGGTGATCTAAATTAGTTGGCGTATATTTCCAGATTCTTTTTAACTCATCTCCACTCTAGCTCTAATACTTTGGCTACTTATCAATGGAGTTGCAATTCATTCATCTCAATCTAAAAAGCTTACCGGAAATGAATGCTATGGACAGGCCCATGGAGCACTTATACCATATCCGGGTGACTGTACGAAATTCTTAGTTTGTCAAGGGTATGACGGAACTGTTATGAATTGCCCAGATTGGTTACATTTTAATCCAGTTTTATGCGTATGTGATTGGCCAACTGCAGCTGGATGTACGCAGGGCAGTAACCCAACGGTAAGTCCAACGACTGTAACAAATCCAACTACACTCACTTCAGTGATACCATCAAGTTCTACAACAATATCAGATACGACAAGCGATTTGCCACCAATTTCTGCTACTGTATCACCTGATCCAGTACCAACACTTAAACCTGGTGACAACGTCTGCATTGATTCAAAAGATGGGACCTATTACCCGTATCCCTACAACTGTTCTTGGTACATCCGTTGCGAAGGGCAACTTTCAATTGTAGAACCTTGTCCAACTGAATGGATTTTCAATTCCATTCTAGAAATCTGTGATTATCCAGAAAATACTGTGTGCGAGGAGATACCTTATCCCACAACGACTTCGATTTCGATTTCAAGTCCAACTATGCCCACTCTATCAAGTTCTACAATATCAGCCACATCAAGTGATTTACCACCAATTTTTTCTACTGAATCATCTAGTCCAGTGCCAACACTTATACCTGATGACAACGTCTGCATTGATTCAGAGGATGGGACCTATTTCACGTATCCGTACAACTGCTCTTGGTACATTCGTTGCGAAGGGCGACTTCCAATTGTCGAACCCTGTCTAACAGGTTGGATTTTCAATGCCATTCTAGAAATTTGTGATTATCCAGAAAATACTGTGTGCCAAGAGATACCATATCCTACAACGACCTCGATTTTGGCTTCAACTCCGACTTTAACTTCGACCCCGGCTTCTATTCCATCAACAACACCAATTCCAACATCAACCATCACGACTTTAACTCCATCAACTGAATTCACGAATCAACCAACAATAAAGCCGGGCGATGACGTTTGCATTGATCAACCAGACGGCACGCTTTTACCATACCCTTATGATTGCGAATGGTACATTCGATGTGAGAACGATAACGCGCATGTTCTACTATGCGAATGTGGTAAGATTTTCAATACGATTCTAGACATTTGTGATTATCGTGAAAAGACACAGTGTGTAGAAATCCCATACGGTACAACACAAATATCAACGGAAATGCCAACAACTGCATCTACATCTCCAAGTTCATCAGAATCCACACCAATAACCACACTACCCACACCCTCCTGGGCATCGTCTTCCAACTCACATACCTCTACTGAAATGACATCAGATCCAGAATCGAACGATGCCTGTGTCAATCAGCCAGAAGGTATTCTTTTACCTTATCCAGAAAACTGCACAATGTACATAATATGTGATTGTGATACCACGCAGGTGCGCTCCTGTGATGACAATAAGGTGTTTAATTCAATACTTCGCATTTGCGATTTCTCAGATAATGTGAATTGCGTTGCTACAATACATCCACCAACTGTTACAATCCCTATTCAGACCACAGAAAAATCAACAACAATACCATTCACGCTACCAACAGCTCCAACTCCAGCAACTCAAACTACAACACCACAATTTACACTGCCAACAGCTGCAACTATAACGACACAATCAACGTCTTCCACAACGACAATAGTCTTTTCTTCAACATCTGAAAGCAGGCCAACACCACCAACACAGGGTCCAGGATTAATAACACCGACTTCAACGTTATCACCGTTTATTTCAACAACAACAGCAAAAAGCGATGGCAGTTCAACAAAACCACCTTATGTCGGAAATGGTGTGTGTGCCAACCAAGAATTCGGTTCATTAGTTTCATTTCCAGGTTATTGCTCTCTTTACATTACTTGTGTACAACCAACTCTAGTCGTTACTAGTTGCGATCCAGGTTTAGAATTTAAAATTTGCCAAAAACCTGAAGATGCAGGTTGTTCCATCATCAAAACTACTACAATAACTGCTGAACCAACAGCCACTCCCTCGATTTACATGGGTATTTGCTCATCCTACTCTCTTGGCACTTTGATTCCATATCCAGGAAACTGCTCCCAATACATTCGTTGTGAACTACCTGCTCCCGCAGCTTTTGAATGTCCAAATCACTTAGAATTCAATGCAGTACTTCAGATTTGTGAATCAACTGAGAGTGCCGGTTGTTCTAGTTTCCCCAGTACTGCTACTGTTCCACCGAAAATTCCAACACCTACCCCGCTACCAACTGAACAAAGTTTAACTGGAATCTGTAGAGGACAGCAGCTGGCTGATCTCATACCATATCCTGGAAATTGCAAAAAATACATTATTTGTAAAAATCCAATTCCAATCACACAAAAATGCGCCAGTAATTTAGATTTCAATGCCGAACTAGGAATCTGCGATGAACCAGACGAACCAGGATGTTTAAATGAGAATGGTGCTACAACAGTTAACCCCACAACATCTCAGCCATCAAACAATCCCGCCATGACTGGTCTCTGTAAAGGACACGCTGAAGCTGATCTCATTTCATACCCAAATAGTTGTACCAAATACATTCGATGTGAAATCCCAGTGCCCATCGCTCAAACTTGCGAATCTGAACTTTTCTTCAATGATATTCTAAGAATTTGTGATACAGACGAAAACACAAACTGTCCTGGATACACTACGACTCCTATACCAGGGCCTAGTGATGAGAGGAATACAACTACAGCATCAACAACAACTTCAGAACCACCACTGATGATCGGCCTATGCCGCTATCAACAGCCCGGTGATTCAGTTGCCTATCCAAACAATTGCAACAAATACATACTTTGCGAATATCCTATCCCACAAGCAAAGTCCTGCCCAAATGGTCTTCACTACAACGTCGATGTACAGATTTGCGATGATCCTGCATCAGCAGGATGTGAGCCTGTATTAAGCACAACAACATCAAATCCCATTTCAGAAGCACCTGACAGAAATGTATGTTGTGGCGTCCCAATTGGAACTTTTCTCCCATATCCAGAAGACTGTACACAGTACATTCGATGCAACTATCCCATTCCAGAAGTGTTTTTGTGCCTCGATGGTCTCCACTATAACCCAGTCTTTCAAATTTGCGAATCAAAAGAGACTGCTAACTGTGAATGGTATACAACGACTACAACCACTACGACCACCACCACACCAGCACCATTAACATGTGCAACTCAACCCAATGGAACATTGTTACCAATCGAAGGAAACTGCAAAAGTTATTACTACTGCAGCGGTGGCTCATCCGTTCCTTTGCCTTGTACTCCAGGCACAATATTTAGCTATGAACATGGAGGTTGCATTGTCGGAGATACTTGTTTAAATTGATTAAAATCTTTTAAAATAAAGTAATTACTCATTTTTGTTTTGATAGCTGTGTTTGTGATATCTTATCTTTGACAGGATGGTCTTAAGTTTGTTGCCTAACAATTTCGATAAGAGTTATATTATTATTTATGCAATTCAATATACAATATTCATTTAAATGTTGCCTTATACAACACCTTTCGAGTATCTATGTTTTCTGTATGTTTGTATTTTTACATTGAAAAGCTGCTGCCAAAGTAATCGATCGATTTACTGATCATAACTGGGTTACAGTTTGGAGAACCTTGAAGCTTAACTAATAACCGCGCCAGCACTATGCCACCTGCCTCCGTTTGTACCGTCTACAACGGTTGAGGACATTTTAAACTTATGCACACCATCTAGGGTGAAGTTAGTGTCCATTCGCTCATAGACATCTTAGTAGGCGACCACATCGATTTGGTAGGATCTCTTCATCTTCTTCTAAGAGTTCCTCTTACTGTTTTTCTTTTACTCTATTGCCTTGTTAGGCCGATAAATCTCTTTTGGACTGCAAGTTAAACCTTTGTGGCGAAGAAGCGCGACCGAGTTGCGAAAAAATTAACATTTTTACGGTGTTACTACCGCTAGCATCAACAAAAATCTGTAACAAGGTAAAGAAAATCGTTGATCCTAAATTAATATCTATGTACAAAAGCTGCCTTGTAAGTTCACGTCACCATGCCATACGAGTAGCGTAAGCAGGCAACTTGATCGCCTCTAACAATACCCAAAAAATTTGGTGGAGATTTTCAGTCGTGGGACGACAGAGCCAAATACTGGCTTGTGGAAAAGATGCTAATCTGCTCCAAGTCAAAAATTTCCTTGCCTTGCAGCCAACTCGGTGACGGATATATGCTAAATGGCCCTATTCCGTCCTTTCCTGGTATTTGAATGTCACGGAAAAGATTCAGGTGTTTGAGGGGACCTCCCTCCAGAATGTAAGTACATAAAATTGTATCCTAATGAGAAATTTTACAATAAAGGGAACGAATGTGTTATTAAATTGAATCTAAGCCACATTACAATAGCAACCTGAACTCCGGGGCTTATTTCTCTAAGCATATGTTCCACGAGACTGTGCAATTCTGCCGGCCTAAGCGTTACTCTATTTAAAAAAAAAAAAATCGCCGATCTAGGATTGCTTAGCGGTGCCTCTAAATGTCCACGGCACTCGATCAGTTGCACAAGTGACTCAACTACAACAGATACAACGCACAACTTAATAACAGCCGAAATGGAGCAGTTCAATGACATGGTAATTTTTATGTTTTGTGTTCAACTGACATCTTCGGGACATTATTGGAGCAAACCTTTTGACCAGTAAAATTTTTTGACACGATGACATGCA
Organism: Volucella inanis; assembly: GCA_907269105.1. Lineage (NCBI taxonomy): Eukaryota > Metazoa > Arthropoda > Insecta > Diptera > Syrphidae > Volucella > Volucella inanis. The sequence continues at coordinate 24,153,621 of OU026154.1, read as the reverse complement.
GCAGGTGGGAAACAATAAAAAGGTTCTTACGCCGGATGAAACCCATTGTATTGATTGTTTTTTGGTATCTGGTGTGTACCAATGGATTCTTTCTCATCGACGGTCACGAAACGACGCAGAATCTCCTCCGGATTTAACAGGGCCAAGCACGTCTTTGAAGTGGTCTCACGATTGCGCTTGTTCTCCAGTATGAGCAAACGCGGCAGCCATCGCCCGAACAGCTTTCTCATGCCCATAATCTCGTGTAGAATATGGCTATCTATCTGCTATCCAACACACGAATTTTTACTAGGAGGTCCGCCAATACGAGATCATGGATCTTGTCTACGGTTTCCTCTGTGGAAACTGTTTTTGGGCCACCTAGGTGCAGTTCAGAAAAAACCGATGTACGGCCACTTCGAAACTCTGCGAACCAATGGTAAACGGTTGTACGAGAAGGTGAATGGGTCCCATACACACCATCAGGAATGGACTTGATTTCCTCGCAGATTTTACCACTCAAAAACAGGAATCGGATTACGGAGCGATGCTGCTCTTTTTTCATGGTAGCAAAAAAACTTACACCATGTTTTGAAATGGTTATGAAGCGGTTATACTAAATGATGGTATACTAATTTTTGCTTAGTGGCGCCATCTATCTTCCAATCCGGGTATTCATCAAACAGCCTTCTTACTTATTCCAAAAGTAGGGTGAGTCAAACAACACCCATTAATTGCCGTCACGTACTGAAGCACTATAATCCACACGAACCTCACAAGTGGAGTTACAAAAACAAAATTCTAAATGGTTTTTCCAGATTTCCAGAGTTACACCTTCTTCGAAAATGCACCTGATTTAGGGAACTTAATATTTCTAAGGCATTTGACAAGTTTGGTATCAGGCTCTTTTGTCGAGAATGCGTTCATTTAGGATCGATGATTCTCTTCTTCAATGGATTAGAAATTACCTTGCGGAAAGTTCAATTCAAGTTGTCTTGGACGGTTTCAAGTATGATATTCACAAAATAAATGCTGGTGTGCCCCAGGGCTTTTATGTGTCCCTAACACTCTTTTTAATTTATTCATTAATGATCTCTTGTCTGCTACTTCTAATCCAATATACGAGTACTCCATTGCTAACGACAGTACTCTCTGCTCGAACTCACATCCCTGCTCTTCGGCTGCCATTCTGATGCTGCATTCTGATATAAAATAAATACTCCGAAAAGTTTTCCATTCTCGATATATTTGTCAATGACAACTTTAGTTGAAATAACCACATATTCGGTGTCGTCAAAAATGCTGCGAAATGTAAGAAATACTTCAACCCCTTTAATCAGACCTCAATATATAAGGCATTTATTCGGCCGATATTATAGTACAATTCCCACATCTCGCTCGATATAACTCATAGGTGATACTACTATCATTCAGACAATGTACACCCTCGAACACCAACGTCAGGTCTCTTGTTTCACTCTGCTATATCGCTATTTCCAGCACCAGTGCTCCGCAAGAATCGGTATTAAAGGAGTACCGGTCTCGGGTTTTGTTTTTGTTCATATTTTGTCCATAAGAGATCTTACAAGTAGCACAAAAAATATGTTTCATCTGTACAGAGATCCACTGTATACAGATAAGGCTAGCTTATCCGGAGGTCGCCAGGTATCCGGATACTCCGCTTGCGACTGAGCTATTTTTCGATATGCTGGGCCCTCAGCCAGGTTGATTATCAGCACGGTCTTAATGAAACCTTGATCCAGCTTAGGGGGAAAATTATTGGTAAGGAGGGTGGAAGGAAAAGGGAAGAGCATCCTTTAATTTCATGTCCTGTCTGGAAAAAACTTCTCGAGATTCATTGACCTTATTCAGTATCTACAACTCGACAAGTTGGATGCTCAGGAAGAGCATTCCATAGACATTCAAAAATTGCCCTTATCACAATTTTCTCGCGTAGGATATTAAAGAAGTCACATGCCAGGAAGATCTAAGTGGGATTTTTTTATTTACAGAGCGTGTGTTATCCATTGCATTAATTGACGATTAATTGCATATAATCTGAGGAGTTTGACAAGGATTTCAAACATGGTATAGCACTGTAAATTTCGTTTCTATAACTGTGCTTCCTGAAATTCAAGTACATGGTCTCGGTGAGCTCTGGTTTCAAAAAGACGACGTTACGAGCCATACAGCGCGTAAAACAATGGACTTGTTGAGAAATCATTTTGGTGAGCACTTAATTTCACGTTTTGGTACGGTTAATTGGCCGCCAAGATCGTGCGATATCGCACCTTTTTTATTTTTTAACTTCCCAACAATATTCACAAACAGTCCATATGTAGCGTAATTCGTCCGATATATCACATTTTTATTAAAGTTTTTTCATACTATGAAACCTTTATAATTGTTTACTCGTATCTTCATCTTGTTATCTCTATGCACCTTGCGCAATCAAAAATGTCACCAAGTCGTCTGTTTGTCATACGGAATAATTTCTAGAAATTGTGACTTAGGTAATTCGATAACAGCTACATCATAACAAAATCAAACTGATAAGAGCAGGAAGTCAATGTCAACTTTATTTAAGATGCGACAATCGACAGAACATGCGCGCATACCTGGCAGAAACCACTTAACATTGACATGCTTGTGATTCATCAAAATGAAAACGAGTTGCACTAGAAAAAAAAAAGTAGATAGCAAAAAATTGTAATAAAATTTATCAAATGTATATTCCGTGTTGTAATTGTTGGTATTTTCTTAGCTGAAAGGAAAGTCACATTGATAAAATTGGCATCGACATGACTGCTTATCATGTTCAAATCTCCCAATAGAGTAGAATTTATCGAATTACAAACCAAAATAAGCTGCTGTGATATTCTTTTAGAAGGTGTTGGTGTTCGTCGATTACATTCAGCTGTCATTGAGTATTTTCTAGTTCCTACCGCATACCCACTTAGGCCTATTGGCCCATTGTGATGCCGCGTGGATCTGTGGTCCTCCTATTCCAGAAACTATTTGGAGCTCTTAATAAAGCGTAGGAGACTGTAAATGTCTATGTTGCTTAAGTCACTTAAGTCGTTGGGGAAGAAACCAACTACGTGGAGATTTCTTCTTTTGGAGAGATCTAGACATGTACAAAGGAGGTGAGGAATTGTCTCCTCTTCCTTCTCATCCATGCAGGTTCTGCAAAAGTCGTAAGTAAACATGCCAAGCCTTCCTGCATGTTTACCTATGAGGCAGTGTCCAGTGATGACACGTATAATGGCGGTAATATGTTATCTATTTAGAAGAACTAAGCTTCTGGAGCGATTCAAATCTAGCTTTGGCCAGATTTGTTTGGTCGCTAAACACGTCGATCCAACCGCCGTAGCGATAGGTATACCTATGTTTTCCTTCTCAAGTGTGATAGGTATAGTGGTTCCAATTTTGGCAAATTTATCGGCCCTACAGTCCCTGGAATGTCTCTATATCCCGGCACCCAGAAAAGGTGAATGTTAAACTGCTTCGCCACCTCCATTAGAGAATATGAATGTTCTTCAGCCAGGATGGGGCTTTCTTAATTGTCAAAATTTCTGACTGCAACATGCTACACTGATTGGGGAGGCGGAAGGAGGGGCTAAGGTTAGGCCCAATGACAGTCTTTGAACCGTCGTCGGTGTAAAAGTGGATTCAATTGTCGTCCAGGAAGGCATTTTCCTCCCACAAGGATCTGGAGGGAATGCTTACATGGAAGACCTTGTTAAACGTTGTTTGGATATGGTGTAGCCGATGTTTTCTGGTAGGATTCCTAGTGCGTTAAGAATATTTGCGTGGCCAAAATGTTTATTTGTCCACAGGGAAGGCGCTTTATGGCGAATTGCTGCGTTGGCGGCTACTTGTCTGTTATAAATGTCGAGGGCCGTCGAACAAAGTGTCCAGAGCAGCGGAAGGTGTTGTTCTTTGGACTTTATTTAAATTAACTGCCTTGTCTTAGGCCGTCCACCACATAACCACCCCAAAGGTGAGTATCAGTCTTACAACCGAGATATATAGCCTATGGGTGATGCGAGGTTGGATGCTCCATTTTTTTCGATGGCTTTTTTGCAAAATAATAAAACTACTGAGGCTTTCTTTACTATTTCCTGAATGTTATGTTTCCTGTCGAAAATTAGGAATAGGAGCGGATAGGAGATAGGAGTGTAGGATTAAAGCTAGATCGTACTATATATGGATATTAATCAGTCGTTCTAGAGCTTTTAGAAGGAAAGATGATAGACTAATAGGTCTTAAATTCTTAGGGACAACATGAATCATTTAAACATTTACTTCTCTCCATGACAGAGGTATGTAGGATATTTTTGCGCTGTACCTCATGATATTTTCAAACGATGGCAAGATCATATCTGAGGATCTATGTAGCTCGGCTGGAATTATATAATCCGGTCCAGCAGATTTATATGGTTCGAAGCTATGCAGTGCCCAGAGCAGTTTGTTTCTTATGATAAGGCCAGTAATTTTTGTCGCGGCTACAATGGTTCTATTATGATTGTGAAGCTACCTGGAAAATGAGTATCCAGTAGCACGTTGAGTGATTCGTCACTTGAGGTCGTCCATGAGCCGTCGCTTTTTTTCAAGCAGCTAGGCATCGAAGGACTTGTTGAGAGGATTTTTCTCAGTCGTGATGCCTCAGAAGCTTCAGTGATTTTATTACAAAAGGACCTCCACAATTCACGCTTTGCCGTCCTCAATTCTTTTTTATATGTTTTGAGAGATTCTTTTGTATAAGTCCCAATCCAAGGCTTTTACCTTGTGGAAAGTTTCCTACAAGCGTGTCTAAACAGTCCCAGTGTGGATTTCCACCAGTATGGCTTTTTCTTGCCTTTTTCTTGCTCAGTTGAGAGCCCGTGTTAAAACCTTAACTTTCGAGTCAAGTTCATTGGTTTTGTCCGGGGCTTAAAAGGCCGGAAGAGACACTTTATAAAAGTGTTTCCCTGTATTTGAGCCAGTCAGTTTTTCAATAGTTACGAAATACTGTTTGGCGGAGGAGAGGATTCATTTAACTGAACTGGATGTACCTGTGATCTGAAAAGGAGTGTTCAGACGATACCATCCAGTTCGTTATTAAATGATCAATGCGTTCGGATATAAGCGTGGTGTCAAGCACTTCTTGTTATGAGTGTTGGCTCATTACCGGTGTTACATGCAGTGAGGGTAGTACTTATAGTGTATTCAAAAAGTGACTCAACTTTATCTTTGGTATTGGTGCTGCCCCATATTGTATGATGCGCGTTGGTATCGCATCCTATGATGAGGTCAGTATTATATATTCCTGTTTTCATTACCACTCTTTCCAGGCTTTCACCAGAGAGAGGACCCATTTGGTAGAGATCCAGATACCCCGATGCTATCTTTCGCAACGAAAGCGATAGATTGTAAAAGAAGTCTGTTTGTTTCTTCGTCGGTATCCATCTCCGACGTAAAACAAGAGATGGATGCCAACGTCCTGTTAGTCGCCCTGAACTGGTTGAAATCGACGCTATCCAACGTAGGGAAGGATATCGTCGGTGTCCGAGGTTAGGTTTATACTATCTGCTAAAGGAGGATCCAGTTGCTCATCAGCATCCAGCTCGTCTTTCTTGTAGACCCTTAGCTAGATACACGAAGATTTAAAGCATTCCCCACAGAAACCATAGACGGTTTAATAAGCCTTTCTCCTTGGAAAAGACTTACTTTTTAAGAGGGGCAATCAGGTCTCCCGGCTATTCTTTTTAACTTTCTTGAGATAGAAATGGTCAACACGTTATCCAAGTTCAAGACTCATATGCTTTACATTGGTAAGAAATTAAAAATCGAAATCAGAAACAGTGCAGCTTAAAAATCTGGGGACTTCCCGGTAATCGCTAAAGGTCTCAAAACGGTAAAAGATGAGTCCAAATTTATAATATATTTATGACCCAAGTTTCATCTCGAGATAGGTTTAAGGGTTGCTTCCATCAAGCTACTTACTGATAGCCAAGCATCGCTTAAGAAGCTTCGTTCTTATTGACGTTCTCATGAACGCACTGTAGCAGACTCCGGCTAATACTGGATCACAAAGAGATTGAATGTAACAACTGGGTTGAATCAACTTAGCTAAAAAAATCCGCATACGATACGATTCATTTCACCAAGATCTTCAGTAGAATGAATTAGTTAATAATTAATTAAATTATTAATAATAACGGCAAGGAGTTCCAAAAATGTATTCAAGTCTAACAAACAATAATGTTGACTCTTAAATGTCTCAATTTGGCAATTAATTGAACACCTATAGCATAAAGGCGTAGCAAAATAAAACTCCGTTTAGCATCAAGCCCATTAAACAAAAGACTTACTCACTGCTTTTGGTAAATTATTGAGACTCCAAATCAATTAGGTTTCATCAATTAACTTACTGCAATCAGACAAATCAGACAAGATTGACTTCCTGTTCACTTTAAACACCAAACTATTGACTTGTCAATCGAAGTAAAATAAAATAAGAAACATCAAAAACGACACCATTCTGCTCTCATACAATCAGGGTCTTACGAAGAAGCCACTTTCCAAGAGAACTTGTCAATTAAATGCCACCGAAAAAATTTAGGTATTGGCAAGGGTGAATTTGAAAATTGCAGATAAGATGTTGGTACACGAAATGAAATAATAAATCGGTGGCAGTATAAAATGCTACTTTCGTCCGACAAAGATTTCAGTTCTAGAAAACGGCTCGCAAATCACACTAACTTCTCGAACGCCATTATGAAAAGTAAACATACAAATCGAAGTTCTTATCAAATCTTTCATCATATTTCTTTATCCTTCCACAGTTTTTCTAGGGATACTTCTCAGCATAGTGGCCTTATCGAGTGCGGAACTCGATTCGGTATGTTGAATGTTTTAAAGTCTATATAAAATTGTTGTAAAAAACTAACTGAATAAATCTTTTTCTCTTGAATTTATAGTACTGCATAAACAGCGCTGGAAACTACGACGTGCCACATCCGACGGATTGTGCAAAATTCATCAGTTGCATTGGAAACGCAGGGACAGTGCAAACATGTCTCAATAATAAGTGGTTCGACAGGACTTTAAAAATATGCATGCCAATTGGTACCGCACGTTGTGATCATGTTCCCGTCATTGATATCCCTGCATATGTTATAGAAATCTGCAACACTATGCCTGTTGGTCAGGCAATTCCTGCTATAGAATGTGACTTGTATTATATTTGTAACGGTACAACAGCTCTTGAATTGACCTGCCCCAATGGAACGCATTACTCGCGTGCCTATTCTGCCTGTATAAATCCACTTCAGGCCGGATGTCGGGCATTGAATACCATGTGCACTGGTAAATATCCTGGTTTTGGATTCCCATCGTTACTATGTGAAAACTTCTATATTTGCAATGATAATCTGATGCCTAAATTGCAGTCCTGTAGTTCAGGATTATACTTCAGTCCGGCTGAACAAAAGTGTACAGTTGCATCACAGTCAGGTTGTGTTAACGACGGTCAAGATCCGAATAATCCAGACACTCCTGGTTGTGCTACTAATAAACCTATAATTCCGCCACCCGTATGTAACTCCAATAATATAGGATCACTTTACCAACATACGGAATGTAATTGGTTCTACATGTGCTTCAATTCGATTGCTGAAGAGTTCCAATGCCAATCTGGACAGTATTTCAATTCTACATTGGGCTATTGCATTAAGGATACAAACAAAGTTTGCTTACAGTAAAAATAAAGATAAAGTTCTGTGAACTTGATTCTAGTTGTATTGTTGTTTTGTTTGGATATAAATGGGATAAATGGGGGCATTAACAATTTATGGGTTGTCTTAAAATGATTTCTGTACGAAGCTAGTTTTAGACTTCTACAGAATTCAAAAAAAAAAACATTCAAATGCAAATGAAAGAATATACAATATTTAAATTTTTCTATCATATTAATCGCATGCCTGAGCGCAAGTAAGCAATTTGGAGCTGAAGTTCAAATTTGCAGGACAGAACTGAACGTAGGCTAGACCATTAGAACATTGAATAAATCGATGACAATCTCCGGGGTATGAAGCATAACCTGAGTTCCTAATAGTTTGCTCACAATATGCATTTAAGTTGTTTGTCTGTGTCGGTGCTTCGACTTGTCTAGGAACAGACTGACTTCCTGTCTGAGGAGCTGGCTGAGGAGCTGGCTGAGGAGCTGGCTGAGGAGCTGGCTGAGGAGCTGGCTGAGGAGCTGGATTAGGGATTGATTGAGGACTTTGTGCATTTCTATCGCACTTTGCTACGCTTGGCCATTCACATCGATTCAATGTAACACTCCAATGTAAACCATTTTGACAACTTAAAGGATAACCCACTCCAGCTAAGCACTTGTAAAACTTACTGCAATCTCCAGGGAATGGCAAATGAGTAGGATTCATCGGATCTTCGTCAGGTGGGCAATTTATATTTGATGAACCTGGCGTGTCTGGCTGAGGTGCTGGTTGAGGTGCTGGTTGAGGTGCTGGTTGAGGTGCTGGTTGAGGTGCTGGTTGAGGGGCTGGCTGAGGTGCTGGTTGAGGGCTTGGTGTATTTCCATCGCATTTTGCTACGCTTGGCCATTCACATCGACTCAGTGTAACACTCCAATGTAAACCACTTTGGCAACTTAAAGGATAACCCACTCCAGCTAAGCATTTGTAAAACTTGCTGCAATCTCCAGGAAACGGCAAATGAGTAGGATTCATTGGATCTTCGTCTGGTGGGCAATTTAAGTTTGATGAACCTGGCGTTTCTGGCTGAGGTGCTGGCTGAGGTGCTGGCTGAGGTGCTGGTTGAGGTGCTGGTTGAGGGCCTGGTGTATTTCCATCGCATTTTGCTACGCTCGGCCATTCACATCGATTCAGTGTAATACTCCAATGTAAACCACTTTGACAACTTAAAGGATAACCCACTCCAGCTAAGCATTTGTAAAACTTACTGCAATCTCCAGGGAACGGCAAATGAGTAGGATTCATTGGATCTTCATCAGCTGGGCAACCGATATTTTCCACACGAGTTAGTTTTTCGTCTACCACATTTTTATTGCAATTTGCTTTGTTTGGCCAAGTGCAACTATTCAATGTTTCACTCCAATGTAAATTATTTGGACAACTTTCAGGATAGCCTACTCCATTCAAACATTTAAAATATTTACCACAATCTCCAGGAAATGGTTTATATATTGGATTTTGTGTACTCGTAAAAGGACAAATTCCAATTGAAGAACCATAAATAGGTTGTGGTTCTACCTGATTATTTAGCGAAATTTCATAACAATTTGCAACGCTTGGCAAATCACAACTATTTAACTTCGAATTCCAGTGGAGGTCATCTGGGCACTTAAAAAGATAAGCCTTGCCAGCCAAACATTTAAAAAATTTTTTACAATCTTTAAGATCTGGTAAGTAAGTTGGACGAAATGGATTTGCATTTACATAACACCGAGAATCTACATACCCTTCATCCGACTGTTCATAAAAATAAAAAAAACAAAAAACTTTTTTATATTTAATTTATGTAGTTTAAAAAAAAATCGACTTACAGCTTTCGCGAAATCACTCAGTAAGAAGGCTATTAAGCAAAATGTTATTTTAAGACCTAAAATTTAAAATATGTAGCAAATCTGCAAAACTTAAGAGAAAAAAAATCGTACCGTCCATTGGAAAAGATTTCTTCAAAATCACGTTATTAACGACAGTTTCTTTTTTCTTATATACCTAGAAATATCTTATTCGATATTTGCATGTACGAGTATTTATTGTCTAATATGATGCCGAAAAATCTGTGAGTAAAACACCGAAGTGCGATTTTCTGTTTTTAAAATGCAACAAATTAAATATCCACTTACAACTAACAACATCGTGAACGAATATATATATTTTCCATTATAAAAAATTGCACTTTTCACTTACCGTTAATTTCATGCTTTCCAATGCACTTAAATAATTGTTTGCAGTTTTATCTTTGAGTAAATATTTGTATTTGAACTTTTATGGAAAAATAAGTGCTAAGATGTTTCGCTGTTGCCATATAAATGAATGTGGATTGTAGTGGATTGTATTAGAATTTCGAATAAGCTTCATAAAAAACGATGTGGAGTAAGTTATCCTTTAACATTCTTTATGAATTCTATTTAAAATTATTTATTATTTTTTTTTTTTTTTAATTTTTAGGGGAATACTCTTATATTTTTACTCTATCAATACTTATACTAAATTATTCTATTGGAAATGTTGCACAAGCACAAGCGGAAAGTTATAAAAATAATGATGGACTAGAAAATACAGCATGCCCGATGGATGATGATCCTTATGATCCGACGCATTTGCCATTTCAAGGAGATTGCACAAAATTTATAAAGTGTTCTTATGGCAGAGCTTTTACTTTATCATGTCCAAGAGGCTTAGAATGGAGTGTAAATTTAAATCGGTGTGAAGCTCGTAAAATAGCCAATTGTGATCCACAGGCAATTATTGCTCCACCACCTGTTGAGTACGAAGCTGATCCTTACGATTGTACAAAGGCTGTGCTATCTGTCAATGGTCATAAAATCGATATTCAATGCCCTGATGATTTATATTGGGATAAAATAAACAGTCTGTGTACTCCTGATAAAAAAGTATGTGAATAAAGTATGTAATAAACAACAAGGATATTTTATAAAAAAAAAATAATAATAAAATTCCAAGTTATAGCACCAAAATAATTAGTGCTCTATAATCCATATAAATTCATATGAATACTCTTGGTGAGTTTTTTGTAGAAAGATGTAAAAGTTCGACTAGCAAATCTATCACATCAGTAGTGATTACAGCTTGATATGATTGTAAAGAGGACATTCACGGCTGTGTAGTCGTCACTCTCACATCGTGGATAGCAGAAGGAGATTTCTCCTTGTCCCAATACATAAAAGTGATAATTAAAATTGTATTTTATTTTAGAGACGTCTGAAATCATTAATTTGCCAAAAATTTGTGTCCGACAGAAACGCTGACTGACAATTCAACTCCTGATCAAGAATACAAGCCAAGTTCCTAACAAATCATTCCCAAACCTGTCCTTGAATTGTGATCTCATTTCTCGTAATCATATTATTTAAAGTTAATCTGGTTTAAGATTAAAAGCTCACAGCCCTAAATTCGTTCAGAGAATTCCAAAATTGGATGAGAATAAGTTAGGGAATCAGTTAATGAAATCCTTAAGATCAGCTTGATTATAGCTACGAACGCAGATTCTTCATAGTATATCACAATGTATGTATGTAATTTGAAGCCAGTAGAATAGTGGTTTGGTTTGGCTTTTGTTTGTCAACGCCAAGAAAATAAGCAACATAGAACAGTGCAACAATTGAATTGCTCCAGAGATATCAGTTGACCTAGTTTGGGCATAGCAGCATTAGCAATGGAAGCAAAACAACATAATTGTTAACTGTCTAGGTTTCGCGATAACTTAGGCTGAGATAAAAGGTCAGTCGTATGAAAAACCTTGAAGTAAAAGACATTATTCGAATAACTCGCGGGCGAAACACCGAAGCTCCATGTCGTGTATAAACTGTAGACCCGAGTATTGGCACATAGAGTTATGGCTGGATTCGCATGAGTAAGGCGATTCTCATGAATGTATATGAGAATACATATGAGAACTAGCTATGTTGTAGATTATCTTTAGCACGTGTCATCAGCCGTACAGCATTTGTTATTTATCGAGCTTATATAGGTATCAAAATTATTGAGGTTATAAAGAAGTGACACACTCCCCAAAAAAGTGCTCAATAATAAAAAATGGAATAGTTTTTTTAAAATATAGGGTTTTCTAATAACGACTTGACAACTTTTTTTTTTTAAATAAAAGGCAAACCATTTGAGATATTTCAAAAACTTTATTATTGGCTTGAAGTGCAATCAAAACATTTATGAATGGAGCTCGACTTCGTTCATATGGCCACCGCGGGCACGTTTGCAGCGGTCGATTCGTTGTACCCAATTTTCAACGACTCGGCCACACATTTCGGCCTAAACAGCCGCTATTTCGCGTTCAATGTTGGCTCTGAGCTCTTCCAACCTCACTGTGTTGGCATATATCAATGACTTAACGTAGCCCCACAGAAAATAATCAACCGGCGTTAAATCGCAAGAACGAGGCGGCCAATCGACTGGCCCATGTCTTGAGATAACACGCTCACCATACTTATTCTTCAATAAATCGATTGTAGCGTGTGCTGTGTGGCTTGTGGCACCATCCTGTTGAAACCACATACCGTCCAAGTCCATATCTTCCAATTCGGGCCAAAAATAATCGGTGATCCTGGCGCGATACCTCTGACCATTCACGGTAATGTGACGATCGTTATCGTCGACGAAAAAATATGGCCCAATAGCGCCGCCGGCATGTAAACCGCACCAAACAGTTATTTTTTGTGGATGAAGTGGTGATTCATAAAGCACATGTGGGTTTTGACCCGAGCAATAACGCATATTTTGCTTATTGACGAACCGATTGAGCCAAAAATGAGCTTCGTAACTGAAGATGATTTTGGGATGAAATTCATCATCTTGGCGCATCTTCTCTAGAACCCAATCGCAGAACGTAGCTCGTTAGTGTACTTTACCATGATGAAAATGTTGAGTTTACTGAAGAAATTGACAGTGACAGTTTGATGATAAGTGAAAGAGTGAGTTTACAAATTAAATTCAAAGTTGTCAAGTCCCTATTAGAAAACCCTACACATCCACATTTTAACTATAGTATTTATGGAACTTTGTGAAATTTCACCTCAATCGATTAACTTTCTCGGTTGACCATTTTCTTCAATATGATATCCTTTGATTATCAGGTGGGCTGATCGATACACCGTTCGTACGGTGTATCCCCCCCCCCCCATTCCAACTGCTAACGAGCTCCATACTTCTACCGGTCTGGTCTCCAGAGCTGACTATGTTCGTGTGTCATAAGGGTGAAGTAAGATAGTAGGCAGAGTCCTTGTGAGTATTCAAAAGAGTTGACGGATGTCTTCTTCTTTGCTCTCCAAGGACTCTGAGTTAAGTGTAGACCACCAGAGATTTTTCCCCGATATTACGAGCAATAATGTCCATTCGATCCACATATTCTAGCCATCTCAGTTAGCTCACAAACAGCTTTCTGACTAACTCAACCTCGCCATACAGTTCTCCAATTATTTTAATATATTCGTCGTTCGATAGTAGTTGCACAGACTTTTAGAAGATGGTGTCTCCAACGTCGAGCGCTTCTGTTCTGCACAATTCTTTCAAATACTCGTATGATGCTAAAGAAGTCACATGACAGCGCGAGATCTTGTCCCATTTTCCAAAAAACTTAACACATATATTTATACCCACTTAAGCGTTAAGTTCCTTTAAAAAAAAAAGAAGTCGGAGTTAAGTCATTAATCCATCTCTGGTGAAGCAGCGAGCTTTTTTCATTATCAGTAATGATTATCCCAACTACTGGAGAAAAAGAAGTAATCTAAATCAAAATTCATGATTTTAAGGCTGCATACGACAACATTTATAGATACAAGCTACAAAGAGCCATGCATAAATTTGCCCTCTCTTCCAAACTCTTCCAACTCGTCGCTTGAAAATCATACTTATTGTTGCGGCTAGTTTGTTACAATGAAATCTTAATTTGGGAACCACCCCAAAAGTTTTGCTCATAACGTCTCTTACTCTTTTGGTTCTTGGAATTCATGAGAGCTACAATGTTTTATTGCACTAGTGACCAAAGTGTCGGCATTAGCTCATGAAAGACATCCAAAATGGAACAAATTAATTAAAAAAAAAAAAAAAATGGGTGAAACCAGTTAAGACTGCAATTCTGAAAACATTTGGTCAACCAAAGACACTTCTAAATTCAATTGAAATCCTAAAAAAAAACTAACTAAATGACAACAAAACCTCATTTAAAAATATGTATTCAACCAATTTATTAAAATTCGAAAGAAAAAATAGTTTTAGCATAATTTTTCGAACACGACTGTAAATTGTCCCCATTGCTGTTAGCCAAGATCACAACCACCAAGTTGCTCCGTAGTTATTGATTTCCCTTTAGTCACATGTTACTGTTTTATCTATTCTAAATTTCTAGATCTTGCGTCAGACAATTTACAGTGGCTTTATGACTCAGTAAACTGTTAATCAAAATTAATAAGTTAGTGACTTTGACCCAAATTAATTTTTGAAACCCATATGATCTAATTGTTACAACTTGCAACTTAAGATTCAATGTATTAATCTTTAATGAACGAGGCTTTTTATTTTATTCAAGGAACGAGTTGGAGTCATATTCAGCTCGTTGTTCAACTAGTAAATGTCTACTGACCGAGCTCGTGATGCTCGCCAGACATCGTTGCGTCATGACTGTCGTCCACCGCTAGCACAATAAATCATTTTCAGACTCAATGCACTCAATTTCATTCATTCAACTAGGCTTTGTTCAATAAATGCGTTGGTGTCACGTAGAGCTCACTGCTCAACTTGTGAAAAGATATTGGCTGAGCTTCTGTTTAAATTAAGCAACAATTTCAGAACAACGTGTTGTAGATTATCCATTGAATACGTTGGTAAACTTTTCAGAATTTTCGTGTGTTGAGTGCTAATACCAATGCACTCATTCCTGTTTGATGTGTTTGAGGTATCTGTTCAGCTGCTTCTCTATTGTCGAACCAAGCAGAACCCGTCAACTACCGAGTCATGTAATGCACTGCCTATCGTTCAATGATTCATCTACTGAACGATGGTATCAACACGTGCAACAGCAAGTTGCTCGTCGTCTTCAAAATTGCAGTTCTTCAACTCGAGGACCTAGCGTTTTGTTTACGAAAACTTTTTAACGTCAAAATGAGTTGATCAACCAGGTGAACGAAGCTCACAACGAATTTCAAACGAATTACAGTGCTCAGCGCGAACTACACGAATTTGTGTACAACGATGTGTTAGATTAAATTGGGCGAATACTGCGTATGCAGTAGAAAAAACTTCGAAGTAAAATAAAACCTTTAGAGCGCACTACAAGTGAGCAATACTGGTACAAAAACGAAACTGAATTAGTGTTTGATAATGAAACTATAAAGAAACTTGTTCAATTTACGACAAGTAAAGCGCAGCGTATCAGATAAGACTCCTCAGAAGATAAGTAAAAGCTGTTATATATGTTTTTCCTCGTTTTTGCAGAAGTTTTATTGTGCAGTTGAACAATGCCGTTGGACTCAACTTCGAATGATATAGACAGACTAGTTGTTAAGATGGTGGTGACGATGGCCTGATGGTTGACTCAGTGGCTGTCACGCCAACCGACCTGTGATCGAATACCGGTAGGAGCTCAACAGCAAAAATTTTCAAATCGCCATCACCGTTACGGCGGGCAATGGCAAACCTCCGAAAGTCAAATTCTGCCTATGAAAAAGCTTCTCAGAAGAGCCGTTCGAAACCATCAATATACAGTAGGCACTGCTCTGGAGTGTTAAAATTCACAAAGTGAGAAACACGAATGAGTGCGAGAAGTTAGGCCGTGGGCCCCACAACTTTTGTTGAAATTAAAATGGCAAATTTAGAGTTAAAACGAATTTTAAATGAGTTTGTTGAGTGAATTTAAAAATCTACGGACGCATCCAACATCTACCTAAATTTATTTACAATAAGAAAATCATTAAGAAATCCCAGAGGCAGACTTGCAGCAACCTTATCCAAATTAAAATCTAAGCTACTCCGGAAAAAACTTCCAAAATCTACCATAATAAGTACCATAATAATGTAAAACATTTTACATTTTATTTGCAAAATCATAATTATGTTTTTAATTGCAGAAATTGCATAATGCGTTGGAAGTTTCATTTTGTGTTCAGCGTAGTGGTCGTCCAGGGTATTCCCTTAAACAGTGTCTTTATGTTACGCTTTGGAAGTTGGGTAATTTAAATTGTTACAGGGAAACTTCCGACCGATTCAATATTGGGCGGGCCACATCCTATAGAATATTTCTGAAATCCATAAAGTTCATTTCCCAGTTAAAGCACAAAATCATAAAGTTTCCATCCAGTGTACTCACAAAAAATAAAACCATGGATGATTTCCAAAAAAGCTGGTCTCATTCGTTTCTATTTGTTTTAGGATGTATCGATGAGATGCGATACGTAGCATCGACAAAGTGATGAAACGAAAATTAAAAGAACCAGACTTACCAACTGTTGAAAATATAAAATGAAACTCAAATACATATAATACATGGTGCGTGCCGTTTCTAAGAGAGGGCACTGCTTAGATTAAATCCATACCATTTTCAGTTAGTACCAACCTTTAGAAGATACGTGTATAAATTTGACAGCTGTCGGACGATTAGTTTTCGAGATATAGCGTTGTGAGTGAAGGAACTTTTGTTATTGTGAAAAAAAATGGATTCAAAGCAATTTTGTGTGTTAATTTATCATTGCTTTTTGATGGGAAAAAATTCAGCCGATGCAAGGAAATGGCTTGATAAGTGTTACCCGGACACTGCACCAGCCGAACGAAACATTCGCAAGTGGATTAAAAAATGTAAATGTGGTCATACAAGCACCGAAGATGATGCACGCAGTGGACGTCCAAAAGAAGCTGTTTCAGATGAAAACATCAAAAAAGTCCACAAAATGATTATGAATGACCGTAAAGTGAAATTGATCGAGATACCTGAGGCTCTGAAGATATCAAAAGATCGTGTTGTATATATCATACACGAATGTTTGGAGATGCAAAAGCTCTGTTCAAAGCTGTTCAACCGATATAAAACCGAATTTTTGCGTCGGTATGTGACAATGGATGAAACATGGCTCCATCACTTCACACCAGAGTCAAGTCGGCAGTCAGCTGAGTGGCGAGCAGGCGACGAACCTCGTCCAAAACGACCAAAAACTCAACACTCGGCTGGCAAGGTTATGGCATTCGTATTTTGGGATACACATGGAATAATTTTCATCGACTATCTCCAAAAGGGGCAGACTATCAACAGCGACTATTACATTGCGTTTTTGGAGCGTTTGACGGATGAAATCGCAGAAAAACGGCCGCATTTGAAGAAAAAGATAGTGCTGTTTCATCAAGACAATGCACCGTGTCACAAGTCGATGAAAACGATGGCAAAATTGAATGAATTCGGCTACGAATTTCTTCCCCACCCACCGTATTCTCCACATTTGGCTCCCAGCGACTATTTCCTGCTCGCAGACCTTAAGAGAATGCTCGCCGGAAAGAGATTTAAGACCGATGAAGAAGTAATCGCCGAAACAGAGGCCTATTTTGAGGCTAAGCCGAAATCGAAAGATTGAAAAATATTGATAAATAAAGTCGAATTTTGCAAAAATTTGGTGTTTTACTATAAAACGGCACTGACTTTTCAGCCAATGTGTTACATGCCTATGGCAATCTGTTTCATGGGACGAGTTTCATCAAGAACTTTAACTTCATGAAGAAGTTAAAGAACTTGTGTCATATCTATAGCGGTATAACCACAATACAATCGTTCACTCTAACACTTCACTCGCGTCCTTAAAGACACTTGATTTTGTGTTGTTGTAGCCTTTGTAGATTTGAAAAATAATTTTTTATCGCTGGGTATTCCAAATTGCTTAAGACTTTTTGGGTCAGAGCATTCTGGCATAGCAACTAACAGATTTGCGAGTTGTGCTCGTTGGTCTCGCTAATATCGTTGGTATCGGTAAGGTTGTTGGAATCAATAGTATCGATGGTGTTGCAGTGGTCGATGCTGAAACAGTTAAAACGGTTTTTTATTCTCACAATTCCCAGGATACCCTAGTTGTGTCGGATTTCTTGGATTATCACGTAAAGGACAGTCCATATTCCATACGGAATTGATAATTTAATTTGCTGAGGAAATTGATTAAGCTAAACTGTTAGCAGCATTTTTTCCGACAATTCAGACTACTAACATTCACTGAATGACTTATTCTAGGGTAACCCATCAGGACATGAAGTAGGCAATGATACGTACGTATCTTAAATTCGTCGCAGTCATCAGCATGTAGAATAAAAGTCCAACGTTACAAATTTCTATCTGATGGCTGGTTGGGATTCCAACGAGGTTCAATTGTTGAAGCACATTCGAGGATACTTATCCCAACAAGTATCTACAAAAAATAAACTCCTTTTACAGAACGTTTTCAAAACTCTTTAGAATGATTTCACCGCGGGTGAACAACTGATATTTGTTGAAAGTCACTGAAGTGTCTATATCGTGTCTGTATCGTGAAGTTAAGTTCTATTTAGTTAATATTGAGTGACAATAAAGTTGGGCAAATACAAATTCGAGTACCCACAAAACCTTGAAATTGAAATTTAATTAAAATCTTTATGGTTTCCTTAAAATGTTTAGAAAGAATATTTCAACTTTTCGTATTTATTTAATGGTTCTAAAACGTAGCTTTCTATAATCTGCACCTAATGGTGCTCCCATAAATAATAACACGCAGCACTAAAAGTGCCAACATGATGGATTTAGCTTTCGTAGATGCGTCCGAGAAATCAAGAAACCTTGTTGCTGAGAACAAGCAAGGCTTCCTATGGCAGAATCCCTAACAAATCGTATAAGTGATGTGGAAGGCACTTTTTTCTTCGCCAAATGTGGTCTTTTTTTTTTTTTTTAATCGACTTAGTATGCTCCTGTGATTGTTTTTCTCTTCTCCAAATACACTCCATCACATTACATTTCGCACATCCCAAAAAACGGTGGCCATCACATTCCCGGTTAAGGCACGGGCTTCGCCTTCTTTGGAGCACGTTCACCGGTTAAAACCCATTATTTTGACTCTCGAATGGGTTCGGTAATTTTTTTTATTAATGGTCAATACCTCACTGTCAATAATGTAACAGTCCTAAGACGTCATCAGAAACACATTTAACAAAAAATGGACTAGCGCGAGTCGGTTTTGTTCACTGATAACTAGAGTTTGGTACGAAGCAGTTATTGATTGCATCAATAAATATTACGGTTATAAAAAAAAATTTGACATTTGGGATGGAGCCTTCAACTTCTGATATGTGTTGCTATTTAAAAGTTTTTTTTTTTTTTTCATCAAAACCCTTTTAAATGTCAATTTCTTTGCTTTTGAATGCACATGTTGGTCTGTAAAGTTGTGTTCCAAAGCCGTCCAAAGCTTAAAAATTTTGCAAATATTTGCGAATTCGTTCGTAGTATCTTTTTTTTTATTTAAATGTGCTTTCTGACAAAAAAAAGTGAATTTTGGTGGTAAACTTTTCAAAGATATTGTTGCGTGTTCTGAAGGAAAAAGCTGTTTATTTTAAAGAAGCACACTGGTTCCGTTTAACAGGATGAGCCCCCGGTAAAATTTTCTTGTATTGCGTTTGGGAAACATTGTTTTTTTTTTTTAGATTTTTAAATGTAAGTGATCTTTGTAGTTAACAGGTGTTTTATATAAATTCTATGTGTTTTGCTGTATAGAGTGCATGTGGTCTCAGGGTGTAAATTTACTACGTGGGACAGCGTGACCTCCCGTGGACACTTTATATTTTGACATTTCTAAAGAAATGTTGCTTATTTTTATTCTTTTTGTTAACGAAACAAACTGGTTTGCTGCAAAAAAATGAGTAACACACCATGTACTTTACGTCAAAAACCAAAATCATCACAATGGACGGAAACAAGCCCTAAAGATATTCGAACATTTTTAGGTTAATTTTGTTAATGGGACTTGTTCATTTGCCCCAATTGAGAGACTATTGATCAAGAAGCTTACTTCATGAAAACAAAATGTCAAATATCACTTTGCGGATAATATGTAGTATTCAAGCAAACGATCGCTTGTCAAAAATTACAGACCTGGTAAACTATCTGGAATTGAAAGTCAAAGAAGCCTATTTTCCGGAAGAAGATATTGACGAGCGTAATGTTACATTTCGAGGTCGAATTTTATTTCGTCAATACATTCCTCATCTTACAATCACTAACTTCGAAGAAAAGAATGTTCAAGATCTTATTCATAAAAACTGTTAGGAGACTCAAGCGCAAATATCTACATCTTCCTCAGCAACAAAGTGAAAGCACTACCTTCAATAACTACCTGGGCAGAAGAGATTTACTCGGAAAAGATGCACAATGTGTTACAACAACATGCTAAATGAACAAGGAAGTGAATATGCAAGAAAGAAAGCTAAAAGAGTGAATACTTTTTGCGATCAATGCAATTTTCCAATGTATATAGTATTTCATGCCTTGAGGCAGCACATAATCAAACAAACTCTAATGGAGTTGTTTCATTTTTTATTTTCAAGTTTGATAAATGAATTTCTAATGAATTGCTAACCCCTTACCGCATACGAAGCCATATTTGGACTCCGAATTTTATAATTTTTTAAAGACCTATTTCATACATCAACACAAAAAACTAAATTAGATCAAAACAAGAGTTTCATCGTAAAACGGACCGTTAATAATTCGTACATTGCAATTATGATCTGTCAAATATTTTGAAGGTTATGTTCAGCGCGTGCGACGGGCAGCGTGCATTGAAAATAGTGTGAGTAGTAATTAAAAAATAAATATCAAAAAGGTGAGTAAAGTGGTGCAAAAAAAATATAAAACAACATTCTCTGGACTCTCTTAAGTATGGAAAAACATTAAATTTTATTTTTTTTTTGTGTTTTTTTTTTCTCACTTCCAAATTTTCCATATATGGCTTGGTATGCATTTTAGGTTACTTTTATTATATACATCCTGGCTAACTCGAACTGAACTTTATAAAATGCTAGAATTTTTTTATTTTTTGATAAATTTTATTGTGCCAAAGCAAAAAATGTTGGAAAATACATCAGTTTTCAATGTGTCAGTAGTTTTCAATGTGTCCGCCTTTGGCTCGAATAATGGCCTTGAGACGGCCGAAGAAAGCATGGCACGCTGCACGCAAGTGGCTCTGCTTTTGTTTTGGCCCATTCCCGGAGAAGTGCTTGTTTGAGGTGGTCCAAACTTTGGTATTTTTTAGTTCTAACCTTCACCTTCAAAATATCCTAGACAGAGAAATCTAACGGATTTGCATCCGAAGAATTTGCAATCCATTGTGTAGAAGAAATGAAGTTTGGAGCATTGTTTTTTAACCAATCTTGGTTGACGCGCGCTTTGTGACACGGTGCCGAGTCTTGTTGAAATGTTCACGGTCTTCGACCGAAATGATTGTTTGCCCAAGGCTTTAATACTGCCTCTAAGATAGTTTCACGGTATACAATCGCATTAATTTTGACAACACGGTCCAAAAATACTAGCGGATAGCGACTATCGGTGGTTATTACGGCCCAAATTATAACCAATGGTGCTACATGCTTTCTGGTGGCAGTCCGAAGGTGTAAAGTTTCGAAGGACCTCTCTGGTAAGTAAACTCGGTCGTTTTGTTTGTTGACATATTGCTCGATAACAAATGGCGACTCATCGGAAAAAAATCAAATTTGGCAACTCACCACTTTCGTGCAAGTGCAGCAACTTATTTGCTCTTTCGACTCTAACTTTTTTCGTTTGCGGTGAAAGATCGTGTGCTTTGCATCCGTTCCAACGATATGTTGAGCTCACGAGCAATTTTTCTTCCACTTCGACGCGGATTTCGCTCAATTCGAGCCTTTACTTTCCGAATTATTTCTGCCGATGTTGCTGTTTTTTTATGACCACCTCCATGGCGTTTTGCAACGCTGTCAGTATCACGGTAACGAGCTATGGTTCGAGACACAAATGATTTAATCACGTTGAAGTGCTGGAGGGCTCTAACGATAGCTTCTTGAGGTTTTCCAGCCAAATATAAAGCAATCACACAATTTCGTTTGAATTCCATCGCGGATAAAAATTTTTTAACACAACTGAGATGAAAATCGTTTAAAAGGCTTGTAAATAATAAAATTATCTGTCATGTGTCAACATTTTTCATTGCCGTTTCAGAAATTATAGCAGTCTGAAGTTGGTTGCAGTTCGAGTCAGTCAGGGTGTATACACTTATTCCATAAATGCAACTAGCAGGCTTCTACGACTCTGCTAAGTATGTTAATACTATTCCGGATGATGGAAATGTGAGTGATGATGACATTGATTCCGATTGTGATGATGATCTTAATTCAGTTCCAAAAAAAAGCACATTATCAAGTCTAACTCTGATTTTTCTGAAGAAGACGACGCACCTTTGAATAATTAACAGTCTACAACTACATCCAAATTCAGATGAAAAACTGCTAAAAGATTTTTTTGGAAAATTGTTAACAAATTTCCAATTCTTGAGTAACACAGATTTACCGGATACTATAGAACAACTGAATTCTCCTGCAGACGTTTTCAAGTTCTTGTTTACAGCTGATATGATAAATTTTATTACTGAGCAATCTAAGCTCAAATCTGTTCAAGACAATATCAACAAACCAGCAATGATCACGAAAGACGAAATGGAAAAATCTATAGAACTTGTCATCTCTATGTTCTGTGTGAAGTTACCGGCTCAAAAGAAAAAGAAAAAGGGGTGTCGCAAGTGAAATAATAACGTGTTACAGATTCGAAGCTACCAAAAGATTTTTACATTTTAATAATAATGAGACTTTTGTACCCCGTGGAGAAGATGGCCGTGACAAATAATTTAAAATTCAGCCTTCATTAAATATGATTCATGGGCTTTTGATGTTAGTCCCTAAAGAAGGATATTTAGCCGTAGACGAACAAATAATCCCTACCAATTGTCGTCATAAAATAAAAGAAAATAACCTAGGTAAACCTCATAAATAGGGTTACAAAAACTAAGTCTTGTGCGGCGTTAGAGGTTTTAGGTATGACTTCGACATCTTTGTTGGAGACCAAAGCAGTTCATACCTTTTAGACGCGCCAGATCTTGACGTAAGCTCAAATGTGGTCACTCCATTGATATCCACAGTTCCACGACATCAAAACTTCAAGATTTGTTTTGATAACTGGTTCAACAGCCCAAATCTTCAAGTATATCTTTACAAAAACGTAACTCAATCGTGTGCCAAACTGAAGTTTGCCTACAGAGAAGAAACTGAAGAAGCGAGGTCGCGGAAGCATGGAAGAAAAGGCAGCAGTCAGTTTCCTGGTTTGATAACAAGAATGTGAACCTTCTTTCAGCCTACGTTGGAAGCGAGCCGATGTTTATAACCAGCATATGGGAGGAGTCGATTTACTTCACTCCATGCTGGGTTACTATAGAATCTATTTGCGGTCTCGTCAGTGGTACAAAGGGTTTTTTTTTCACATGTTGGACATGTCCCTTGTAAATGCTTGGTTGTTATAGCGCCGAATCAATGCAGACGCAGACACTTACCTACATGTCTTACCTGTTATTACAAAAAAACCTGGTCGTCCATCAAGTAGTCTCGGAACACCGACATTTAGACGGAGCGGCAGTTAGGCACGGTTTGCCTGACTCTCCAGTACCCGCGAAAAATCCACGACAATCTCCTACTGACATCAAGGTATGCCTTTGGATTCGGTAAGTTCTGATGGGATTAGCTATATCCGATTTGGAAGAAAACGTCTGACAACTTTGCCAATACTGTTCCAAATTTCGTTTTTTTACATTATGTGAAATATTTAATGTTTTTTTGTGTTATAATGACAAACGCAATTGTTATAAAGAATTTCACGAAGTATAAGAAATTGTATACGAAGCTATACATGGCTTATAAATGTAAATTATAAAATATAATTAAATAATTTTCTTTCTCAGTTTGATCTCATCATTTAAGGTTAAATAAACACATTTCTGCAAAAAAAAAAAAGAAAAATTGTTTCATCTCTTTAATAATTCATGCGGTATGGGGTTCATGTTTTTTATTTGTTTCTAAGTTATACTGTCAAATAAAAGAAAAATTTAATACTTCACACATAAAAATCGTTAATTGTTTATCAAAACACCCCAATTTTCCAAGCCATAAATGTATTTCGTGTCCACCAATAGAGACACAGGGCTGGAGCCATTTACCCACGAGTACCACCGGTACCCTTCAGGCACTGCTGGATCGCACAACAAAGCGTTTCATAGAATCACAGAAGGAAGTTATTAGTTTACTAACAAGCGAGAAATGGAAAACTTGTGTTTATTTTCCAAGTGGGTATTTGATGGAAGCTCGGAACACACCTCTTACAAACAAGCTTTCTATGGCCCTTAAGCATCTGATTTATCAGTTTTTATCACCTGCGCTGTTCCGCTTAGACTTTCTGCTAATTCTAACTTTGTATGGGAAAATCCGCGCCCGGGCTCTACAAGATACTGCAGGTCATTACAAATCGATTTTGTGAAAGAATCTACTGAAATGTCCTTGTCAGAAAAAAAGAGATTAGTCGAAGAAATAAATAAATTACAAAAGAAAACAATGCTAGTTGAAGGAAAACTGGTACAAATTTGTCATACCCTACCGAGAATTTGCAGTTGTCGTACAAATTGCCTCTAAGGAAGTGGCAAGCTCAAGTATATTTAAGTATATTGGTGCGGAATACAAAAAGAGGATACCGAAAGAATTTAAAGATCGTTGTGGTCTAATAGTAGACAAACCAAAGCCCGGATTTGGTAATTGAAATAATGATAACACGCCCAAGCGTTTCTTTCAAAATTCTGAAACTTCCGCAGAAATTGTAAAAAATTGATGTTGAACTCGTAAAAAAGATGCATACTATTATGATCGTTGCATCTAGTGGCTATGAAATTGATGTAGAGAAGTTCAGGAAGTTTGCAATTGATACTGCCAAATATGTATGGTAGTATGTTGAAAAGTATCTGTGGAATTACATGTGGAATTACTGAAGAAGCTCAAGAGTCACAGAACAAGGACTTAAAAACTATAGAGAGCTTCATTCCCGGAAATCAGGCAGGGAAAATACTAATATAGATATTTTTAATCCTTTTCTGTTAAGCTCTGATCCCATATTAATTACCAAGAGCTAGCTGCCTGAAAAAAAGGAACAACTTCTGCCCGTTTGGCATTGGGTTTGCCTAAAGCTCCTGAGGATTCTGAGGAAGATAGCACACGTGAACACAAAACCGATTGGAAATCATGTAATTTTTTTTGCGGCGGTCCGCCAATACGTTATCATGGATTTTGTCCACAGTTTCCTCTGTGGTAACCGTTTGTGGTCCACTTGGGCGTAGTTTATCAAAAACCGACGTGCGGCCACGGCGAAACTCTGCGAACCAAAAATAAACGGTTTTACGGGATGGTGAATGAGTCCCATACACACCATCGAGAATGGGCTTAATTTCCCTGCAAGTTTTGCCCTCTATTTTTCAATCTGGGTACTCATCAAATAGCCCTCATCAAATATACATACTCGATAGGATTCTTGTGTGGAGTAGAAATGTTTTTTTTTTTTTTTTTATTCTTTTGACTCGCGGTGGACTTGCGGCAGAGACCACCTTGGTTACATCAGCTTTCATATTTTCATGATCTCTGTGATCCTTTTTTGCTAAGACACTAGAAAAATATTCAGTGAATATGGTTTCGATAGCATTTATTAGGTTTTGTTATCTGGTGAACCTCGAGCACTTACTTATAGATATCCTTGGCCTTCCTCTGATGATGATGATTTTGGTATTTCAATAGCAATCGCATACTTTTGGTTTTGTATGACAATATTTTGGAAGAAAACCAATAATAAATGTTTATTACTCAAGATGTACAAGAGAAATTTAAATTTGGGTTTGAGTTTATAATTTTGATTTTTTGAAACGCTTTGCCTAATTTTTACACTCAAATCTAAAAAAATATATTTTTAGGTGAGCTTAAAAATTACTCAACTTTGACTGGCTCTGCAAGCAAAACTCCAGAGCTCCAAACATTTTTTAATCCAGTGAATTTAAGAATGCTGCATTATAGATTTACTCGAAAATTTAATTATGCAAACACTTTTACCTATATGAGCCACTATGCCCCTTATATATAATATAGGGTTTTCTAATAACGACTTGACAGCTTTTTTTTTAAATAAAAGGCAAACCATTTGAGATATTTCAAAAACTTTATTATTGGCTTGAAGTACAATCAAAACATTTATGAATGGAACTCGACTTCGTTCATATGGCCCGCGGGCACGTTTGCAGCGATCGATTCTTTGGATCTAATTTTCAACGACTCGGCCACACATTTCCCCCGAAACGGCCGCTATTTCGCGTTTAATGTTGGCTCTGAGCTCTTCCAACCTCGTCGGCGTGTTGGCATAAACCAATAACTTAACGTAGCCCAACATAAAATAGTCAAGCGGCGTTAAATCGCACGAACGAGGCGGCCAATCGACTGGTCCATGTCTTGAGATAACACGGTCACCATACCTACTCTTCAATACATCGATGTCGTCCATCGTCCATATCTTCCAATTCGGGCCAAAAATAATCGGTGATCATGGCGCGATAACGCTGACCATTCACAGTAACTTGACGATCGTTATCGTCGAAGAAAAAAAATGGCCCAGTAACGCCGGCGGCATGCAAACCGCACCAAAAAGTTATTTTTTGTAGATGAAGTGGTGATTCATAAAGCACATGTAGGTTTTCACCCGACCAATAACGCATATTTTGCTTATTGACGAACCCGTTGAGCCAAAAATGAGCTTCGTCACTGAAGATGATTTTGCGATAAAATTCATCATCTTGGCGCATCTTCTCCAGAACCCAATTTTCAGACGTTGCTCGTTAGTGTACTTTACCATGATGAAAATGTTGAGTTTACTGAATAAATTGACAGTGACAGTTTGATGATTAGTGAAAGAGTGCGTTCAAAAATTAAATTCAAAGTTGTCAAGTCCCTATTGGAAAACCTTATATAAGGAAGCTATGCTATTTTCTACCGAGTTTTTACTGAGTCCTTTAACATTTAACATTTCCTTTTTTACTCCAAAAAAGGACTTATGCGAAACATGCGTTCCCTACGGGAATGCTTCTTTGGAAGAAAAAGAAGGCCTACAAGTTCTACGGGGGCTGTCCCAGAAGTGACCAAGACATGACAGTAGTTGTTTGAAAATATCACTGTATTGGAAAGTACGCAGTTTATAGAGCATATTTTTCAAATTTAAAAGCGCCACGTTGCTTAGTACTTATTTGGCAGCCATCAATAGTGAACGTTGTCGGTTAATTTGTGAAAATAGAGAAAATAGATCATCGTTATGTGATACAATGCTTTTATTTGAAAGGCCTCAGCACAATCAATATAAAAACTGAACTGGATTCTACTCTGGGTGAGTCTGCTCCTTCGTTTACAACAGTAAAATTATGGATTGCTGACCAATTTGGTCGACCAAATGAGGTGACGACTCCAGAAATGATGAAGAAAAGCTGTGTGCAAGATGGGTGCCGCGTTTGCTCACACTCAACCAAAAACAGTGTCGTGAAGATGTTTCAATTGAGTGTTTACCGGAGTTAATTTTTGCGCCGTTTCATAACAATGGATGATACATAGGTCCATTACTTTACACCCGAGACAAAAGAACTATCAAAACAATGGATTCAAAAGGGGGAACCGGCTCTAAAGAAGGCGAAGAACGTTTCACCTGCATGCAAGGTCATTGCGTCGATTTTTTGGGATGCGCGTGGGATAATTTTCATTAACTATTTTGAAAAAGGAAAAACTATCAACGGCCAGTATTATACGAACTTATTGCAATGTTTGAGCGAAGAAATCAAGCAAAAACGGCCGCATTTGGCTAAGAAAAAAGTGCTGTTTCATCGAGACAATGCAAAAATTTTCCAACGATGAAGAAGTGATGTTTGCAGTTAATGGCTATTTTGAGGAGCAAGACAGTTCTTTTTATAAAAAAGGTATCGAACTTTTTGAACATCGCTGGGCAATGATGTGTATAGAGCTGAAAGGCGATTATGTTGAAAAATAAATAAATTTTTTTCCAAAATTTTTGTGTTTTCTTTGTTGGGTCGGTTACTTCTAAGACCGCCATCGTATATGAACTTCACTTTCCAGGAAGGAAAAAAAGCGGGACAAGGAAGATACTGATATCAACGGAATAGTAGCGCTGTACGATCTCCAAGCGGTGATACAGATACTAAAAGGAGATGTGTCTGTCTTCTATTATAAATCGAAACTTAATGTCTTTAATTTTACCATTTATGATCTGCAAAGGAACTCATCCGTTTAGGATGAGTCGAACGCGAGTAGATGGGTAAGCGAGCATACATGCAAAGAAGGCCACAATCACAGATGCAGAGACAATATTTTACTCTGACAATTGCGTTGTACAGCAAAAGAATAAGTTCAGTTCGGTATCTTTATATAAAAAAAAAACTTAAATCCCTGATTAAAAGACTCAGCTCACTCTCTCATTGAAAGACAAGTCAAGCATCAGGTGAAGAGTGGGTCAATTTATTCACCCGACGATTTTATTGCAACAATAAAATCAGCAAAAAAGGAAAGGCAACCTTTTGCTGATTGCTGAGGAAGACTTTTTCCATATAAAGGATCTTGTGGGTAAAATTGTTCCAATGAATATGGCAAATCTCAAATTGTACAACGCGAATATTATTATGGCAGGCAGGCATTTTACAAACATTCCTACGGAGATGTTTACGAAGATGTCGTCGAATATGTCGTGGTGATAAAAAAGAAAAAATCAGTACGCAAATAATTCGGCAAAGAGTTTACAGCAAGAGACCAGGACTTGTTGATAAGAATAAAAATAATCTTGTAGACCTGGTAAAAAAAAAACTACATTCTGAAGTAATTTGTAATTTTATTATTTTTTTATTATTAAATAAAGACTATAACTCCTGAAATAAAAAACTAAGCATTTTCTTACAATTCTTACCAACTTTTCTAATTGGATAAAGGTTTTTTTTTTTTATTGGAAACTACAACTTATGCCAATTTTCGAAGTCACATCTCGACTTATGACACATTTTTAATCAAAGTTAGTGTCAATAATGTCACATGGTTTGTTATTTTAGGTAAACCATACCGTCAAACAATTAAAGCTCGAATCACCTCAAAAATAACGACAATAGATAGTTCTACCAAGAAGAAAATACAAAATCTGCCATAAGTTGGTTATAAAATAAAACAATTTTAAGATTTAATAACGTTTTCTCTGGAATGACATTTTTTGAGTTATGACGGTATTCTTTTTAATGAGCGATATGTTATTGTATTTTGTTTTCCAATCTTGTAACGTAATTCTTCTACTAACTTAGATAAGATTTCTTTCGTCAGCTGCACTTAATGACCAAACTTCGCATCCGTATGTTGCTTTTGAACGTATTATCATTTTGTAAAATGTAGTTTTCAATTTTCGAGACTGAAGTTTTTATTGCAGGAACTTTTTATGTGCAAAATAACAGGCGTTGCCAGCTCGTACTCTGGCTTGAACACAGTAATGCATACCATTGTTATTTCTTAATAGTATCCCAAGGTATTTAAAATGTTTAACCCTTTCGTAGTTGTTGTTGGCGATGATTATATTTTGGGGACTTTTTATTCTAGTGTTCTTTATTCATTCCTATATGTTTTGTTTTGTGATAGCAGATAAATCTTGCTTTATTTTTCATCTAAGTCTATGTCATTTTGGGTGTTTATATATTCCAGTTTATTGTTTGTATTGCAACTGCTTGGATCTTGTAACTTCTTGCATCCAATTTTGTTCTGCGTCTCAATTTTCTTTTCTCTAGGTTATATACCTATTGTCTGTCGCAATTTTTACCTGTACCAAGATATGATCACTGTCATATCTCTCTTCTGGAAAACATAAGGACATGATAGATTTGATTAACTATTTCTGAGCCTGTTACTTTTTATGTTCCTTTGTGTATATTTTTTCTATCCAATGTTAGTTTGTTTTATTTTGGATGTGTTGTTCAATTTTTGCGTTACAGCAAGATAAGGGTATTTTCACATACTTCAGATAGTTATTCATAGAAAATACCCCTAGAGTAAAGTGTATATTCTTTAACCATGTATTTTTCCATTTATTTAGCTATTTCTTGCATTTTGCCAGCTGGTTGCATTATTCCTTCGTTCCATGTTTACATTTTTCAGTCGTTATGTCTTATACGAGTTCTTATTGCGTTATTTCCATTCAATATCCGAGGCTATCTTATAGATTCCGTAACGAGATTAATTTTCCAATGCTAGGTTATTAGCCACGATTAACTCCCATCTTAAAGAACCAGGTCCATATATTATTTCCCATGGACAGGCTGATCTGGTTATACCTCCAGATACTAGGTAAGAGTTCTACTGAGAATGGAACGAGTTCATTGCCTCAATCCTTCCTCCTATATCCGGGCTTGAAACAAGCAGGCTACTTTTGTAAAAAAAAAAACTCGAATTACGAGATCTGTTGTATCTGACAATAAAGTCACAGGTGAATATCAATATCAAAATAATGATCCAAATGTAGAAACAAACCCTCGCATCGAATGGTACAGTTTCAAAGATCAGTCATACCCATTTGACTGTTGCTATTGAAATTTCTAAAGCCGATCTCAACTTAAATTTTGGGTATAACCTCGTTCCAAAAGTAACTTTTTCTCAGCGAATAATCGACAATTTTGAAATCCAGTGACAGAGTAGGCATTGTTGAAATATTTTCCGGATACAAGCTACCTTATCATCTACGACCTTACCGACCGTAACGAATTTCTATCATCCCTTTGCAAATGACCGCACACCTGATTTGGTAATCTTACATAATTTAGACAATACACTTCAAAATAAATTATAGGGTATAAATAATCAGCAATTATTGTAGTTTCAAGAATAGCAATACAAAGAGATTTAACAATGTTTTTCAGAACTTTACACGCTCATACGGCTTCATCAATGATGAAAATTTACTACGTTTGCAAAAATGTCAGTAAAGGCAAGGCAATGACGCTCAGAATGCTTTACGCCAAGATTCACAGCGAATCATCGCTAAAAGTAAATAAAATAGATTCATAAGTACCATTCGCGGTGGCAGCTCAGAATCTCAATCTAGTAGTTTACACATTTAGTTTAGTTTACATTTACAGAGTGTGAAACTTTTACAAGACTTAGTTAAAAGGCTTTCACTCCATTAAGGCTAAACGCCGCCGTAACTTTTCTTCGTTTCATAGTTTCCATCGAGAGTCTTCAGCTACAGGTGAGGGTAAATATTTAATTTGTACCGGTTGTGAAGAAAATTATAATACCGTTGAGCATTGCGCTAAGCTTCAGGCGATGGATCTAAACAATAGATGGACTCTGAATAAACGCGGGTTGGAAGCGGGAGGGAGCTTAACCTTAACAGATTAACTTGTTAGGCGGACCGCTGTGGATTGGGAGTTAATCCCATAAATTTGATCTTGTCCTCTTTTCCAGGAAATTTAAAATTCCAAATTCAGACCCTCCTTCAATAAACGGTACCAGTTAAGTGTTTTCTGATACAGCAAAAAACCTGGAAAGAAAGAGTAAAGAAAGCCACAGTAGCTTAATTCTCTTGCAAGTAAGCAATTGGAAACAATCTCGAATAATCCACTGGCTACAAATCTCGGTCATAAGACCGATACTCACTTATGGTGTGTTTGTCTGGTAGACGGCCTTAGACATTGCAGTCAACTGCAAAAAACTAAGCAGAATCCTAAGAACAGCATATCTATGCATAAGCGGTGCTCTACGCTCCACTTCCTCCGGGGCGCTAGAAATTCTGTTTCACTTGACACTCATCGACATCTTCAGCAGGCAAGTAGCTGCAACTGCAGCTATTCTCCTTAATGCGACTAAACAGTGGACAAATAATTTATTTGGCCACTCTAATATTGTAATCTTAATGTATTAGGAATCCGATTTGACAAAGTCTTTCATGCGAGCTTTCCCTCTAAATCCTTCTGCAAGGAAGATGCTTTCATGGAGAACAAGTCTATCCATTTCTATACAGATGGATCTAAGACCGATCGCGGGGTTGGTGGAGGTGTTTTCTCAGATAAGCTAATTCTAAACCTCTTCTTCCGTCTACGAAATCACTGTAGCGTGTTCCAGGCGGAAATTTTGGTGATTATGGAAGCTCTGTCCTGGCTGACGAAAAACGTGATATCCGATATCCTTGGGATATCCACCCCTGAATGCCGATCATCTCCTACGGAGATGGCAGGTCATTTCAACCTTCACCTTTGGTGCCGGGGCACAGAGACATTCCAGAGAATTGTAGGGCCGACGGACTGGCCAAAATTGGAACCACTCTACGTATTCGACGGGAAAAGGGTAGCATAGGTAAACCAATCACTAAGAACAAGTTATTATTTAAGCTGGATGCTAATAAAAAAAGAGACCTTAGATCGACCGGTGGGCCAATATGTCTAGCGACTAAACAGATTTGGCCAAAGCTGGATTTGAATCGCTCTAAGAGTCTAATTCTTCTAAATTAAAGGAAACATCTCAGCACCACCATAGGTGTCATCCCTGGACACTGCTTTAAGGGCAAGCATGCAAGAAGGCTTGACGCTTTTACAAACGACTTGTGAAAGAAGTTGCATGGAGGAGGAAGAAGAGAAGACAATCCTCCAGATTGTCTTCTTCTCCCAGAGAAAAAAATTCCAGCTAGGAGCTTTCTTCTACAATGGCTTAAACAATCTAAAGAATATATACGTTAATAGTTTCCCACGCTTCATCATAAGCTCCAATTGGTTCCATGAGTAAGAGTATCATAGATCCACGCGACAGCACAACGGACCAATAGGCCTATGTGGATTGGTTTTCCGACCGCCAATCTAACCTAACCTAAACTAACCTGATTAAACGCAATTTGTTTTGCAAGACTTGTCTGAGATTTTACCGCAAGCGTAAATGTAAGGTCGAAACTAAGTGTAACGTCCACAGCTTTCTTCACAAATATGATTCTTCTAGCTAACCTAGATCGCAGCCAAGTAGAATGCAATCACCAGCTTCACTCAAATCAGACACGCAGACTTCAAGCAATGAACTTTCACGACAAGACAACGTTATTCATCTTCAAGGAAATAGTGGTCTGCTCTTCAAGATAATACCTATTATGGTATTCAACAAAGGAATTCAAGTCAAAATATTTGTGCTGCTAGATAATGGTTCAAATGTAACTTTAATGGATGAACAGGACAATAAAGACTTTTTGCCTCAAATGGACCTCTTACAAACATTGCTTGAACCTAGGTTCGATGGAAGTCAACATTCACGTGTCCGCCTTCTTTCATTATAAGAAGCAAGACTTGGTACAAGCTCATCTTGAAGAAATGCAAAAATGGTTTCATTACCTTAAAGGTCTTCCTTTAAAGTCTTAAAAAAAGTGCGATCAAAATTATTGATCACTTTGGATAATTGTAAGCCTTCATATGCTCAAAGGATTCGGAAGGCAAAATCTGATCAACCTTCAGCTATAAAGATGCGATAAGGATGAACGATTTTTGGAAATTGTGGAGCCTTAAAACACTTAAGTAGAGGAGGCTTCAATTTTCACACCTGGGAATGTATTTCTACAGGTGATGCAAAGCCTGGTCAGTTGATAAAAGGGTATAAAGCGATCAAAAGCATTAATGCAAAGGCTATAATGCATTTGTTGAAGGAGAAATTTTCGGTTCCATCGCTATGAAAAAGCGAGTATGACACACTACATGACAGCAGCTAAACAGAGACTACTATGCCTAGAAAGAAAGCTTAAAACAGATAAACTTTTAGAGGCAATCATTCAAAATCATATCGATAGTTATGGCATTATTATATGTTGTTATGTTATGTTGTGGTTAGGTGAGAAATCTTCATAGACACTATAAGCCCGGTGCTAAAAAACACCACCCTTATGCAGACTACGACTGAGTTCACACTCAACAAGCATTTCTTCTTTCGCGTTTTATTTTGCTTTGATAAGATATTTTGCAGCCGATTTTCCATTGAAGTTTCCTACGTACTTTTAAAATTAAGCGCTGCTGATCACCGCGCTAGATCGATAGGCTTAGTCATTTTCAGACGGCGCAGAAATGTCCTTGTAGTCGTTTTGTGTTTTCGCGCAATCATTTTCATTTCGTTCTGAACGTTTTCGACTCCTACGTCTCTGTGGATATCATCGTATCTAATGTACCATGGTGCATTAACAAACCCTCGGAGAACTTTGTTTTGGAATGTCTGTAAGACGTTAACGTTAATAATTTTGGTACAACCCCAAAGCTGTATACTATATGTCCACACCGGTTTTAACACCTCCTTATATAGCAGCAATTTGTTTTCTAAACTGAGCTTGGAATACTTTCCAAGACTCCAGCACATGTCCCTATACTTAATCTGAAACTCTTCACGTTTTTCCTTAACGTGTGCTCTCCATTTAAGTTTAGCGTCGAGTGTCATACAAAGATATTTGGCCTCGTTCGCGAAAGGAATTCTTACTGCGTTGATAGACACAGATAGATTGTCAGTTTTCTGTGAAGTTCACATGGATAGACTTGTTTTTATTAACCGCGATTCGCCAAGTCTTTGTCTAATTTTTAATCGGTGTAAGGGCGCGTTGTAACTTAGCAGTTGCTTCTTCGACGGTTTTAGCTGTTACCGTTTGCTATATGTCGCGGTAAAATAGCAAATATAGCAGAGGACCAGGTACACTTCCTTGCGGCACTCCCGCCTTTATTGTCTTAAATTTGAAATATTCGTTTCCGTGTCTGACACGGAAGAGTCGGTCATCTAGGTATGAATTCAAAACATGAGACAATTGCTCGGGTAGGACTCGATAGGAGGAGCGAAATTAGTCTGTATAACTTGACTTCAGTCAGCGGTTTACCGGGTTTCGGGACCATTATAACTTCGACAACTTTCCACTGATGCGGTACTTGCTCTAGTCTTATGGTGGCATTTATAAGATAGAGAAGCAAACCTTTTTTCGGTATCGCTTAGAGTATCTCAAGTTATATCAAGTTAGATTTTTCTTTATCTTCTTTCGCCCAGTCATCCTAGCTTCTTCTTATTGCCGAAACGTGTATTTTGGGCTTTTGAAGACTTTTAACGGCTCCCCATATGGAGTAATTGGTATCTTTTGTCGTTGTGAGGCTTCTAGGTAGTTACTAACGCCTTGGTTATTGAAGTTCTTGATCGAATCTTTCAACAAGTTGCAGATCCTATTAAAGGACGTTTTATGTTGTTAAGTCCGAGTTTCATGCCACTTTTTCCTCGCTTTTCGTGTCTTCCTTATCAATTCCCTGATTTAGGGGCGGGTATCTTATGCCGATACTAGCAACTTTGTTTGATTCGCGCTAAGTGTTATTAGAGGCCGCCTGCTGTATGACTTCAACAAACCGTTCAACTTTTTTTTCAAGTTGATAACGCGTTCTAAGTGGTACTTTTAACTCAGTATTTTTGACAACCTCTATTCGGAAATTCAGTTTTTTTGTTGGATAATCTGGGTGGTCTTCGTTTCTTAACCAATTATTCGCACAATGAAAGGATAATTGGAAAATGATCAGAGGAGAGATCGAAACTTTCTTCAACTTTGACGTAACTACCGTTTACTCCTTTTCCGGTAAAGAAGTCTATCAGATTGGATGCTTAGGCAACATCCGAGGGATGGTACGCCGGGCTTCAAAAAGTGTGCTTCGTACTAAGGTCGCCACCAATAATAAAGATTGGTCCAAGAGAGTCCAAATAGGATATTTTGCAGCGCGATTAGCTATAGATTGAGGATATACTAAAAGAGAAATTTTTATTTTTAGCTCACACCGTGGTCATTTGAAATTTGTCAAGTTCAATTTGTGCTTGCAAAGAGTGTTCAATGCAGTCTTTTATAAATAGAGGTGACCTGCCTCTTGCGTTTCCCGATGGATGATGAGCGTGGTAGTCGCGATAACCTTTTAGTTTCACGCGTGATTTCCCCTAAATAAAAATATTAAGTTCATTAAGCCTTTCCTTTAGGCTTAGCATCGCACTGAAGAATATTGAGCTTCTTTGTCGTGATTGGTTACACAGATCTATTTTAAGGAAGAGAAGCCGTTCGACTTTTATCTTATTTATTTTAGACAGTTTTTCTTGCTTCTCGAAGATTACTGAGAAAGCATTTGAGGCAGGATCAGGTGATTCACAGTTGGTCGTATTTGCTTGCGCCGCTGTTTGCGTGATGGTGATTTAATCGGCCATCACGGCGTTTGCTATCTTTGCCTTCTTTAAAGGCTTTGGGGTTGGACCGCTGTTATGATTTCTCGTGATTTCGCAGCCTTGATGCATATCGCTGGGGACTCTTGTGCGGCAATGCACTCTTGCGTCAAATGTTTTGCTGCGCATTTCACACAATGAGGCTCCTTCTGGCAGTAGGCCTGAGTATGGCTGAATCTTTGACAACGTGTACATTGGGGAATCAGCCTGGAGTTTATTCGAGGAGGTAAAATTTTGACAACATGTCCCAAAATTTAATTCATAGAATAAATTTTTTTTAGGCGTTCGGTTTTGTCGAAAGTTAGCATAAAAAAGGGGAGACCGCGTCTTGTAATCGTCCTCTCGCCTTCAACACCGTTGAAAGTCAAGTACAATGTTTTATTTAGGGCAAGATGCACGTAAGACTCTAGCTACCAAGCGTGTGGGTCTTTCCGCTTTATTTTCGTACGTATGCCGTTGGACAGTCTCGGCATTTAATTTTCCGAAAGCGAACGATAATTGTCTGGATTAAGGACATTGACAGTACATGTATCGTTATTGCGGGATCTTACTCTGTAGTCGGTTGAACACAGTGATTTCAAGATAGTGTGCAACTTGTTATAGTCCGAGATTCCAATGACGTTTATTGGCGACGGCGGTCTTTGTTTGGGTTTCATTTTTCCTTTATTGACTTCAACAGTATTAGAGCTGGCTGGCGTCTCTTTTTGTACATTTTTCCAGCGATCCGCGTCTTAGAGATCTCATTACCCTTGAGCTTTTTTTGAAGGGGCCCTGCAGAACTTATTTAATTCACATGAGTAGCAGAGAAAGGGTAGTCCATCTGTTTAGAGAGACGGCTGATCCAGAGGTCGCCAAGTATCCGGATGGTCCGTTAGAGATTGGGCTATTTTTTATACTGGGCCCCCAACCTGGTCGATTCTGGCACGGGTTGCTTAACACCTTAATCCAACCCAGTGGATTTTAAGGCCCCTCTTACGACGGGTATGCCTACCTCGGGTATATTCTAGCCCCTAACCCGAAGGGGAAAATATGTCAACAGAAGGATGTATCTGCCACTGCTTTCAAGAGCCTTGTTTAAATTTCGCCAACAGAAATTTTCCATTTGTGTATCATTAAAGAAATAATGTTTTTAGGTATCTATAAATGGAATCGACCAACACTCTCATAGGTTTTTGTAGAGTAATCAAATTACCAAGAAAATCGAGGACTATTTGATGCTACCTGCTACCTGCTACCAGTTACCTGCTACCAGCTACCTGCTACCTGCTACCTGCTACCTGCTACCTGCTACCTGCTACCTGCTGACATTTGGGGCTACCTGCTCGCCTTATTACGCACAATACCATATATCAAAAATAAAAATTCAATGGAATTTATGTCACAGTACCCCCGAGCAACAAAGGCTTTTACAATCATTACCTTGACGATTAACTCCCCAGCTTTCCTTCGAAGCAGGAGGCTATAGATGTTACAAACAACATCAAATATATACAATACATGCACTAGGCAACTTCGAAATTAGAAATTTTATTAGCAATTCCCTAAAAATCCTTAAGACGGTCACCACAAGAAAACCCATTTCATGGAAAATGGTTAAACAACGAATTGCGGGACAGTTGGCGAACGTTTTTTGGAATGTGAGGGCGCCCATCAGATGATTACTTTTCTATTAGCGCCAAAGCAAAACTCTGGGATGCTTTCAGGATGCCAACACTCACTAACCAAAGGACAGGTCTTCAATTTTTATTCATTGGGACTAATAGGCCCCAGTGTGAATGTGTCCTTGTCTGTTCCAAAACAAAAGTAGCACCACTAAGACCTACTTTCGATCCTCGCATGGAACAAGAAGCCGCAGTCCTAGGTATACAGATAGGCAAAATAATTTTCGATAGTCACGTTTCCAATGGTCCAATTTAGTAACGGTCCTTTTCTGGAACAAAAATGGCAGCAAAAAACTACGGCAGTATGTATCATTTAAGATAGTAAAAATCCTAGAAGGATCGAATGCCTCTGAATTGAAAAATGGCTTAAAGAATACTTACCAAGTTTAGGCCGAAGAACAAATTATATATAATTATAGGAAACTAAAAATGTGTTTTTGTGCCGTCTGAAAGGAACCTCTAAGAGTCAACTTAGAGTCTAGACATTCCTCTAAGTAATACCCTTAAAACCCTTGTCTATGGTCATCTCTTCAACCGATGAAATGTTAGCCCTACGATAGGAAATCAAGGTGGTGATATCAAGCAGCAGCTGATTATGAACTTTTTTTTATTGTCAGTCGACGATACTCGTATGTAGAAGTTCTGAGGTTACATTCACACCAGAACCATGCCTGATTAAAGAGTTCGCTGATATTACTTAATTGGTTTGCCTTGCATTCACTTCTTACGTCATTTTAAGCAGCTGAAGAAAGGTTGTAAAGAACTTTATGGGAATCTAATGGACCTATGTACCATTCAGTTTTGTTTAGGGATTCAACCATGGATTATGGAGACGCGTTCGTGAGATTGCCTCTTTTGGTTCACACGGCAACAATTGTCTCCAGAAGCAAAGAGGGCTTGCTTCAACTGCTGGGGTTCAAATTCGAGTGTTCTTGTATCTGAATCATGCGCTGAAGTCATTATAGTAGATCCCACCGATAACTTAGATAAACCTTTTGTGCTAGTAACCCTGGTCTTATCACCTGAAAATGATACAAATTTTCCCACAAACGCAATTGCTGTGTCCACAGACAGAAAGGAAGTATCGAATTATGATCTTTCAAGAGTTTCTGATGTAAAATGACATTAATGTGTATCATGATCGTGCCTCGCATTTCTTTTCATTTGCTTACTCGCCATTGTCGAGATGATAGAGGTACATAACTGATAGATTTTTATCATCCGGTCATAGTCTTTGCCTGCAGAGTACTGTGGGCCCGATGGTCACTGTAGTTTAAATGATAGAAACAGGACCATCGAGTTACATTGCTAAAAATAGTGATATTTCAGCACCATTCCCTGTGAGGTTTTTTGCGTCGATATCACCATCAGAATCGGGATCAAAAAAATTTCATAGTTTCCTCCCATTCTAAAATTGATGGGAAATTATTATTCACAAAGGCAATATCTAGCATTGACATCATTTCAAACGATAACAGAAACCCTTAACCTTCTAGTAACTACCATGTCTTTGCTCATCACCAAAGAACTTCAACTTCTTTCAGATAAAACATGAAACTCTAATTTTTATTTTACATTTCTATCTAACAAATTTATCATTGATTTCCCTGTAAAACATTGTGTGATAAAAAATCTGTGATTTTGATCGATAAAGGAAACTCAAGTAAAACACTAATTTACTGATAGTGTTTGAAAGCATTACCTTCAGAGACTCATATTGTTGCCATTAAGACTTCTAAGTGTCCTTCACAAAGAGCCGCTCTTCTTGTACAACACGAAAATGAACACAATTATGCGTGTACGTGATAAAACCACACCCATCACATCTAGATGTCATTTTTATTATTCAGTGATTTTATATAAAAGATCAATGTCACGCAATTAGTAACGAGTTTCATAAAATTTTTAACAAAAGCGTACACTTTGGTAATAAGAAAGAATTGAATAGAATTCACATTTGTATAGCGAAAGGATAAAAGACAATGAGAGGTAGTGAATGTGTGAAACTTTGATAATGTGTTGAATGTTGTGCGGTATTTTATTGTTATAATCCCCATCAAATGTAAATAGTACCTCTGTGCATTGTGTATGCAAATATTTGTGTTGCTTTGATTAGATTTGTTTTAGCCATCATGTAACTTAACTGTCATGTGTTTATTTTCCAGTTGTCATTTTGACAGTAGTCTTAGCCTCTTTACTCAGTGTTGACGCTAAACAATCAAAGGGAACTCAACGGGTGAGTGCAGATTATTTTGAGTCAGAAGATTGAAGCAAATGTTTACAAAATTGTAAACCTTTACAGGATGTATGTGCCGGTCTGTCGGATGGACAATTTGTGGCTGACGGTGCATCATGTTCAAAGTTTTTCGTGTGCTACAACGGAACTGCTGTGAGCCAAAGGTGTAAGAGAGGCAGCTACTTTAACGAGACAGATTTACTTTGCTTACCAGATACGAATAATATTTGCCCAGTAGTAGAATGTGATGTAGATGGACAACTTGGTCCTCATGAAAGCAATTGTTCCTCATTTTATATTTGTTATGATGGCAAACTAGTGGAACAAAACTGTGATGTCGGCAGCTATTTCGACGAACAAAACTTGTACTGCATACCGGATACGAATAATGTTTGCGTACAGCCAGAATGTAGCAACGATGAAGATATTATTGCTCATCCGACAAATTGCAATCTGTTTTACGTCTGCTTTGAGGGCAAGCTTTATGAACAAAGTTGTGGCCCAGGAAGTTATTTTGATGAGACTAATCGTTATTGCTTACCAGACAGCGATAACATTTGCCCTCAACCACAATGTAATAGAAATGGTACGTTTAGTCCGCATCCTACGAATTGTGCATTGTTTTATGTGTGCTATGATGGACTACTTATTGAACAAACTTGTGGAAACGGCAGCTATTTCAATAAAACGGACTTAAGCTGCTTCCCCGATACCGATAATATTTGCTGGACAGACATACCTTCACCGGAACCATGTACCTGCATTGGGGGATATACCGATCGTGAGTTTGTAGCAAGTCCAGATAGTTGTTATTCGTATTATGTATGCAGCAATGGGGAGCTTGTGGAACAAAATTGTGGTTACGGAAACTATTTTGACAATACTACAAGACGATGCGAAAGAGACGAAAATAGTATCTGCTGGCCTCTTTCTAATTCCTGTCCTGGAGGATATGAAGAAGGAGAAAAGATTAGAAACAATGACAGCTGTTATTCATATTTCCTTTGCAGTGAAGGACAGTTGGTGGCACAAAGCTGCGGAGTTGGATACTACTTTGATAACTGTTCTAAGACCTGTCAATATGATACAGATGGAATTTGCTGGCCAACTGCTCCGACCTCTGTTCCTGTACCGTGTGAGTGTCCAGGAGGTTATAAGGAAGGTGATCTGATAGGAAACAACGATAGCTGCTCTTCATATTTTATATGCAGTCAAGGAGAACTAGTCGCAAAAAGCTGTGGAACTGGAAACTACTTTGATAATGATAATAAAGCTTGTATTCCTGATTCAAATGGAATTTGTTGGCCAACATCTACAACACCCGCTGCAGTACCTTTCCAATGTGCCGGAGGTTACAAGGAAGGTGATTTGATAGGAAACAGCGATAGCTGCTCTTCATATTTTATATGCAGTCAAGGAGAACTAGTCGCAAAAAGCTGTGGAACTGGAAACTACTTTGATAACGATAATAAAGCCTGTGTTCCTGATTTAAATGGAATTTGCTGGCAAACATCAACAACACCGGCTGCAGTACCTTGCCAATGTGCTGGAGGTTACAATGAAGGTGATCTAATAGTAAATAACGACAACTGCTCTTCATACTTTATTTGCACCCAAGGAGAATTGGTTGAGGGCAATTGTGGAAGTGGATATTATTTCGACAGCAGTAGTAAGACTTGTTTGCGGGACGAAAACGGATTTTGTTGGACAACACCTAAGCCGCTTCAATGTCCTGGAGGGTATAAAGAAGGTGATTTAGTGCCAAATTATGACAACTGTTCTTCGTATTACATTTGCATTTCGGCAGATTTGGTCGCTTATAGCTGTGGAGTTGACAACTATTTCGATGTGCTATCAAAAAATTGTGTTTTAGATATAAATAACGTGTGTAGGAATTCAACATGTCCTGGTAGTTACAAGGACGGTGAACTAATTCCATACCCAGACAGTTGTTACAAATACTACGTGTGTTACCAGGGAGAGCTTATTGAGCAGTTTTGCAAAGAAGGAAATTACTTTGATTCCGCAACCGGAA
Source organism: Volucella inanis (assembly GCA_907269105.1). Taxonomy (NCBI): domain Eukaryota; kingdom Metazoa; phylum Arthropoda; class Insecta; order Diptera; family Syrphidae; genus Volucella; species Volucella inanis. Next base: position 24,111,576 of record OU026154.1, on the reverse strand, counting down.
CCTGTGTTAGTGATACAACCAGCATATGCTGGCCAGATGCAACGTCTTCATCGTCCACGTCAACAGTTACCACATCCACAGCTTCTACATTAACCCCGAAACCTACAACTCCAACACAAACAACTTTCACATCGACTTCGTCTACTTCTCAATTGACACCTAAATGTCCAGGTGGCTATGATAACGGTGAATTCATTCCAGATCCAAAGAATTGTTACAAGTACAATATTTGCTTCAAAGGCGAACTTATTCAAGGAGTTTGTGAATACGGAACCTACTTTGACCCTGCATCTCAGAACTGTGTGTCTGATATAAATAATGAGTGTTGGCCGCCTACATCGCCATCATCGACATCTGCCGCATCAGCACCAGAAGCTACCACAACGACAGTTTCCACATCAACACCTACAGCACCAACACCAAAACCTACAGCACCAACACCAGCACCAACTTCTACGACACCAGAAGCACCATGTATATGCCCTGGTGGCTACAAAGAAGGCGATTTCGTTCCGTATCCAAACAGCTGCTATAAGTTTTATATCTGCTACCACGGACAGCTGCTTGAGCACTCTTGTAAGGAAGGAAATTATTTTAATGCTACAAACGCAGCGTGCGTAAAAGATACAACTGGCGAATGTTGGCCGATATCACCTTCTTCAGTAAGGCCAACATCATCTACACCAGAAGCTACCACACCCACAGCTTCTACACAAACACCAAAACAGACAACGCCAACGCCAAAACCAACCTCTCCAACACCTACAACTTTAACACCAACATCAAAACCTACAACACCAAAACCTACAACACCAACTGCTTCGACACCAGAAGCACCATGTAAATGCCCTGGTGGCTACGAAGAGGGCGATTTCGTTCCGTATCCAAACAGCTGTTATAAGTTTTATATCTGCTACCAGGGACAGCTGCTTGAGCAATCTTGTAAGGAGGGAAATTATTTTGATGCTACAAACGCAGCGTGCCTAGAAGATACAACTGGCAAATGTTGGCCGATATCACCTTCTTCAGTAACGCCAACATCATCTACACCAGAAGCTACCACACCCACAGTTTCCACACAAACACCAAAACCTACAACACTAACTCCAAAACCAACAACGCAAACACCAAAACCAACAACGCCAACACCAGAACCCACAACACCAACAACAAAACTTACAACACCAACACCAAAAACGACAAAACCAACACCTACAGCACTAACGCCTACAACATTAACACCAACTTCACCAACAACTTTGACGTCTCAAGCACCATGTAAATGCCCTGGTGGCTACGAAGAAGGCGATTTCGTTCCGTATCCAAACAGCTGTTATAAGTTTTATATCTGCTACCAGGGACAGCTGCTTGAGCAATCTTGTAAGGAGGGAAATTATTTTGATGCTACAAACGCAGTGTGCCTAGAAGATACAACTGGCAAATGTTGGCCGATATCACCTTCTTCAGTAACGCCAACATCATCTACACCAGAAGCTACCGCACCCACAGTTTCTACACAAACACCAAAACCTACAACATTAACACCAAAGCCAGCAACACAAACACCAAAACCAACAACGCCAACACCAGAACCCACAACACCAACAACAAAACTTACAACACCAACACCAAAAACTACAAAACCAACCTCTACAGCACTGACGCCTACAACATTAACACCAACTTCACCAACAACTTTGACGTCTCAAGCACCATGTACATGTCCTGGTGGCTACGAAGAAGGCGATTTCGTTCCGTATCCAAACAGCTGTTATAAGTTTTACATCTGCTATCAAGGACAGCTGCTTGAGCAATCTTGTAAGGAGGGAAATTATTTTGATGCTACAAACGCAGTGTGCCTAGAAGATACAACTGGCAAATGTTGGCCGATATCACCTTCTTCAGTAACGCCAACATCATCTACACCAGAAGCTACCACACTCACAGTTTCTACACAAACACCAAAACCTACAACATTAACTCCAAAAACAACAACGCAAACACCTACACCTACAACACCAACACCTTCAACACCAACACCAACACCTACAACACCATCACTTACTACACCATCGCCTACAACACCAACACCCACTACACCAACACCTTCAACACCAACAACTACAACACCAACATCTACAACACCATCACCTACACCTGCAACACCAACATCTACAGCACCAACACCTACAACACCAACACCTACAACACCAACACCTACAACACCAACACCTACAACACCAACACCTACAACACCAACACCTACAACACCAACACCTACAACACCAACAGCTTCGACGCCTCAAGCACCATGTACATGCACTGGTGGCTACGAAGATGGCGATTTCGTTCCGAATCCAAACAGCTGTTATAAATTTTATATCTGTTACCAGGGACAACTGTTTGAACAATCTTGTAAGGAGGGAAATTACTTTGATGATAGAACGAGAAGCTGTGCTCGGGATACTACTGGTATATGTTGGCCGTTGTCAACATCATCTTCAGCAGCAACACCAACCACCCCAACGGGTTCATGTCCTGGCGGATACGAGGATGGTCAATTTATTTCAAACTCAAACAGCTGTTACATGTTTTACGTCTGTCACCACGGCGAACTTGTAGATGCATCGTGTGGTTACGGCAACTATTATGACAACACAACCCACAGTTGCGTTTTAGATTCGGATGGTGTGTGCTGGTCAAAGAGTACATCTTCTTCAACAACACAATCTTCAGCCGAAGGGTCATGTCCAGGCGGTTACGCAAATGGTGAACTCATACCACATCCAGATACTTGCCACCTGTTTAGCATTTGCTCCGACGGTAAATTAACTGAACTATCGTGTGGGCCAGGAAATTACTTCGACAATGTTACACGAGCTTGCACTCCAGATAAAACAGGCTTTTGCTGGCCGGAGCAGAGTAAGTGCTCAAATGGATTACACGAAGGACAGTTAACAGCAAATCCGTCGGCGTGCTATCTATATTTCTTCTGCACTGACAAAGTATTATTGGAAGGGGACTGTGGTACTGGAAACTATTTTAACAATGATACCAAGAGTTGCGAACGTGATACTGAAAACAGCTGTTGGCCAGCTACACCCACACCTTCACAAGAGCCAGCACCCTGTGAATGCTTAAATGGACTACAAGAAGGTCAGTTGGCGACGAATCCTTCAGCGTGTCATTTGTACTTAGTCTGCATTGGCGGAAAATTAGTGGAAGGCAGTTGTGGTACTGGAAACTATTTCAACAATGATACAAAGAGTTGCGAACGTGATACTAAAAACAGCTGTTGGCCAGCTACACCCACACCTTCACCAGAAACCACACCCTGTGAATGCTTAAATGGACTACAGGAAGGTCAGTTGACGACGAATCCTTCAGCGTGTTATAAGTACTTAGTTTGCAGTGGTGGAAAATTAGTGGAAGGCAATTGTGGTACTGGAAACTATTTCAACAATGATACCAAGGAATGCGAACATGATACTGAAAACGTCTGTTGGCCAGCTACAACCACAACTTCACCAGAGCCTAAACCTTGTGAATGTTTAAATGGACTACAGGAAGGTCAGTTAACGACGAATCCTTCAGCGTGTTATAAGTATTTAGTCTGCATTGGTGGAAAATTAGTGGAAGGCAATTGTGGTACTGGAAACTATTTCAACAATGATACCAAGGAATGCGAACATGATACTGAAAACGTCTGTTGGCCAGCTACAACCACAACTTCACCAGAGCCTGCACCCTGTGAATGCTTAAATGGACTACAGGAAGGTCAGTTGACGATGAATCCTTCAGCGTGTTATAAGTATTTAGTCTGCATTGGTGGAAAATTAGTGGAAGGCAATTGTGGTACTGGAAACTATTTCAACAATGATACCAAGGAATGCGAACATGATACTGAAAACGTCTGTTGGCCAGCTACAACCACAACTTCACCAGAGCCTAAACCTTGTGAATGTTTAAATGGACTACAGGAAGGTCAGTTAACGACGAATCCTTCAGCGTGTTATAAGTATTTAGTCTGCATTGGTGGAAAATTAGTGGAAGGCAATTGTGGTACTGGAAACTATTTCAACAATGATACCAAGGAATGCAAACATGATACTGAAAACGTCTGTTGGCCAGCTACAACCACAACTTCACCAGAGCCTGCACCCTGTGAATGCTTAAATGGACTACAGGAAGGTCAGTTAACGACGAATCCTTCAGCGTGTTATAAGTATTTAGTCTGCATTGGTGGAAAATTAGTGGAAGGCAATTGTGGTACTGGAAACTATTTCAACAATGATACCAAGGAATGCGAACATGATACTGAAAACGTCTGTTGGCCAGCTACACCCACACCTTCACCAGAGCCCGCACCCTGTGAATGCTTAAATGGACTACAGGAAGGTCAGTTGGCGACGAATCCTTCAGCGTGTCATTTGTACTTAGTCTGCATTGGCGGAAAATTAGTGGAAGGCAGTTGTGGTACTGGAAACTATTTCAACAACGATACAAAGAGTTGCGAACGTGATACTGAAAACAGCTGTTGGCCAGCTACACCCAAACCTTCACCAGAAACCACACCCTGTGAATGCTTAAATGGACTACAGGAAGGTCAGTTGACAACGAATCCTTCAGCGTGTTATATGTACTTAGTTTGCATTGGCGGAAAATTAGTAGAAGGCAATTGTGGTACTGGAAACTATTTCAACAATGATACCATGGGTTGCGAACGTGATACTGAAAATAACTGTTGGCCACCTACACCCACAACTTCACCAGAGCCCGCACCCTGTGAATGCTTAAATGGACTACAGGAAGGTCAGTTGACGACGAATCCTTCAGCGTGTTATAAGTACTTGGTCTGCATTGGAGGAAAATTAGTGGAAGGCAATTGTGGTACTGGAAACTATTTCAACAATGGAACTAAGTCTTGCGAACCTGATACTGAAAATTCCTGTTGGCCGGTTAAACCTCAACCGTCACCCGAGCCTACGCCTTGCGAGTGTTCAAATGGGCTACAAGAAGGCCAGTTAACCGCACATCCCTCATCATGCTATTTGTATCACATTTGCACGAGTGGAGAATTGATTGAAGGTAACTGTGGAACTGGAAACTATTTCAATAACTATTCGAATATATGTGAACCTGATGTGGGAGGCTGTTGTTGGCCAAAAGAAACACAATGTCCTGGTGGCTATGCGTATGGAGCATTCGTTCCCAATGAGCAATGTGACAAATTTTCTATTTGCTATGAAGGCAGTCTTATAGAACAAGAATGCGGAGTCGGCTATTTCTTCGATGTAGACAATAATTACTGCACACGCGATATAAATGGAACATGCTGGACCATTGAAACTTCGAACAATACATGCGAAGGTGTTGCAGATGGCACGATCTTGCCCAATGAGGCAGCCTGCAATAGATTCTTTGTTTGTTATAATAATACCAAAGTCCCACAAGATTGTGGTATCGGAAATCTATTCAATAGAGCGACACAATCTTGTACTCGTGACACTCTTAACACATGCTGGAAAAAGATACCCAACATTTGTGCCAACAAAACAACAGGAACATTCGTGGCAAATCCATCAAACTGTCAAGAGTTCTATGTATGTCATAATAATCGTGCAGTACTTCAACAATGTGGAGATAGCAGTTGGTTTAATCCAAGTCGATCAGTATGTCAACCTGATTACAACGGTACTTGCATCAATGTTTGCTTAGGTACCAAAGGCGATATTCAACTACCACACCCAAACTGTAATCAATTTTATGAATGTTCAAATGGGCGGACCATAGGTGTTGGAACTTGTCCGTACAATATAAACTTTGATGCAAATTTGCGCATTTGTCGCGCAGCTGCAGTTTGTGAAACATCCTTATGTTCCAATTCGTTAAATGGAGTCGTTTATCCAGTTTACCATGATAAAACAAAATTCTATTCATGTTACAATTTCATGCCAATAAAATTGAACTGTCCTGATGGCACCTCATTTGATGCGGATCGTTTAATCTGCATTCCGGATACTGGTGTAAGTACTTTAGTAGAAAAAAATCCCTTACTACTTACAAGTATATTATAATATATAATCATCTGTCAAATTCTAGCGTTGCATTGGAAAGAAGAATGGTTATACCGTAGGCTCACCCCAAAATCCAAATGCATACTACGTATGTAGAGACAACATGGCCGTTTTTGCTCAATGTCCATCATATGCCATCTTCGATGAGAAAAAGGGTGTTTGTGTACACGCTCATCGTAAGCGTGTCGCTAATAATGTAATTCACAATTTATTAAAGAAAAGAAAATTAAACAAAAAAAAAATAAAAAATTATTTTAGATATGTTCCGCTGAACCTAATGGTGTTATGATACCAGGAGATGCTTGCAATAAATACCACCTTTGTCTTGACAATGAAGTCATTGAGCAAAACTGTGGAGCATATTCATCCTTCAATCGAAAACTCGGTCATTGTATATTCAACTTGACATGTATCGATAAAAGTGGAGTAAGTAACTAATTGTAGATTACAGGATAGATTTATTTAGGAAATTTCCTGTTTTAGATGTGTACTCAATCCAGTGACCTCGAGAAATTCCCAGATGCTAGATTCGAAAATTCATTTTGGAGATGCAAGCAAGGTCTAGCAACAATAGAAAAGTGTCCCAAGAATTTAATATTTAGTTATGATCTTGGCTATTGTGTACCAAAAGAAATGACCATGACTGACGACGAATTGGAAGAGGTATCCTTAAAAAAATAAAAAATAAAATACAATCTAAAAAAACAAATAATATTTTATGGAAGCTACTCACATTTTTTTATTCTTATTACAGCTCTGCGATAATGTTCCCGACAATACAATGGCACCAGCTCTAGACTGTCGTAAATTCTTTATTTGCCGAAACAATATTGCTGTCCTACAGCAATGTGCAATTGATCAATATTTCGATGTGAAGACTGCATCTTGTCAGCCAGATGTTGAACGTAATTGCTGGATGCGCAGTGAGACATTAAGGAGAAGTTTCTTTCTAAAAACGGTAAATTTAAATAATAACCTCGAAGTTATCTCTTAAGAACACAAATTTATAATATGTGTGACAATTTTTATATCGTGTTTTACGCAATAAATGAAAACATATTTCCGGAAGCGAAATTCAGTATTTTTATTTTCATTTTGGTTGATATTTTTTTTATATTTACTTTATTTATTTATTTCCTATAAGCAAACTTTTTTTGAAAACCAAAAAAAAAATTATATATACTTTTTTAAGATATCAAAAATGAGCGTTAAAGTTTAATTGTCACCAGAATAGCAAGAGAGCATGTAAGAATATTGAATTTCGCCTGGAATTCAGGTTTTACCTTTCAACTGTATCTACCTGTCCAATATTAACAGATCGGTTATCCCAGTGACAGTGACGGTCATTGCATACAAATTCAAAAAACTGAATCCAAAATACATTTCCTGAAAATGTTTCATTTGCTCTCTTTTGTGCATTCATTTATCAGAGATTTCAGTTGTTCGATATCTGACAACAAAATTTTCACGTCACATCGTAAAATTCCAATTGCAATAAATTAGACCGCTCGACAAAGGTGTCGAGTATGGCAACTGTCACTAAGGCTATCATTTCCAGATATCTACAATAAATCTATTGAAATACCTAATCACAGTAGAATTTAAGCAAGTCCAGAGATAAGACTTGTAAGATAAGATTTGTATCTCTAATTGCTTTTAAAATCTGTTGATATAAGCGATAAATATTTCACCACTCAAAGTCGCCACTTCGATGATTGAAGTACAGGGAATCGCAGGTATATACGTATGTATTACTATCACCTTTACTTTTTTTGACAGGTTTGTTTCGAGGGTCAAATTCGTGCTCTTCCCGGTGATTGCATTCAATTTGAAAGATGTACTTACGGCATATGGGCAAGTGAATCATGCCCCAAAAACCACTTTTTCGATTTCAAAATCAACGCCTGTAATCAAGGAGATGCTAGAAACATGTGTCCACAAAAACGATCAGTAGAATGTTTTGATGAAATGCCTCTTCGTCCATCAGAAACTTCATGCAGTGATTACTATTTTTGCAAGGATAACAATTGGAAACTATTCAAATGTCCCATGGGACAATTTTTCAGTAGAGAATTAGCAAAATGTACGAATGATGCAAGTAGCTGCGCTCAGAATAAGCCCACAGATAATAATCCAGATTGCATTGCAAATGAAACGATAGCAAGCAATGTAAGTTGCTCGTTTTTTAATGTATGCCACGAAGGTGATTGGTGGTACCGATACTGTGAAGAAGGAACATATTTCAATAAATCCCAGGAAGCCTGTGTGCCTAATGATGGAACTTGTTTCATATTCGAACCTAGTCCTTGTAAAAATGGAACAGCTAAAAAGTCTGACTTTGATCCCTGCACTACATACCATCTTTGCGTAGATGGCAGTTGGATCATTCAACACTGTCCAAGTGGTCATCATTTCAATGAAACTCACAAAGCATGTATGCTTGACGATGAAGATAAAGAGTGTCAGAATAAGATTTACCCTCTCTGTGTTGAGGGAGATCGTCGTTTTCATCGATCAAACTGTAGAGCATTTGATATATGTTCGTTTGGTAAATGGTTAACAGGTAATTGTAGCAACGGGTTCTTCTACGATATAATGGCTAAAATGTGCATTGCCAATAGCGGTGAATGCTCTACAAATGGATTGCTACGACGTAACTGCATTGACAATACCTCACATCCGAATCGAAGAAATTGTAGCGAATTCTTTTACTGTTCTAAAAACGGATGGCATCTAGATAGCTGTCAAGAGGGTTTTCAGTACAACGAAACGATCGATAATTGTATATCAACTAACAATACATGTCTTGAAGATGATTTGCCATACTGGCCACGAGATAAATGTTTTGACCTTAAAAGTGGAACTTACATTCGTCACGAAACTGATTGTACCAAATACTACTTGTGTGTGGATGGTTTATCTGTAGAAGGTGAATGCAACTATGGAAAATTTTTTAATAATGAAAGCAAACGTTGTGAACTAAATAATGGAGTATGTCCGACCAAAAAATTACCCGAGGACAAAATCTGTGAGAACAAATCAAATGGCACTCAAATACAGAACCCTGCTAATTGTGCCACGTTTTATAAATGCATTGAAACAGTGCAGAAACTGTCATATTGTCCAACGGGCCAATATTTCAATTACGAAACAAGCGTCTGCGAGAACGACACTGGCATATGTAACAAACAACGTCCCTGTGATCACAATTCCGACGAGAATTTACCACATGAGACATATTGTAATGTCTATTATGTTTGCCAACGTGGTGTTGCCATTCCTGTGGCATGCGAAGAAGGTTACATATTTGATCAAGTATTGGGTATCTGCATTTTAGACATTGAGCACCGATGCATTGGAGGACTTTTAATTATCGATAAGGAATGCAAAAAAGTTGCAAATAATCAAATTGTTGCAGATCCCGAAGACTGCACCAAGTACGTAAAATGTTATAATGGACAAGCACATAAATTTGAGTGCCCCGTTGAGGAATTCTTCGACGTTAAACTAATGACATGCAGTGCTAGCAATGGATCTTGTATTTCTGGGAATGTGACATATGTACCTGACATATCTTCAACAGTCTCTAGTGTCACTCCTGATCCAGAGTACTGTGTAGGTAAACATGGAGAATTTATGTCCGATCCAGAGCACTGTAATGGACTCTACGTGTGTATATACGGAAATGTCCGCCACGACAGGTGTTTTGAAGGAGAATTTTTCAACGCAAATATAAGCAGATGTCAGCAATTAAAACAAAATGAAACATGCACACCAGCTATAGAATTATCAACGTTGTGTAAAACGTGTGAAGATGGTACTAATTTTCCTGATCAAACTGATTGCAGAAAATACTACCAATGCAATGAGGGCGAACTACAATCAAAAAAATGTCGAACTGGTGAAAGTTTTGATACTTTATTGAATTTCTGTAGGCAAAACGATGGGACATGTCTGCTTGAAAATGGTCAACGAGTAGGAGCATGTGCTGGTAAACATGGAAAATTAACATCTGATACAGAAAACTGTCGGGGATATTTCACATGTGTTAATGGTCAAAAAATACCAGAAGAATGTGACAATGAAGAGTTTTTTGACAAGGTGACAGCCAGCTGTCAAAAGGATGTCAACAGGACATGTAGATCTTTGGAGGATAAATTTTCCAACACCACACAGTTGGTAAGTAGATATATTTATTGAGAACCATTCCTAGAATTTTCTCCATCACTTTTTATACGATTTTAGAATTGCAATGGCCTATCAGAACTGGTATTCTATCCAAATTTCAATGATGGCTGCAAGACGTTCTTCCAATGTGTGAAGGGATTGCCAAGGGTGCATAAATGTCCAGATGATTTACTTTTCAATAGAGAAACGGGAAAATGTGAGTGGAAGGACTACGTTACATGCATCGATTTGACAAAAGACCAGGCATGTGCATCATTGTCAAATTGAATTGTTCTCATTTTATAAATGTCACTTTTTTCCAGGTTTGTAACAATGCCAGCAATGGTACACACTTTGTACTCCCTCAAGATAACTGTGATTCATATTATATTTGTACCGATGGTGAAGCGAAAATTTTCAAATGCAATCAAGGTTTGAAATTTAATGTGAAATTGAAAAAATGTGATCTCGCAGCAAATTTCAACTGCACGATGTCAACTCAAAGTTAAAGTGACGTTTTGGCATATTCGAATTGGGATTAAGGTTAATATATATATAAATTTTTGATGATACATAAGTGTTTATTTATTTTATTTATTTGACTTTTTCAACGGAATTGAAATGTGGAAATACTGTTGGAAATGAAAGTTAATGAGAGTAAAAATGTACTCGTACATATTATGAAACGCATTCGTTGTTTAAATTTTAAAAGTCACAGGAACTCGAAACACTGCTGATTATTTTGAGAAAGTCTTATGACTGTAATAAGATGCCAACATTTCTGACGGAAGCTCAGTTCATTTAAACAAGTTCAAGACATATTCACTTGTCACCACAGACTTGTTGTCTTAAGCAATGAAAGCTAAGTCTGAGAAGAAGTTTAGAAGTTCTGTTACGCCAAATCTACGAGCCAGCTCTGGGAGTCTTTATTTAGAGACAAAAGACAGCCAAGTAGTACAGACTACCGTGATTCAATGTCAAGATATCGTAAACCCGATGTTACCTTCTCGTTCCTAAGTTGGATGTAAACATTTTAGAACACTGCTATGCGACTTTACTGACGTTGAGTAGTCGCTTCTATAACGTAAAGACTGAATTCGTCACCAATTTCCTACTATGCGTCCACGACTTCAACGAAGAGAAGTTGCTAAAAACTTGTGTGTGAGCAGCGCATCAAACACAAGCTAAAATTATCTTGGCGATTTTAAGATAAAATCGGAAAAAAATCACTTGGCAGCACTTTAAGAAAGTAGAACACATAAGGCAGAGGCCGCACCTCACAATTGCGAAAAAAAAGTTTCGATAGCTTGTATTAGCTTGCTTCGACTTGAGGAGTACGCGGTCTTCTAATCAACTTGCCATCAACTAAATTGATAGCATGACGTTAAATGCATTCTACAAGTTCGGGTCTCCGAACGAACATATTCATGTCTCGGACAGGGATATGCAAAACAGCAAAGGTTGTAGCTTTAAAAATATCTCAGTCGATAACTGGTGTTATATTGGGATATTTATTTATTTTATTTACTTTATAATAAAGGTGACATGTATTTTTTTTTACAGTAGTAATAAAAATAGAGTTTAATGCCACTTCAATGGGCTTAATGAATAATTATTGAAAAAACTAAAATTTGGGGTGGGATAAGCTTATAAAATAAACAATAGAGCAATAGAATAATATAGATATATAATCAATATAGATAAATATAAAATAAGATGAAGGATACATATCAAAAATAGGACTGAAAAGCAGTAGAAATAAAATATTAAAATATTTAAACCAAAATATTAGAAAGAAGAGATTCTAATTTAAATTAAATAACCAATGTCTTACGTGTTTTAAGAACATTTCAGGTATTATTAGTGTTCGAATAAACAGTGGGAGTTTTTTCAATAAACGATAACAGACTATAGAAAAGATATTACGATAAAAAGTGCTACGGAAATTTGGTATGTGTTTCCACGAAGATTATACAATAATTTGAATTTATACGGAAATTACGATTACCAGACCTCATATAAAATATTTTTGAAACCTTAACACAGTATAAATGACGAACTGAAAGAATTTTTAGATCACAGAACAAAGGATAGCTAGGGCATCTATCAGTTTTGCGACATACATAGGGTGAGTCATCGTGAGGTTTGATTTATAATGTAAAGTAAAATACATAAATTTTAAAGTGAACTTACAATTTTTACTATCGGTTAAAAGAACAATTCATTGCATTTAGTTTTTAAAAATGATATCCATTTGGAAGGTCCAATTCTGATCAACTAGTTCGAGCATAGCGACTGGTATCTCGCGGATAACACGAGTAATGTTGGCTTCCAAAGCGACAATCGTAGCTGGCTAATAGACCTGAGACGTACAGAGAAAATAGTCCAAAAGTGTGATATCGCACGATCTAGGCGGCCAAATTATCGTAGCAAAACGTGAAGTTAAGTGCTCACCAAAATGATTTCTCAACAAGTCCATTGTTTCACGCGCTGTATGACTCGTAGCACCATCTTTTTGAAACCAGAGCTCACCGAGACCATATGCTTGAATTTCAGGAAGCGCATAGTCAGTTAACATGGCGCGAAAACCGTTACAATTGACGGTAGCACTCTGATTTGCCTCATATTGACCAATGATTCCACCAGCCCATAAACCACACCCTACCCTTGTTTTTAATAGATGTAATGGTAGCTCGGGTTGCTTATCAGCCCAAATATGACAATTTCGTTTATTAATGTACCCATTAAGCCAGAAATGGGCTTCATCACTGACAAAATTTCACGATTAAACACCGAATTTTCCTTGATTTTTTTTCAGAGCCCATTCATTGAAAATATGACGCAAATTCAAGTCGCCTGGCTTCAATTCTTGCACAAGTTGCATTTTGTACGCTTTTAGGCCGAGATCCTCACGTAAAATAAGCCAAATTTTCGAATACACCAAGCCAAGCTACGTCTTCGCGTACACTCTCAGCTACAGCTGCTATAATCTCTTCACTACGTGCAGGATGTGGTCTAACCGGTCGAGTATCATCCACTAATGTAAACTGTTACTCGAATTTGCGAATGGTATTGGCAATAGTGGTTTCAGTAGGTCGATTATGTGCACCGTAAGTTCCTCGAATCGCACGTAAAACATTTCTCACAGAACGCCGATTTTCATAATACAGCTGAACAATTTTGAGACGCTGTTGTAATGTGAGTCTTTGTATGATGACTAAATTGACAAAGCAATTTGATAGGAGTCTAATAAAAATCAGCCTCACGATGAATCACCCCATATCTCCTATAACGTATTTTTGCAAAACTAGCAACCCATCACCAGAAGTGGCCGTGGTGTAGTGGTATATGCATACACTCCTCAAGCAGAGGGTCGAGGGTTCGAATCCCTTGCGAGGCAATTCTCTGAAAAAGTCTTTTTGTAAAATTTGTAAGTAGTTATAAGAGAATCCCGTCGGCGTCAACTCTGACATGAAGGCATAACACTGTTGTTGGTTGGTTGGTTGGTTGCTGGCTGGGCTAAATGTAACGAACTAACAACTAGCACGTACTGAGACCCACTGGTTGAGGATGCACTTGCTCGTCCCGTCCAGTTTGACAACCACCTCTGGGAAAAATATCGAAACCTAATACACCTGAGTTTCAAACTACTAGAGAAAAGCCCGCAAAAGGGTATTCATATCCCCTTGGTTATATGAAAAGAGAAAAGCAAGGGTTTTATTTTATTTTGATATCCCCCATCCAAAAAAGGAATATCATATTGCAGCTTAGAGTGAAAAATACCGTAGTAAATTGTAGTTAAAATAATAAAAATGTCTAAGTGTGAAGCGAAAATATTTTCTCAAAATGTCTAAATGACATTAGCTCCCGATACCTGCGAGGAAGATAGATTAAAATGCATTTGTTTCGTTCTGGGGCTTATAACTAGCTTATGTTCAGCAAACCAGTATTTTAATAGATTTAGATCCCAATTCATATCAAAAACTAGATCCAATGGACTATTCAAGCTATAAGATAAACCTATGTCATCTGCAAAAGTAGTAGGTGAACCTTTGAAATCTAGATTTAATAGTGAGTTAATAAACACTAAAAACAGAAGTGACCCCAAGATTGAGCCTTGAGGTACCCCAAATTGAGGACTTTGAAATCGCTCCTAGACTCATCTAATCTAACTATCTGTAACCTATTTTCAAGATAGAACTTAAACCATTTCAATATAAAGTCACGGAAGCCTGCTTTTTCCAGTTTAGCCAGTAAAATATTGCGGTCAAATGCTTTGGTGATGTCAACGAACAAGCCAGCCGTACATTTTTTCTCATCGAGGTTGGATATTATTTGGGAGCAGAACTGTAAAAGCACATCCTCCGTCGACTTATTACGTCGAAAGCCAAAGCAAAATGTTCTAAAAACACTCATTTGATTCTGTGCAACTGTATATAGATGGACAGATACAGAAAGACTGATAGATTTGATAACGTTGCGTCAGCAATTTCACATGTATCAGTCACTTCTATGTATATTATCGGAACATACCATAAAACATTAAGTTTTCTAACGAGCGTTTTGTTATTTAGCAAACTATTTATTAGTTTGAACTCATTCTTTGGATTACCTTTTTCGGCTCTAATTTGTAAACTGTAAAAAGAATGCCGGCAAAGCGTAATCTCTCTTCTTAATTCTGAACACAGAGTCTTATATTTTCTTTTGAGAAGTGAATTACCCGAATATCTCTTGCACTTTATTCTCAGCTTATTTTCCACTTGAACTTTATTCAATAAGGTGTAGGATATCCAGGGTTTGAGTCTTTTTATCAATCTTTTAGGCGACAGAGAGATAGAACAATTTGATATATGCCTCTTAAGTACTAGATGGGGTGAAAAGTAACCTCCTTGGGAATGAAAAAAAAAATTTTTTTTTAAATGTTTTTTTTTATTTTATTTATTTATTTTAGTTTGATAAACTTATTCTAGCGATTTTCCAACTTCTTAATCCCGTCCGAAAAGTAATTTTCCGAAAGGTCTGCAAAATACTCCTCAGTGGCGTCGATGATTTCCTCGCGTGAGCTGAATTTTTTATTGATGAGCCATCTTTTGAGGTTTGGGAAGAGATAATAGTCCGAGGGAGCAAAATCGGGCGAATACGGTAGATGCGACAGCAATTGGAGCCGAAAGCCATTGATTCTGACCATGGTTGCGATGCTCTTGTGCCCCGGTGCATTGTCTTGCAAGAACAAAATGTTTTCCGCTTCATGTGAGGCCGTTTTGCAGCGATTTCGGCCTTCAATCGCTCCAATAATGAACAGTAATACCCGCTGTTGATGGTTTTTCCTTTTTCGAGGTAGTCCACCAAGAGTATGCCATGACCATCCCAGACCAACGCCAAACCAACGCCATAACCTTTGCGACACACCAAGCCTCCCTTGGCCGCTTCGGAGCACTCGTGCAGGCTTCAGTCCATTGCCGGACACTCATTCTGTTCTCTGATATTCAACAGTTACCAATCGACGCCAAAAGTCCGCCCGATTCCGCATCAGCAAGTCAAAACACTCTTTCGAAATGCTCTCGCGTTCGTGTTTTTGGTCAGAAGTGAGTATGCGCGGCACCCAGCGGCAGGATAACTTTTTCGTATGCAGAAAATTACCCAAAATATCAGCCAACACCATTTCATGTATTTTTTTTTTAAATTGTCCTCTGTAACCGCATCGGACTGCCTGCCGCTGCGGACTTGATCGGTAGTGGAGTTGCGGCCACCACGAAACTCTCGAAACCAATATTTGACGGTGTCATCTGACGGAGCAATAGCCCCATAATATTTATCCAATCCAATCTATTGTTTCCTTCGCCGTTTTGTCTCTCAAAAAATAATATTTTATGAGAGAACGAAAATCGTTTTTGTCCATACTCAACATAATGCCAAACACGTCAACAATAATCAACTGTCAAAACAAAACCAAAAACAGTATCGCACTGAAATTTGGCCTGTCTGCCTTGATATGAATGGACTTCAAGGCACCATAACCTTTTTTGCAGTAGCAGCGCATTCTGGCACTCAATGAGGTTACTTTTCTAGTAAAACTGAGAAAGTGTTTTAAGCAGTAAGCAGTTTTAAGAGTAAACACTTTCAAGCTTTCCAACAAGCTGTTTTTTATTTTTCTGTTTGTAGTTTCTGATGCAACCTGTTATATTAAATAAAAGGCCGGTCATAGAATGGTCTAGAACACAATATTCAAACTTTGTATGCCCAACATTTCTAAAACGACCATATATGTATATGATCTAGCCAACTCCCCGATATGATTCTAGTCGGCTCCTCGATAAAGTTTGTTAGACCATTTGAAACCGGTAGAGAAGAATTTGAGACAGTAATGCTATCACCCAGATTGTTAATATTAAAATCTCCTTAATAATTAAATTTTTTGATTTCTCTCTGTCTATCTTTCCATCTCAGCATGGCAAAGGGTTCTGTGAAAAAATCGACCCGCTAATGGAAGAGTATGGAAGATCATTAGTACAAGCTCTACTTGCATGGTCCTATCAGCGGATATTTAATTATATTGGCTCAAAGCACAACCGTGCGTTCCACGTCAACCGAAGCTTCCAGTTGCACATAATCAGAGCAGACGCACAAATTTTCGCAACTCTTATTTTTGTGAAGATGAAGTATAGATATGACTCAAAAGAGTTCTAAGGGCATATAAGTTGAAAGCAGCTCCCTAGATAAAGTTTTTAACATCTCCAAGAAGGTCAAAAAAGCTATAACAATTTCTAAAGTATTTTCGGAGACTGTCATCGCCAATTTTTATACTTTTCCAACGATCAATTAAGGTGTCGTGTTCATTTGTTGACAGCTACTTCACAATTGACTTTAATAATAAAATAATTATTACTAATAGAGCAATTGGGTGTGTTCATTATGTGTACAACACCTCCACTTGTAGATTATTACCATGAGAATACATAACTTAATCTCTATCTTATTGCAATTATAACAAATTATCTAACTCACTTCAATTTTAATTCAATCATAGGTACTCGTATACGATTATGTATTTTCGCTTATCAATGTGTATGGGTGGCTTTCTGGTTTGAACTGGTCGTGATGGTTGATCATATCCGGATGTCTGACCTTGCGGACTGACTGGTTTTTTGCCACGTTGGTGCTTGTCTATGGAATGAAGCTCTTCAATTTCATCTTGGTCTGAACTAGTTAATTTGGCTGTTTTGTTTGCCCGTTCAGTGTCTTGGGACTCTTTTCCTCCTTCTTCTTGGAATCCTTCGAGCTGGAAAAAATCTACTACATTATAAGGACGGATATCCTTAGTTTGAACACTGGGTTTAATATTGAATTCCTCCTCCAAAGCCTATTTTGCAGTTAGAATTTCATAAGTCGGCGGCAAGGCAGGTCTAATTTTGTTTTTAGTTTCCGGCCATCATCATTTTGACTAGTGTCAAGCCGCCCGGTAGCTGGCATTTGGTGTTGTACGGTAGAAGTAAAGTAATGTTGGCAGCACGTTATACTGGGCTCTTGTTTTTGCCTCTAAAATCTTTGTGTCCCTTTTGAAGATAACCATGAATTTTTCAGCTTGGCCGTTGGAATGGTGATATCCGGGTGTGCTGAATTCACCAGACGCAAACTGGGTGCCGTTGTCTGATACCCTGGTTGCAGTTGAGAGAGAAAATCTGTGGCCATTTCGAATAAGTGTCGACTATGATTAGGTACATTTTACCTTTATATGGTCCAGCGAAATTGAGATGAATACGTAACCACGATTTATTTGGTTATTTCCATGATGATAACAGAGTTTTGACCGATGTTGGAGCAGCTAATGTCATCATCAATATTGGGCCAGTAAACGTAACTACGCACCAAGGCCTTTATTCGGACCATCCCCGCATGACCTGAGTGTAACTGCTTGAGCACTGGTTTCTGCAACGAAAATGTGATTACTATTTTATTTTTCATTAACATACAACCATTTGATTCGCTTAAACTCTCTCGACGTCGATAAAAAAAAAAACTCTCAACAGATCATCCTTAATAGTTTCTAGCCACGATGTGCGAATATACCATATTCATACATCATATCACGATTTATCAACCGAGATAACGCGTCGGCGTATGCAAACTTGGAAGTGCTGATTTATTCTACGCTAAAATTTACCATCGTAAACTGGAATCCCCTTATTTGCTGCCCCTAATGCCTGCCATATATATACAAACCGGTGTAACTTCTTCACACAAAACATCAGTGCAAGTGCTTCTTTTTCCGATTGACTATAATTTTCTTCTGACCTTGACAAAGCGAGACATGTGCAACAGGTCTAATTGGCCCATCAGGTAACCTATGTATGAGCACTCGCATAATGCCGTTCTTTGACACGTCTCCTGCTACAATTATGGTATTTCTTTGGTTGGGTCGAAATGTATCAGTAGGAGTTGTGACTGCAATGCCAATTTCGCTTGTTGAAAGCTGCCTGACAATCTTTCGACCAGACAAAGTGCACGTCTTTCATTAACAATTTGTAAAAAGGAGCCCGTATTTCCCGAATATTTTTAATAAATTGTGAATTAAAATTTAAAGTACCTAGAAGAGCTCGTTCTTCTGCGGCTTCTTTGGGTTCTGATATACCGGCGATCGCAGCTATTCTTGTAGGATCCGGCCTGCGGCCTTGTTCATCGATAATAAATTTCAAATAACAGACTGAGATTGAAAGCACATTTTTCAAATTTCAATTTGAATCCCCATTCGTTGATTCGTTGAAGCGCATTATTGTTTCATTGACTCGCCAACCACTATGATATCGTCGAGATAATAAATAATTTTTTGAAAAAATCCCTGTGCCGATTGGTATAACCCTCGATGGGTGTTAATTGTTAAAAGTAGTTCAGAGTACTTCAATCTGCAAGTATGTATCAGAAAGGTTAATGGTTAAGAAAAAAATTTACCTTTACAAAATGAAACGAAGATACCAGAAAATCTGAAAAAATCTCCACAGATTCTCATGCTTCCATTCGCCTTCCGTACTGCTACGATTGGTGCTGCCCATTGCGAGAAATCTTCTGGTCTTAAGCTGTTCGAGGCGACCAATTTCGGCGTTAATTATTGACATTGCTGTGTATGGTTCTAAGCGCCTTGGCTTGAAACATGAAGTGACGCCGGGCTTGAGGTGCAGAATTGCTTCTGATAGTGCATAGTCCCATTGATTCATCAAAGAGATTCGAAAACTTCAATTTTATTCTGGAAATCTCCTGCGAAATACTTGAAGATGGAGCTAATACCGATTCTGTTGTCCTCACTTTTGAGCTGATCGCGTTGATAAGAAAATCAAAAAATTGTAGGATGTCCATCCAATCTAGTTCCAGAATATTAAGTTCGTTCAGTTTGGTGACATAACAAATTCCGCTAGATTGAACAGCCCTAAATGACATTTGGCATTTGAATTCTACCCACAGTGGAACGGACTGTCCGCTGGCGCTCCTTTATTCGTTGGTTCACCTAATCGCTTCCAAATCGCGATGTGCAATCGAATAGGATCTCCATTAATTTGTAGGAGAATGTACTTACCCTTTTCGATATGAACAATTCCAGAAATCAAAAAGTTGCCTCTTGATTCTATGCTTGACTCCCCCTGTATTTTCTCTCAACGGGCCTTTGTTCTTTTTGTTCTGCTGTCTAGTCTTCAAATTTTCACAAAATCCTTCCTTATGGCCACTTCGTCCACAGTACATTTATGATTTTTGTACCAGCATCTTTCGGAGTAATGTAATCCACCACAAAACCAGCATGGGCTTTTTGGCGTATTGGTTTTTCCTTGTTGATGTAAAAGCTTAACCTCACTTTCGGCTTTTAAACGCTTTTCCATTCTTATTCACGCTTCTCCACCTTTCTCCACTAATCGTGCTTCAACATCACAATTCTTTCACACTCGTTCGCCCGACTTTATTTTTTTATCAGAAATATGGATTTTTTCCTATGAAGTTGAAGATTATACGAGTAGTTTGCCTAATTACACGTTTTATGCTTGCCCTTATGATTCGTACTCATCAGGAGGTGTTGGGGTCTTTGTGCGTGATCACTATGAGTGGGAAGTCAAATCTTTTAATTATCTTATAAAGATACAGAGGTAGCTAAATTATACAATGACTACTTTGTAACAGTTGGTCAACATTCATCCACTTGTGATTTTTCTTTGCCTTGTAGCTGCTACACTGCATGCTGGTGTTTCTAATAAAGTCTGTAGAAGAAAGAGTTCTTATTTCGAATCCATTTCTGGTCTTGAAATTTTGAAAACAATAAGATCTCTCAAAAATTCCAACTCATGTGGTAGAGATGCTATTTCAAACTTTATCTTGAAGAAAACTATATTTAATATAACCGACACAGATTTACTTCCGGTATTTTTCCAAATGAACCAAAATGAGCTCTTGTGATACCTCGTTTTAAAAAAGGTAACAAAGAAGATGTCAGAAACTATAGGTTAATCTCATTAATACGATCCATATCAAAAATATTTGGAAAAAAAAATAAAAAAAGGGATTTTCGATTTCGATTTAGTTCTCTACAGTACGGTTTTAGAACAGGATTCCCAACAGAAGATGCTTTGTTAGACATTTACTCCTTCATTCAGGAAAGATAAGATACCAGTAAATACTATGGTGCACTTTTTGTAGGTATAACCAAAGCCTGTGATATGGTTAATCATAGTATTCTCTTAAAATAGCTATACAATGCTGATTTTCGTGGTTGTATCTACGAGTGATTCGAATCTTATTTAGGTAATCGAAGTCAGAAAGTAAAAGTTAATAATGTTCTAAGCGACTCGAAAAATATTAATTTGGGTGTACCACAAGGATCTGTACATGGTCCGACTCTCTTCTTAATTTATGTAAATTCTTTGTTTGAGAAACTCTTTGCTGGGAAAGTTAAAGTCTTCGCGGATGATCATGCGCATATAGTAAATCCTCTAAATTCAATCTGCGACATTAATTATGGTGTCCACATACTAAGGTCATGGTTTACGGAACACAAACTTATAGTCAGCGATAAAACTAAACTTATGTTTCTTAGTCTTGACTCAAAGGTATTGTCTGATATTAATACTATCTTTCATTCGACTGGTTGTTTAAGATTTAAATTATTTTGACCATAATATCACTTGTACTAACAACTGGTTTAAAATTATTTTCGTGCGGTTTTTTTCTTCAAAATTTGAACGTTTATTTAAGAAAAACATGTACAATAGTATTATTCAAAGTATTGCCCATCTGAAGCTACGACTTTTTCCTATCTTTCTGACAATTTGTGGATCTCATCCCAAAAGAAATGCGCCGGTTTGGCAGCCAAGAATGAATCAAGCCAATGTTGATAGTCTGCTCTGATGTGAACCGTATTTCAGTGAGGGCGTTTTGCATCGACCGGAACAAATGGTAGTCAGAAGGGGCAAGGTCTGGGCTATAAGACGGGTTGGGTAATACTTCCCATCCACTGTTTTCCAAATAGTTCTTAACCGGAATAGCAACGTGGGGCCGAGCGTTGTCATGATGGAAAATTATTGCTCGTGTCTGGTTGTATATTCCGGGCGTTTTTGGATACTGCTCTCTTTAAATGGATTAATTGTGTTCGGTAGCGTTGTCCATTGATGGTTTCACCCGGTTTTAGCAGCTCATAATACAGCACACCCATCTGATCAGACCAAATACAGAGCATTACCTTCGCGCCATGGACATTGATTGATTTGGCTAGTTGGCCGGATTTCACATATGATTTTTTGCGCTTAGAGTTATCGTAATGGATCCATTTTTCAATACCAGTTACAATCAGATGCAAAAATGACTTCTTTTTGTGGCGTTCCAGCAGCATTTCCGAAATGCAAAACCACCTTTCGTCGTCTCTTGGTTTGAGATCATGTGGAACCCAATTTCCTTGCTTTTGAATATATCCAGCTGCTATTAAACGTTTTGAAATGGTTGCTTGAGTGACACCCAAAGATTTTGCGAGCTCTTCTTGTGTGTGGCAACAATCTTCATAGAGTAATGCTTCCAGTTCTTCATCTTCAAACTTTTTTGGCTGCCCAGGACGTTCACCAAGCCAAAATCAACACTTTTAAATCGTGCAAACCACTTTTGGGACGTTCGGTCAGCTAGCGCATGTTCACCATAAACTTCGACCAAAATACGATGACTTTCGGCAGCAGTTTTCTTCATATTAAAGTAATGAAGAAGAACTCCCCGCAAAAACACTTTTTCAGGCACAAAGTTCGACATAATCGAGTGAAAAAAAAATTATTGTTGTTTACGCTTCAAATGAATGACATATACTGAAATGACGTACAATGACGACACTTATTTTACTACAAAGTTCGAAATTTTTTTTTTATACGAAGTGGTTATATGCGAAATCCTATTATTGGACCCTATAACCACAGAGTCAGCTCTTGTATTATACTAAATTTACCTTTTCGAACTACACTTTTTAGAAATTCCTACTCTGTCGTATCCCGCAAGCTATTTACTAAGCTTTCTGAAAATACCCGAAACATTATGAACCTTTTTATATTTTAAAAAACTATTAAGTCGTATCTCCTTGTCTACAATATATTATATGGCAGATGAAATTAAAAATTTGTTGCACTATGTTGTTTGATCTAAATATTTTTTGTTTTGTTCTTGCTTGCATATTTATTTGAATTTTTGAATTTGAATGAAAATAATTACTATAAAATGGATGTGGCATTATCTCTATTGTATATTTAATAAAAATGCTATTAACTATTCTCCTGAATTAAAAATTGTAAATTGAATATAACTTCTATAAATTTTGTTAACGAGAATAATGAATAAATAATAGTGTTAGAGCCAACTTATTGCTGTTTTGATCTGCTTCCAGTTTTGCCAGTAACCTTAGCGTCGTATGTGCTATTTACTCCACAAACAAAAATTAAGCATTTGAAAACGTCAACGGAGATTAAAGTTATTTCAAAAAGTTCACATTGCTTATTCACAATTCCTGCAAACGTTTGAAATTCATCGGTGCTTTTCTTTTATAACTGAAGACAGTTATAGTTATAGACAGTTATCTCCATTAGTTTTTTAACAGTTTAACAGTCAGCTCCCGTTCCTTTTGGCAGAATTAGATTTTCAAATCAATTATAAGTGATCTCATCTGAGAGACTTTTCTAAAAGGTGTCTCACTTTGTATGAATCGTTCAATTCCTTACCTTCCTCTTTAAAAACATCTTCGTGTCTTGAGTGCCATTCACAGAAATTGCATGGAATTTGCCAAAGTTTCCATGACTTTCAAAAGATGAGTTGATTATCGATGCTGGTTCAAGACCTGTGTTGGGCGTATTCTCATTTAAGGATTTGATAATTTTTTGTTTGCTATTGTAAAACATCAAGTTCGTTTTTCAGGAATGCTGTGAATTGCGTTGCGTCCATTTTGTATGCTCGAATAAAAATT
Organism: Volucella inanis; assembly: GCA_907269105.1. Classification (NCBI taxonomy): domain Eukaryota; kingdom Metazoa; phylum Arthropoda; class Insecta; order Diptera; family Syrphidae; genus Volucella; species Volucella inanis. Next base: position 24,087,873 of record OU026154.1, on the reverse strand, counting down.
CTCGTGCCGTGTTTACTTGTACGAATATAAATACTAATGTTCTGTGTTCATTATGTGTACAACAGAAAGATAGCATCCAAAAAACGAAGATCGAAGACAAAACATCTCCCCTTTTCTGCCACACTTTTGAAAACGCCCCATGAGATCTTATGTCTAACATGCTTCGGCCAGAACCGCCATCAAAGACTTCAGACCAAAAAGGAGATCAAACTACGTAACAAAACCGTGGTCAAAAACCTTTCCTCGGCCATCCATCTGGTGGCTGAAATGGGACCGCTCCTAAATGCTTAAAACTGCGTCACCAAGTACGGATTTCATAAAATAAATATGAATACAGAGAGATTCGCTTTGCTACAGATAGGGAAAAATCTAACAATCTGGAACTAAGCAATTAAAGTAGGAGAGTAGGTCTAAAAACCATAGGGCTGGTAGATTAATTGCTCTGAAAGCGGCGCTTCAAGGCAGTCGAAATCTTATGCATTTAACTGACACAAAGGAGAAAAACTATCCCGCTCCTAAAGATAGGGGGAATATTTGTACACATCCACCGTTTAGATATATCCGTTAGTACAATAAAAAGCTCGTGTAAGTCAGCTATAGCTCTTACTGCGACTACGACCTCGCTTCTATGTTTTTATTGGTTCAAGTTTGTCTATAAACAGCTGCAAAAACAATGTATTAACTATGACGTTAGGCATAGTTAATACATAGTTGACGCTTTAAGCGTCAAGTCTTCACGGTGTACTCCAGGAAGTACTTTTTAAGTTCTTCTTTGCTATACAAAGAAAGCAGTTTTCTTGGCTGTATGTCCTTTCTCATCACATTAAGACAGCAACTACTTCTAATATTGATATTGCAACTTGTTACAGCCGACCAGTGACTTAACTTTGATTGAGTCACCGGTGCTTAAGAAAATTAGTGATCGCTTCTTGTATCACTTTATCAGTGTTTTTTCTCAACATGCATTATCAACCTTATCTTGAAGCTGCTATGCGTAGCGGCTCGTTGTTCATTTGCGTTGGGCCCGAAGCGTTCCTTTCCTTGTTCACATGACATTAGCGAGACTTTTACCCTGCTTTTCGATGCATCATGATGTGATACAATGAGAGCTCTTCTACTGTAATACCACCAATGAATCCAGTCTCTTTTTTTGTGTGTCAGGTGCTAGGATCAGCTTTGGCCAAGAGCAATAGCATATTTTTTTCCACGTTTAGCTGACGTGATGGTTTTCACCAAACCAGAGTTAGATATGGATATCGCAACTAACTCAAAAAAAAAAAAAAAAAAACAAAGGATCAGCTTGCGTTTATATACCCGTGCTCAGTTTTAATTTTGTATTTCCTTTTCCGCTTGTGCCTGTTACTTATACGCTATATACTAAAGGGCTATTCTTTTAGAGGTACTTTTTCCAGTCAGGATTTCATCAGAGATTACGCATGCGTCGCGTCACACTGATATGATGTTTTTGTTCAGTAGGTATTGTTCGACATTTCATCATGTAAGTCTTTCTTGGCATGGGGTCTACAAATTATTTATCTGTATTACGTAAATCAACATTCTACGAGGAATGTGTTTCGCACGTTTGGAGCAACATATGGTTCAAATAATTGGCCTACCGAACGCATAATTCGCAATACCATCGAAGAGTTTGAAATCCAATTTTCACAATTAGATAAGACGCGACCTAGTAGATCATATCTAGCACGAAGTGAAGAAAATGTAGCGGCGGCAACAGAGAGTGAACGCTATAACTGTGATGAATCGATTCAGCGCCGTTCTCAACGGCTAAACTTGTCGTATGCAACGAAGATCTTGATTTGAAAGAATACAAAATTCAATTCGTGCAAAGACTGAAGCTAGTCGATCTTCAAATCGTCACTGTTTCAGCCGTTGGGCTCTTGAAAAGCTTCAAGAAGATACACTGTTTGCCATATTTGGAGTGCGGAGCAACTCCCACTAATACCAGATAATACAACAGTTTGGGCTGGTGGAATCATTGGTCCATATTTCTTCAAAACTAAGGCCGGCCAGAATGTATCTTTGAATGGCGCTTATTATCGCGTCATGTGATGGATAATTAGCCACCTGGAACTGAAACCCGTGATCTTAACGACATTTGGTTCCAACAAGATGGCGCCACTTCCCACACACCCCGTGAAACCATGGCTACTGCGAGAACAATTCAGTAAACAGTTAATTTCATGCTTTGGACCTGTGAACTGACCGCCTAGATCATGTGACATTACACCTCTAGACTTGTAATGTAATGATGGATTGGAAGCCAAAATTATTGGAATTATTGGTCAAACACCACTTGTAATGCTCGAACGCATTATCAAAAACTGGAACCACGAACCACGTTATCCGCAGTTACGGCCAACATTTGAAAGAAATAATCTTTTAAAAATAAATGTAAGGAATAGTTTTTTTTTTTTTTTGTATAATAATCGTAATGAGGATTAGCCGATAAAATTATATTTTTAAATTTTTTTTTATTTTTAAAACTGCATATAATATAAGCTGCGTTCACAATGATCAGTTTTCTCTTGATTTCATGGATATCGAACCTATCTTCTTCTATTAAATGAGTTCAAAGTTTGATGGTTGAGAGTTTTTCATGGAACCTTCAGAATACCCGCACTAATAAAGGTGTTTTCGTGGCTAGATTTTCACTAAATGAACTTTAAGCAATCTAAATCCAAGAATTTGTATACAACCACTAAAATGTGTCGACCAGAATAAAATTGAAAGAAATGGTTCCCCGAATTGCATTGAAAAAAAAGGTTAAAAACTACAATATTTCGGAGAAATAATTTCATATTTCAACCTTTAAACAAACTTCAATCGACGTTCCACATAAGAACTTAAAGCAGAAACAACAATCTATTAACCACAAAATATCATTACCCGACACTTATTGGGTCATTTTTCTGATAACGATTTATTTTTAACCTTTTCGAAATCCCACGCTCTAACTGTCGAATTACGCAATTATAGTCTCGCATAGCAAACACGAAAAAATCCAACCACCAACGAGTCCACATGAAGAGCTACCAATGGTGGTCAATATTTTAAGCAATTTCCAAAAATATCTCCCCCATTTTATTTGTTGCTTAAGACAATATACTCGTACATACCCGTATATTTAAAAATACTTTTCAACAGACAAAATCAGATGTCCAAATACTCAAAGAATGTCTTTACTAAAGAGTCCCTGATGAGTTAACACAACGTCACTAACAAAAGTGAACCCAAGACGCAGACTGATTCTCCACCGTCACCAAATGAAAGTTCCATTGTTTCGGATTGCACTGTTTTGACAGAAGTCTGTTACTATGGGTGACAACTGGAAGTAAAAGGGAGAATCTAATATACATGAAACCCATATCCGGATATGCATTTTAAATGATCTTTGGTGGGGAAATTTCCACTTTTCGTTTAAGGAGAGAAATACAAACAGATTCCAATCCCAAAAGCGTGACGAATTAAGCCACGTCATTGTTTCGTGACACTTTTCGTCATAGGCTATGATAGAAGTTCGAACGACAACATTGTTTACCTAGATTTTATTTTGGGATGAATAATGAAATATAGTATTCGCAAAACTTGAGATCATTAAGACTTTCAATTAATGGGAATGAAAAATGTTCTATTGGGCACAATGTTTCCTAATGGGATCGATTCCCAACAGACTTTCAGAACTGTAGTTGCAAAAAATACATGGTACATCTGGGAAAGCTTGCTCGCGGAATTTCTCACTCCAGAATAAATCGGATTGGAGCATAGCTACGAGTGATAAGAGTTCTAGCAATAATACCGTGATGAAAGGAATGTTTTAGTATAGCACATGCACATATTTTCAGCGGCTCTTCGGTTGGCCCTTTTTGTTGGCCAATTCTGGTAGCTCTTTCTTAAAAGCTTCATTCAAACGCTCGTGTTATGCACAGTAGAGGATTGATTTGACCGCTTCGCCACGTTCTAGCAGCTCATAATAAACAATTCCCTTCCAATCTCACCAAGCACTGAACATAACCTTGTTTGCCGTCAATCCAGGCTTTGAAGTCGTTTGTGGTCGGTCACCGATATGATGGTTCTTTGGTCAGTTAAATTTCTTAATTCATTATTATATGTGACACCCAAACATGGAGCTTCTTTGAATAGCCTGCTTGTTTTAGATGATTCCAAACTGTATCTTCAGACAGCTTCCGGGTGCTAAATCAGTTAAAAATGTCATCGATTTTTTCAGTGACATGCCGACCAGTGCGAGATGCATCTTTTACATCGAAATTTCCGGAACGGAATCGAATAAACCACTTCTGGGTCCGGTCTTCACTCACAACATTCTCACGGTAAGCTGCACAGATTTTTCGCCATGTTTGCAACGTTTTTCCTTTTTTTTATAGCAAAAAAGCATCGCATAGCATATTTCATCAGATATTTTACTCATATTCAAGTTAGTATAACTCTTAACACGATCAACGAATTACAAGGCTATTTTCACAAAAAATGTAGCCTGACATGTCACCTTTCAAACACGTATTCGTTTAACACAATCAGATTAGTGTTTTCAGAAAATGGACACCACCACCATCTAGTGATAAAAAACCGCGGTGGCTTTTTATATGACCCAATATAATATTTTGCCAGTACATCCTCCAACTTTTAAATTCTTCTCAATATTGAGAGCGAATTCATTTGATGAATATATGGCAGTGTCATCTGCGATAATAGTTATATCACAGTTTGGTACATCAGAAAAATCGGACGTATATATGGTATATTATAAAGGACAGGTTCCAGAACTCAGCCTTGTGGTACACCTGCATTAAAATTTACTAGGATGGAAACGCTACTATTTATATGGGCATTAAAATAAGGATTAGACAAGAAAAACTGCACAATTTTACATAGAGATGGAGGGAATCTAAAATTGATCATTTTGTAAATAAGGTCCTCATGCCAAACTGAATTAAAAGCTTTTTCAGTATCCAGCAGTATCATCCCAGTAAATTTACCTTGTAAAACGATTTCTTTTATCAAAATTGCAAATTCTTAATAATTGATCGGAAGTATTATGAAAGCGTCTAAAGCCAAATTGTTCATTGGTATAAATATCATGTTCTTGCACGAATTTTACAATATTTTCCTTTAGAATATTCTCATTTATTTTACTTAAAATGCTTAATAAACCTATTGGCCTATAGCTTTCTCGACGTTCTTGTGGTTTTCCAGCTTTTAGTGTTGGCACCACTTGAGTTTTTATCCAGGTACCAACAAACTATTGTAATTTAATACAGGCGTTTGTTGTAAAGGTAATAAATTTGATACCTATTTTAGGAAGTTGTTTGAGGTATATATTTCGTATATAATCAGTGCCTGTTAACAATAAATAAATTCTATATCCTCCTCGTTTACAAACACATTTTATAAGCAATTAGCTTTCGCTGAAGTGAAAGCATGAACTGTATTTTTCACCAGATTATTTGTACATCAAATGCATCACCTAGATGTTGAGAAACAAGATGATTATTTGCAAAACTGGAGGCAAGTGCATTTGCCTTTTCAATGTCCGTAAAGTATATACTGGAACTGGATGCATTTTTAACAAACGGTAATTCTCTGTTATGATTTTTGTCCAATCATTTGAATTTGTTATTCCATTCAGCGTTTCGGTTCTGCATAATTTCATGGAAAACCTGTTTTTTTAAATAAAGCGTTTAGTGTCGAAATATCGGCATGGCGATATTTTTTGGCGCAGATTAATCAACAGAGCTTATCGTATTATCAGAAAAAAATTTGACAGTGGAATCAACATCTTCTTTGCACAAAATAGTACCTATATTCAACATACATAACGCAACCTATGTTTTCTTTCAAAACGGAAGTGTATCTAGTTAGCATTTTTAAAAACTGGTATGTATTTTGCCTTTTTTTCACCTGACCATAGAAGCCGACACACTATCGGCTTGTGGTCAGAGCCAAGTTAATTAGACTAGGCAAATTGGTAATAAATAAGAAGGGAAGAAGAACTACCACGAGAACTAGCTGGAAAATAGGTGAGAGAAATAGGAAATAGGACAGAAATTAGCAACATAGAAAATAGACTAGAAAGTATGTTTCCCCAAGCATTTGCTCTAATACAGACCCAATTCCTTTGACGACAATTAAAAAATCATCATTCATTGTAAAGATATTTCTTAAATCATTTTTGAAATTTAATTTCCTTTCAGCTGATGCAGCGCCTCCAAGAAAGTAGACACAGATAGCTTTTGATTTTTTAACTTAATTTCAATACCGACGTTTTCAACACAACATGTACTTATGATGGCTAAGAGCCAACGTGAAGTATCGCAACACCTCCATCTCTACGATCCACTCGATCGTTTCGTTAGCATTAAAATTATGATGTTGATAAATTCACTCCTTTTTTAAGATCGGTCTCAGTAACACAATCAAAGAAAAGATATAACAATAAACTGTCAGCGACATAGCCAGCACAATCCAAATACAACGACAACGATAGCTGTGAAGTGACCTCAACCAACCCGGCGTTTGCAACTGAATGGAAGGGCTTGTTTTCTAAGGCTCAAGTCCACGCCGAACTATAGCAATTTGCAAAGCAAATGCAAGTTAAACTTACGGCTTTAAAATTTAAGGTCAATATTATCGAACTTGACTTAAAAAAAAAAAAAAAACTAAAACTAAAATTTTAAAATCGCTTATTCGCCGAAAGGCGTTGTTTCAATAAAAATAAATATGACGGAGTTTTATCCAAGTCATTGCAATACGCTATTCATATTGCCGCTCTTGACGCTTCTGCATTATAAGCAATTTATTTAGTCCGTGTGATTTGTGCGAGTAAAGAATTTCCCCAAATTTCTAGTTATTGTATCTTTTCTCTATTTTTGTCATTTGCTAAAAATGATCCAAATAGTGTTACTTCCAACACTACTATATGTATATAACATTTTCCCATTAGCCTTAAACAAGAGATGCTAGATGTCGTTAAAAGGTACAATGATGAACTCTGTCAACTGTTTTGATCCTCCACTTTTCGAAAGTGCGATACAGAAGCTCATAAGGCCGGATCACATGGAGAAAAGACCAAACAAATCAAATTTTGGAGAGAAGACCAAATATCGACTTCAAGCCCACATTGTCCAAAAAAGAGCATTATCTTCGGTTGAACGATAACATTTTAAAATATCTCATCAGTAAAAAAAAAAAACAACCATGGGTCATTGAAACACACCTTTTCTAACATTAAAACCAGGTCCACGCGATATTTCTCCCCAAAATTATGGTTACCCTCTTAAAAGAAGAAAATTTATGTACGTAATTACTTGTGGTAGTTAATTTGAAGTAAATAATCACTAAAACGAGACAAAAACTTGGTTGTTGTCGTCATGTCTGTCAATTAATTATCCTTACATCGTCCTGTATGCAATTGTCTATCCAAAGAGTCATTGACGGTATAGTATATAATTACATTACACATGCCAACTTTCCAATATCAATTAGGGGAACAACAAATCTAACACATATACAACGGAATATCTCAATGTGTGGCATTTATCCATACAATTAACTTTAACGTGGTTCGAAGGAATTATTGTCAATCGAGCTGTCGAAATGGACGGAAGAGGATAACATATTTCAGTCGGGTATAATTTTTCAAAACCCCTCTTCAGATTTAATACTTACAACTCTGTGATTTTTTTGTGTAAATTTTTCTAACAGTTGTTGTGCAGAAGTAAAATTTTGAAAATTTCAAATTTTCGAACTGTCAAATTACTTTCGAAAAGTGAAGTTAAGTGTGAAATGAAATTCAAATTTGATTATCTCCTTAAGAGTCTTAAAGATCAACAATCAACAAATTGGATTTAATTTTGGATAAGTACCTACCCGTATTTGATAATTCAAAAATATACAGACAAGGTGCGTAGATGAATCTGAAATAATGATTTTAAGCAAACACGATACATCGAAGTGGCGTCTGATATAACCAGTAAATCTCGTGAAATAGAGTGCTTTGAAAACTAAAAATCTGTTCGACGATGGGTAAAAGAGTTACAAGTTTACTTTTTACAATTACAGTTTATTGGCATACTCGTATAAATGTTTTTCGAACTTAGTTCAAACAAACATAACGAACATGCGACTCCAGAATTTATTGATGTTGACACAACCGGTTAGAGAATGACTTGTATTTGCAAATAATTTCCCACGATTCCAGATTATGGCAAAAATAATAGAAAATACAATTTTTCTTTAATCGTAGTTTAGTTTTTAACAAATTGTAAGTACTTGCTTCATTGACAAGGATTATCAAGTAAATATTCCGAAAATAAAAGAATAATATGTTGTAGATATTAAGCAGATCTGGTAATACAATTTTTAAATTTTTACTCCATACCTGTGCTTAATATCATCGGTGTTTGTGTTTTTTATGTTTGTTTGTGAATTATAATGAATTCAGAGTAGATGTCGCACTTATACACAGGCTCAGAAGTAACCGCTTCTCTTTACGTCTGTAAATGAATAGACGTAAGTAATAGCGATAGTGAATAGTGAATAGCGATAGAGTTTACCAAACTCCACCACAATTTAACCCCTATTACAATGCGGAATTCAATTTCGTGTGACTGAAATTCTATCTCAATAAGCAAATTATTCACTTCTGCTTTATTTTCAGAAGCCCCAAGCTGGACAGAAATTGGACCTTTAACGGGTTCGATACGCTGTCTGACTCCATACAAAGAATTGTATCCCTTTATCGTCATACTAAAATCGTTATTGTATCACACCGCTGCGGAAAACAACTTGACCCAACTTGTAAATGACCTCACGCGGGTACCAGACCCTTATAATCACACCATCAGCACCGACCACATAGTTAGAGGAAAGATTCCCAAAACAGCCATATGGCAACACCTTAAAAGAAATTGGTACGGACTTAACACCATCTTTAGGAATTTAAGCTGTCCATTTTGCTTCCTCGACAACAACGTGGATGCCGCTGCTGACACTATTCTCTTTGAAATGAGATCCTTTAGTCCTCATCGGATGAAGAATATCAAACCAAAAGAAAAGGTCTAGTACAACTCGAGTTGTAAAAAGGCTGTCAGGATTAGAGAAATGTTTTTTCAGCCCTAAAATGCCAACCTAACAGAGAAAAATAGAAAAAATTTAAATGAGCCAAAAACGACTTCAGAGTCTTTCCTAAATGTGTAAAATTCCAAGACGACCATAATCTGAGGCAAAAAATACTACAATGACCCAAAGGTAGTAAAAACGTTTGATAGTTTGTCAAAACATATGAAATGCTGCCTTAGCCTCCATCCCAGTGCCCATTTATAATGACAATTTCATATAATGTCGGTTTCAAATCTGAAATGCTGCTGTGCCACAGGGCTTCGCTTTGTCTCCGACACTCTTTAAGTATTCATATACGATCTCTTGTCTGCTATTTACTTCTAATTCAATGTATGTTATTACTTTGCTGACGATAGTACTGTCTGCTTTTCATATTCGTTTCCGAATTCACATCCCTGTTCTCTGGCTGTAGAATGAGAATGACAGCGTATGTTAAGCACATTAAATTCCAATATTAACAGCATTACCAATTAGGGGACAGACACAATTCTGTCTGTTGGCGTTAAAGCGAAATTTAAACACCCAGCCATTATCCACTTGCATCATTAGAACCGAAAAACTTTTTATTCTTAGTACGTTGGAGTGACAACATATTCGATATCACCAGAAATGCTGCAAAATATAAGAAATATTTCACCCTATCTGACCTAGACGCAGTATACCGTATACGAGTGCTGTTTGATGAATACCCGGATTAGAAATGACAACGCAACTTCTTTAGCTTTTGACAATTTATTTTTCAATATAATCTTCTTTCAACTCGATACTCTTTTCCCAGCAGTACTGCAACTTTTTTAACCCCTCCGAGGATAGAGAAGCAATTCGTAACGCAATTCGACCAATTTGGCTGTGACAACTGTGGAAGTGTGGGCCGGTGCGTTATCGTGGTAGAAGTGCACATTTTTCTTCGCCAAATGTGGTCGTTTATTCTTCAAATCGGCCTTGAATGGGCCCAATAAATCAACGTGGTATGCCCCTGTGATTTTTTTTTTTCCTTCTCAAAATAGTCAACGTAGAACAGATCTCGCGCGTCCCAAAAAACGGTGGCTTTTACCTTTCCGGCCCAAGGCACGATCTTCGCCAGGGCACGTATCTACCAATAAATCCATGTCGACGGTCACGAAAAGACACTGAAACTCCTCCGAATTTAGATTAAACAGGGCCAGGCACGTCTTTGAAGTGATCTCACGATTGCGCTTGTTCTTCGGTGTGAAGAACATCACGCGAATAGCTTTTTCATGTCTAAAATCTCGTGCAAAATATGGCCAACGCTTTCAGTACAGATGCCTTCTATCTCAGCTAAGTCGCCAGTTTTCACTTGTTGGTATGCAAGAGCATTTTATGTCAACTATATGACTCCACATTCTTCAAAGGACCGTAAATGCTTGGTTTTCATTAGATAAAAGACATGAACGGAAGGAGAGTATAGTAAAGCCGGGCATCTGTATCCACCTCATTCCATTTCCGATAATGATATTATATTGGATATTATTAAGGAAAAAATTATCAGGGAGTTATACCTACATTCATGCATATGTCAATCAAAGGTACGCCAATTACAAACACAACATTAAATCAAACTATCAAGAAAATAATAGCATTTACAAGTACAAAACACAAATCAACGCTAGTACAATAGAACCTTTAATCCTAACAACAAAATTTATTTCAAGAGTTAATGAAATTGCTTTGCAGAACTAAAGGTCTATACGGTATGTATCTATTCCAATTTCTAAACCTAATGCAAAACAATTTAGAGACCTTCCCTCCAACATGCCTCCTTTCATTACTATCGGAATTATTCAAGACAGTCTTCAGACCAAAAAGAGGCACATACTCGTACTAAATAATACAGTGCATGAAGTTACTTTTACATCATCACTAAGTCCTTTTTTTATTTGAAGAAAGCGTTTGAAAAACTAATCACTTACGGAGTGATCATTCAGCTAAAAAATTACTTATGTTACGTATTTATTTCATACAACAAGGAAAATCAATGTCGAAAGAATACGGCCTTGTCGCACTCTCCTGCGGATTCAGAATACATCTAACATCTCACCGTTCTGTAGGAGGTGAAATTTATCACCTTCATAGATAGCCTGAATTATCGCAACAAGTTTTTCTGGTATACCTCTCCTGCGCAAAGTACCCCATATGACAAATCGATGCAAGATGTCGAAACCTTTCTCGAAGTCGACGTCAAGTCAACAAGTGAATAGGAAATATATTGCTCAATAATGGCAGTGTGTTGACTTGGTCGATCCAGGAGAATCGCCTGGCTATTGATTTCGGGAAAGAAATATATTCCCCACGCTTTCCTAATAAGTGACTGTAGGATTTGCGATGAGATGTTGACTGCGGCTTGAACGAATTCTGCTGGGATGATATTAATGCCAACATCCTTCTGTTTTTTTTAGGCCTGGAAAGCCGATTTAATTTCAGTGTAACTTGGGTGGATGCGAATATTTGGGAATTTGTTTCAGCAAAACGTCAGCGTTATAAGAGATCGATCGTTGGTAGAAAATCAAACTGAAATTAAAACCTTCCAATAGATATTTGTTTTATCTTCCTCTGCTCCACTGTTAACGGAAATTAAAAAAAAAAAAAAAGTACACTCGTCTATCACTGTTTCTTTGACTTGAATCATCTTAGTCCTGTTCAATAGCGCAGAAGCATGCACCTTAACGAAAGCGGATGAAGATATCCTTGTGTTTTGGACAAAATAATCTTCTGATGCTTTTTGATCTTGTTAAAGTTGACCGGCGTTGGGGGCGGGGGAGAGAAATATAACAGCGAGCTAATTCGAGATAATTCACGCGCTGATCTCATGTTCTACGAGTGATTACACTCTACTCTATATTTCCCTTGTTTTCAGCTTTTCACAGTTACATATCACAAACTATTACAGATACATTACGAAGCATATTTTAATACATTGCCAACTAAAAAACAAAATCCAATATGCTTATTTATTCTACAACAGCACTTACCTTATTCAGCTGTTTAAATCATTCATTTATTTGTTAATTTATTTATTTGTCATGTTAATTTGCTGTCAAATATAACTCACAGAGCAATCTCTACAGTTTTAATGACGTGTCCAAAACTTTGGCAGATGTTGACAATAAGGCGAATTCTTTCGTTCGTATGTAAATTTGTGAAACATACCACGAATGTGCATCATCTTTGTTATAGAAAGGCTTGACGTAACTCCACTTAACTGCTTTATTAAACTCATACAAAATTGTAGCTTGGATTGTGCCAAATGAATTTTTGTCCGTTTATCTGTTTGTCTAAGAATCACAAAAAACCTACTTAACCGATTCTAACGAGGTTTTCACTATTCGACAGACTATTTCTCAGCTTACAAACTGCGATACGTGGAATAGAGCCGGAGTTAAAATTAAAAAAAAAAAAAAAAAACATTTGAAAATAAGAATGTTTTGAAAATGTGAACTACTACTACATCTGGGTGAAGAATATATGATTCTATATGTATATGCATGTACTACACACACAGTTCAGAACCAGAGAAAAAGTAGGTTGACACAATCCAGCAATTTTGACGTCAAAAAATTCGCAATATCAAACGGATGGGACCGCGGATGTAGTGTTTTCATCTAGCGCGAATTCCGCTGATTCCTTCTAACTTTCCTTTCTAGTTCAAACGACCCCAATTCCCTGTCGACTTCTGCTTTGCCATGACCGTCAACATACGCTAAAGATAGTCGCTCTAGATTTCCAAACGCCTTGCCTCGCCCATAGCCAACTGTACTTCGCCTGTTCGAGCATCAGTGGCTCCTCGAGTTTCATCATTAACGCTCCTGAGAATCAAACATGTAATGTAGTATACCAAAAAAAACCGTGACTTAAAGTTAAATCAATACCGTTCGGTATTGTAAATGTAAATATAAATGTAAATGCAATAAAAATAAGTCAAACATTTCCATTAGATTTACTTTACAAAGTTAAATGTTTTTAAGGAAGACAGAGAGCCTCTTATGACCGAAACGAGGATCGGTATTTTAGGCGACTAGAAAAGGCATACAGCAGATGTTTTTGAAGCTATTTGCCACGTGTTCAGACTATTGCTTGTTTCGTACAGTGAAACATTTGAGAAGGACTAACTTTTGCTAACTTGTGCTAACTTTTTTTCTTGTTTTGTGAGTATTATTGCTTCGTTTTTATAATAAGTGACAAAGTATATTGTGGTCAAAAAGGTGCAAAACAGACACGTTCATACAGAAAGATACCGAAAATATCTGGAAGAAGACCGCTGAAAACACGAGTTGGAAGCACCAAGTGAAATGAATTCTAGTACACCCGAGAAAAAATTTAAACAATCGGAAGATATGTATGATCTTGAAGTGGATCCAGGTTTTGGTTATCGTATGATAAACTTGCATTTTTTTCGCCTATTTAAAACGTTGTCGTTTGTAGAGTATACAAATCGCAAGTTAAATTTACGGAAAGCGTTAAGCGCGGCATTCAAAATAGTAGTGTCCTGTGAAAAATGTGTACAGCCTGAGATACCTAGTAGTCCATTTATTGAAAAAGGCTATGAAATGCATGGAATAAAAAAGTTTTATGCAGTCATGGAATTACCTCAGCCTATGTTTCATTCTTTCCATGATAAGGTTGTCAAAAAGAATTTCAACTGCAACTAAACTAGTTTGCAAAAATAGTATGTTAAAAGCAGCGAAAGATGTGGCAACTAGGTATTTCTATTAAAAAAGGAGAAAATGGTATCAGGCTGGTTCGTGAGGAAAACGTGGGTTTACGTCCCTGTGACTCTTATTAGCAATTATAGTGCAAAAATTACAAACTGTGCAGTGAAATCGAAATACTGTAATGCGAAGCCTTGCACCAGGTAAAATACACCCGTTATATTGGTGATGGTGAGTCTAAAACTTATAAAGGCATTACGGATGCTAAGTCCTATGAGAATGTCACAGTTCTCAAGAAAAAGTGTACAGATCGCGTTTAAAATCGAATGGGTGAAAACGGACGTTTTCACTATGGACGTGAGAACTAATAGACGAACTCTGTATTTATTATGAATTAACCATTCGTAGAAACTGTGATTTAGTTGAAAACATGAAAAACAGTAATACTCGATCATAAAAATAAAACCACAAGACGATAAATGTCCGATTAGAGAGGATTCATGATGCAAAAGGCAAAAACTACAAATAGTTTGGCTGAGTACGAATATATCATAATTCAGTCTTCCAATTGAAGTGTATGAAGCAGTTTACGAAGAATTGACCAGAGATGATGTTCTTACTTAATGCATCGGCGGTTATACTCAACACTTTAATGAAAGTTTTAGGCATTGGCCAAAAAATCTATTTCTAGTGGTAAAACTGTGTTGCATAAAGCTATGGATATTGCAGTTTGCATGTACAATGACGTTTTTGTTTCAATCTTGCACATAATGAAAACGATGAACTTAGAAATTGGCCCGAACAGCTAAGAAATGTGCTTGAAGATTGACAAAGAGCGCATAAAGCATCTAGAAAGATTGCTGTCTGAAGCTACAGAAGAGTAGAAGATATCATAAACATCCAATAGAAAAGAAATTAAAGAACATGACACTAATCTAGAGAACAATTTTATGGTGCAGTCATCGCGAATTCTATAAATCAAAATTTTGAAAGGGTTTATCTTAAAACTGCATTTTTCATGCACCCATAACTTGAACAATTTTCAACCGTAGATTTTTTTTTTCATATGGCATAGTTCATTTGTAATTAACAAATTTTGCAAGTTTGACTTTGGAATTGCGCTTTTTGGCCAAAAATAAATATATCAAAAAAAATCCTACATACTCTAGCTGTTGTTATGTACAATAAAAAAAAATTAGTGACTCATCATAATACAAAATTTTAAGTAGATGTTGGTACGGCCGTAGACTCTTTCAAAAAAAAAAGATCTTCTGAGAAACTCTGCACAGCCCCCATTTTTAAATAAATAATTCTATAAAAATTATATTTTACAGTTAATCATATATACAATAAACTTCTACGTTTGTAAATTTGATTTATTTTATATTTTTTTCAGAAAAAAAAATCACAAAAAATCCTATTATTACGGCCTCTAGAGCAGCCTAACCCCTTAAGAATTTAACTCTCAAGAGAATATGAAACTTTTTAAACTAAAACTAAACACCTCACACAATTTTAGTTGTCTTAAAAAATATTTGTCTTTCGGGCTCCAGTCGGAATTGAACACCGAATAGCCCAAAACACTACCACTTGTGCCACTACTACCCACTAAAATTCTTATATATTAAAAGCGTATGTAATATTGTGGAGACTATGTTATATTTTTCTCCTCGTTGGCTTACTGTCAGGGACTATTATCAATTAGTCACTATACCAACGAATGCACGATATAATTCGTTAATAAATAGTATAAACAATTCTGGTCCAAGTTTTGATCCTTGCGGCACTCCAAGTGTCGAGTTTTAGTCGTTGCTACGGAAGTCATTTATTTTTACCCGAGAAGCATTAGATCAATTCAGGAGTGCTCATATTCCATATTCCTCAGTGTTCACTGCCGATAGTAGAATATTTATTTGAGTCAATGTCTCAAGCGCCTTGCTGAATCCACTTCCATGATCATGCATTTAGGCTTTCATTGCTCTTGTTCATTGGTTCTCTTAATAGTCCTTATAGTAGCCATACACAAATAGAATTATTCTCAACAAATTTGTAGTAGTGGCAACTCATTATAAACACTTTTCACTCATCAAAATAATCGATTTGTATTCAAAATATTAATCTCGTTCTTTTAGGTAGGCCTTAGGTAAGATAAGTTTTTCGCCGCTTTGTAGTATGGACGAAATATGGAAACTATTCGAAACAGTGGGTTTTTCCCAGAGAGTTTGTGCCAAAAAAATCTAAGGTATGTTTGCCGCCAATCAGGATCATGGGGCAGTTTTTTGAACACACACGGCATAATCCATATCGATTACCTTTAAAAGAAAAATTAGTCAATAGTTATTTTACGCCAATTTATTGGACTCATTCAAGGCCGATTTGAAGAAAAACCGACAGCATTTCTCCAAGAAGAATGTCGTTGTTGTTGTCGTGCAACGTTGTCATAATCATATCAGCAATATTCTACGGGTGAAGCCCCTAATGTCTAATTCCATAACTAGGAAATGGCCCGATGTGAAGAGATTTGGCTCCAACGATGGAATCATCCTATTTTGAGAACCTCGATAAATCGTATTATTTTTAAAGGATCAAAACATTAGACAAAAGTTTGACAGAGTGTGTTTAAGTCAAAGGAGACTATGCTCGAAAAAGCTATAGCCGATGTGAATGTGTGGCGAATGATTTCTTATTGTCAATTTGGCATCCAACGCAACACTTAGACTATGGCGGTTCAGGATTTGAAAAGTTTTGCGAAAAAATTTAGGGGTTTTTGACCAGGTTGAAGTCGATCCTTAGTTTTATCGAAAAATTATATTACATGACAAGGTACACTTTTATCTCAATGGGTTTCCAGATGGGGAATCCAGAATAGACTAATGAAACCCAACCACAGCCATAAGAGTTCACTGTTTGATGAGGTCTTCACGCATAGGTCGTCGGTTCTTTTTTTTTTAACAAACTCAGAGCTCACGTTACAGTTAATTACCAATCGAGAATTTAGAGCCAAAGAAGCCATATGTACGAGTATATACAGTAGTGTGCAAAACATTTGCAAGTTTTTTTTTCTCTTAACATTTTGTTTGATTAACTATACAAAGAAGGATAATATGTAAGAATTTAAAGATAAATCCGTTACTGACAGTACACTCTTAGGTCTCAGCAATAAAAACGGAAAAAGTACAGTTAGTTTAGTTATTCCAGGGTAAAATGTTAGCTTGCCAAATATACAGCTGTGCAAAACGTATTCAAGTTTCTTATTTTCCCCTTATTTCTGTTTTAACTTTCAAGATATCCAGATCAGGTTAGTAAAATAGTGTTCTTTATCAAAGAAATTATGTTCATAGGCAGGTTTTGTTTTGGCTGGTACGATACCTGAACAAAGGAGCTGGTAGTTAAGGCTTTTAAAAACGGATCGAAGCAAAGAAAGATTGCTAAACGATTCAAGATTCACGAATCGTTACATTACAAAGTTCCGGCAAAATTTATCAATTGCAACGCTTCATACATACATGCAAACTGATAAAAAAAATTATCAACATTATCCGGCAAAACCCTTTCCGGTCTTCAACTGCAATCGTTAAGGACCTCAACTTGTTAATCGATGGAAGCACAGTTCGTAGACGTGCAATAGAAAGCAATTTGAGGGCATACCGAGCTGTTAAGAAGCCTCTGTTAACCTTGAAACACCGTCAAAAAAGGTAGTCTCTTTGTTTGATAAAAAAACTGCTTCTAATTTCCTATTATTTAGACTTCAATTTGCGCATAAATATTCAACTTGGTCCCTGACACAGTGGAGAACAGTTTTATTTAGCGATGAGAGCAAATTTAAAATCTTATCTACCGATGGTATTGGTTACGTTCGCCGAAAGCCAAGTACACGGTTAAATCGGGGGCGGTTCTGTTATTGTTTGGGGATGCTTCTCGACTCAAGCATGTGGTCCCTTACACCAAATTACTGGAATAATGGATCGCTTTGTGGATAAGAACATCTTAGACACAGTCATGCTTCCATACGCTGAGGAAGAGTTGCTGTTGTTATGGAGGTTTCAACAAGACAACGACCAGAAGCACATCTCAAAGTTCGTTAAAGAATGTTTAGGGGCTCGGGGACTAAATTTTTTGGATTGGCCTCCACAGTCCCACGACTTAAACCCAATCGAAAACTTATGGGGAATCCTAAAACAGCGGACAAAGGGGCAACAGTTTACTTCGCAAAAGGTTCTTTATGAAGCTTTAAAGGATGAGTTGAAAAAAATTCCCAGTGAGTTAACAAACTTCCTTATTGCTTCCATGCCGAAAAGGTGTGCAGAAGTTATTAGAAACAATGGTTTTGGGACCAAATATTGATGAACAAAAAAAACTTGCATATGTTTTGCACACTACTGTATGTACCACTCTACACGATTCTTCACAGCCTTACGAGTTGCATCGGTCAAACATGGTATACGAATAATACATGGGCTGAAAAGTGCCGTTTCTACGAGAGGGCACCACCCATACCATTTTCAGTTAGTACCAACCTTCAAAAGATACGTGTATAAATTTGAAAGCTGTCGGACGATTAGTTCTCGAGATATAGCGTTGTGAGTGAAGCAACTTTTGTTATTGTGAAAAAAATGGATTCAAAGCAATTTCGTGTGATGATTTGTCATTGCTTTTTGATGGGAAAAAATGCAGCCGATGCAAAGAAATGGCTTGATGAGTGTTACCCGGACTCTGCACCAGCCGAACGAACCATTCGCATGTGGATTAAAAAATTTAAAAATGGTCACACAAGCACCGAAGATGATGCACGCAGTGGACGTCCAAAGGAGGCTGTTTCAGATGAAAACATCAAAAAAGTCCACAAAATGATTACGAATGACCGTAAAGTGAAGTTGATCGAGATAGCTGAGGCTCGGAAGATATCAAAAGAGCGTGTTGTATGTATCATACACGAATAATTTATACATGCGAAAGCTCTGTTCAAAGTGGATGCCGCGTTTGCGCACAGTCGGCCAAAAACAACAACGTGTTGATGATTCAGAGGAGTGTTTAAAGCTGTTCAATCGCAATAAAGCTGAATTTTTGCGTCGGTATGTGACAATGGATGAAACTTGGCTCCATCACTTCACACCAGAGTCAATTCGGCAGTCAGCTGAGTGGCGAGCAGGCGACGAAGCTCGTCCAAAACGACCAAAAAGTCAACAGTCGGCTGGCAAGGTTATGGCATCCGTATTTTGGGATACACATGGAATAATTTTCATCGACTGTCTCCAAAAGGGGCAGACTATCAACAGCGACTATAACATTGCGTTGTTGGAGCGTTTGAAGAACAAAATCGCAGAAAAACGGCCGCATTTGAAGAAAAAGAAAGTGCTGTTTCATCAAGACAATGCACTGTGTCACAAGTCGATGAAAACGATGGCAAAATTGAATGAATTCGGCTACGAATTGCTTCCCCACCCACCGTATTCTCCAGATTTGGCCCCCAGCGACTATTTCCTGTTCGCAGACCTCAAAAGAATGCTCGCCAGAAACAGATTTTAGACCGATGAAGAAGTAATCGCCGAAACAGAGGCCTATTTTGAGGGGCTAAACCCGAAATCGTACTACAAAACTGGTATCGAAAGATTGGAAAATCGTTTCAATCAGTGTATCGCCCTCGAAAGCAACTATATTGATAAAAAAAAGTTGAATTTTGCAAAAATTTGGTGTTTTACTATAAAGGCACGCTCATGTGTTATATCACATTTATTAAGAAAAAGTGTGAAACATATATCTAAGAAAAATTTACTTCTAAATCTATGTCAAGTTTCTTTCTTCCCATGACTCCCTGTATTACGATTACTAGCAATGGTCATGTTTTTAGACAGTGCTGTCTTCATTTCTTAAATTATTTTGTTTAATGTTAGATCTTACTTATCCCGATTGGGATGCTGATCGCCTTTTAATAGGATTTTTCAGTCAAAATAATTTTCTCTAAAGACAATGTTAAGGAGAAAAAGATACATCTCTTTTTTAAAACAGCACAAAGTGTTAAAATCTAGGCAAACATGTAAAGCGTAAGTAAATCTCTTTCAATGCCTTATACGATTCATCATTAATCACCAATTGAATATGTTTTTCTGCGTACTCCACACTTGAAAGAGCCGGTATTCATTGCGATTACAATTTCTCTGTGACCGTAAAGCATCATCACGACGTTCCTGTGGACAATTCCCCACTGATTTATGCATGGTTTCTGTTAGTCCCTATCCACTGCTATATCCCCAATAAAAATAAAACATTTCTGCACTTAATATAAAAAGAAATACATCAAAATCCAATTACTTTAACCGCTAGATTATTAGAATTTGTATTTTAAAAATAGACTGCATTCAAGCACGATTTTCTAAAGACCTTATCTACGGACATCTTTTTAGTATTCCATTTCAATTTTATTTTTACATTTATTCGAAATACATAGCTTTTGAAGGAGTTATATTACTTAGATACTTCAGCTATATTACTCGAACATGTGTTAGTGCAGTCACATGAATGTATTTAACTTGTTGAATGTAATGTGCATGGTTCTACATTTACTTATATCATACATACGAAAAGAAGACGTATTAAAACACTGGTCTCGTCTGGCTCATTAATTGCAATACACAACTATTGCCAGTTTTTCACTGCAACTTCTATACAGTGGTTTAAGTTTGATGCATAAAATATTCATGGAACGATTATAACGCAATTGATATGGAATTGAAGCACCTTTCCCTATTACGAGGTCAGGGTTACTCGTAGAACTTTAAAATGCATGTGGATGAAATGGAATAAAAATTTCTGAAACGTTCTCTGTTTTGAGAGCAAACAAATGAATAAATATGCGAAATATTATATGAATATTGAGGTGCTATTATTTTCAATTGATACCTTGTGTAACATTTATTCAGACAATTGTGTGCTCGAAGCTGTTATTTCAGCTTTTCACTAATGGATTTAAGCAACCTGAATATTTCCCCTAATATAGGGTTTTCTAATAAGGACTTGACAACTTTTTTTTTAAATAAAAGGCAAACGATGATGTTGAGATATTTTAAAAACTTTATTATTGGCTTGAAGTACAATCAAAACATTTATGAATAGAACTCGACTTTGTTCATATGGCCACCGCGGGCACTTTTGCAGCGGTCGATTCGTTGGACCCAATTTTCAACGACTCGGGCACACATTTTGGGCGAAACGGTCGCTATTTCGCGTTCAATGTTGGCTCTGAGCTCTACCAACGTCGTTGGCGTGTTGGCATAAATCAATAGTCAAGCGGCGTTAAATCGCACGAACGAGGTGGCCAATCGACTGGCCCATGTCTTGAGATAACACGCTCACCATACTTACTCTTCAATAAATCGATTGTAGCGTGTGCTCTGTGGCTTGTATCACCATCCTGTTGAAACCACATTTCGTCCAAGTCCATATCTTCCAATTCGGACCAAAAATAATCGATGATCATGGCGCGATAACGCTGAGCATTCACAGTAACGTGACAGTCGTTATCGTCGACTAAAAAATATGGCCCAATAACGCCGCCGGCATGCAAACCGCACCAAACAGTTATATTTTGTGGATGAAGTGGTGATTCATGAAGCACATGTGGGTTTTCACAAGACCAATAACGCATATTTTGTTTATTGACGAATCCATTGAGCCAAAAATGAGCTTCGTCACTGAAGATGATTTTGCGATGAAATTCATCTTCCTGGCACATCTTCTCCAGAACCCAATCGGAGAACGTAGCTCGTTAGTGTACTTTACGATAATGAAAATGTTGAGTTTACTGAATAAATTGTTAGTGACAGTTTTATGATTAGTGAAAGAGTGCGTTCACAAATTAAATTCAAAGTTGTCAAGTTCCTATTGGAAAACCCTATATAAAAACCATAAATAAAATACAGAAAAATGTCGGAGATAAACGGTGCCCTGTGGTACACCAGTTTATTTTCCTTTATTTAGTTGTATATGTTGACCACGGATATTCCGAACTCTAAAACGAATTAGTTCAGATTTTTTAAAAATTTTATCTTACACAGTAGGTGAGCGTGGCTCAAGTGGTAGTATATTAGCTTCCAAATCATATGGTTCAGCGTTTAATCCTAACCGCGCCCAAAAGACATTCCTTTGTCAGCCACTTAAATCATGTAAGGTAAGTGGTTGTCTAAAATACGAAACAAGTTCAAATTCAAATATACAATATTGGATATCATTGCTATCGGAAACAGCCACTTAGCCCAAACATATTTCTTTCTTTTCTCAGTTCCAAAATAACTTAATATGAACTCAGGCATTTTTAGAGTCGTCGTATCCGCTTGAGTGTTAAGTTATTTTGAAAAAAAAAAAAATAAATAAAATTTTACATATATCAAAATATAAATTATATTCAATTTATAGAAACCAATCTTACCATTTTGCCCATTGAAATTTACCTTTCATACACGTTAATTTGAAATTATACTCACATATGGGAGTACATTAAGTAGAAAAATTAACCTAAATAACAACACTCGATAGTTACTTGAGTGTGGTATACAGGGATAGTTCAATGCCGACAGACATTTATGTATCATAGATAGGTATTGATTTTATTGGCATTCAGGTGAATGGTTAAAAATTCCATGACACCTGTATCCGTCACATCCAAAGCCATTAATTCGCATAGCCTTTAATTTAATAGTAAACCTTATTTGGAAGTGATAAACATATTATTGACATGTAGTCCGAGAACATATATGTGCAAGAAATATCAATACAATGTCCAATACTTTACTGTTTCCGACTTTCACTGTGTTATTTAAGGGTTGATTTACTTTATTATGAATTTCTAAGCATTTTTCCATGAACGCGTTTGATTGGCTTTAAGTGTGCTGTTGCATATGTTATATCCCTCTTTGCAACAAAAAATTACGATACAACATATCTTTACTGCATGTAGGTACGCTGTGAAAAAGTCATCTTTAGCAAATCGAAAACAAATATATTTATTAGGCATCCGGAAATAGTAGTCTTTAATCTTCAACTATCCCGGACACACTGTGTCGTCTAAAATTGGTTGTTGTGCCATCTGTACTGTGCGGGAACTGATATTGCAAGACAGTCATGTGATTAATCGTGAAATTGAGGCATGCTTGGGCATTAATTCCACTTACATACATTATATTAAATATTGCGCTGAACATTTGACTGTAAAAAGATTTCTGAGCGTAAGATACCACATAATTTGACAATCGCACGACAAAAAAAAACTTGATTGGTTGATCAAGATATATCTAGAAGGTCAAGACAGGTGACGAATGACTGATCTATGTCAACGAAACTAAACTGCAGTCGACTGTATGGGTCTTTCAAGATGAGCCCAACCTTCTTCGGACATGTCACCATCTTGCCATTAGAGCAACGGTCTAGTAGAACGGTCAATTCGGAATGTTATACTACCATTTGATCGCCAAAAGCGTTTGGGGAAATAAATAAAAGCAAAAATCATTCTCTACCACGCCAATGCGAGCTCTCACAGCCCTGAGACTGACTTCTTTTTATTCCCGCACATCAAAAATGAATTGCAGGCTACATTTTCGATGCGTTTTAAATGCATGTTTTGGAGTTAGTTACCACGTTCGGAGTAGAAAAAGTGCTTCGAAAATTAGTTCAAACTCAAGCTACTGATCTTTATATTTTGAAAAATAATTCTATGATAAATTTTTGATTATACTTGGTTTTCTTAAAACTTAAGTAGCATCCACCAACAAAAAATTGTTCGCTCAACAAGGTTGAGTAGCTGCTGCACTGATTTTTACCTCACTCCCGATTAACTTTCCTTACCTTAAAGGATCTTTTACAGATAGGGACAAGGCCTCAACCTATTTACAAGTAGCTTCCAGTGATGCATGGCGAGATGGTTGAGATCTCCCTTTAATTAAGGGCACCACGGGCTAGAAGACGCCGGGATAACTCTTCGTTGTCCTGTATATCTACATATATGCTGTACCATGATAGACTTTGGTCTTGGGTAATATTTACCTCCTTGTTGCGAAAAGTGCGTTGTGATTCCATTGTATATATTGTAGTACATTGTCTATGATATACTCATTCACACCTTTGCTACTGTTTGGTACCTCAGAATATGCAGATGCCTAGAATACTAAATGTATGTATTCTGATCATATCGCAATATCATCAGTCTGGATTGTCAGGCTTTGATCTGAAGAATATGGAAAACTCGTGCTGATGACACTTCCACTTGTAAAATCAATAGCTGTTTTTAGATAGATAGATATGTTGGGGATGTTCACGGAACCATCAGGTTCAAAATAAATAACCCTATATTTGTTGCAGCTCGAAGATGCATCTGGTTTTACGTGCTGCGTTCTGGTATGCTATATAGCAGTTGAGAGAAGTCAATAGTGACAATGGTCAGTCGTTACAGCCAATGTATTGACAAAGATTAAGTGGCTTAGATACTCATTGGTGACGATTAGTTAATGGTGACAAGTAGTAAATGGTGATGAGTAGTCAATGAGGAGAAGTACAAAAATTACTTTGTAACAACGATTAATCTTAAGGGTTAATATGTACCTAGTAGTGATGAGTCAATGATAGTGTTAAAACGTTGTGGAATAATCCTTTGGGGATCAACAATTGATCCATAGAACTTCGTGCCCTGCATTGATGAAGTGTCAATTGAAAATATTCAACACTGAAAAATTTCTGCGAATAAATCGATATAATTTTGTTAAACTAATTAAAGGGTGTTTAAACAAGAAGTGTAGGAATTTGTTTTAATAAAACGAATAACTGTTGAGATGTCTCTGAAACCTTTATTGCTTTATAAAGAATACACATGTGTTAAGCGGCACGATCTTGGCGACCAATGGATATCTCCGTAACACAAAATTAGACGGTCAGTAAACTTTGTACGCAATAAATTGATTATTTTACGACTTGCATGGCACGTAACACCATTTTATTGAAAGTAGAGGTCATCCGTATCCATATCCTAGAGATCCGGTCTTGAAAAATTGTTTATCATATCTCGGTAGCGCGCTCCATTGACCCTGATTACTTTTCCGGTCTCATTTTCGAAAAAACACCTCTGCTATATAAACCGCATCAAACAATCACTGGTTCTGGGTACACATGTATCTCCTGTGGATTTTCATTTCCCCAAATGCAACAATTTTACTTATTAACGTAGCCGCCTATGTGGAAACAGACCTCATCCGAAAAATCAATGTCGGCATGGATATTTTCTAGGACCCAATCCGAGAAAGTACGGCGTTGTAGTCATTTAAAAGATATTGTGTTCCATAAATAAATTGCATGTGATTACTTTATAAAGTAATATTAACAAAAAATCTTTTTTTTTTTCGAAAAAAAAAATCGTATATCTCCTGTTGGCAGTAGGTCACATTTTCACTTCAGCGATTCCAATAATGAGATTAGAAAGTCATATGACTACAAATTACATTTCCGCCCAGTACAGGATCTTATCATATTCCGCTAGCAGCGTTGTTTAGATAATTTTGGACGTACCAATATGGGTAATTTGGACGGATTTAGTTTAATAGAAAATCATATCTTTATTTAGGATTTCATTAATACTAAGTAGTAATAAGCTAACACAAAATGCAAATCAAAAAAAAAAAAAAATTATTTATTTGGAATGATACGCCTTGAAGCACCGCACAGAGAGGCCTCGAGTACATTTATCACACCCTACCTTATCAGTACATCGTAGGCACTTATTTGCTTCATTTGAGACCACGTAGTGATGTAGCCCATCAAAACGAAGAAGGTCGCTTGCAAGATGGTGACTTAAAAAACGGCATCCTGAAGAAGTCGGAGCGTCCTTGTATTTGACAAGGTAGGTTTGAACTGTCGTCCGTATAAAATTTATTTTGGGGACTTATTTTCCGACTTAGACTGTAAGACCACTTTTTTGATCGTATTCCAACTCTGTACGTGCCTATTGCTTGGTCCTTCAGGGCGGTACCTCCCATGTTGCGATTATACTCCCGAATGAGATTGGGTTGTTTGACTACAACCCTTTTCATTTCCTGTCGAGAATACCTGGTTACATTTGACTCAGGGAAAACTCCAAATTTAGTGGAGGCGACAGTAACCACGTTATTGTTAACCCAACGGGCCATTATCAAGCCATTTGCTTCATCAGAAGCAAATTCGTAGTATCCTCATTTTTCCTTTTTCAAGTCCTTGGAGGATCGCATTGTTCTGGTTCCACTATATCCACCCTTCTTGAGGTCAATTAGTAAATTCATACTTAGTAAATAATAAAGCATAAGGAAGCATGCTTAAAACTAATTGGAATCCATACCTGCAAATATCGTATTATAAATGCTTTATGCGTTTTGGCAAGTTGTCAAGCATGGTAATAAGTGGAGCGGCTGCTTCTCTACTACTTTTCATTGGAGCTATGCCACTTTCCTCAATAAGCATCAACTGATACCAAGTATCCAGATTTAGCATTCAGACACCACATTTTGTACCCAAATCTGATCGGTTTTCCGCGAATAAATTGTTTACAACCCTGACGACCGTAATACCTAACCATACTCTTGTCGTAAGAAACTTTGTCATTAGAAACTGGTGCAGTACTGCCGGCGTAATAAAGATATCTAGAACTCTTCAGAAAGCGATTACGCCTCATTGCATTGGCAACTAAGACATTATGCAAATCTGAAGATTCATCCCAATAACTTCGTTTTTCCGGCACCCTGTAGTATCCCAATAGAAGCAAAACTCACAAAAAATACACGCATTTCATCCGAGGTAATATTAGGGGATAAAGCATTTTTTATTGCAGAATAGCTGTTGGACTGTTCTTCATCAAAAAATAGCGAAAGTTTTGAGACGGCGCCAAAACTTGGTTCAGGAAAAGTTATGATTGAACTATGTTCGACGTCAGGTGCATATTTCTCACTTACGTTTAAGAACTGATTTTTGAGTACTATCTCTGCTCCAACAAGTAACTGACAGCCAGTGAGATTGCCGACCAATCCACCTTCTCCGGCACCTGAATCCTCATCCGAATCTACATTTACATCTGGAGGTTCAATGTATTATGTCTATAACTTCGTGCGGTTTGCTAAGAGATGGCGTAACTTGTATTATTCCATTGCTATTATTCCATTGGAACATGCATTGGAAAGCTACTGTCATTGTACGTCATTTCAGTATATGTCATTCATTTGAAGCGTAATCAACAATAATTTTTTTTCCACTCAAATATGTCGAGCTTTGTGCCTAAAAAAGTGCTTTTGCGGGGAGTTCTTCTTCATTACTGAAAACTGCTCCCGAAAGTCATCAGCATGCGCTAGCTGAGCGAACGTGCCAAAAGTGGTTTGCACAATTTAAAAGTGGTGATTTTGGCTTGAAAGACGATGAACGTCCTGGGCAGCCAAAAAAGTTTCAAAATGAAGAACTGGAAGCATTACTCTATAAAGATTGCTCTCAAACACAATAGGAGCTCGCAGAAACTTTGGGTGTCACTCAAGCAACCATTTCAAAATGTTTAAAAGCACCTGGATATATTCAAAAGCAAGGAAATAGGGTTCCACATGAACTCAAGCCGAGAGACGTCGAAAGGCGGTTTTGCATGTCCGAAATGCTGCCGGAACGCCACAAAAGGAAGTCATTTTTGCATCGGATTGTTACTGGTGATGAAAAATGGATCCATTACGACAACCCGAAGTGCAAAAAATCATATGTGAAACCCGGCCAACCAGCCAGATCAACGGCAAAGCCGAATATCCATGGTACGAAGGTAATGCTCTGTATTTGGTGGGATCAGATGGGTGTGCTGTATTATGAGCTGCTGAAACCGGATGAAACCATCAATGGACAACGCTACCGAACACAATTAATCCGTTTGAAGAGAGCAGTAGCCGAAAAACGCCCGGAATATGCGACCAGACACGAGGCAATAATTTTTCATCATGACAACGCTCGGCCCCACGTTCCTATTCCAGTTAAGAACTATTTGGAAAACAGTGGATGGGAAGACTTACTCCACCCGATTTATAGCCCAGATCTTGCCCCTTCTGACTACCATTTGTTCCGGTCGATGCAGAACGCCCTCACTGAAATACGGTTCACATCAGAGCAGAATATCAAAAATTGGTTTGATTCATTCTTGGCTGCCAAGTCGGCGCAGTCGACTTGCCAGAAAGATTGGAAAAAGTCATAGCTTCAAATGGGCAATACTTTGAATAATACTATTGTACATGTTTTTCTTAAATAAATGTTCAAATTTTGAAAATAAAAAACCGCACGAATTCAATTACATACCCAATAAATTCGGTCAACCTCTTTAACGTCCTCAGCTTTCAAAATTTCAAGAGTCTCCTGCAGCGTAAAACCAGAAAAAAAATGCTACTGCCCAGCATACCCATATGGATACAGCCAAGTTTTTGACACATTTCAACTACATGCAATATAAATACCAAATCGAAAATCTCATTCAGAATACACTAGCTAAATGCAGTGTTTGAGATTGACGAAGTAATTCAATGTGAACTAAAATCGCTCATATATTGCGAATAATAATGGAATATTGAGAAATTAGAGGACCATTACCATGAGAGCGGCGTGACGTCCCCATATGGGTACGGTGGGCGGATACGGTTTATAATTAATTGACTAAACAGCAAATTCTGATTCCACAAATATTGCCATTGTACATGCAGTTGGCTGCTAATTTTTTACCTACCACCTTTACAATTAATACCCCCATGGGTATACATAGATTAATTGTTTAATAATAATAATAAAAAAATTCTAACCTATATCCAAGTTCTAGTCCTGAAATAACGGCTACTGACATCAATTCGGTAAGTACCATAGGTACAGGATGTGTAAACACTCTACTTTGTTCTATGATACAACAGCCTGTAGGTCTAGTCGTTTACCTAGTTCTACCCGAAATGAGGCCACAGTAACTACAACATGTTTAAACAAATAAAACATTTACACGAACGAGTTTGTTTATTTGTCATTAGCTAAATTACTCTTCAAACTTGGAAAGTTTTTTTTTTTTTTTTGTTTTTGAAAATACAAACAATCGAAATGAAAATGAGCAACCCTATTGTGACCAGCGATGATTTATTCTTTTTGCTCTTCCACCCTTTCCAATATAACTTGACTACGAATAAGCTCTACTTAATTTCTAAAAATTATGTTTGTATGTCATTTGAATGCAATCGCATAGGTATGTAACATACATATACTCGTATTGTACTGTACTATAGTCGAATGGTAGGGACAGGGATGAGTGTTGGTATATTAATAATGAACCGTGTGCTCGGAAACATCTGTTGATACGATTTGTTTGCCCCCATCTAAGCGAAACAAATCGAGTTAGAATTTGCTTAAG
Source organism: Volucella inanis (assembly GCA_907269105.1). Classification (NCBI taxonomy): domain Eukaryota; kingdom Metazoa; phylum Arthropoda; class Insecta; order Diptera; family Syrphidae; genus Volucella; species Volucella inanis. Next base: position 24,058,647 of record OU026154.1, on the reverse strand, counting down.
ATAAGGATAGGTTTACTCGAAAATACCATTAATCCAGATTCGAGTATTTGAAATTCTTAAAAGGTTCTCAGTATATTTAGAGGAAGGACACTCTTTTAAAATAATTTGATTTATACGTATGTACATACGAATGTATCATTGGCCTTCTAATCAAGCTCGCTCAAAATTAAAATTAAAAAGTCAAGAAGAAACTTGGTATACATAGTTCTTTTTTTAAACAAATAGGTAGCTCTGGTAAAGCTGTCACGTTGCCACGTGGAGCATATATGAACATTACTTTTCTAGGTAACTTAATAAGTAACTTAAGTCTTTATTGTGGTAACATACCATAGTTAAAGTCAAAAAATGTCGGTGACCAAATTCAATTTTTTTTTTAAGTACACAATTATCTTTGGTCAGAAAATGTTGGTTGTGGATTGCTGTTGAATATTCCTTTGATAGCATATAATTTGTTTTATCATCACTTATCACATTAAACCCATCTTTTCGTGTTTTAACAATCGATTTTCGTTTGCTTTGTCACAAAGTTCACATTGTCACCTCGTCGCAGTACCTAATAGATGGGGACATTAGCTAACGATGAATCTGTATCAAGCCTGACTACAGTTGAACCCTCAGAGCTGCTCTTGCTTGTCTTAGCTTATTTCAGTGTTGCGGTGGCAAACCAACTCGTCTGAATGCGATATTGATCTAAAAAAACACACGCTGCCATAGACATCACAAACCTGTAAGAAAGATGAAAGCAATAACAGTCCTGATCCGTGTAAACGTGACAAGAACAACCATATTCGGTTACATATTTGAAATATAGGATGATACATCGTAAGGTTTGATTTATAATGTAAAATAAAACACATAAATTTGAAAGTGGACTTTTTTTTATTATCAATTTATGGCCACGACTACGTCTGAGGTGGTCCATTTCAAAGGTCCAATTTTGGGCGACTCGTTCGAGCATAGCGACTGGTATCTCGCGGATAACACAAGTAATGTTGGCTTAATGTTGGCGTCAATCGTAGCTTGCTTATTCCTGAAGACCTGAGACTTTACATATCCGTCAGAGAAAATCCGCCGATCTACGCGGCCAATTTACCATAGCAAAACATGAAATTAAGTGCTCACCAAAATGATTTCTTAACAAGTCCATTGTTTCAAGCGCTGTATGACTCCTAGCGCCGTCTTGTTGAAACCAGAGCTCACCGAAACCATGTGCTTGAATTTCAGGAAGCACATAGTCCGTTAACATGGCGCGATAATGGTTACCATTGACAGTAACATTCTGATTTGCCTCATTTTTAAAGAAATATGAAGAAATATTCCACCAGCCCATAAACTACAACGTACCGTTGTTTTTAATGGATGTAATTGTAGCTCTTGGTACTCTTCGGGTTGCTCATCAGCCCAAATACGGGAATTTGGCCAGAAATGCGCTTCATCTCTGAACAAAATTTGATATAGTGATTTCAGTAGGTCGATTATGCGCACCTGAGGTTTCTCAAATTGCATGAAAAACATTTCTCACAGAACGCTGATTTTCGTAATACAGCTGAACAATTTAGAGATGCTGTTGTGGTATGAGTTTTTCAATGATGACTTGCCAAACGAAACTGAACAAAAATGACAAAGCAGTTTGATACGTGTTTGATCTGTCAAAAAAAGTCTATTGAAAATCAAACCTCACGATGAATCACCCCTTACATAACAAACCAGATTGATCATATTGCGATCACAGAAAACACTCATCCAGTATTGTAGAAACCCTTAGTTGTTTGTTTATGATAAGTTCCAGCGGTAATTTGCAGCGAAGCAAGAAGCATATTATACAAACACAGCAAATACTGTAAGAGAGAGCAAAAGCTGAGATGAGAATAATGAGGAGAAGTTGAAAAAACGGAAAGATTAGGCCTTCAAAAAGACGTGTCAGGGCAACAAAAGCCGAATATCATGATGTTAGGAATTTGAATAACAAATCCTGCAGACTTTAAAACGACGAAGACGATTAAGCTGATGTCAGGCAAGTCGTACCGTGCAACTCGATGAAGATCCCAGGACTATGGTTTTAGCCCCCAAGCTTTTCAAAGCTGGAGTATTCATCATGTAAAAAATCAGATCGAATGCATACCCGATAAATGGAATCTTGACATAGCTTGCTTGTATTATTGAAAAGAAATCTTTTGAACCAATCAAACTTAAATTTTAGCTTTAGCCGCCTATTTCAATGTAATATGTCCTCAACCCCAAATCTCGAATAATATCAAATCGATACATACCATCTTTTCGTCGATTTTGAGGTCGCTAACGAAGGTATCTATAGAAACAAATTAGCTATACGAGGGCTGTCTAATGAGTACCCGGATCGGAAGATAGGTGGCGCTACTGAGTCAAAAAAAAGTATACCATCTTTTCGTATAACCTCTTTAGTCCCCCTGCCAAAATTTTGTGACAATCCGACATTTAGTTTTGGTTTGGCACCCATTTCAAAACAACGTGTCAGTGTTTTTTGTGACCCTCAAAAAAAGAACAGTATCGCTCCGTGATTTGATTCTTGTTTTGGAGTGGCAAAACCTGCGAGGATGGTATGTATGGGACCCATTCACCTTCCCATTCAATCATTTATCATTGATTCGTAGAGTTTCGCCGTGGCTGCGTCGGTTTTTGACGAACCGCGTCCAAGTGGCCCCAAAACGGTTACCACAGATGAAACAAAATCAATAATCTAGTGAAAATTAGCTAGTTGGCTGAGATAGCAGGCATCTCAACTGAATGTGTTGGCCATATCCTGCACGAGATTTTTGGCATAAGAAAGCTATCCGCGCGATGGATGCCGCGAAGAACAAGCGCAATCGTAAGACTACTTCAAAGGCGTCCTTGGCCCTGTTTAATCGAAATCTGGTCGTTTCGTGACCGTCGATGAGACATGGATTCATTGGTACACACCAGAGACTAAAGAACAATCGAAACAATGAGTTTTACCCGGTGAACGGGCTCCAAGGAAGGCGAAGACCATGCCTTCGGCCGGGAAGGTTATGGCCACCGTTTTTTTAGACGCGCGAGGTGTGTTCCACGTTAATTATGGAGGAGGGAAAAACAATCACAGGAGTATACTACGTCGATTTATAGGGCCGATTCAATGCTGATTTCAAAAAAAAAAAACGACCACATTTGGCGAAGAAAAAAGTGCTCTTACACCTCTGCAGTCGCCACAGCCAAATTGATTGAATTGCACCACGAATTGCTCCCCCATCCTTGCCCTCCTGTGGCTTCAAACGAACGATGGAATCATCGCTGCCTCGGAGGAGTATTTCGAAGGCCAAAAAAGTCCTACTATACGTTAAAAAAAATTGCAGCACCGCTGGAAAAGTGTATCGAAAAATAAATTATCAAAACCTAAAAAAGTTGCGTTGTCACTTCTTATCCGGGTATTCGTCAAACAACCCTCGTAAGTGATTAAGAATGCTTGAAGATAATCATTAATATAACCGAAGTTATCATAATCAGATTCTTAGGTTTGCATTTTGAAAGACAAGGTAAAAAAAAAAATTAGCAAATAAATTACTGTAGAAGGACTAAAGGACTACTGTATTACAGACAAGTGGGTTGATTTGGATCGAAGATACGACAGGATTTTATTTTATCTAGATATAATAATCAGATTGAGATTGAAGTTTGCACAATTTACTTCGTTTGTTGCGACGTAGTGTGGAAGCGCAGTATTGTATTGTACGAGGAAGAGGAATAAGTTGAAAACTGAGTCAAATCCAGTAAATGCTTGGAAGGTGAAATCTACGTGTGTATTGGCAATTAGAAGAGGTAAGCTCGCAATATGCATATAAGCAGATGACGACAAATAGAAGAAGTGAAATGTATAACCATGGGCAATAATGTTACATTTTAAAGATAATGGTGTAGAAACATTGGAGAAAAGGGTCAGCAGAATTTCCAAAGGTCTTATTTGGATGTCACTATGTCCGTGTGAAGGCACTGATCCATATGAACGAGATTTATGGAAAAAAGGAAATACAAAATTTTATATGTGTTACAATTAAGTGAGACCGATAAAATAAACAACAGTGAGTAACAGAAAAGATATATTATAAACCTGAACAGTTAAAATGAAACTTTAATATGCAATAATAATCAACAAAAAAGTTAAAGTTGGAGTGCACCAAGGCGGTGTACGAAGTAAGCTTTCATGCAAGATTTTCTATTGAAGCAGTAGGTTAACGACTTTTCTTCTTTCTGCAGATTATAGTGCTATTATAAGCACTAATATACATATATAACAGCCCTTCAGATAACTCTTAACACTAAGATAAAAACGCTAGAAGACCACGGACTACGAGTAAATCCTGCTTCGTTTTTTTTTTTTTTTTTTTTTTTTTAAACCCGTAAACCCAATCCTTGACATCGGCTTCGTGACAACGTGCGAGAAATATAACTACTTAGACTTTGCAATTCACTACCAAGGATAACGATGTCCCATAGAGATTCAGCGTGGGGTGGTTTAAATGGCGCGAAAACTCTGTAGTATTCTTTAATATAAAAATTCCGCCTAAGCTAAATGTTTGCTATAGATATATGACAATCGGTTGTCCAGCTTTAAGATAGGCATTGCATTAAAAAACCGATAGCGGAGAGATTTCAGGCTGACCAAATTAGTAGATTTTGTTATGTTGCACAAAGTTCGTCGAAAAGAGGCTCAAGTTCTTTTTTGAAGAAGAGACTGTATTGCGGTTATGAAAAACTAAAAGTTAAAAAATTTTAAGCTTGCCGGACTACCGGCAAAAAAACAATTTGGAAGCGAATAACGAAAATCTAAGAATTGTCATCGAATCTCCAGCTAATCATACAAGTCGATGATCTACGTTTGTTAGTCATGTTTGTTACTTCTGTTTGTTTTGTCGTCCAAGTGATTGCTTTGGTTCGTAGTCAGGCCTCTGAAACTAAGGCCTCTGAAAATAAGGGTACAATAGAGGTCCCATAAACCTCCTTTCAGATATATGGGGCAAAAGAACGACCGCGAGGAATTTTGGGCTTTCCTTTACAATTATGTTTTGAATATCTTCTTTTGGTCTTTTTGCCAACAATAAGTTGTAGAGTAGACTCGCGGCCATTGTTGGATGTGTTGACTTTTTGGCGCATTAAGAGGGCAGACAGTCCGTCCGCTAGAGTTTCCAAACCGTCCGTTAGGTACCTATATGGTCATCCTAGGAGCAGTAGGCTGAGAAAGAAAACTAAATTAAAAGGATCCAGTGAATGCCAACTATACCATGGCATCCAGAGAATAACGGGAAGAAAGGTGGCCCAATCCGATACAAAAGAGACTTGCGAGAGTCAACACAAAAAGGAGACTACGGTCATCTTCAGGGTCGTCGCGATATAGCTTTAAATCCTTGGTGTGCCATAGACTGATATGGTTATTGATTCAGAGGATGGTGAAGACGTAGGGCTAACGACATGAGAGCGATATGAATTAAAAGAACCGAGGAGATGAAGAATGGAAAATTAAAACACAAATTATTAGGATGTAGATTGAAAACAGTTTTTTTTTGAAAGCAGGCAGCGGGTTATCGAGAGACTCTTTGTTTCAATATTAAAATCTGCAAAACATTTGTATCGAACACACAAACGTGTATAACATAAAAATTCTTTGATTAACCTTGACTACCATTATCATCTCGGACACATTGAAATGCATTCTAAATATAAGTAAATGTGCAGATTAAAATAAACTATTCTTGGGGGGAAGACATATCAATATTCGAATCTAAAACCTTTATGCAGTTGTTATTATTTCTAACACCTAAAAAATACTTGAGACATGACATTTAGGCCAATATTTCTTGAATTATAAACAATATTTGGCCACTACAAGTCTTTTATGAACTATTGACCATCTTATCCTATTGTTAAGTCTTAAGTGATACTTTTTTCGTTAAGAAATCAGATGTCTTAGGGACGAGGGTAGTATCCAGCTGCTTTAAGTTCTGTACTTTCCCGATCTGTCTACCACTCGATCCCAAATTGACTAAATAATGCTTAGTTTCTATTAGACCATGCTCTTAGTGTTCAAATTTCTTAAAAAAGATTTACTTCGAAAAAGAATGGTAATTTAGTGAATTGCTGCCGCAAAATATAGCTGTCAACCTTAATTTTCTATCTTCAATGCAATTTTTCGGTAATTGGCGCCCAACAGCGACTCCATTTCATTCAGTTTCACTAAATTCAAAAGGACATAACATTTTAATGCATTAATAGAATAATATGGACAATAAACAATGAAAAAAATTCTTCACAAATTTTTCAACTAGAAAGTCGACAAAAACTTCTAAAGTTCAGGGCCAACAATGAAAGGAGGAGCAGTTTCGCTGTCGTTTATTTTTAAATTATCCGGATCCGTTGCGTGTACATGTATATCTTTTAACTCTCCCTCTTTCCCCTTAAGCCTATCGTTTCTTTTTAAATATATTTTACACACACGTTTTATAATTATCAATTCATAGTTTTTTTCGTTCGTTTCGTTCATTTATAGGTCAAAGAATGTATGCGTAGGCAGACAGTAAACTCATGCATCAAAAAGCAAAATTTCATTGTTAACGTTACTATTCGAAGGACACTAAGTAAGAAATTATAGTACACCTTCGTACGCAAGCACACACAAATACTCACAGGAAAGAAGGAAAAATAAATAAAAAACTATCTACCCAACATCAGAATGTACTACAACGACGATGAAATTCACCACTATGGTAAGTATTCCAACTCCTACGTACCACCAAATATGGAAATCACTATGGAGAATATCGACGACGTGGACAATACCTCTATTGCAGCTAATTCAAATGAGGATCTAACCGAGGACGTTGGTAAAAGCAAATTTAAACGGCACCGTAATTCGATAGATGTTGGTTATTTGTCGGTACCATCACTGCGTAAATGTCGTCCTCGTTCAACAATTTTGAGACGACAAATCTCATCGAGTCCGGCTAAGGCGGGTTTACAAAGATTAGGCAATAAATTTAGAGTGAGACGTATGAGTCAGGATTCGGGTATTGGAATAGCTGGACGAGGTTTTGTCAGTGCGGTAAGTTTTTCAGCGCCAAGGAGACTAATTTAACTGTGATAATTATTTTTGGGTTTTAATTATGGTGCGAAGAAGTAGGGTGGGAAATGTTACATTCAAAACATTCGTTAAGCGAGTGTTTGATTCAGTGAAAATAAGTTACTTGTGGAACAGAAAAGTAAGACCTATGTTTAAAAAAGTTGAGGAATATTTTAAAGCACTGTGAAGGAACCAATGTATTTGATAAGATTAATCTATTCAATTGTTTATGTGACTGTATGAAAATAGCGAATCATTCATATCAAAACGACCCCTTTATAAAATAAAAAGTCGAGAGGTTACCTATATTTTTTTTAACTGAAAACCTATGGGTGACCTGAACATCGAAGCAACTCAGGCATTCTAAAGCTACAATAGTTTCAATGCGTCCAAAATACACTTACCCCTGTCATATAGATTTCTGGCAATGTGCCCTTCCACAAATTTTTTCTTCCATAACTTTTCTCCAGAATTTCCAATGTAACTACTTCAAACTGAGTGCCTACTAAGCAAAATGAAAAGCGCTTTTAAAATGCAATTACTTAGTCGTAGTTTGGCTTTTGGCACTTGTACTCGTATTCAGTTAATTTTGGAATCTCGGTTAAAATGGTGAGTACCCAATGCGTGTTTGGCCACCGTTATCAAATTTTGAATTTTAGGACAGTTTCGAAATTTTCTAAGCTAGTTACTTGAAGACCAATATTATGAACCACACATAAGCATCATGTTATTGAGCACATTTTTTTTTAAGAACTAACCATTCAAGATAGTGTTACTACTTTTTGATTTTGATTTGATTTGAATCCCGCGTCAACCCCGGACAGATTTATTAAGGCTTATTGCTAACATATTCTTAAAACTAACAATTTAACTTAAACCTAAAGGGTGAGAGTGGTCGAAGGAAGTTAGGACGTGAGGCATAGGCGGAAAAAATAATGTTCTTGTGGGAGAGTTTGCTGAAGTGATAGTCAAAGAGAGGCAGAATATCTTTAACTTCACGAAGCATTCTAGGCATTGACACCAGATGTCCGTAATTCTTTTTGTGAAGGTTGAGCCGAAGAAGTGGCACAGACCTAAGATTGAGTGAGTGAGTTAAAAGAAATATGTTAAAGTAAAAAAGGGCAATCAACATTACCAACTAAAGTTTGAAAAATAAAGGGAATATCGGCAACTTTTCGGCGTATAGAAAGGGGTTGTAAATTTGTAAGTTTCAGCCGATCAGTGTATGATGGTATGTTTTGGCTATCATCCCAAAGAAGGCCACAAATAGCAAATCGTAAAAACCTGCATTGAACCGCTTCTATCCGAAGGATTTGAGTTCAATAGTAGTTTGACCAAACTTGGCTAGCATATTCAAATATTCAAGAAGAGGCCCTACAAATGTTATGTAAAGAGATTTGATAACATAGAGATTGGAAAACCCTATAGACCAGCGCTTGATGAAGCCAAGGACAGAATTGCCTTTATTTTAATATATTCTCAATGTGAGAACGGAAATTGAGTACCTTATCACCGATAACACCTAAATTATGCAACTCATTGAGTAAGGGAAAATGCCAATTAACGATTAGATAGCAGCGAAGTGAAGTAGGATATAAGTTATAGCCTGACACTTATTGACGTTAAGCTCAAAGAATTTCTTTTGACACCAAGTATACAAATGGTAGTGGTATCACACCATTAATGATCAGAATAAATATTAAAGGACCGACGTGGCTGCCTTGAGGGACACCAGAAAAGGCTTTAATTGGGCCAGAAACCATGGACCTAAATAGAACATAGTAATGTCGATCATTTAAATAGGATTGAACCCATGTTATAAAGCTTATTTGGAAACCAACAGCCTTTAATTTTAAAAGGATTATTTCATGAGAACTTCATTTCCAGATTCTAGTGCACATAAAGTGCTTGATACGACTTCCGTTAAGTTGGTGGTCGTAGATCTGCCTTTTAAAAATCCATGCTGGTCAAGGGAAACAATAGATTTACAATGGAAAAGCTTAGGAATGCAGGATAGCTTAGCAATTGGTCGATAGTTGAAAATGTAGGGGAATAATTAACGACCTGTTCCAGCTTGAGGGAAATAATCCCTGGGTGATAGAAAACTGAAAAAGAGCTGTAAGAGGTTGGACTAGATGCATTTCACATTTCTTTAAAAATATAGGAGGAAGATTATCAGGGCCAGCAGGTTAACCACCTTTGAGGTTTATTATTTTGTCTTTAACTTGCTCTTAAGTTATAGACACAGATTCCAAAGTTGTTTGTGGACACCTAATTAAGTAGAAAAAGTATGAGTGGTCTAGCTCTTTGGAATGGATGGCGAACGTTTGGGTGAAAAAAAAAATGCGAAGAGATTTACAAACATTCGTTTGGGGTCGGAAATGAGTGTGTGGTTAATTCGATTTAAATAGTTGTCATAGAGAGTTTGGCAAAGAACAGAGAAATTTATTTGCGCAGACGATTAGTAGAAGAAACCGGCGTCAGAACGCGATTTTTAGTAAGTTTACCAAAGCTTATTTATCTTGTTACGAAGATATCGCAGATCTTTACTATACCAGGATGGTAAAGATGAGGGACTGATTGGGAGAGATATTTGAAAAACTCGGTATAAAGGGATGCGAAGGCATTATTGGCCGTAAGATTAGGATTCCCGTAGAGAAAGTTAAAACTGGCCATACTGAGAAAGTTATTCAGTTTGCGTAGTTAACCCTATGACAATTACAGCTGTAAGAATACTCATAGGAAACGGGATTAAGACCACTGTCATACGACAACGTAAGAGGAACGGGAGGATGGTAACTATCCAACTTAGAGAGAAGATGGCTTATTTCTTTAATAACGCAGTTATCTGTATTAATGTCGAAGACTAGGTCGAGTTGTCTGCCAATGTTATTGGTGACCCCACTTAATTGATACAGACCACAGTCAGTAAGGCAGTCGATGAAAAGATTTTCTCTATCAAAAGTGGGATTTGCTGCAGTTAAAAAGGACTGGTCAGTCTGAGTTTATAGTAGCTTAGAAAGATTTAAATCACCTAAAAAAATAACAACGTCGTTGATATCAGCAGCAATAAAAATACAATCGATTGTATCAACAGCTTGATGGTAACCTTGAATTAGTTGAGGAGAGCGAATATGCGAGTAGCAATGACAAATATCTAGGTTGCGCTTGCAAATAGAAATTCTGGCACAAACGAATTCAAAGAAAGCAGTGGGCGATTTTTTAAAAAGTCGACTGGAATCGAGAGTGTACAACTTAAGGTACAACAAGGCCATATAAATTCTCATCTTTATCTAGACCATCGTCACGGTGTAGATCGAAGTCTTTGGAAAACAATTCACTATTCTTAATATTAAAGCTGAGGTTGGTTTCTGTGAGGACAAAAATTTCGTAGGGCGGAATCTTCGAATAAAGATATATGTATAGCGAAAATCTTAGTTCGTTATCCTCTTACGTTTTGATAATACAGGGACAAATATTTGGGAGGCATCAGCAAAGGATTAAGTGATGGGTTAGGAGCAAAGGTAGCTTTTGAAACTAGACCGTGTTCTCTAAAGGTATAGAATGCGTTTGGAACTTACGTGAGAGGTAAAAGAAAAGAGCTCATTAGCCACATTATTAGGAGTCATATCTAATTGCTCATGAAAACGTATAAAAATTTGCCGCAGAACATTATGATTTAGGACTTCTTGCAGAATGAAAGCAATTGCATTGATTTTCATTTTATCGACGACTCAAACAGGTTCTGGCCTATCATGTGGATAGCCGAGATATAAACGAACATTATCGTCCAAACTTTGGTAACGGTCTCCGACCGAAATGATTGTTTGCCCAAGGCTTAAATACTGCCTCTAAGACAGTTTCACGGTATACGATCGCATTAATTTTGACACCACGGCTCAAAAATACGAGCGGATAGCGACCATCGGAACCCAAACCATCATCATAGATGCTGCCTGCTTTCTGGTGGCCGTCCAAAAATGTAAATTTTCGTGGTACCTCTCTGGCAAGTAAACTCGGTCATTTTGTTTGTTGACATATTGTTCGATAACAAATGACGATTCATCAGAAACAACCAAATTTGGCAACTCACCACTTTCGTGCAAGTTTAGCAACTCCTTCGCTCTTTCGACTTTAACTTTTTTTCTGTTGGGGCGTAATATCGTGTGTTTTTTGGAACTTCAATGGCTTGAGCCCAAGCTCATTTTTCAGTATGTGTTGCATCCGTTCCAACGATATGTTGACGGGATTTCGCTCAATTTGAGCCTTCACTTTCCGAACCATTTCTGCCGACGTTGCTGTTTTTTTATGACCACCTCCATGGCGTTTTGCAACGCTGCCAGTATCACGGTAACGAGCTATGTTTCGAGACACAGATGAACGTTGAAGTTCTGGAGGGCTCTAACGATAGCAACTTGTGGTTTTTCAGCCAAATATAAAGCAATCACACTATCACATATGAATACCATCGCGGATAAAAATTTTTCAACACAACTGAAGCGCAAATCGTTTAATAAATAATAAACTTATCTGTCATGTGTCAAAATTTGTACTCACTGTCATGAACGGTATGGAAATTATAGCAGTCTGAAGTTGGTTGCAGTTTGAGTCAGGCAGGGTGTATTGGTGCAAATTGACTTGTTGCAATTAAGGTAACCATTCAGCTCACCACGGCTGGTATTGAACCCCAAACCATCCCATTGGACACTACCATTTGAGCCACGGCTACCGTCTGATAGTCGAAACCCAGTAAATGTTACAGCAAGTACGCATTCTGGGTGTATCTACGTTAGCGCAGTTATTTTAATAATTTTAACAAGGTGGCACAAAATTAATCACCCTATCGGAAGATGGTATAATTTTTGCAAATGGCGACGTACGTCAATCATATTTAACGTATATAAACAAGACAGCTGCAGTATACAAACAGCAAAACTATACTCCTTTATCGCTATATACGCTATATACGCTATACTTTTGACTAATAATCAGCCAGTGATGTTAGCGCAGCGTGACGTCGATTTCCTTATCGTATCGCAGCAACTGGGCAAACATTCCGGCGCTTAGCTACTCGACTCGAACAGAGTGAAGCCACAGGAGACCGTGCAGGGCGCGGCCGCACGGAATGCGAACAGTTATCACCGGAAATCTTGCAGAAAGTCATGGAAATTGCGATAAAACGGGCACAAATGTGTATCAACACTGGCGACAGCCACTTGTCAGATATCATCTTTTCCACTTAACAAAAACAATTGTAAAGTTCCAAATAAAGATTTCCATCACCCAAAATAATTTTTTTTTTTTTTTTTTAGTAAAAAAGTAATTCAAAAACAAAATTGGATGATTAATTTTGTATAGGGTTTTCTAATAACGACTTGACAACTTTTTTTTTAAATAAAAGGCAAACCATTTGAGATATTTCAAAAACTTTATTATTGACTTGAAGTACAATCAAAATATTTATGAATGGAACTGACTTCGTTCATATGGCCACCGCGGGCACGTTTGCAGCGGTCGATTCGTTGGACCCAATTTTCAACGACTCGATCACACATTTCGGCCGAAACGGCCGCTATTTCGCGTTCAATGTTGGCTCTGAGCTCTTCCAACGTCGTCGCCGTGTTGGCATGAACCAATGACTTAACGTAGCCCCACAGAAAATAGTCAAGCGGCGTTAAATCGCACGAACGAGGCGGCCAATCGACTGGCCCATGTCTTGAGATAACACGCTCACCATACTTACTCTTCAATAAATCGATTGAAGCGTGTGCTGTGTGGATTGTGGCACCTTCTTGTTGAAACCACATGTTGTCCAAGTCCATATCTTCCAATTCGGTCCAAAAATAATCGGTGATCATGGCGCGATAACGCTGACCATTCACAGTAACGTGACGATCATTTTCGTCGACGAAAAAATATGGCCCAATAACGCCGCCGGCTTGCAAATCTCACCAAACAGTTATTTTTTGTGGATGAAGTGGTGATTCATGAAGCACATGTGGGTTTTCACCCGACCAAATAACGCATATTCGTCTTAGCGCATCTTCTTCAGAACACAATCGGAGAACGTACGTCACTTCAAAGGGTCCATCGGCTTCAATTCTTGAGTCAGCTTGATCTTGTATGTGTGTAAACCAAGATCCTTACGCAAAATACGCCATAATGTTGTCTGAGCGATGCCCAATTCTTGAGAACGCCGTGGATTTGACTGATTTGAATCGTTTGCTACGAACATCTGCACGGCAGCGATATTTTCGACACTTTTACCAACCCGTTGTCTCACTAACACGGCAACATCACACAACGAATACAATAGACTCAAATTTTTGCACTTAACTTGTTATTGCCTGTCTACTAGGACGAGAATTACGACCGAAAATTGGAGTTAACGCTCTTAAAGTTGCAGTCACCGACTCCGAATATCTGTAGAAAATTTTTATAATTTGCAGACGTTGCTCGTTAGTGTACTTTACCATAATGAAAATGTTGAGTTTTCTGAATAAATTGACAGTGACAATTTGATAGATTAGTGAAAGAGTGCGTTCACAAATTAAATTCAAAGTTGGAAAACCCTTTATATTGTTTTCAAGGATAAGCGGATATAATATTGTTTCGTCAGAAACTACTGTCACTACTATTGTCAGATAATTCCCCGCCGCCGGCGAAATCACTGAGTATAAAAGGATTACATTTTCCCACTTTTCCAAAACATTTTGCAGTTGACTTTTGCATAAGCGTTATCCCCATGAAGTTGATCCCGTTTCGATTTACTCCTCGTTTGGTGGACTCAATCAGTTGCAATTGGACGTGTTCAGCTGATACTTACTTCGGCTGAGAATCTTCTATTTTACCTATTCCGCATTTCTTAAATAAGTAAGAATACATAGGTGTGTGTCGGCTTTCTCGCAAATGCTGTGTTATCTGCATAAGTCCTCTTCTCCATCAATACTTCCAAGTTACCCAAGAAAGCTTTTCAGCTGCATAACAGCGAAAACTTTTAATTTTATGCGTAGAAAGTATAGAATCTTACATGAGACCAATCTCCCGTTAGTAGTGCCTGATTCTGTCTGCCGGCGTCCTGGAAAGTCAAGTCGTTTGCTGTTATCCTCATATGAAACCTGTCTGTCAATAGGTTTGAACCCTGAGAGTCCCTGTGACCTGGGACCCAAACAAGATTCATTGAATTTAGACTTCTGACCGCGTTCAGAGAATTTACGCAATTTCGAACTAGCCTGAAAAAAAGTGATGAGAATATTCGGCAAGTACTCTTCTTACACAATAGTTCCTTCCCATCAGGATTACGTACGGCTCCACTTGCAATAAGAAGACAAAGTTTTTACTGGCTCAAATTCGGACCGGAGCCATTTCCGAGCACAAGGAAAGTCGATTTTTTGTTTTCACATCAACAGGAATTCAGGTGTCATAACATAAGACGGCACATCCATAAGAACAGATTCAAGAGATAATAGGCCGCGCAGAGCCATCAAAACTCTAATCCGAGTTTTACCAAAAAACACGTTTCTTTTTAAGACTGACATGGTTTTCGGCAGAGCGTCTGGGATAGAGCCAGGTGTGAAATTAAGATAGACCGTTCTTAAAAGTTCAACTAGCACCCAATATGTGTAACGAGCAAAAAGGTTTGCAAATATTTTTCGGAACAACGACTTTCTCAGCCTCAACATTGTTACATTCATTGGATGTTGCCCGTTACACCTTCTAAGAAATTCCTCTGCAGTTACGGTTCAAAATACCATGAAACAACCAACGAACAAATTTACAATAGATGAATTTTATTCAAGATAGAAATCCGCAATAGAAATTGATAGAAATCCGCGACCGGCCAGTTGAATAGATTCAGTTCCTATTAGTATGAAAAACGTTCAGGCGCCAGTTACTATCTCGTAAAAGGCATGGAAAAGTAATATCAATAACTGTGTTTTTTTGGTATCGGTATCAGCGCTAATTTCCAATCTACGTATAATCTACACCACACCTTAATCTACACGGGCTAACTTAGTGGAAGATATTTATTGGAGTTAATGCAGATAGCAACAATGCTTCCAGAACTATTATTGAAATAATTTAAAATAAATTATCCCAATGCTATTGTCGTAATTAAAGCCGATAACCGTTTTTTGGACTCTGAAAATTAAGCACTGATGCCGATGCCCAAAAACCACACGTAATGATACGAATAGATTCTAATTGAGTTTAACATATATATGTTATATTTATATTTCTGTGATTAATCAAAATAATATCTTAATAGAAAAGACCAGAAAATAACTCAGTTCGAAGTCACATCAAAAGCAGATATACATACTGGTGGAGTGAAAAGTAACCTCCTTGACCGCCAGAATGCGCTGCTACTACAAAAAGCACACATGCCAAATTTCAATGCGATACTGTCTTTAGTTTTGTTTTGACAGCTGATAGTTGTTGACGTGTTTAGCATCATGTTGAGTATGGACAAAAACGATTTTCGTTCTCTCATAAAACATTATTTTTTGAGAGGCAAAACGGCGAAGGAAACAAAAGAAAAGTTGGATAAATATTACGGGGCTAATGCTTCGTCAGATTACAATGTCAAATATTGGTTCCGAGAGTTTCGTGGTGGCCGCAACTCCACTACCGATCAAGTCCGCAGTGGCAGGCTCTCCGATGCATGAAATGGTGTTGGCTGACCGAAAAGTGAAGGTGTGCGAGCTAGCAGATAACACAAAGATTAGTACTGAGCGCACACGGCATATTTTGGGCAATATTCTGCATATGAAAAAGTTAACCTCCCGCTGGGTGCCGCGCATACTCACTCCTGACCAAAAACACGAACGCGAGAGCACTTCGATAGAGTGTTTGAACTTGCTGATGCGGATTCGGGCGGACTTTTGGCGTCGATGGGTAACTGTTGATGAAATTTGGATCCACTATTACACACCAGAAAACAGAATGAGTGCCCGGCAATGGACTGAAGCCGGCACGAGCGCTCCGAAATGGCCGAGGAAAGCTCGATAGGTCGGAAAGGTTATGGCGTCGGTTTTCTGGGATTGTCATGACATACTCTTCGTGGACTACCTCGAAAAAGGAAAAGTCATCAACAGCGAGTATTACTGTGCATTATTGGAGCGATTGAAGGCCGAAATCGATGCAAAACGGCCTCGCATGAAGAAAAAAAATTTGTTTTTGCAAGACAATGCACCGACGCACAAGAGCATCGCAACCACGTATTTGCCAGATTTGACTCCCTCGGACTGTTATCTCTTCCCAAACCTCAAAAGATGGCTCATCAATAAAAAATTCAGCTCACGCAAGGAAATCATCGACGCCACGGAGGAGTATTTTGCAGACCTTCCGGAAAATTACTTTTCGGACGGTAGCAAGAAGTTGGAAAATCGCTGGAATAAGTGTATTAAACTAAAAGAAGAGTATATTGAATAAATTTTTTTTATTTTTACTTTTTTTTTTTTTTGGTGGGTAGGTGTGAAAATCTACATAGTTTCTATGTACCGTTGCTCATAGTAGTGTGAGATTCTTACTCACTAAAAACACGCCTCTCTTCTTATCGACTACAACTAAGTTACCTTATCAAGTAGTTTCCGTTTCAAATAACGTTCGCGTTGGGCAGGTAGCTTTCCAGCAAAAGCACCTGCTAGTACCGCTATTACATGCAGATAGTCCTTATCGCGCCAGATCGAATGGTCTCATTCTTTGTAATCGACGCACTATGTCTCGTTTGTCTCGTCCAGAATTTGGAGTATTTTATTATTACAGTGACCATGAAGACGAATACGGAGTTTGCGAGCAAAGTTCATTATTACGTCCTCGACGGTAACTCTTCCTAAGTCTCTGTGGATATCACTGTTTCTGATATACCATGGGGCGTTCACGATTTGTCTTAGAGCTTTGTTTTGATAGCTCTGGAGAATATTTCGGTTGCTTGGTTTAGTACAGCCCCAAAGTTGTATACCGTACGTCCAAACAGGTTTAAGCACTTGCTTATAGATGAGCAATTTGTTATGTATGCTTAACTTGGAATATTTTCCTAGTAGCCAGAGCATTTGTCTGATTTTATTTTCAAGTTCATCACGTTTCTTCTTAACATATGCATATGGTATTTGTACCGAGTTTATGAAAATGGGAAGGTTGTTTATTTTCCGGTAAGTAAAATTAACATGAGTAGATTTGGTCTCATTGAGAACAATTCGGCATATCTTTGTTCATTCGTAGATTTTATCCAAAGCCGTTTGTAGCTTTCCAATAGCTAACTCGACTGAAGTATCTGTAGCTAGTATCGCCGTGTCGTCCGCGAACGTGGCTACTATGGTACCTGATTCTTGCAGTATGTTTCGATTATAGAGTAAGAACAATACCGGTCTAAGTACGCTTCCTTGTGGAACTCCAGCAGCTATCTCTGTAAATTCCGAGTATTCGGTGCCATGTTTAACACGAAAAATTCTGTTTTCCCGGTACGATTTCAGAACCGTATGCAGCTCTCTCGGAAGAACCTGGCCTAGCTTAAAATTTAAGACTTCGTGCCATACCTTAGAAGGCTTGAGACACGTCAAGAAACATGCAAGAACATATCTTTTTCCCCTCCAAGGCTTTCTCAATTTCATTCGTAATTCTAAAGACCTGGTCAATTGTGGAGTGCTTAGTTCTAAAACCGAATTGATGTTCAGGAATTAGACGTCTCTCTTCAATGATCGGTTGCAAGCGCTTCAATAGGAGTTTTTCAAATATTTTATTGGGTATATAATTATTTTCGTGCGGTTTTTTCTTCAAAATTTGAACGTTTATTTAAGAAAAATATGTACAATAGTATTATTCAAAGTATTGCCCATCTGAAGCTTTGACTTTTTCCTATCTTTCTGGCAATTTGTGGATCCCATCCCAAAAGAACTGCGCCGACTTGGCAGCCAAGAATGAATCAAACCAATTTTTGATAATCTGCTCTGATGTGAACCGTATTTCAGTGAGGGCATGCCTCATCGACCGGAACAAATGGTAGTCAGAAGGGGCAAAGGCTGGGCTATAAGGCGGGTGGGGTGAGACTTTCCATCCACTGTTTTCCAAATAGTTCTTAACCGGAATAGCAACGTGGGGCCGAGCGTTGTCATGATGGAAAATTATTGCCTCGTGTCTGGTCGCATATTCCAGCAGTTTTCTTCATATTAAAGTTATGAAAAAGAACTCTCGGCAAAAACACTTTTTCAGGCACAAAGTTCGACATATTTGAGTGAAAAAAAATTATTGTTGTTTACGCTTCAAATGAATGACATATACTGAAATGACAGTAGCTTTCCAACGCATGTTCCAATGGAATAATAACAAGTTACGCCATCTCTTAGCAAACCGCATGAATTAAGTTATAGACCCAAGGTTTCGGGACCAAGGTTTTAGAACCTCCTGTTAACGCCCGTCCAACAAAAAAAGGCTTAAATGTTTCTTCTAGGTGCTCGGCAAATAGATCCGCCTTCTCTTTATCTTCTTTTAATCATTTGCCATTAGTTTTTCTTATGGGAGGAAATTGCATTTGAGGTTTTTTGATTCCCTTCATAGCTTTTTAGAGGGAGTAATTTGAACTTCTTTCGGCAGTCAGACCTTCGAGATATGCAGAGATATTCAGATTTTTGTAATCTCGTATTGCTTCTTTCAATTTGTTGCATAAGTGGTTTAAGTATGTTTTATGCTGGGGAGCACGGGTATTTTGCCATCTTTTTCGCGCTCTCCTCTTTTCTCTTACCAGTTCTATTATTTCCGGTGGATATTTTATTTCACTTCTTGCTTTCTCTTTTCTTATTGGAGTTTTAGTGTTGTTCCAAGCAGCGTTCTGCAGGACTTTGATAAATCTGTCGACTTCGTCTTCTATTTCGTTTTGTGTTTTTAGCGACACGTTTAGAACAATATGTTCATTGCAGTAGTTTCTAAAACCGTCCCATTTAGGCTTGTTATTAGTTAATCTAGGAGCCACTTCCTTCTTAATTAAGACTATGCTTAGTGTTAAAATGACTGGTAAGTGATCTGAGGAGAGATCATAACTTTCCTCGATGTTTGTAGAAATTTTGGCTGCTCCCTTTGTGACAAAGAAGTCTACAAGATCGGGGGTTTTTGTTATATCCGAAGGGCAATATATTGGTTTTCCTGTCGAGAAAAAGTCAACTTTACATTGCATACCGGTTTCATAGAATTGTCTGCCTTTCCATTGTATTACATCTTGAGCCCCAGAAGGTATGTTTCGAATTAAAGTCACCACCAACTATAAAATTCGGTCCGAGTGAATCAAAGATACCTTTAAAGTCATTCTTTTCCAGCTTGCATCGCGGAGGACAATAAATGGATGCAATGTCGTAGTGCAGGTGGTTATATTATACGCGAACCGAACTTAACTGCATTGCATCGCATTTAATCTTCATATTTATAGAGTGCTCAATACAATCTTTAATATTGAATAAAATAAAAATTAAAATTAAAAAATTTAAAATTTTTTTTTCATTCCCAAGGAAGGTTATTTTTCACCCCACCTAGTAGTATTAATCTTTGAGTCATGCTAGGATGCATAGCCACCATTAACTCACTGTTTAAGAACTCACACGTTCCAATCGTATTATGATATTGTATGTTTCGTTTGGACGGCAGTGAATTGTCTTTTTCGTAAGAGGATTTCCAGTTAACGTTTCATCAACTTTAGCACTCTCTTTCTCAAATAAAAATAACAATCATTAACTATTCTTCTTGCAGAAAAATCAAATCCTTGATGCGAAGCACGGCAAAAGTAGCGAAAACATATTTAATTTCATAAACAATTCAAAACCGACTTTTGTGACGATGTACGAGCCTATATCCGATGGCAATAGCTCCTTAGAACCCCCTATTGTCAAAGAAAAATCAGAATCACTGCTTAAATCCAATGCGCACACTATTAAATTGCCACCATTTATAGAGGATGACAGCGAACGAAGGTTAATTAACAACATCACTTACAAGACCGCTTTCTTAACAAACTGTTCTTTTAGTCCAACTCAAGCTTTTGGGCCACGTGTTAACAATGAAAATATACCTGGCACTGCAATGCAAATCGAACTCAGTTTAGACTTGGACACAATGACTGGTGACTCCACATACCCTCGTCCCATTGAATCTACGCAATCGAATGTCATTACGGATACTCAATTCCCCTTTAAACAATCATCACTTGATAAGTCTAAGAGTTCCTCATCTACCATCGATAGCAGCGCCAATAATAGCTACTTTAGCAGCAGAAAGACCAGTAAGAGGAATAGCACAATCGATGAGAATGAGGAGAGACGAATCAGCAAACAGGACAAGGAGGTACAATATTCATACTCGTATAGGAAGCGTACATATCAAAAATTATTACTTTTAACTTGAATACTAATAGAGCCTTGATCCGGAATCGTTGATGTTTCGAGATGGACGTCGTCAAATTGACATGGTGCTAGCGTGGGAAGAAGAAAACGAGGGAGTTATGACAGAAGCTGAAGCAAAACGCCGCGATAATCGGCGTATTTTTATGGACAATCTCATCAAAGAAGGTCTTGAGGTTGAGCTGGAAGATAAAATACAGTCATTTAATGAGAAAACATTTTTTCTCAAAATCCACTTGCCCTGGCGATTGGAAATGCGACTTGCTGAGGTTATGAATCTTAAACTGCCCGTCAAACGATTTATAACGATCAGCGTCAATGCTTGGGTGGGAAGAGAGCCTTCCTCATTTATATTCGTGTAGATAATTAATTAATTCCTTTTTTTCCAGGATGAAGAAAATATAATGGCACGTAGGATCCAGCGCTTAAAGAACCTTTGGAATCGTATGACAAAACTGATTCAGCTCAATAATGAAGTTTTAGAAGGTGAAACGACTTACAAAGCATCTACAGCTGGAGGAAATCCAGAGGAGCAGTAAGCTTTTATATTATATATTTAATTGCAACAAATGTGATGAGAGTACATTCTCTACCCTAGATTTATTGTCAAAGATCGTTGTACAACCTATACATGTGCTCAGCGAAGTCTAATGGTGATGCAAATTTTACTACGGACACGATTTGATGAAAGTGACCGTGTAGGAATCAGACGTCTACTCAATGATAACACATACCTTTCCTGCTTTCCACTTCATGAAGGACGTTACGATCGGTCACATTCGAGTGGTGTGATTTTTGATCGCCGTATACTTTATCAAACTTGGGCACATCCCTCGCAGTGGTATAAAAAGCAACCTTTGTGCTTGGTGAGGAAGTACTTTGGCGACAAGATTGCCCTATACTTCTGTTGGCTTGGCTTTTACACTGAGATGCTGGTATATCCAGCAATAGTTGGGACACTGTGTTTTATTTACGGACTAGCATCGATCGATTCAAAGGATAATATACCCAGCAAGGAGATCTGTGATGGACCTGGAACTGGGAACATTACTCTATGTCCGCTTTGTGATACTGCGTGCAGTTACCAAACGCTATCTGATTCGTGCCTGTTTGCCAGAATTACGTACCTTTTTGACAATCCTTCTACAGTGTTCTTTGCGATATTCATGTCCTTTTGGGGTAAGACTAATAGTTACATCAGGAAGATTTTTTTACAATTATTGCCTTTTGTTGTTTTAGCAACGACATTTCTTGAATTATGGAAAAGAAAACAATCAGTGCTTGTTTGGGAATGGGATCTTCACAACGTTGAATCGGATGAAGAAAATCGACCGGAATTTGAAACAAATGCGACAACGTTCCGAATGAATCCTGTCACAAGAGAGAAAGAACCATACATGTCCACATCAAGCAGAGCTATACGATTCGTAATCACCGGAAGTGCTGTGGCTTTAATGGTAAGTTTTCGAATACTTACTTCTGATCTCTATAAGATGAAAATATTTTCTTTCGAAGATATGTGTAGTCCTTGGGGCCGTCTTGGGCACGATAATATACCGTATTTCATTGGTCGCAGTGATATATGGTGGAGGAGGATTTTTCGTCAATAGGCATGCAAAACTTTTTACTACCATTACTGCTGCGCTTATTAATTTGGTTGTCATCATGATTTTAACAAAGGTAAATAAACAATCTTTGTCGAGAACCGAATATTTATCTATCGTCTTCTAGATTTACCACAGAATGGCGTTAAGGCTGACGAATTTAGAAAACCCACGTACTCATACAGAATTCGAAGACTCGTACACATTTAAGATTTTCTTCTTTGAGTTTATGAATTTTTACAGTTCTCTCATCTACATAGCATTCTTTAAGGGACGATTTTTTGACTATCCAGGCGACGATGTAGCTAGACGAAGTGAATTTTTCCGACTGAAAAATGATATATGCGATCCAGCTGGATGCTTGTCAGAATTATGTATCCAATTAGCCATTATAATGGTAGGCAAGCAGTGCTGGAATAATTTCATGGAATATTTGTTTCCGAAATTTTATAATTGGTGGCGTCAAAGGAAGCACAAACAAGCGACAAAAGATGTCAGTCATCTGCATATGGCATGGGAGCAAGACTATCACATGCAAGATCCTGGGAGGTTGGCATTGTTTGACGAATACTTGGAAATGGGTAAGATTTTGTCTTGACTTAAGTAGCTCCAGTGACTAAATGTTAATTATATTTATTTCTTTGACATTGACTAACATTGACATATTGAATAAATTTTTTAGATCTAAAGTTATTCAGTCAACTTTGCGAAAATTTTCATCAAACCTTTTTAACTGATCTCTTAGCATCAGGTTCATATCCCTTCTAAGATTTAGATTGCTGTAAACATACTTAGATAGAGAATAGCAAATCGTCAAAAGTCAGAACATGTGCATATGTGACAAGTAGGATCGGAAATATAGTCAACAAGCACACAAAAATGCGTCTTTAAATTATACGTGCTACGGCTGTATAGACCATAGAAAAGTATTTTTACAGCAATCTAATAGTGACGTCAGGAACTATTTTTTCGGTTTTTCGGTGTACTGCCTGAAATTCAAACCAGACCGCTGTGTCGCTTGTTACGACGAAATGCATTACTCCTCTATTCCAACTTGATAATTATTTGATAGGTCTTTCTGATTTAAAAATTCACATCATGGAATATTTGTCTACAATTGTTAATGGTTTTTCTTTTTATTTTCTAGTTCTCCAGTATGGCTTCGTAACACTCTTCGTGGCAGCATTTCCTCTGGCACCGCTCTTCGCTCTTCTAAACAACGTCGCTGAAATTCGTCTAGATGCTTACAAAATGGTCACTCAAGCCAGAAGACCCCTAGCTGAACGTGTTGAAGATATCGGAGCTTGGTATGGAATCTTGCGAATCATCACTTACGCCGCTGTCGTATCGAATGCTTTCGTTATCGCCTACACGAGTGACTTTATACCACGCATGGTCTATAAATTTGTTTATTCGGAAACAAATACTTTGTCTGGCTACATAGAACATTCCTTGTCGATTTTCAATACTTCGGATTACAAGGAGGAATGGGGTGCTACCAGCAGTGAGCATGATCCTGACACCTGCCACTATCGAGGCTACCGGTAGGATTTTTCACCATATAAAAACTACTCAAGTTCTAACTCCTCGTTTTTTTTTTTTTTTTTTTTTAATTTAGAAACGGTCCTAGTGACAGAGATCCATATGGTCTTAGCCCGCATTATTGGCATGTTTTCGCAGCTCGTTTAGCATTCGTTGTAGTTTTCGAAGTAAGTCTTGGTTCTACCTAGACTCGTTTCTAGACTACATAAGTTGTTTTCTTTCTAGCACGTGGTATTTGTTGTTACTGGCGTTATGCAATTCATCATTCCTGATATCCCAGCCGAGTTAAAAACACAAATGCAACGTGAGCAACTACTTGCGAAAGAAGCAAAATATCAACATGGCTTACGAAAAGCCCAGCAAGGTGACAATCAAGATTTATTAAGTTTATTCCGAGATGCAACTAGTCGAACGGGTGGTACTATGACCGGACGCGGAAGTTGGGCAAGACGAATGAGTCGTATGAGTGATGTTTTGGAAGCACATGTTGACGTTGCACCTAGACCACGACGATCTATGGAATCGACTGTTTGGGAAGTTTCTTGACACGAGGAGAATGAAGATGGCGAAAGTCGAAATGGAGTGTAGCGGAAAATAATTAGTTTATCATGGGTTTTCTTTAGTTGGTCGTTATGTTATTGTTGCCGTCGATATTGGTTTCTTGTGAATAATTGTAAATATTTTGTAAGTAAAACGTCACTATCGTGATAAATTTAATAAATCAATCAACACTATAAGTACCTGCAAATAGAACATTGTTGTAATATGGTATATGTAACATATACCAGGTGTACCGGTATGAAGTGAGCTTCAAGATACAAATTTTTCGATAGGGAACATTTATTGTGAACGGTCCTTAATTTTTTTTTTTTTTGGGTTGCTATGACACCTGTCAAATATATTTAGTAAAAAATGTTAAAAATGTCGAATTTTGTACCAGAAAATGATGATTTGCGGAAAGCATTAATTGTTTGTTTTCATTGCTGCAGAGTCGCATCGAATGCTTGTCGAGGCATATTGTGATCATGCACTATCAGAAGCAATATGCAAAAGATGGTTTCAACGGTTCAGAGATAACGATTTTGCTGTGAGAAATCAAGAACATGGAAGGTCATCGAAAAAGTTTGAAGACGCCGAATTGCAAACAATATTGGATGAAGATGACGCTTTGAGTCAGAAACAAATAGCAGAATTGTTAAATGTTGCACAACAAACAATTTCTGACCGTTTAAAAGCTATGGGAAAGATCCAAAAATCTTTAAAATGGATGCCACATGAATTGAATGAAAGACAGATGGAAAACCGAAAAACCATTTGTGAAATTTTGCTTCAAAGACACGACAAAAAATCAGTTTTGCATCGAACAGTTACTGGCGATGAAAAATGGATTTATTTTAAGAATCCTAAACGGAAAAAATGATGGGTTAATCCGGGACAAGCATCAACTTCGACTGCAAAACCAGATCGGTTCGGCATGAAGAACGGTACACCTGGTATATAGGTATTGCAAAAGTTTGTACTCGATTTAAGATTAAACCTCAATACATAAAAGTTATGAAAATAAATTTATTAACCGATATTATATAATCTCCATAGCTGTTTACAAACCTTTTCTAACGTTCAACAAGCTTTTCATTCCATTTTTGAAACATGATCTAGCTGTTTTCTGGTTTCTAACAGCTTCCAGAGAGTTCAGATTCAAAAAACCAACAACTTTGAATTTGAAATTTATTTAGCCATCGTACATTTAATGCTTGGTCTTCTGAGTTTGTTTCGCCGACTTCGGCTTAGCTCGGAAAATACTAACGTCCAAAACGTTATAAGGATGCTCCGAAGCTGGCTGAATAGTACGTCCTCGACGTGGTTCATGATCCTCCAAGAGATGAGGTGCCAGTAACAGAAACAGTTGCTGAAAAAACTTCTTATTAATTTCGTCATTCGAAATATATTGACATTCTGCACCTCTGTCCAAGAAGGCAATCCGAAACTGGAGAAACATAATTCCCAGTAAGGCAACCCTAAATGTGCGATAGCCATCCGCAAATACTCACTAAATGTTTCTGCCAAAAATTGCCATTTGAATTTATTCAATTCGAGAAGATAGATCCTCGGATTGGTAATGCCGCTCGTCTCGTACACCAGGCAAACCTAAATAGTATAGCAGGCACATGTTACTTGCCATGAAAAAGAATGTTGACCCACCTTAGCCACATCATTGACACTATTTAATTCGAAGATCTTACTTTTCGGTGTTAAAAGTGGCCCTGCTGATGATGCCACAGATGAATCCTTTGACAAAGCTTCGGCTTGTTGGTTGGTATACAGTGGCTCTATGTTCTCCCTGAGCAAAGTAATTTGAAGAAGATGCGGGAAGTTAATGCATCCAACACGACGGATATCATTTGCTATGGAAAACAGAGAAATTATATTGAAAATGGTAGATACTTTACGAGCTTTACGAGCGTATTGGTAGCTCCAGTATAAAACGAATCCATCTGTGGAGAGATAGAACTTCTTCATGTCCTCTGGAAGATACACAGAATGTCTCTGCTCCCAGTTAAGAACCTGAGCCCTTTCGCAAGGTTGACGTTTCTCACACGATACGTTACAAATCCGGGGCACATTCGCTACACGAACAAAATCTTGAAAATTTGGACTAAAGATTAAATCGTGGAATACCTACAGAGGGTCTTCATTAGACCGAGGGTTAAATTGTCATAGAATGCATCCTCCGGTGATTGTTTTTGCGACATTTCCAAATGGACTTAGTTTATTTAAGACAGCTTGAATTCGCGTTGAAATACTAAACAAATTTGTTGAAATCGAATAAACAATTCCCTAGCAACCAACCTAACACGTGCAACAATTAGATCAATAGACAACCTTTCTCGGTTTACACTTTCATCGTATTTTATTTAAATACAAAAAATCCTCACACGGAACATATATTAAAATCAAAGCCTGAGTACCTAGATGTTTAATTTTTTAGTAGAAATCCACTGATTCTAAGTCGCTTAGCATTTTATCTCGAATCTGTTGCTTGGGATCCTCTTTGATCTCCGTTGGGACTGCACCATACTGCCCCAGCATAAACTCCAACTCGTTCTTGGTCAATTTTTCACCACGTAACTCCAGTGGTCCAATAAACTGCTTCTTCAACTGCCCCTCGTGATAAATAAAAATTGTAGGCAGGTTTCTCTCTGGGAAATTCGGTATACACGTCGTTGCTATTGAACGCAGGAATTTAGTTTGTGGGAATTGCACAGCTAGTTGTTGCATATGATGATGTATCAGCGCACATAATGGCACGCCGTTAGCATATAAATGAAGTACAACCCAAATACCATCACCAGCTTTGTTCACTTCTTCCACATAATCTTGTCCAGAGATTTCTCTCACAGAACCGAATTTAGCTTTTTCGGAAAATGCCCGCATTTCAGACATTCTCTTTCGACGATATTCCTCTAAGACTTCCTCATCTTCAGAGTCTTCCAGCTCGTCCAACTCGTCCAGATTCATGTCTTCGAGTTTCTTTTGTGATTCACCACCGGTTCGCTTCTCGATGGCATTTTCAATCATGGAAACAATTTGATCCTCGGTAACTTCTGCCTCCTTTTGTTTGGATGGGAGGATGCCCTTAGCACGGAGTACGTCATTCCATTCGGTGTCTTCATTTGGATCCTGTAAAGGCAAAATGAAAGTATTTATATGCACAAATATGGTCATGGTTGGTTAATGGTGCAGATCGTGCGGTGTGAGGATGACTATTTCAAGTTCTTACCTGCATTGTGGAACGAATTTGTACTTGAGTACTCGGATATTTATAACTAAATTTAATTAATATACAACTTTGAGGCAATTTCACTCAGAAATTGGAGGAATCTTCAGAAGATACCATCCAGGCCAATGACTAATCCAAGATATGCCCAAAAACAGAAACAATAGAAGTGTCAAACAAGCGTCAGTTAGCCATGAGCGAAGAAATTAAAGTGCTGCCAAGTTAGTGAAAATGTAGAAAACATAATTTAAACCTTGAAGATATGGTAAATAAAGTTCTAATGCTCCAAGTTGGGTAGCGTAACGACCAAACTATTGTAAAATGTGACAAGAAAACCAAGAAAAATCTTGTCAAATTTTTCGAAAAAAAATAGAACGAAATAGAAAATAAATTGCCATCTATTTGGCGTTTTCGATTTGGCTTTTTCCGTGATCCAAAGAACAATGATAAGGTGAAACTATTTCCACTCATAACGCTTCTGTTTTTCTTTTAGATTCAAAATTTCTCTCCTGAATTTTATAAAAAATGTTCCAACACATATATTGTAAATATGTATAAACGTCAAATATAATTGTGTGTCAAACTAGATTTCAGTTTTCGTGCAATCGGCGGTTTGCCCAATTTATTATTCTCAGTATTAAAATTTTTTCACAAGCAAATATATTTATTGTAAAAAAAAAAAAAAGTTAAATTGGAATTAAAATTGGAGTACAAGATAAATACCTCCACATACGAAAACACCATTAGTGTTGAATACTATCGAAAAAAAATTGTTGCAAAATATTCTTTTATTCGATAATTATCAAAAAATCCTTTAATTATAAGTTTTTCAGAAATCATTCATTCAAACCGAATGAAAAAAACATTCAAATGTTCGATTGTTTTTCTTACCAATGAATGGGTTTTTCACCCGAATGGTTTTTTCACTCGTATGAAGAGTGGCCTATCGAGTTTGAAATAATGTTTCTTTTATACCTATGAATGATTTGTTAGACTTTAGACTATCGAATACAGTTTTTTCACCCAATGGGCAACCGATAGTCCAAGGTCCGGTTAAAAAATTTTCGAATGCTACATTTGAATAAAATGATTTTTTTACCACTGGTTTGGACATTGGACTATAGCGGTTGAATTGTTGTTTCAAATTTGTATTAATGTTGTGCAAAACACAACCGATCTTTCCCGAATATACAATTTTTATGAATTCTAGGGAACAGAAAGAACATATGCAAAATTAGTTATCTATTTTGGAGAACTTGTTGTATAAGTTTAAGAAATTAAAAAATAACAAGGTCTTACAATAAAAAAAAAATAATATTACAATATAAACAAAAACTTAACTTAACTCGACTATTTTCTCAAGAAATAGTTCCTTTTAATCACCTCCCCGCATCATATAGGTACGTACAAGACTATATTTTCAGAAATTTTATTTGGAATGCACTCCTCCATTATTGATTCTCCCATTTTTTTAAGATTGCCCATAAGTTTATAACACAGTTTAGACCGGAAGGTTGCAATGACCATTCTAACACAACAATAGTTTTTCCCGCAAAATCCTCCTTAAAGGGTTATACCACTCTAGAGGCCGTAAAAAAGGCTTTTTAAGAATTTTTTTTTTCAGGAAAAATCTAAAATAAATCGAGTTTACAAAAGTAGAAGTAAATACAATATATGATTGCCTGTAAAACATAAATTTTATAGAATAATTTGTATATTAATATTTTTTGAAAGTGTCTACGGCCGTTCCAACAGCTCCTGTATGTTTTGAATTATGATGAGTCACTATTTTTTATTTTATTTTATTTTATTTTTTTATTGTAGGTACATAACAACGCGTTTAAAATTTTAAGTTATAGATTAACCAATGTGTGGCGCTCCCATTGTTCCGATTTGAGTTCTGTTATTTCTTTTGTTAAGTTGGTACATCTGTTGTTAACATTTCTTCTAAATCTTAGCGTCATAACTTGACATTTGCAAAAGTTACGTAGCCAACAGTACATCTATCTCGGTGTGTTGCCGATTATTTACATGTTTAGAAATGGATTTAAATTTACAACAACGAGTTTGTATTAAATTTTGCGTACGTTGGAAATGTAGGAAAAGTGTTTCGGCAACGATTCTCTAAAGAAAACGGTCGTTTACCAGAGGCACGAGCAGTTCAAAGGTGGTCGTGAGTCAATCGAAGATGATAAACACCGTGGCATCATCGCAAATTAACCATCAGAGAGATATTGGAGGACTTGAACATTGCCTATGGACCCGTCCAAGACATTTTGATTAATGATTTGGGTTTCCGTCGTGTAGCAGCAAAGTTGGTGCCAAAAGACCTCAATTTCATACAACAAAGAGACCGTGTTGACGTCGCAATAGAGATGATTTGCGAGGCTGAATCCGATCCCACATTCATCAAAAGGACCATTACTGGGGACGAGACGTGGGTTTATGAGTACGACACGCAATCCAGACATCAGTAAGTGAATAGTGTTCACTAAATAAGCCGAGATCAAAACAACTACGTCGTTTTTAGTCAAAAAAGAAGGCATCATGAATTTTTGCCAGAAGGCCAGACAGTGAGCAAAGAGTATTATTTAGGCGTTATGAGAAGTTTGCGTGAAGCAATTCACCGGAAGAGATCAGAATTGTGGGCAGAAAACTCGTGGATTTTGCACCATGATATAGCACCTTCGAACAATGCCATCACTATTCGTAATTTTTTTGACGAAAAATGCAACAAGTATAATCCAACAGCCACCGAATTCACTTGATTTGGCTCCCTGTGACTTCTATTTGTTTAATCGAGTTAAAAAAAAACCACTACGGTGAACGCGTTTCAAAAGCCGAGAGGAAGTGATGGAAAAATTGCAGGAAGCACTGATGGACATACCGAAAACTAAATATAAAAAATGTTTTGAGGATTGGATCAAGCGCTGGCATAAGTGTGTTGCAGTTTATGAGGATTACTTTAAAGGGGACAATATAGATTTAGATAAGTAAACTTGTATTTTTAATTTTCTGAAAAACTTTTTGATCAAGGTGGTAAACACCTGGCGGCCTTCGATATATTTCCTGGCCATAATCTTTTGAGACATCATATTTAAGGTCCTAAGAGACCATTAAAAGCCATAAAAAATAGATTTTATAGAGTGACCTAACCCCTTTACCCCCTTTGAAAAATGTTTGGGGCTCTTATCATGTTGATAGACGCAATGAAGAGGCATCTGCTCCTCAGCATATGGTAACATTACTAATTCCAGATATCCCTATGCTGAAAATGAAACATAATACCATTTGTTTCATATAAAGGACCACATCCCTCGCCTGAAAAATATCTCCACACCATAAGCGAGCCTTTGTTTAAAAATTATGACAGCAGGAACAAGATTTTTTCAACTCATGCAATTCATCTTAAATTGGCATACATGTATACATAATGGTATCCTGATTTCTAAAATTCATCAAGAAAAAATCTGCAAAGAAATTCCGGAATGTGTATCTGTATGGATAGTATCCGTTCGGTTACTGTTTAACAAAGTTTTCTGTTTGTGAGAGAATTTTATCGTCTATTCGGATTTGACAGTTTTCACATAACTCATAGGCTGAAAACTCAGTGCCGTTTTATAGTAAAACACAAAATTTTTGAAAAATTCAACTTTATTTATCAGTATAGTTGCCTTCGAGGGCGATACACTAATTGAAACAATTTTTCAATCTTTCGATACCAGTTTTGTAGTACGATTTCGATTTAGCCTCTTCATCGGTCTTAAATCTCTTTCCGGCGAGCATTATTTTGAGGTGTGCGGACAGGAAATAGTCGCTGGGAGCCAAATCTGGAGAATGCGGTGGGTGGGGAAGCAATTCGTAGCCGAATTCACTCAATTTTGCCATCGTTTTCATCGACTTGTGACACGGTGCATTGTCTTGATGAAACAGCACTTCCTTTTTCTTCAAATGCGGCCGTTTTTCTGCGATTTTGTTCTTCAAACGCTCCAACAACGCAATGTAATAGTCGCTGTTGATAGTCTGCCCCTTTTGGAGACAGTCGATGAAAATTATTCCATGTGTATTCAAAAATACGGATGCCATAACCTTGCCAGCCGACTGTTGACTTTTTGGTCGTTTTGGACGAGGTTCGTCGCCTGCCCGCCACTCAGCTGACAGCCGAATTGACTCTGGTGCGAAGTGATGGAGCCAAGTTTCAACCACTGTCACATACCGACGCAAAAATTCGGCTTCATTGCGGTTGAACAGCTTTAAACACTCCTCTGAATCATCAACACGTTGTTTTTTGTGGTCGACTGTGAGCAAACGCGGCACCCAATTTGAACAGAGCTTTCGCATGTCCAAATATTCACGTATGATGCGTCCAACACGCTCTTTTGTTATCTTCAGAGCCTCAGCTATCTCGATCAACTTCGCTTTACGTAATCATTTTGTGGACTTTTTTGATGTTTTCATCTAAAACAGCCTCTTTTGGACTCCACTGCGTACATCATCTTCGGTGCTTGTATGACCACTTTTAAATTTTTCAATCCATTTGCGAATGGTTCGTTCGGCTGGTGCAGAGTTCGGGTAACACTTATCAAGCCATTTCTTAGCATCGGCTGCATTTTTTCCCATCAAAAAGCAATGATAAATCAAGACACGAAATATATCTCG
Organism: Volucella inanis; assembly: GCA_907269105.1. NCBI lineage: Eukaryota > Metazoa > Arthropoda > Insecta > Diptera > Syrphidae > Volucella > Volucella inanis. The sequence goes on along the minus strand of OU026154.1, from coordinate 24,026,580 downwards.
AGAACTCATCGTCCGACAGCTGTCAAATTTATACACGTATCTTTTGAAGGTTACTACTAACTGAATGGTATGGATTTAATTCAAGGAGTGCCCTCTCTTACAAACGGCCCATGTATTATTTAGTCAAAAAGGACCTATTTTCGATAGAAAACCTTAAATTTCACTCTTTTGGTGGTTCCCATATAGCAATGCCGTTTATACCGGAATTCAATTAGCTTAGTATACGTACGATGCCATTCACGTTCTGCACCCGAAGAGTAGGGACTGTAGTCCGCAGAGACTATTGGCGTCAACAAAGGAATACAGTGGATTAGTAGTAGCAGACCGGAAAAACATATGTCTAATTCTGCCGGCTTCATTACAACTCTAGTCGTACCATTCATTTCCATTTGGTACGATACTCTTAATCCGATGCGAGATCAACAGCAGTATCTACGTCGTTATCGAGGAAATATAACGACAAGTTAAAATTCCTATTCCGCTCCAATTGGTTTCTCATATTGCCACACGCTTATTTTATGAATCTTTTCTCTAACTGTGTGGTCTGTGTACAAGAAATTAGCTGATATGACAGAACGGTCCGACTAGCAGGATGAGAACACTCAAGTGGGTATGAATACACTTAAATTGCCTGAGCACTGAGTAAACTTGTTAAGTTTTTAGGAAAATGTGACAGGGAGAAAAAGAAAAATTGTTGGGATCAGTGGTTATTTCGCTTCATGGATGGCATCCAACATTTAATGGGGAGACTAAATTTTTAGTGTGAATTGACTTGATGTTGTATATAGGCAACCGTTCATCTCACGAGATTTTAGTTGCGTAAAAAAAAATTTCGGTCACAGCTGGTACACTACTATAGGGTTTTCTAATAACGACTTGACAACTTTTTCTTTTAAATAAAAGGCAAACCATTTGAGTATTTCAAAAACTTTATTATTGGCTTGAAGTACAATCAAAACATTTATGAATAAAACTCGACTTCGTTCATATGGCCACCGCGGGAACGTTTGCAGCGGTCTATTCGTTGGACCCAATTTTCAATGACTCGGCCACACATTTCGGCCGCTATTTCGTGTTCAATGTTGGCTCTGAGCTCTTCCAACGTCGTCGGTGTGTTGGCATAAGCCAATGACTTAATGTAGCCTCACAGAAAATAGTCAAGCGGCGTTAAATCGCACGAACGAGGCGGCCAATCGACTGGCCCATGTCTTAAGATAACACGCTTACCATACTTACTCTTCGATAAATCGATTGTAGCGTGTGCTGTGTTTCTTGTGCCACCATCCTGTTGAAACCACATGTCGTACAAGTCCATATCTTCCAATTCGGACCAAAAATAATCGGTGATCATTGCGCGATAACGCTGACCATTCACAGTAACGTGCCGATCGTTATCGTCGACGAAAAAATATGGCCCAATGATCTTGTATATTGATCTGTGGTCTGAGCGATGCCCAATTCTAGAGAACGCCGTGGAATTGACTGATTTGGATCATTTGCTAAGCACGTCTGAACCGCAGCGATATTTTCGACACTTCGACCAACCCTTTGTCTCACTGACACGGCAACATCACACAACGAATATGTAGACTAAAATTTTTACACTAAACTTGTTATTGCCAGTCTACTAGGGCGAGAATTACGACCGAAAGTTGGAGTTAACGCTCTTAAAGTTGCAGTCACCTACTCCGAATATCTGTAGAAAATTTTTATAATTTGCAGACGTTGCTCGTTAGTGAACTTTACCATGATGAAAATGTTGACTTTACTGAATAAATTGACAGTGACAGTTTGATGATTAGTGAAAGAGTGCGTTCACAAATTAAATTCAAAGTTGTCAGGTCCTTATTGGAAAACCCTATACTTGAGCCACGGCCACCCACCGTGGTCTGGGTCTGGTCTGGTATTTGCGTGGTTTCATTTACCAGTTGGTTCAAGTTGTTTTCCGCAGCGAAGATCCAGCGAAGCCACTCAGAATTGTAAATAAATATTATATTAAAATCGCCGGTATTAACGATTTCAGTATGAGGATACAGGAAAACAATTCTTTGAATGAAGTCAGGCTGCGCAAAACAAAAGGAACTCGTAAGGTGTCTTTAATATTTTCACAAATGGCGGAAGATCAGCACTTGCTTTGAATTCAATTTTTTTCTCTCTCGTATTGTCATTTGGTTCCAAGTTACTTAATAGGCCTTAAGGCGAAATTATTAAAAGTTGGATCTCCCATCTTGTTTAGATGATTTGTGCAACATATTAATACAAGGAATTGCTTTAAGGTGCAACCAAGGACCGAAGTTTGATGATGGGATACATGATTGTATCGGGTCAGCTTACAAACATACCTTATCATATCGTTGAAGGCAACGAGCAACTTGTGTTGTGATAGAGAGTCAAGCTTGCAATAAACTACGATAGGGTTATCTTATATAGGTGTAGATAAAGTTTTAATAAGTCTGAGTTTTGTACAAGGTGAGGCAAAGGTAATGTCATAATGTTAAATGGCTGCCGTTTTGTTAGAAATAAAAAAAAATTGGGTTCTGTTTTCACGAAAAATTTATTTAAAAGTGCAGAATTGATGGCACTAATTTGAATAAAATTATATCGGTCAAATGGCCACTTATTGAGTTAATGCACATTTATGCTCGTTTTACGGCATTTCGAATTGTTGCTCGCAAACAAATCTGGCTTCAAATTGGTCATTTCTTCTTCAATGTTGGCTTTCAAAACTTACGAGGTTTGTGGTTTATTGTGGTAAGCGCGAGATTTCAAAAAGTCCCAAAGAAAGAAGTCTGGTGCCGTCAGATCTGGCGATCCAGCCGGCCAGTTCAAATAGACATAACGGGAGATCACACGACCTGCAGATTGATGTTTCAAAATCTCCATCGCTGCCCGAGCTGTGTGAGAGGTTGCTCTATCCTGATGGAATCAACAATGCTCTGGACCTAATTAATATTTGTCTGTAGCGCTCACCAGATAAAGTTAAAGTGTTGCCGTTGGCATCCTCAAAAAATAAAGGATAATCATTTTTTCACTGCAAGTGCCGCACCAAACAGTCACTTTGTGAAAATGCAATGGCTCCTTGTGCATTTCATTATGACTCTCCGTGCCCCGGAAATGTAAATTTTGTTTAATCACATAACATGCATGGGAGTAAGTTAACCTCACTCAACGGTCAGCAGGCAGCTATGGGTGAACAGTTTGCACTTTATAAGGAAACATCTTCAGGTGGTTCACTAAAATTCGACGTAACCAAAGTCTGCTGATTCCAAATCGTGTGCATCGTTATATCGTCGATGTTTGTTGACTCCAGCAGTAATATTCTCTGTGGAACGAGCAATATGGAGCCGGCCACTTCTTGCGACATCTTTTGTGAACCTGGTTTGCAAGAGACGACGAAATTCACGTTGCGTTTAAACAACAGACCAGTGTCCGCATTTTATAGGTATGTATCGCTCCATTGCTCGTTGTCAACTAATTCTCTACGTATCTACAACATAAATGTCAAAGCACACTTGACGCCAATTGCAAAAATTGTGGCGCATTCACATTACGAAATAACTTTTGCTCCACTTTGTATCTATTGATTCAAACTAGATGAAAACCATAGTTTGCGCAGTCCAACATAGATTCGTCTAACAACAAAGTTAATATGGTCTATGGCGGAAAGTGAGCGGTTTATTTTTAACCCAAGATTAGTAACAACCTCCACAAAGTTAAATTTCCTGTCGACCAGGAATACTGACGAGGTTTCATCTATGATGATTATGTTTTTAGCTATTAGGATGAGCTGCGATTTGGTTGGTTTTAGATTGAGTCCATTACACAATGACCAGTTATATTTTTAAGACAACTTTTCGTTTATTCTGACGACTGGATTCTCAAGAAGTTCTGAACATCTCAAAAGATCTATCTGGGCATTATAAACATATAGATGAACTGCAACATTTGAACACACTTTATGCAGGTCATTATTAAAAAGACAGAACAAAATTGGGTCAAGTATGGTATAGTCCCTTATGGTATGCTTGCGGTTAAAGTGCGGAAATCGAAATAATCGTTATTATAAACAATTGTTATATAATAATTGTTAAATAAGCGATTGTTTAAATATTTAAAAAACATTCGAAAAGATATTTCACTGAAACGAAAGATAATTTAAATTTCTGGCAGAATACCATGTGATCAACACTGTCAAGAGCTTTGGAAAAGTCTTGCACACAAAGCACCTTCAAGAAGTCCTTATCATATTCTACTCTTGTGTCATCGAGGATTTTGAGCAGCTACGATGCGCTCAAAAGCCTGCTTGAACTGGGGATAATAAGAAGTGTTGACTTATATAGTTCGAGATTTTTTTTGCTCGAATCTTCTCAAGTAGTTAGACATGGATAGACATGGTAAGATACTTATCGAGCTAAAGACGGTTGGCGAGAAGAGCTAAAGCTTTTTGGGACAGTAATAACTTCAGCTAATTTCTAAATATCAGGAATTCAAGATGTGCGTTAGGCTGATTAAAATATGGGGTAGAATCATCTTTACAAATAGCATAGAGACAACATCCTTTCCAATAGCATTCGATTTTAAATTACATATGATATTGACATCTATTTCAGGAACAAAGTCAAAATCAAAAACAAAATCATATATTCGATCATTATTATGTTATTGTTTTTTAATCATAGAACTTCGATTTGCAAGTGGCTCATGGTACTCTGAGTATCGTCAAATGAAGAAACTTTTTTCTCGACAAGTGTAAATTTTTCATGAACGAATTTTTCAAAAGAATTGATTCGGTAGATACACCTTACTTGCATGTCTTTCAAGGATGCTTCAAAAGATTTAAGCAAATCACCCTGTTCCGTGATCTTCTTATAAGAACTAGAGAAACATTCCGACGTCATGGTCAGTGACGGAGACAGAACGTCTCATGTTTATTTTTAAGGAACTTTACACTCAAGTGGATATAAATACACTTATAGTGCCTGTGCCCGTGTTAAGTTTTTGGGAAAATGGGACCGAGAGAGAAAGAAAGACTTTTGGGCTCAGTGGTTATTTCGCTCCATGGGTGACATCCAACATTAAATGGGGAGACTAAATTATTAGTGTAAATTGACTTGTTGTTGTTGTATTATATTCATCTCACAAGATTTTAGTTGCCTGAAAAAAAAATATTTTGTTCACGGCTGGTTTTGAACCCCGAACACTCCGATTGGGACGTCAATACACTACCACTTAAGCCACGGCCACCCGTTTTTCGTGAATACCTGTCATAGAATAGCTTTATTTTACGGGACTCACATTCATTCATATGGACCAGGATACGCCTAGGCACCGCTCACATAACGTTATTAATGACAGAAGCCATGATAATAAGGTCGGGCCCTGTGACGGAGACAGTACTCTTTGTAAGCTTTGAGTACTTTGTGTCAACTTGAAGAGAGGAACGTCATCGCTACTGTCATCGCATGAGTCATTTTCCTAGCAAATTCTTTCAGTCGGAAAGTCCTGTGATGATTGTCTCGTATATTGCAGCTCACAATCAGCGTTATCTCGAGTTACCAGAAATCCCATTCTACAGCGCCTTCTTCTTCACTATCCCCATCGCTCTGCATATGATTTTTTGGTGGCAAGTGTAAATCGTACCTTCGATTATATATTCATCATATTCAAAAATATCAACAATTTGGGCAACAGTCACTTTGAAACAAAATTGTAAAAATGCACATGCATCAACTTTACTAAAATTAGCAAGTTCAAATTGAGCATGTATATTTCATTGCACAAACATTGTTCAATAAAAATAAATAATAATAAACAACCAAACTTGATAATAAATACGATATTTTAACTTTGATATACAGACATTGTATTTTTTTATTACTTGCACACTTCACCAAAGAAAAACTCACACTAAGTAACGAGTCGTTATGGTAACTTCTTTAATAAGTGTAAGCATACCTGATTATTTACAGAAATTATAGGAATTAAAAAACAAAACACTATGGGACGATGAGCACATACATGAGCAGTTTAAAAAAAAAAAAACAAACAAACCCTTTTGATCCTCAATCATTTCTGACACAATTTAACAATGAAACAATAAAGTACTCATAACTACGAGTACAACTTATATACTACAACTTATTCATTCATTCATTTATATTCATGCATCCCAACAACATTTTGGAAATGCGCGCGGGGGCTTGGGCGGGGTTATGCCTTTTATAATTCATATGATCTCATTTAACAAAAATATGTTCTTTCATTCTGTCTGGCATTGAGTAAATCAAGGTTTCGCACTTTTTTGACACCAAATCTCATTGAAATGAGTTTATTTTTGGTCGTGCACACCCCTTTCCTGAGCTTAACTTTTATAATGGCCCAAAATTTTTCAATTGGATTGTGGTCAGGGGAGTTGCCTGCGTTTGTGACCGGGAACTGTCTTTGCACATATGAGTCAAAACGTCTTCGTACTTGGTGCTATACATCATGCCTTCATTCGGCTTTAAGCTTCCAGGTCTAATGGAGGTGAAACAACGCCAAGAACATAATTTTCGATGGGTGTTTTGGGGCCTGAATAATATGGCTAGGTCTACGGTTCTCGTTGTATCTCTGAGCCTCAAAGTGGCTTTCATCTGAAGAAAATGACTCTTTCCCAGTCTTCTGCAGACCAGTTCTTGTACTTCTTGGCGCATAGCTTCCTTTTCGCACAATAGCCTCAGTGAGAAGCTGCTTCTGCTTCTATTATCACCCCAGGACCAACACCCAGTCCCTTTTGAAGTTCACCACTGGTATTCCAAAAATGAATTACGCTGTTATGGATTAAAGCCTTGAAGTCATGATTTTGTGTTTTCGTCTGCGTTGTCCCTTACCACCCGCTGCAATGGATCCGGTAGCTTTGTGCAACGATATGATTCTTCCAACGCTTGACTTTGGAAATCTAACATCAGCTGAAATCTCTCTCACGCTGCTGCGAGTGTGCTCATGCAAAGCGATGGACTTAGCTATTTTCTCCACATCCATATTCTCAAATCTGTAGATATTTAACAAACTGAAAAATCTAGCAAGAAGTTAGGTAAAATCCTTGGACCCTAAGCGTTTATTATATGCACAAAATATGTAATCTGCCTTTGCAACGGCGAACAGACAACATGTGTCATAAATAATTTTTAAAGGCCTTGTTAAAGTTTTGGAAAAATAATGGCCAAACCACAATGTCGCGGTCGCGCTTTTACATGCTTCATGTACGCTTTATATCGAACTTACGATAACGTGCGTCAAAAGCACGAAATTGAAATGTGCAATCCGGAAAGTCGTTTCGGCTTTGAGCTGACTGATAAAGTATTGTTTCCTCAAATTTTTAATATACGACTTAGTTGCACGAGTTAGAGTAGAAATGTACTCTTCTTATTTATAAATAAATTTAATTACGAGAAATAACTTCACAAACAATGTATTTTAATAAACAAATTGAAGAAAAAACAACAAGTACATATTTATATTACTATTTTGAGCAAGAAAACCATAACAAAATAATCGCGAAAGGATTTTACCCATTCGGAGTAATACATTACACTATAATTTACCCTGTAGCTAAAAATCTAACAAATTAACGTAACTATAGTGTAATGTCGGCTGATAGCAGATAGCTGTCAGACGCGCAACGATGTAGAAAGTAGCTCTACTAGGGCTTTAATATCGAGCTTACGATATTTACGATCAAAAGTGTCAAAAACGCCTGAAGTAACATTTCGGATTGCTCCATAAGAGCCCATTGTTTCTACTCAATATGTCAAAGCGACATTGTGAATAGGCTACCAACGATTATTTTTAAAAAAGTCTGTATTCTAATTAATTTGTACAGCACTAAACGTTCCTACCACGGTTACGACAAGATAGTGGTTCGTGTCAATGTTGACTCCACACGTGGAATCCACCTCGTTTTTTGTTGCGTTGTCATCCTTATCCGTAGAAGTTTGACCCCATAACAGGCTTATGATAGTGAATTCTGTCTTGATTACAGATTGCAAATAGGCGTTCGCTCACATGCCTTAAGCTCAAAATTCCTTAGCTGGGTTTTCTACCGGTATCCTAATTCTTCATTTTTATCATGATCGCCCTATTCTACCGCACTTTCCAGATGTCAGTGATAGCGATCCAGAACCTTCGCTAATAGTTCACCTTGAAGGAGAATATTAAAGGTTTAAACATTCCACGTACCTAGTCGAAGATCGTTGCCCTTTTTCAGATATACATCCGTGTTTCCGGATTTACACTCTAAGGTATGTTTTCGCTACTATTATACGAATCGATCTATTACAATTAAGATCAAAAAATTTATACTGTGGGAGCTCACAAGGCTACAAACTATAATATAGGGTTTTCCAATAGGGACTTGACAACTTTGAATTTAATTTGTGAACGCACTGTTTCACTAATCATAAAACTGTCACTGTCAATTTATTCAGTAAACTCAAAATTTTCATCGTGGTAAAGTATACTAACGAGCAACGTCTGCAACTTATAAAAATTTCCTACAGATATTCGGAGTCGGTGACTGCAACTTTAAGAGCATTAACTCCAATTTTCGGTCGTAATTCTCGCCCTAGTAGACACGCAATAACAAGTTTAGTGCAAAAATTTGAGTCTACATATTCGTTGTGTGATGTTGCCGTGTCAGTGAGACAACGGATTGGTCGAAGTGTCGAAAATATCGCTGCCGTGCAGACGTTCGTAGCAAAAGATCCAAATCAGTCAATTCCACGGCGTTCTCAAGAATTGGGCATCGCTCAAACCATATTATGGCGTATTTTGCGTAAGGATCTTGGTTTACACCCATACAAGATCAAGCTGACTCAAGAATTGAAGCCGATGGACCATTTGAAGCGATGTACGTTTTCCGATTGGGTTCTGGAAAAGATGCGCCAAGATGATGAATTTAATCGCAAAATCATCTTCAGTGACAAAGCTCATTTTTGGCTCAATGGTTTCGTCAATAAGCAAAATATGCATTGTTGGTCGGATGAAAACCCACATGTGCTGCATGAATCACCACTTCATCCACAAAAAATAACTGTTTGGTGCGGTTTGCATGCCGACGGCGTTATTGGGCCATATTTTTTCGTCAACGATAACGATCGTCATGTTACTGTGAATGGTCAGCGTTATCGCGCCATGATCACCGATTATTTGTGCCCCGAATTGGAAAATATGGACTATATTGACTATTTTCTGTGGGGCTACGTTAAATTATTGGTTTATGCCAATACGCCGACGACGTTGGAAGAACTCAGGGCCAACATTGAACGCGAAATAGCGAGCATTTCGGCCGAAATATGTGGCCGAGTTGTTGAAAATTGGGTCCAACGAATCGACCGCTGCAAACGTGCCCGCGGTGGCCATATGAACGAAGTCGAGTTCCATTCATAAATGTTTTAATTGTACTTCAAGCCAATAATAAAGTTTTTGAAACATCTTAAATCGTTTGCCTTTTATTTAAAAAAAAGTTGTCAAGTTGTTATTAGAAAACCCTATATAATCTGATGTTTTAGGCTACCCTTGCTATTTCCTGCAAGAAATTTCTATTTATTTAATTATTAAACTTAGGTTAAAGGAACTAAGGGAACCCTTATTCTCTTCTTTTCTTTTAAAAGTTTAAGTTTAGGTTTAAATTTAAGCTCTATGTTTTTAGTTAATTTCTAGATAAGGTTTGACTATTTATTTTGGCCAGTGAATATAATTATTAAAATAATATTTCGCAACATATCTAAACATATCTAAAACGTCATGAACCAAGTTTAGATATATGGTAAAAAAAAAAACCTGTTTGACACATAAGTGATTTTGTTTTGACGTCATATACTTTTGAAAATGTCTGATTTATTGCCAAATAGACGTTATTTCCGGAAAGTGTTAATTTTCTTCATTCATTCGAAGAGCTCCGAATCTTACGGAGATGCTGCTCTAAGTGAAACAACGTGCCGTGATTGGTTCCGTCGCTTCAAAGACGATGATTTCGATGTTGACGACCATCCGCGTGAGGGAAGGCCAAAATCCTTCGAAGACGCTGAATTGGAGGCATTGTTCGATAAAGATCCGTGTTAAACGCAAGAAGAACTTTCTTAAACATTAGGAATGCAAAGCAAAGGTTATGCTATGTATTTAGTGGGTATTTAGTAGGTGGGTGTTATTTATTATAAACACCCAACGAAACCATTTTTGGTGAACAGTATCAACTTAATCCTACTATAAGCAAAATTGTAAAAAAAAATCGAAGAGACTGGCTCTGTTAAACTGTCATCGAAATGCACGCTCTACAGAAAATATGGCAATGAAAGCGTTGAAGGAGATCCAAATCTATCGATTTCACGCCGAGCACAGAATTTAGGCTTGTCTTACGGCACATTATGGCGTACTTTGCATTTGGATTTGCATTGAAGGTAGCTAGCCACGGAATGCGTATGACAAACACCGATTGAATGCTTGAACATCAGCGTTTGGATGGCCAATTTGCACACAACATTTTCTTCAGCGATGAGGCTCATTTTCACTCTGTAGATACGTTAACAAACAAAATTTGTCACATATGGGGAAGTGAAATTCCACATGTAACTGTCAAAGGCCATTGCATCCACAAAAAGTTACTGTATGGTGTGTATAATTTGGTCTGGTGGGGTCATTGGGTCATACTTCTTCGAAAATGAGGACGCTGAAAACGTCATACTATAATTCTCATTGCTACACCCAAATGTTAACCGAATTTTGCTGGCCACCAATCGAAAATAAAGACTTGGAAGACATGTGGTTTCAACAATACGTTTTGGCCGTTTTGGTTTTATTCCAAGAAAAAAATTTCTGAACGAGCTATTTCACGTTTTGGTGATGTGAACTAATCACCAAGATGTGTGATTTGTCGCCGTTGCATTTCTTTTTGTAGGATCATGCAAATATCGTGTTTTTGCACACAATCCGCAAACTCTTGACGATTTGAAAACGAAAATTCTTCAAGTTATGGCCGAGTTATTTCCCTATTAGTGTCAAAGATCTAAAATCGTGTAAAATCTAAAATGCAAGATAGATAATCTGGCAATTCCATGCAGTGCTACAACAGTGCGATATTCTAGAAGCGAATTCAGTGAGAGCCCAGCTGTTTTCTGGGTGCTGAAACGTGATCATATCAGTTAAGGTTCAAAATGTACTCGTATCTTGCCCAACTGTTGTATAGAAAATTAAATTTTTTTTTTTTTCAGAACAATAGTCCAATTTATAAAAAAGTTCACACCCATATAAAATTGAAGAAAGAACATATGACTTGACAAGCTGGAGCTTAACCTTAGTTGGCAAGAAGTGTACAGTTGGACTAAGACCACGGAGAATGCCGTAAATTTTGCCAACTACACTATTAATATGATCATGTCAGGTCATATTGCTGTTAAAATATTTGCCTAAGTTTTTAATTTTCGACACGATATCTATTTTTAAACCATTAAGAAAAAGTTCCTGTGGTATGTTTCTACTGAAGTTCCATTGATGCAATGAGTCTAGATCTTCGTTTATGCTTGCTACTGCTTCTGAATCATCAGATTTTTCAAACAATTTATAAATTTGCAAATCATCAGCATAAATGTGGTGATAGCAGTTGTTAATACTTTTTGAAACGTCATTTATAAAAAACACAAATAGCAAAGGTCCAAGAACGGACGCCTGAGGTATACCCGAATATACTGACAAATATGATGATATTCTATTCTCAGAAAAAACAGCCTGCAGACGTCCCTGTTAATATGAAGCTATAAGTTTACTTGTTGTAGTTTCAAAGCCAAATTGATTTGTAAGTTTTTCAATAAGTATTTGTTGGTTTACAGTATCAAATGCTTTAGAAAAATCCAGCAGCACAACTAAGCTGGTTTTGCTGTCATCTATTCCACAGGGTACGTCTTCAGTGACTTTCATAAGTGACGTACTGCAGTTGGTACTTTGTTATATCGTTCTGTTTCTCTAAGTACCCTTTAACTTGATTGTTTATAACAGATTCTAGAACCTTACTCATAAACCAAAGAACTGAAATAGGCCTGTTGTACTCGAGATTTGTTGGCGAAAAACTCTTTGCAAATGGAATTATTTTTGCAACTATCCATCTCTCCGGATATACACACGTGATGAGGATGGTATTAAAAATATGTGTAATATGTTTAAGGATATAAGGGAGCAGAATTTTTACGAAATCAGGATGGATACTGCCTAGTCCTAGAGCCTTCGATTATATTTTAAAAATTGCTTCTCCAACGTCCGTCATGTGTACACTTTTAAAGTTAAAAGAACTACTCATACCCTGACTAACTCTTGAAAAACTAGAGCCTAATGTGCTGTTAAGGGATTGTTTGGATCGCACGAATTTTTCATTAAGGTCATCTTAATTGACACCGTGTATAGAAGAAGAATTATTTGTGTTTAAACCTATCTGATGAATGTTTCTCTATATCTGTATATCTTTTTTTGACAAAATGTACCTTTAGATTTGTAAAATGCGTTCGCAAATGGTTTGTCTTATTTCTGGGGTAGACCATTATAAGTCAAAAAATGTTTACCAACTTCCATACTAAGAAAACAGATATGTAATGAGTTCCAAATAATAGACTTTATCGTATCTGACATGGTGACAATTACAAAGCTGTTTTTATTAAAAAAAAAAAATTTACAAGATAAGATATTGCAAAAAATTACTAAGGAGCATTGACATTCGCCCAAATCACATTTCTTAGGATTGAAAAAAAAAAACGACATGATCCATCGAGTTTGGGATACGAGTAGCTGCCATGACCCATTTGTAATGTTTCATTAGCAGTTCAAAATATATTGTCTGTCTGATAATGAGATGTTGCTTTCCCAATTTGTGCACACACTTATACATACCTTTTAAAGTGCTTATTTTGATGCTCTTCGTTTAACTTTTGCAGGATCTAGTTCGGTTTGCGATTGTTCATTTTCATGTTGTCCTAGAGCTTCCGAATCTCTTTCCCAATGTAAGGACGCTTTGACCTATCCATCTCACTTTGCTCTAGTCGTCTAATTTCTATAATTAGAAGATTTTCTCCTGCTTCATTTTATATATTGGTATGAATCTCTGGTTTCGAATATTGCATGGCAAGTATCATATATCGTATTCATGTCATGTGAAACTGCTTTTTTCACGTGGGTGGCCGTGGCTCAAGTGATAGTGCATTGGCTTCCTAATCGGGCGGTTCAGGGTTCAATACCAGTCAAACCCGAAAGATCTTTTTCACATAAGATGAATGGTTACCTAAATACAACGTCAAGCTAATTTATAGAAAAAAATCGGGGAACTAGATTAAATATTGAATGCCACTAATGGAGCGGAATAACCACTGAGCCCATCTTTCTCCCTCTCTCTATGAAAAAAAAAAATAAATCCAATCAACACATACAATATTGAGAAGATTAGAAAAGCGCTCCCTCCAAGAATTCCTAATTTGCGATATGTGCAACATAACAAAACTTGAGCTTGCCTTATTTAAAAAAGTATCTGGGCTATGCTAAAATTGCATATGAAAACAAAATTCCATAGATCTCTCGTAATCGGTCGTAAAATCTGCAATTTCTTCATGCACCTCCCATCAAGAATTGGTAATGTAAACAAGCTTAGGGCATCTATAATGGTTTCCACAAAGTTCAGTAAAATCACCGTGAAAATCGTATTTTTCGGAAAAGTTTGTAAAAGAGTCCAGCAATGGTCGGACAGGGATTTTCGGATTTCGATTTTCTTCAATTTCTTTATGAGTAATAGAAGTAAGCTCATAAAATAAAAGAATGCAATTAAAAATAAGTTAGTCCCTGAATTTAATATTTGTACTACCCCACAATGTGTGTCTACTTTAACATCACAGCCTACGACAATGTTTCCCTAATCTTAATGATACTGTCGTTGTAAGGCAGGTACGAGCTCATCACCGTGCTGCAGCCATTCTTCTCTCTAACATTCAACGCTGTGAAATCACCAGAGTTGAGATCATACATATTTAGTACGTAAAGGCTCAGGATCTATCCTTATCGATGTCTCTTCTATGAAACGATCTGACTCCAACCCTATCACACGATTACTACGAATCTATGCTTCCTAGATAAAGACAAGTCCAGCTACGAGTACTTCTCGATGAGGTTGTCAGAGGCGACTATCCCATTTTGATTACTTTTGGTTTAGATATCGTAAATTTAACATTCTTAGCCGAATACGTCTCATTGAGCTGATATAATTAGAGTTCGCTTAGTGAGATTGTGAGTAGTCCCTCCATTATCTGCCTGTTTCTCTCTGGCAAGACCTGTGTCCAAATCAGCCATTTTTTTTTTAAAATGAGTTCTCTTTTTAAATTGTTTGCCCTTTGTTCAGTTAGATAGATCCATTTCATATTTCGAAAACGACGTGCTTCTGATCATGTTTGATACATTCTAGTTTGGTGGCTGTTTTTTTTTAATTCGAAGCTTGCGTCAAATAGTATTATGTGTCCGAAGAATTGTTTAGTGTTGCACTTTAATCCCTGTCGCCTTATCGGTTGAGAGAAACCAATGGAAAATGCCATTAAATGCACAAATACATATTCGTATAAGGAGAAGGAAATAATAATAAAAAACATTGGGCGATAATTACCTTTTAGATCATAAAATTTCATGCACAAAGTGTACTTGTTTTTTTTTCCCATAAATTTAACTCCAAAGCTATGTTCAATAAATCTTTAAGGATGCATGTCCATAACTAAAAGCAGTACATAGCAAAAGCAAACAAAATAAAAAACAGTAACTCTAAAATTTACAGGAATAATAAGAATTTAACGATTAATGGCAACAGATGGCTAATTGCCAATATATAGCACATAATAAAAGCACTAATAACCGCAACCTACTCATACATAACTCTACAATCAAAGCAATGACCTTGTCTAAATGAAGAAGGTCCTATCTTAAATAAACAAAATAGATCACCAGAAGTGGATCTATGCAGAACCATTAACCATCTATAGATAAAAATTTCAGCTCGAGGCTTAACTATATCTCAACGGATCTGTTCATCAGCCAAAAACCACACAGTCTCTTTAGATAATTAGATAAGACTTATATTTTTAGCTGGTAAGTTGATTAGATAATCTGGGTAGTGATTAATAATTGGGTAATAAAAAGATACGTATTTGAGTAGAACACTGAAAAAATTCGTAATCATACCGTGAGCTGACAGTCAGTCAAGACATCGAATAAGAACTTAGCCAAGAGCGCGTACGACTGAACGAAGGTTATGTGATATATTGTATATTTAGTCAATTAAGCGAAAATCTATTCAATAACATGCATTTAAAGACGGTTTTCTTATATGTGGCCTTTATTGCTGGCTTGGTTTCAACAAAACCATTTAGAGTACGTAAGGCTTAACATGCGCATATTCTTAAAATCGTGATCATTTTGTTTTATTTTAAAAAAAAATGCAAATCCTCAATAATTCTTGGTAATAGAACCTAAGCTTGCATTATTTAAAATTGTATGCAAGTCATCCTAAAATTATGAACTAAAATACAATTCCGTATGACTTTACGTAGGAACTAAGACTTTGCTAACGTTTTAGCGTTTGAGTGATTCAATTAGTGTTCTTTTGGTCTCTCCTTTGAAATTAGGCTGGAGATGAAGCGTCTATTGCTTTTGAGATGCGATTTTCCGACGACCTTCATTAAAAGGATAAAAAACGGTCATATCTTCTATGGGAAATGTTACGATGAAAATAGTATACAGATCTTTTGAAGTGTCGTGATGTTTCTCCATGATTATCCATAAACTTTGAATCGTCGAATTGATTGTCGTATATTTTTATAATTCAAGACATTAGCTTAATGGATCGAGTCGCCTTTTTCTTTGTACAGTAGAATAGGAAGGCCCTCCCTGCAATTGCCAAGCATCTAATTGGCTCCTACCATTTTGTTTAGTAAGATTGTGAGGCTTTTGAATTCAAGATTTTCATCTACGCTAGAAGAATGCATAGCTTCAGTAAAATGTACAGTTTCTTCATCGTGCGCGGTAACCGAGTGAATGTTCACGCCGATTATTCATTAACGCTTCGAAATAGTCTTTCGTCTTTTGAAATCTATAAGCACGTTTGCCTATGCTTCAACGTTGTTCTTCGTATAGACTGATCATAGATTTTCAGGGTACATGTTCGATGTCCCGTCTCAACTGTTTGCGAACGTGTTCAAGCTGTTGCTTTCTTCGTCTCTCTTCTGTACCATTCATAGTTAAACTCAAGACACACTTTATCAAATTCGCTATCTCCGCAATATTTTGCTTACGACTTGAATGTTGCTCCTTACTGCCATTTTCTTTTTTTGTTTCCTTATTTTGGCTCTTTGAAACATCGAACATAATTTCGAGTTGATAACTGAGACGGTATCCAGCTAAGCACTTGCCCGGGTAGATAGAATCACGTTTGTACAATTTTGAGAGTGAATTCTTTTAGTTAGAAGAATACTTCTCTCGAGTCACTATCCTCTATAATGACATAATTGCCGATCTGTTATGTTTACACGTATATACAGTCCTTTTCAGCAGAAAAGACTATAGAGGCCTTATTGGCCTCCAGTCTTTTGAAGTCGGCTGCCTTGCTTTCCCTACTTTAAGAATAAAAATGACATGCACCTTCCATCAAAATTTGGTAATATAATCAAGTTTAAGCCATCTGTGGGTTAGCTATAGTTTCCACAGATATCTGTAACATTACTAGCACCATCTAATCTTGGTATCTAAGCAGAAGCGAAGGACTAGTCTTCGGAAAACTTTATAAGAGAATCCGGCAATGGTCGGACAGGAATGTTTTCTTGAAGCCTCCCAAGGATTAGCAATCTCAACAGATCTATTATTTTAAACAAAGGCAACGTCAAGGGCTTTCTTTTTTATGAGTAATTGAAGAAAGCTCATGAAATAAAAGAATATAATTAAAAATGAGTTCGTCCCTGAGCTTGATCACAACCTACGGCTAAGTTTCTCTCTAAAGTTAATAAAAGGCTGATGTTTTTTTTTTTCTTTTTTATAATCCCGCGCGCGCATCAAGAGGATATAAATACCATTTTAATGGCTTTTTTCCAGGGCGCGGGCGGGTGGTGTAGTAGTTTGAAACTCAGGTGTGTTTGGCTTCGATATTTTTCCCAGAGGTGGTTGTCAAACTGGACGGGGTAAGCCAGTGCATCCTAAACCAGTGGGTCTTAGTACGTGCTAGTTGTTAGTTCGTTACATTTAGCTCAGCCAGCAACCACTCCAACATCAGTGTTTTGCCTTCATGTCAGAGTTGACGCCGACGGGATTTTCATATAACTACAACAAATTTCTATGAAAAGACTTTTTCGCGGGATTCGAACCCGCGACCCTCTTCCTGAGGAGTCTATGCATATACCATTACACCACAGCCACCCCCAGGAATGATGTGAAGGAATGATGACGCTGTCGCCATAAGGCAGATACGGTAGCCGTTCCCCTTTTACTATAGTTAAGATAATACATATTAGTACGCTAACATGTCTTCACTATGATACAGGATCTATCCTAATCGGCGTCTCTTCTATGAAAGGACCTGACTCCAATCCTATCAGATGATTACTACGATTCTACGCTTCCTGAATTAACACATAGTTCGGCTACTTCTCGGTGACGTTGTCAGAGCCGACTATCATATTTTTATTAAGTTTGACTTTTGGTTTGGATGTCGCAGATTTAACCTCCATAGTCGAATATGTCTCATTGGGTTTAGATCATAGAATTCGCATTATGAGTTCAAAAGTACCCCCCCCCCCCCATCGTTTGCCTGTTTTCCTTGGAAATTCCGGAGGCTCATTCATCAGTATGTTGAACTTCTTCATGTCGTTTATCGGTTCCTTCTCTCTGAAGGCTTTTCTGATCAAAATATAAGTTAAAAAGTTTCGAAATCTAATGCACCAGCAACTGAATCAACCTTCCATATGTTTCTTATTTGAATCTCTGCATTTTTCTTTTTTGGGTCTTATGAACCTGAACTTGGTCTTATAGATCTTGATGGATCTTACCAAAGCGTTGAGAACGAACACCGTAAATAAGCGTTTCAACTTTAAGAAAAAAAAACATAATATTTATTTCAGAGCTACGAGTAGGCAGCCACTTTTTTGATAACAAGTTTTTTCTTTAAATTTTCTGCCATTGTCCAGTGAGACAGATCAGTTTAAGGTTTCAAAAACGACGTACTTCTGATCAAGTTTAATTAATTCCTGTTTGATAGCTGTTTTTTTCTTAAATCGGAACCTAATTTCATTTACACAAAACATTTTGACAACAATTCTAGATAGCTCGTAATCATATCATATTATCGCCGAGCACTTAAAATAAAGATAATTTGCTCATATTTGTATTAGTTCAAATTAAAATGAATAAAGAATAATTATTTCGTAATAACAGAAAACCAAAGGAAAAAAAAAAATATTGGCCGATAATTTCTTTTTAGGTAGTGATGCACAACGTGTCACGGTTTTTTCCATAAACTTAACGAATCCAATAACACGTTCCAAATCTATGTCTAATACATCTTTAAAGAGTTTGCGTGCCCATATCTTAAGACCGTACAAAAGAAAATTCAAATAGCAAGAAACAGTAAGCGCTAAAATTTACGGGAATGATAAGATATTTTCGACTAATATGTATGATAAAGCGTGCGACAGGCAACACATGGCAATATAATAAAAATAGCAACAGCGTCGACTTACATATTTTTGCAATCAAAGTAATGACCTTATCTACGATAAATGAAGCAAGTCCTGCTTTAAGTGAAAAAATAAATCACCGGAAGCGAATCTATTCAGAATCCTAAACCTTTCATAAAAATTGCAGGTAGCGACTTGTCCTTGAGGGACCTGTTCATCAATTAAAAATCACGCAGACTCTTTAGATAAGACCTATATCTTCAGCTGATAAGTTGATTAGGCAATCTAGATAATGAATTATAATTGGACAATGAAGAGATATAAATTTGAGCAGAACACTGAAAAAGTTGGTAAACATACCGTCAGCTGCCAGTCAGTCAAGACATCGAATAAAAACTTAGCCAAGAAGGCGTACGAAGAAACGAAAATTAAAAACATTATTAGGAAGGCTGTGTGACATATTGCATGATTAATCAATAAATACGTAAGCGGAAATTTATTCGATAACATGCATATAAAGACGTTTTTCTTATGTGTGGTCTTTATTGCTGGCTTGAGTTCAACAAAAGCATTTAGAGTACGTAAGACTTCACATGCGCATAACTTAGAATAATGATAATTTAGTTTTACATTCAAATAATTTTAGATTCCTAGATATAAAGATGGGCGAAATGTAAAATCTGAATTGGTCTCTTGCCAAGGATTAACCGACATGTTTCTTCCTAATGAAGACAATTGCATGGATTACTTTTTGTGTGCTGACGGATTTTGGATACCTCTTTCATGTGGGCAGGGAATGTTCTTTGAAAAAGAATCTGGGCTCTGCATAAAAGATCAAGGAAAGTGTGATCCGCAGACAGCTATTCCTAAAAATGATTGCGAATCGATCGAATCGGGTAAAACTATCCCAATCGAAGGAGAATGTTACAAGTATCAGCTTTGTGTAAATGGGAATTCGATTCCACTTCAATGCTCAACGGATCAATATTATTCTGCTGAAGAAGGATATTGCGTAAAAGATTTTCAAGGCGTTTGTCGTGATTTGAATTCCACAACAACCAGCACTGATGTATCCGTAACAAGTCCAGAACAATCTGAATCAACCATCGCAGGATCAGTGACGACGACGGAAGTCCCAATCACATCAGAGCAACCAACCAGTGAACCAGAAACAACAACCAAAGTATCGGGAACGACTCCAGATCAATCTGAATCTACCACCGAAGGTTCAGTGACAACATCGGAAGTTCCAATCACATCAGAACAACCAACCGGTGAAACAGAAGCAACAACAGAAGAATCGGAAACGACTCCAGAACAATCTGAATCTACCACTGATGGCTCAGTGACAACATCGGAATCCCCAATAACGTCAGAACAACCAACCGTTGAAACAGAAGCAACAACAGAAGAATCGGAAACGACTCCAGAACAATCTGAATCTACCACTGATAGCTCAGTGACAACTTCGGAAGCCCCAATCACGTCAGAACAACCAACCGGTGAAACAGAAACAACAACAGAAGAATCGGAAACGACTCCCGAACAATCTGAATCTACCACTGATGGCTCAGTGACAACATCAGAAGCCCCAATCACGTCCGAACAACCGACCGGTGAAACAGAAGTAACAACAGGAGTATCGGAAACGACTCCAGAACAATCTGAATCTACCACTGATGGCTCAGTGACAACATCGGAATCCCCAATCACGTCAGAACAACCAACCGTTGAAACAGAAGCAACAACAGAAGAATCGGAAACGACTCCAGAACAATCTGAATCTACCACTGATAGCTCAGTGACAACTTCGGAAGCCCCAATCACGTCAGAGCAACCAACTAGTGAAACAGAAACAACACCAGAAGGATCGGGAACGACTCCACAACAATCTGAATCTACCACCGAAGGTTCAGTGACAACATCGGAAGTTCCAATCACATCAGAACAACCAACCGGTGAAACAGAAGCAACAACCGAAGAATCGGAAACGACTCCAGAACAATCTGAATCTACCACTGATGGCTCAGTGACAACATCGGAATCCCCAATCACGTCAGAACAACCAACCGTTGAAACAGAAGCAACAACAGAAGAATCGGAAACGACTCCAGAACAATCTGAATCTACCACTGAAGGCTCAGTGACAACTTCGGAAGCCCCAATCACGTCAGAGCAACCAACTAGTGAAACAGAAACAACACCAGAAGGATCGGGAACGACTCCACAACAATCTGAATCTACCACCGAAGGTTCAGTGACAACATCGGAAGTTCCAATCACATCAGAACAACCAACCGGTGGAACAGAAGCAACAACAGAAGAATCGGAAACGACTCCAGAACAATCTGAATCTACCACTGATGGCTCAGTGACAACATCGGAAGCCCCAATCACGTCAGAACAAACAACCGGTGAAACAGAAGCAACAACAGAGGAATCGAAAACGACTCCAAAACAATCTGAATCTACCACCGAAGGTTCAGTGACAACATCAGAAGTTCCAATCACGTCAGAACAACCAACCGTTGAAACAGAAGCAACAACAGAAGAATCGGAAACGACTCCAGAACAATCTGAATCTACCACTGAAGGTTCAGTGACAACTTCGGAAGCCCCAATCACGTCAGAGCAACCAACTAGTGAACCAGAAACAACAACAGAAGGATCGGGAACGACTCCACAACAATCTGAATCTACCACCGAAGGTTCAGTGACAACATCGGAAGTTCCAATCACATCAAAACAACCAACCGGTGAAACAGAAGCAACAACAGAAGAATCGGAAACGACTCCAGAACAATCTGAATCTACCACTGATGGCTCAGTGACAACATCGGAAGCCCCAATCACGTCAGAACAACCAACCGGTGAAACAGAAGCAACAACAGAAGAATCGGAAACGACTCCAGAACAATCTGAATCTACCACTGATGGCTCAGTGACAACATCGGAAGCCCCAATCACGTCAAAACAACCAACCGGTGAAACAGAAGCAACAACAGAAGAATCGGAAACGACCCCAGAACAATCTGAATCTACCACTGAGGACTCAGTGACAACATCGGAAGCCCCAATAACGTCAGAACAACCAACCGGTGAAACAGAAGCAACAACGGAAGAATCGGAAACGACTCCAGAACAATCTGAATCTACCACTGATGGTGCAGTGACAACATCGGAATCCCCAATCACATCAGAACAACCAACCGGTGAAACAGAAGCAACAACAGGAGAATCGGAAACGACTACAGTACAATCTGAATCTACCACTGATGGTGCAGTGACAACATCGGAATCCCCAATCACATCAGAACAACCAACCGGTGAAACAGAAGCAACAACAGAAGAATCGGAAACGACTCTAGAACAATCTGAATCTACCACTGATGGTGCAGTGACAACATCGGAATCTCCAATCACATCAGAACAACCAACCGATGAAACAGAAGCAACAACAGAAGAATCGGAAACGACTCCAGAACAATCTGAATCTACCACTGATAGCTCAGTGACAACTTCGGAAGCCCCAATCACGTCAGAACAACCAACCGGTGAAACAGAAGCAACAACAGAAGAATCGGAAACGACTCCCGAACAATCTGAATCTACCACTGATGGCTCAGTGACAACATCAGAAGCCCCAATCACGTCCGAACAACCGACCGGTGAAACAGAAGTAACAACAGGAGTATCGAAAACGACTCCAGAGCAATCTGAATCTACCACTGATGGCTCAGTGACAACATCGGAAGCCCCAATCACGTCATCACAACCAACCGGTGAAACAGAAGCAACAACAGAAGAACCGGAAACGACTGCAGAACAATCTGAATCTACCACTGATGGCTCAGTGACAACATCGGAAGCCCCAATCACGTCAGAACAACCAACCGGTGAAACAGAAGCAACAACAGAAGAATCGGAAACGACTACAGAACAATCTGAATCTAGCACTGATGGTGCAGTGACAACATCGGAATCCGCAATTACATCAGAACAGCCAACCGGTGAAACAGAAGCAACAACAGAAGAATCGGAAACGACTCCCGAACAATCTGAATCTACCACTGATAGCTCAGTGACAACATCAGAAGCCCCAATCACGTCGGAACAGCCAACCGGTGAAACAGAAGCAACAACAGAAGAATCGGAAACGACTCCCGAACAATCTGAATCTACCACTGATGGCTCAGTGACAACATCGGAAGCCCCAATCACGTCCGAACAACCGACCGGTGAAACAGAAGTAACAACAGAAGTATCGGAAACGACTCCAGAGCAATCTGAATCTACCACTGATGGCTCAGTAACAACATCGGAAGCCCCAATCACATCAGAACAACCAACAGGTGAAACAGAAGCAACAACAGAAGAATCGGAAACGACTACAGAACAATCTGAATCTACCACTGATGGTGCAGTGACAACATCAGAATCCGCAATTACATCAGAACAACCAACCGGTGAAACAGAAGCAACAACAGAAGAAACAGAAACGACTCCAGAACAATCTGAATCCACAACTGATGGCTCAGTGACAACATCGCAAGCCCCAACCACGTCAGAACAACCAACCGGTGAAACAGAAGCAACAACAGAAGAGTCGGAAACGACTCCAGAACAATCTGAATCTACAACTGATGGCTCAGTGACAACATCGGAAGCCCCAATTACGTCAGAACAACCAACCGGTGAAACAGAAACATCAACAGAAGGATCGGGAACGACTTCACCACAATCTGAATCTACAACTAATAGCTCAACGACAACATCGGACGCCCCAATCACTTCAGAACAACCAACCGGTGAAACAGAAGGCACAACAGAAGGATCGGGAACGACTCCAGAACAATCTGAATCTACCACTGATGGCTCAGTGACAACATCGGAATCCCCAATCACGTCAGAACAACCAAACGGTGAAACAGAAGCAACAACAGAAGAATCGGAAACGACTCCAGAACAATCTGAATCTACAACTGATGGCTCAGTGACAACGTCGCAAGCCCCAACCACGTCAGAACAACCAACCGGTGAAACTGAAGCAACAACAGAAGGATCGGGAACGACTCCAGAACAATCTGAATCTACCACTGATGGCTCAGTGACAACATCGGAATCCCCAATCACGTCAGAACAACCAACCGTTGAAACAGAAGCAACAACAGAAGAATCGGAAACGACTACAGAACAATCTGAATCTACCACTGAAGGCTCAGTGACAACTTCGGAAGCCCCAATCACGTCAGAGCAACCAACTAGTGAACCAGAAACAACAACAGAAGGATCGGGAACGACTCCACAACAATCTGAATCTACCACTAATAGCTCAGCGACAACATCGCAAGCCCCAACCACATCAGAACAAGCAACCGGTGAAACTGAAGCAACAACAGAAGAATCGGAAACGACTCCAGAACAATCTGAATCTACCACTGATGGCTCAGTGACAACATCGGAAGCCCCAACCACGTCAGAACAACCAACCGGTGAAACTGAAGCATCAACAGAAGGATCAGGAACGACTCCAGAACAATCTGAATCTACCACTGATGGCTCAGTGACAATATCGGAATCCCCAATCACGTCAGAACAACCAACCGTTGAAACAGAAGCAACAACAGAAGAATCGGAAACGACTCCAGAACAATCTGAATCTACCACTGAAGGCTCAGTGACAACTTCGGAAGCCCCAATCACGTCAGAGCAACCAACTAGTGAACCAGAAACAACAACAGAAGGATCGGGAACGACTCCACAACAATCTGAATCTACCACCACATCAGAACAAGCAACCGGTGAAACTGAAGCAACAACAGAAGAATCGGAAACGACTCCAGAACAATCTGAATCTACTACTGATGGCTCAGCGACAACTTCGGAAGCCCCAATCACGTCAGAACAACCAACCGATGAAACAGAAGCAACAACAGAAGAATCGGAAACGACTCCAGAACAATCTGAATCTACCACTGATGGCTCAGTGACAACATCGGAAGCCCCAATTACGTCAGAACAACCAACCGATGAAACAGAAGCAACAACAGAAGAATCGGGAACGACTTCAGAACAATCTGAATCTACTACTGATGGCTCAGTGACAACTTCGGAAGCCCCAATCACGTCAGAACAACCAACCGGTGAAACAGAAGCAACAACAATCTGATGAGCTGATGAACTGATGTACTGATGAAACCGTTACAGAACCAAAGCATCATAAGAGAATCCAACTTAAAAAGCCGAAAACAACACAAACCAACCGTGGCCAACAATAACGAGGAATAGCACATTACTGCACTTTGAATTTACCAAGCATGAAATCGCTTTTATCTCTCAAAAGATATTAGATTTCCTCAAGCTTATAACATTCTTTTACAAACACATTTGACATAGCGACAGAAAATAATAAATTGCGTAAATTGTAACAAAAAAAAAAAGAAAAAAATTGTTTATCTCTTTGAAATTTGTGGTTCATAACTTTCAGTGAACAAAATGAAATTTGTAACATTAAAGACTGCTCACGCGTATCTCTCGTCCAGTTTTAATATTAATTAGTTGTATCGTTTTCGATCACAAGTGGCATACATACATTTATTCAGAAAATTAAAAATACAAATTTATTCATTTAAATCTATATTGTCACCTTCAAAGTAATCCCCATCGACTGCAACACATTTATGCCAGCGCTTGATCCAACCCTCGAAACATTTTTTATATTCGGTTTTCGGTATGTCCATCAGTGCTTCCATCGATTTTTCCATCACTTCTTCTCAGCTGTTGAAACGCGTTCCCCGTAGTGGTACTCATAAACCCGCGTCTTATCTCCAGTAATGATCCTTTTGATGAACGTGGGTTCGGATTCAGCCTGGCAAATCATTTCTTTTGCGACGTCGACACGGTCTCTTTTTGGCATGAAATTGAGGTCTTTTGGCACCAACTTTACCGCTACACGACGGAAATCCAAATTATTAACCAAAATGTCTTGGGCGGATCCATAGGCAATGTTCAAGTCCTCCGCTATCTATCTGATGGTTAATTTGCAGTTATTGACCAACATTTCTTTTACTTCATCAATGTTTTCGGCCACTGCGTTCATCATCTTCGATTGACTCACGACCACTTTTGAACGTGCCACTGGTAAACGACCGTTTTCTTTAGAGAATCGTTGCCGAAACACTTTTCCAACATTTCCAACTTTCGCGCACCAATAAATCCGTTTTTTTACGCAAAATTTAATACAAGCTCGTTATTGCAAATTTAAATCCATTTCTAAAATTGTAAAATATCGCCAAAACACACGGAGATAGATGTACTCTTGGCTACGTAACTTTTGTCATGTTGTCAAGCTATGACCCTAAGATTAAGAGGTAATATCAACAACAGATGTACTAACTTAACAAAAAAAACAGAACTCAAATCGGAACTCACATTGGTTATCACGATAGTATGTGCGATAGATACTCATTGAGCTTCGGATTTATGATGAACTCGTAGTTTCACCACGGTCTACGGTACACTATGTTTACTTACTTTTTTCTTGGTTATAAAGGTTGAGCCAACAGCTAGTATGGAAGTTTTTATTAAATTAAACACACATTTATTGCGGTATTAATGTAGAGTTTTAGTGATTAATAAAGTTTTATCTATGGCAATAATGAATATAATACAACAACGCCTTCTGTTGTAAGCGGCCATCCGACCATCCATGTTGCGGTAACGTTCTTCATTTACTGTAACAGTCTATCCAGCCTCATATTCATAAAAGTCCGGGCCAATATATCCACCAACCCATAATCCGCACCATGCAGTGCCTTTTTTGAAATGCATTGGCTTTTCGTAAATCTCGTATGGGTTTTTCGGTCCCAAGTAACTACAATTTTGTTTATTTACATACGTACCCATCCATCCAAAAATGTGCCTTATCGGAAAAGTTTAGCATTAATTTAAGTTAAACATCGCAGGATGTTGTGCTACTTATAATCCAGCAAATTTAAGTACTTTTCAAAAGTGTAATTCCCTGTCACGACGGCAATAAGCTATCTGCAGTCTTTCATGCTAAGGGACAGCAGAAGAGCCGATGACTTCCTAGAGACGTCGGGAAGCCTGCATCCCGTGGATCTGTGTCATCTGCAGTTGCGCTCGTGTGAAACCGAACTGTCAACGGAAACCTCAACCAAGAACGTAGGCAGACCCAACATAGGTTCGGGCCCTGAAAAACTCAAAAAACCGCGGTTTTATTTCCAGTGACCCCATTGTGGCTTGGGACACAGGCAAGGGTCACTGAATTTAGCTTTCCGACTGCATTTAGTGAACTCTTGCATTCTCGAACTAGCTTAGAAGTCGTAATGCCAATGATGCAAATGCTTTGCCCCCTCCACTGGTTCTCCGCAATAAAGCTACCATCAGGATTGCGTAAATTTAAGCTTGGAAGACAGAAGCAAGCTTTCCTAACGTGAATTGAAATCTAACGTATCTATATCGGTTTTGGAGCCGTCCGTTAAGACCCGATTGCATTCGTTTTCTGGCTCAGATTCCGGTTGAAGCCAGTTTTGGGCACAAGGGAAGTTGATTTAGTATTGGTTTCCGCAACAGAGGTTCCGGTGTCATTACACCGGACGACATGTCCATAAGACAGCCGTGTTGTGTACGTTTGCGTGCTGTACCAAAGACCATTTCTTTTAAGTCAGAAAATGGCTTTGCGAGTGCAGCCCACGATATGAATATCAAGGGGAGAGAGATTCATCAATGCGTCTAGGGCGGATCCAGGAGTGCTAGGGAATGTATCCGAAACAAGGCATTCTTTGGAGTCTGGTAAAAGCAATGCGATATAATTGACCTTATCATAGCTGTGTAGATCAAAAGGACCCTTCTCGGTGACAGACTCCATGCCTTACCGATAGCTAATCTGCACAGCCAGAATGCCGACAGCGCCTTAGATTCTTTCCAAGTAAAATGTTTAGTCCAGAGAGGTTTGTTATCCAAGATAACACCCAAATACTTAGCTTCTTTGGAGAATTGGATGGGGATGCCTTCAAGCACTAGATGAGCCAGACCAGGCAGCTTACTCCAGTTTTGAGAGTATTGACTGAAAGTCCATGACTAGTGCACCAGTCGTCGATCATGTCTAGCGCTGCCTGCGCTTTGGAGCAGGCATATGCTTGTGCGTAGACGTTAGAACTATGAGCGCACTTTGCAGTAGTGGAGTAGTAGTGGAGGCAGTACTTCGCCTTGCGGGAAGTCCCTGTTTACACCCACCAGTACATATTGGCCGCGGCCAGCATCCGAAATCCATGTCCTATTCACCAGCATTACTTTTATCCACAAGACCAGTGACTCATCTGCGCCGTGTTCTCTGGCTGACTTGCACATGCCATCAAAAGTTGCATTGTCAAAAGCACCCTCAACGTAGATGAAAATGCCCAAGGCGTATTCCTTCTTTTCGAGTGCATTTTCAATTCTGCCCAGCAGATTCTGAATCGCGCTCTCGCAGGCGTGTGGCATCATCGACAATGAATGCATTCGCAAAGCGGTTTTGCACAAGTTATATGTACTTATAACAGCAAAACGAAAACAGACCATAACATGTTGTGGTTACCTGCATAGATGCAACCTCTGACAGTATGTTTGCCAATCCATGCAAACATGTGTGGTAAACATTGATGGGTACTGTGATGCGTCGGGTGTCAATTGTTGCTAAGCGCAAATCAAGCACATATTATCCTCTTATGCCCAACAATGACCTTTACATTGAAGACAACTACGCTATTGCTTCGTATGCATATCACTTGCCGTGGGGTACATGTTTATGTCTTCCCATTGTGTAAAAAAAAACCTGTTTTCATGTTTTTTTTTCATGTGGTGATCGCTGAATTTGTACGCTGCAGACGAATCAAGATATATTTCAACAAGGGCTGGGGTAAGACCTATCATTGCCAGACATACATATATAAAATCGTTTCCTATTCTATGTCTCCAAAGCCCACTAAAAATTTCTGAGCTAGGAAGCATAACGGCACTATTAGGACAGATTTACCTAACATACGTAAGAGTGATTTGCTAGAGCTTGTGTGCGCTTTTCGAGTGAGAGTGCGAGATGGAAATTTGAATCAGATAAAGTTAGTGAAGAATTTTCAGTCATGAATCCCAGGGTCCAGCTAGCGAGGTGTTAAATATGTATGGGACGCTTACCCCATGGGTGGATATTAAGCAAAATTTTATCATCCACTACGCTGGCAAAAGAAACGAGACAAGCTTATTAGCAATCTCCAACAATTAAGACAAAATCAAGATTCCGTTGAAAGTTGTTACACCAGAATTGTAGAAGTTGTGTCAACACTAATGAATTATGTTAGGGTTCATAAACGTGTTGCCAATGTTGTAGCCAAGCAGGACCTGTATAACGGAATGTGTTTGAATGCATTTGTAACGGGCCTCAGCGAACCATTGGGATTAACAATTAGATCAATGAGACCGACACAAATTACGGAAGCTTTTAACTTTTGCCTTGAGGAGCAGAATTCCCACTTTTTCAAAAGCCCTCCTAATTTCCCAGAAAACCCTTCTCAGTCGAGAAATAAAGCAAACAATTTTCAGCAGACATCTTACCATTCATACAACCAATTTCAACAACCTTCTAGGACCCAACATTTCCACAAAAAAAATTAGCCCATCTACTTCGTATCAGCACTTTTCACGGCCAACGCATTCCAATTTTTAACCTAACAATTTAAGACAAAATCAAAATTGCACCTTATCAGTCCAAAACCCCATGGAAATCTCTAGCTTAAATACACAAAGGAGCAGTGGTAACTGAGTAAAACCGTCTCCCGGTCCGGTGCCTGACGGATAATCGATGTTCCACTCTATTTATATCAAGACAACTTCCATATTTAGTAACTTATACCAGAAGGAGTCTACAGTCACCACAAACATTTGTAGTAGAATAACCTATTAGAGCTACAAAATTCGACAAAAACTCTTTCACAGAGGTAAACAATTTTAAAATCAGACAAAATAACAGATCATTTGAGTTGCGAGGAATTGGGAGTACTCAAAAGCCTGTACAAAGGGCTTAGAAGCATTTTCTTTGAAGACGGACAGAACTTAACGTTTACAAATCTGGTGAAACATCAATTGCAAGTCGTACCACTACCCATATATACATAAAGCTGAGATAAAAAGACAGATTGCTGATATGCTAAGGCAGGGTATTATACGTCCAAGCTACTCTCCATGGTCCTCTCCAATTTGAATTGTGCAAGAAAATGGATGCAAGCGGTAAGCAGAAGTGGCGATTAGTTATAGACTATCGCAAACTCAATGGAAAAACGAACGACGACAAGACGACAAATACCTTATTCGGAACATAACAGAAATATGAGATCAACTGGGTAAATGCATGTATTTCAGGACAATAGATCTAGCTTCAGGGTTTCATCAAATAGAGATCAGTCCAGATGACATTCAAAAAACAGCTTTTACTGTAGACCATGGACATTCTGAATTCGTTCGAATGCCCTTTGCTCTCAAGAATGTACCATCCACTTTCCAGCGAGTTATCGATAATATTCTTGGTAGCCTGATAGGTAAAATTTGTCTGGTCCTCACTTCAAGAACATATTCAAGGCGTCCGTAAGGTGTTTAACAGACTAAAAGAAACCAATTTGAAGATTTAAGTAGAAAAGGCTGCATTTTTGCGGAAAGAGGTGTCATTTCTAGGGCGCACAATGACACCCATGGGTATAAAACCTAGCCCAGACAAAATTAAAGCGACTACGAAATTTCCCATACGAAGGACTTCAAAACAAATAAAATTCGTCTTAAGTCTTCTTGGTTATTATAAGACGTTCATTAAGGGCTTCGCTAAACTCATGAAACCGATGACTGATTGCCTCTGGAAAAGAAACGTCATAAAGCTTGATCCGAAGTACGTTGGTTGTTTTTTAACATGTAGGGCACCCATTTGCAATGCTCCTTTACTACAATACTTCGACTTCACAAAACCTTTCAACCTCACCTCTAATGCAAGTAGTGTTGCTATAGGCGCTGTGCTATCAGATAAACCAATTTACTTTGCAAGTGGGACCGTATCGAAGTCTGAGCAAAACTATAGCTATAGGAGCTCCTGGTAATTGTAAGGGCAACCGAATATTTTCGCCCCTACCTCTTTGGTAGGGGTAATTATTCAATATATTCAAATAATAACAAACTACAAACCTCTGACATATCTGTTCTCGTTAAAAGAGCCGAATTCTAAGCTTGTGCCGCATAGACTACTCTGTGATCTATTAAAAAGAAAAACAAAACTTGAATGCCAATGTCTTATTACGCGTTGAAATCATTTTAAACGAAATACTGATAAACGAGCAAGAAACTGAAAGACTAGATGTTGTATCTATGGTGAACAACTTCGATGAATCTGAAGATTTAGATACAATTCATTCAGCCAACGAAAATATTGACAATGATATTCCCATAACAGAACGCTATGTTATTGAATTCTCTAAACAGGTTATCCTTAAAAAGACGCCCAATAAAATTAAGCTCTTCGTCAGATTCCAAGTTCTATTTAGAAGCAAAAGAACGATACACCATCAAGTGTAAAAATACCATATTTCATGTGAAAATGTCATTATTTCGATATTTAAAAATTACATCAATACAAAGAGAGTTACTGCGATATGTACTGATATTTCAGCAATACTCGTAGTTGTATTGGGTCTATAACTTAATTGAATTGATCGAATGGCGAAGTTCAAGTCCATCTGTTTTGCTCAAAGGCAAAAGTTGGACCTGTTAAAACTATATCTGTACCACGTTTCGAAATATGTGATTGATCACTTACAATATCTTCGCATGATCTGTTGGTCTAATTCGTCAATTGTACTATCATGGGTAAAGTCATCTTGTAATGCAATTTTAATACATTTGTTTCAAATAGAATTAGCAAACTACAAACGTTAACAAACGTTAACGCATGTGCCAACTAATAAGAATCCAACCGACAATTTGTCTCCAACAGAAATAATAATTTCACAACATTGGTTAAATGGCCCAGATTTTCTTATGTTAGAAGAGAATCTTTCGCACAGAATGTCCTTATTATTAACAAATGCGTGTGTTGCTTTAGAACAAAACCTCAAACCTACCTGTAGAAAGATTCCAGCCATCAAGATCATTTTCAAGGACGGGAATTGAATTTTGTGTTTTTTGTACATTCGCGTATTCGAGGTAGACGATCGATTAAAACATATATTTCACTATTTGTTTGTTTTGCATCAAAACCAGTCCATTTACAGTTAGCCGAAGATCTATCAACATCATCCTATTTGGGAAAGCTAAAATGATTTATTGCTGGAAGATATTGATCAGAAACCATATTATCCGATAATGCGACCAATTTTATAGATGCATCAGTAGAGCTAATGGAATTGAAGAAAATGTGTGAAGACACTAACAGAAGTAAAATTGTCCATGAAATGTGCCTTAACGAAGGAATAAACAGGCGTCGCATTCCCTCCTGCTCACCCCATTTTGGTGATTTGTGCGAGGCTTAAATTAAAATACTAAAGTATCATTTCAGACGTGTTTCCGGTTATAGTCCTCTAGGTCGTGAAGAGCTACACACTTTAGTTTGTCAATTTGAATCTATAATATATCCACATTGACAAAACGGCAAATAGTTACTTAAATGTATCGGCATTTCTGGAAGCATTGGAGCCTTGAATATTACAACAGTGTCACAAATGGAATATCCCAGAATTAAGGCTTAGTGTCGGTGCCTTTGCATTAATTAATTACAGTACTGGTGTTATTCGCCGAGCGATTTTAAAATTTGTTTACTACCCATTGATGCAGACTATACAAAAAATTGGTGACTTTCAAAGTCTGGAGGATGTCTTATTTTAAAGTAATATTTATTGGGTTTTCGTGCGGTTTGCTAAGAGATGGCGTAACTTGTATTATTCTATTGTTATTATTCCATTGGAACATGCGTTGGAAAGCTACTGTAATCGTACGTCATTTCAGTATATGTCATTCATATGAAGCGTAAACAACAATACATTTTTTTTCATTCAAATATTTCGAACTTTGTGCCTGAAAAAGTGTTTTTGCGGGGAGTTCTTCTTCATTACTGAAAACTGCTCCCGAAAGTCATCTTATTTTGGTGGAAGTTTGTGGTGCCAAAAGTGGTTTGCACGATTTAAAAGTGGTGATTTTGGCTTGAAAGACGATGAACGTCCTGGGCAGCCAAAAAAGTTGGAAGATGAAGAACTGGAAAAGCATTGCTCTATGAAGATTGCTGCCAAACACAAGAAGAGCTCGCAGAATCTTTGGGTGTCACTCAAGCAGCCATTTCAAAATTTTTAAAAGCAGCTGGATATATTCAAAAGCAAGGAAATTGGATTCCACATGAACGCACGCCGAGAGACGTCGAAAGGCGGTTTTGCATGTCCGAAATGCTAGAACGCCACAAAAGGAAGTCATTTTTGCATCGGATTGTTACTGGTAATGAAAAATGGATCCATTACGACAACCCCAAGCGCAAAAAATTATATGTGAAACCCGGCCAACCAGCCAAATCAACGGAAAAGCTGAATATCCATGGCGCGAATGTAATGCTCTGTATTTGGTGGGATCAGATGGGTGTGCTGTATTATAAGCTGCTAAAACCGGGTGAAACCATCAATGAACAACGCTACCGAACACAATTAATCCGTTTGCAAAGAGCAGTAGCCGAAAAACGGCCGGAATATGCGACCAGACACAAGGCAATAATTTTCCATCATGACAACGCTCGGCCCCATGTTGCTATTCCGGTTAAGAACTATTTGGGCCCAGACCTTGCCACTTCTGACTACCATTTGTTCCGGTCGATGCAGAATGCCCTCACTGAAATACGGTTCACATCAGAGCAGAATATCAAAAATTGGCTTGATTTATTCTTGGCTGCCAAGCCGGCGCAGTTCTTTTGGGATAGGATCCACAAATTGCCAGAAAGATGGGAAAAAGTCATAGTTAAAAATATATACCCAATATAAAATTAGCTAGATTGAATATTTTATTTATTTACAGATATTATTGAGCGAGATGAGTTTAATACAAGACTATCATGCAAAACCTAATCAAAATGTACAACAGAATAATTCGAGACTAATCAATAAACAAATATAGCCGAAATAGTGTAAAATTGAACTATGAGATTACTGAAACCCCTTCAAAACCTTTTGAAATAGTCCATTTAGATATATATTCTGTTCACAAGGTAGTAGCCAACCAGTAAACTAAGGTTGGAATTTCTAGGAATTTCTTTCTAGCCTCCTCGTCGACTTTTTCTATTAGTCGATTTAATTCATTCTTTCAATTACTTCCTTCCAAGTCCAAATCAAGGCCATATTTACAGGCTAGATCCATCCATTCTTGATATCATGCCGTTTGGTTTTTATGGTATAGTTTATGTGCAGCTTAAGTGTCTTTATGTATAAAGGCGATAAACCTGTCGCGAGCATCAGCATGTAATTTGGCGCATTTACGGGAAGGTGGAAAATTTTTTTGATAAAGAAACGGAAAAGCTTTTCGACCTCTTCATAAGGTTTATACCCCCAAACTTGCGCTGCGTAAAGCATCATTGGCTCAGCTACTGTTTCAAACACTTTATACTTACTGCTGTGGGCTGTATTTAGGTTATTGAAACAGTTTTTCCAGGCTACGCTGATTGCCGTCTTAGACTTCTTTAATTTTTCGTTTAGATGCCTTTTCAAGTTGAGATTACTTGTAAATAGGATGCCGAGTACTCATGTAACCGATTTATCATCAGTTGCAGCGATTCTGCTGAGTATGTCAGCAACACAATATCGCCCGCAAAAAAGAGGACCTTAAAATTGACTCCGGCAAATTTAACTCCACCAGGTAGAAAGTCGACTATATCATCTATGAAAAGTGCAAACAAATTTGAACTTAAATAACACCCCTGCTTTACACCTGTCTTAAACCATTCTGAAAAAGCTCCACCATTCCAAACGGCCGTTATGGTGTCTTTATATAGGTTTTGCAACACATTTCCGAATTTCGAAGAGATTCCCATTTAATATAATTTATAGAATAAAGCATTTCTATTTCTATTCTATTTTGCTTTTGTTTCATGAATGACTCTGCTATGCTTTTCACGACAAATATGTGATCTACGGTTGAGTAACCAGACTTTAAGCCCGCCTGAAATTCTTTCATTAATTTATTGCTCCTTATCCATGTGGCCAGACGCCTCTGTAGTATTGCTCCAAGGATTTTGTAAGTTGCATCTAAGAATTGTATGCCTCTATAACTGACTGGGTCTGTCTTGTCGTCTTTTTTGTATATAGAGCTTCTTTAAATCGTTAAGGTATTATGCCATGATTCAATATGCTGTTATATACATCAATTAGGATGTCCTTTATCCCATCTGTACTATACTAAAAAAATTCGGTAGGTATACCATCCAACCCTGCTGCCTTTCCATATTTCGGTACAAGTAACGCACTTCTTAATTCCTGGCGGGTTAACGGACTACCAAAGATTTCATTTTGGATGTTTGGTGTTGCATATTGGAAGCTGTGGCTGTATACCGATGGGTTCAATAACCTTCTAGAAAGGTTTCACTCTACTATAACTAAGCTCATTCCTATTATTAAATATCAAAATAAAAACAAACCCATTAGAGAGGTGGTGGACGAAGCCGTTCTTACCTACAATAATTCTATACATTCAGCAACAAAACTTACTCCCTTCCAACTGCTTACTAGTCACATTAATAAATCCAAACCATTTCCTTTTAACACAAATTCAGCAAAAATAATTTATAAACAGGACGATAGACGAAATAAATTGGCACCCAGATATACAAATCATACCGTAGTACACAATAATAAAATCACTGTAGACATTAATAAGCGTAAAGAACATAAGAAAAAGATCAAAAATAAATTTAAAATGAAATTGTTGATGAAGGATATTGTTGCACAAAATAATTAAAATTTGCTGAGTACATACATAGTAACAATACATTAAGCTTAACAATTCAATTGCGTTTGATCATGTCACTACTTCATAAGGATCTACTCAACAAGTATATACCAAGTGTACCGGTATGAAGTAAGCGCTTTTTGTGATTTTTAATGGGAAAGAAAAAAACATTTTATTCAAAGTAATGGCCATTGCTAGCTACACATCTTTTCCATCTTTCAGGCAATTTATGGATTCCATGGCAATCAAACTGTTCGTCTTTTGAAGCAAACCAAAAAGTCACCCAATTTTCGACTTCCTGGTAGGATTTGAAGTGCTGCTCAGCTAATGCGTGTCCCATTGATGAAAACAAATGGAATTCGGAAGGAGCCAAGTCTGGTGTACTTTGATTGTAACCCGAACCAGTTTTGCTTTGTGTGCAGGTGCATTGTCATGGAGCAAAATTACCTTGCCGTGTCTTCTGGCACATTCTGGTCGTTTTTCGATCAATGCATGGTTCAAATTGATCATTTGTTGTCGATAGTGATCTGTACACTATCCTTTTTGGTCCCACCAGATATACAGCATTGCCTTCTTGCCGAATCGATCTGGTTTTGCAATCGAAGTTGATGATTGTCCCGGATTAACCCATAATTTTTTCCGTTTAGGATTCTGAAAATAAAACCATTTTTCATCGCCAGTAACAATTCGATGAAAAACTGATTTTCATCGTGTCTTTGAAGCAAGTGGTTTTTCGGTTTCCATTTGCCTTTCATTCAATTTATGTGGCACCCATTTTCCAGGCTTTTGGAACTTTCCCATAGTCTTCAAACCTTTTTTGGGGGTCTTCCACGTTCTTCATTTCTCACATCAAAATCGTTATGTCTGAACCGTTGAAACCATCTTTTGCATGTTGCTTCTGCCTCATATCTGCTCATGTCTGCCTCATGCATATTGTGCATGATCACCATATTCCTCGACAAGCATTCGATGCGACTCTGTAGTAATTTTTTTTTAAATGAAAACAAAAAATTAATGCTTTCTGGTATAAAATTCGACATCTTTTACACGATGAAAAATATGATGTTTGACAGGTGTCATAGCAACCAAACGAAAAAAGATTAAGGCCCGTTCACAATAAATTTTCCCCATCAAGACATTTGGTTTAAAGGAAAATTCAAGGCATTTACTTTTTGAAAATGATATCATGTAAATGTTGGCTACGACTACGTCTGAGGTGGTCCATTTGGAAGGTTCAATTTTGGGCGACTCGTTCGAGCATAGCGACTATTACTCTCGCGGCTAACACGAGTAATATTGGCTTCCAAAGCGTCAATCGTAGCTGGGTTATTCCTGAAGACCTGAGACTTTACATATCCCCAGAGAAAATATGGCTAATAGCGCCGTCTTGTTGAAACCAGAACTCACCGAGACTATGTGTTTGAATTTCAGGAAGTACATAGTCCGTTAACATGGCTCGATAACGTTTACCATTGACGGTAACATTCTGATTTGCTTCATTTTTGGAGAAATATGGACGTATGATTCCACAAGCACATAAACCACACCATACCGTTGTTTTTAATAGATGTAATGGTAGCTCTTGTTACTCTTCGGGTTGCTCATCAGCCCAAATACGACAATTTTGTTTATTAACGTATGCATTGAGCCAGAAATGGGCTTCATCACTGAACAAAATTTTACGATAAAACACCGGATTTTCATTGAGTTTTTCCAGAGCCCATTTACTGAAATATGACGCAAATTCAAGTCGTCTGGCTGCAATTCTTGCAAAAGTTGAATTTTGTACGCTTTTAGGCCGAGATCTTCACGTAAAATAAGCCAAGTAGTCGAATATGCCAATCCAAGCTGCTGAGAACGACGACGAATCGATTCGTCACAGTCTTCGCGTACACTCTCAGCTACAGCTGCTATAGTCTCTTCACTATGTGCTGGATGTAGTCTAACCGGTCAAGTATCATCCACTAATGTAAACTGGGACTCAAATTTGCGAATGGTATTGGCAATACTGGTTTCAGTATGTCGATTATACGCACAATATTTCTTACAGAACGCTGTTGTGGTGTGAATCTTTTCACGATGACTTCCCAAATAATACTGAAAAAAAAATGACAAAGCAGCTTGATAGGAATCACGCGTGATCTGTCAAAAAAAAAGCCTATTTAAAAAAAAAGCCTCGAACTGCAACCAACTTCAGACTGCTATAATTTCCAAACAGATAATTTTATTATTTACAAGCCTTTTAAACGATTTGCCTCTCAGTTGTGTTGGAAAATTTTTATTCGCGATGGAATTCAAACGTGATAGTGCGATTGCTTTATGTTTGGCTGGAAAACCACAAGTAGCTATGGTTAGAGCCCTCCAGCACCTCAACGTGAATAAATCATTTGTGTCTCGAACCACAGCTCATTACTGTGATACTGGGAGCATTGCAAAACGCCATGAAGGTGGTCATAAAAAACAGCAACATCGACAGAAATGGTTCGGAAAGCAAAGGCTCGAATTGAGAGAAATCCGAGTCAAAGTGGAAGAAAAATAGCTCGTGAGCTCAACATATCGTTGAAATAGACGCAACGCCCATGTTTGCTCTCCCCGTATACCGTAAAACTGTCTTTGAGGCAGTATTGAAGCCTTGGGCAAACAATCATTTCGGTCAGAGGCTGTGGACATTTCAACAAGACTCGGCACCGTCTCACAAAGCGCCCGTCAACCAAGATTGGTTAAAAAACAATGTTCCACACTTCATTTCTTCGACAAAATGGATTGCAAATTCTCCGGATGCAAATCCGTTGGATTTCTCTGTCTGGGGTATTGTGAAGGCGAAAGTTGGCAATAAAAAATACCAAAGTTTGGACAAAATGGACTCGAATTAAAACAACTGAATTAAAACAGCTAGCTAAGTTTGAAGCTGCAGTTTGCAGATATTGCGAATTATATGTGCATTATAATTTTTCACTCGCATATAATTCGCAACACCTATTTCGGAACGGTATCACACGGTCCTGGTACCGGTCCATTGTACTTCATGTGTTCCGACTATCAGCAGCACGCGGATAGGTACTGAGTTCCCATGAGGTCCTCCATCTTAGTAAGTACCAAGTACCGCACCAAACACTGCTTGATTTCGATGATCTATTGGGAAACGACACTTTCAGTGCGGCGAGGCCGTTGCAGTATGCATTTACTTCACACTTCTTGGGTCTTTTATCCGTTATCCCCTTGCATATCAGCGCTGAAGCCTCGCACTTCAAGCTTCTGTAAGCGCACTGTTATAGAGACGTTATGTTACATTTGTGAGGAAATAATTTTCAAAGATCAGCGAAAATTAATAAAAAAATACTGTGATCCGCTTGTATTTTGCTTACTTCAATATTGCAATTTGTAATCAAGGTAAAGCGTGGGCACCTGATAGTGTATTTAGAATGTGCATTTAACATTTCCGACAATGGGAGAAAGGTACACGTAAATCTTTAAAATTTGTAGTCCCGATGATTTAGAGAGAACAAAAAAATCACCATAACGACTGTTACTTCTGTATGACAAGAATAGTGTGCATCGACAAAAACAATGGAAATATTCTAATATTTCTTCAGCAATAAGACCAATTCTTCATTCAGAAGACTTTTCAATACCAGTTTTTTATCAGCTACCACAATGTCAGGAGGAAGAAATTGGAGGATCTAGTGCTTCTCCAGTAATTGATGACTTTGAATGCTATGTAGAAATATCGAAACTTAAAATATTTTCACAAAACGAGCTTAATGATCTTATCAGAGACTTTGATCTTTCAAAGGAACGTGCTGAGCTGCTGGCATCAAGGTTAAAAGAAAAAAAAAATGCCTAGCCTCTAATATGCAAATTACTTTCTATCGCACGAGAGAATAAAGCTTATCGCAATCAGATATCACTGACATATATAGAACAAAAATAAAAATTCTACAAATTCATCAATAATTGCATTTTTTTCCTCAAACACTTGCAAAACTCAATTTATGAAGCAAGCGCGCACAACTCGACCGATAAAACTGGAATCAGTAATGCGAAATTCCTATAACAGCAATGACAACTCGAGCGCAGCGAACCCAGATGACAGTGTATACATCAATTATCAGCTGACAAGACACAACAAACACCTGCTGTGGATTTCAAAGCAAAAGGCAAAAGAAGAAAACTGGAAATTCGTGTGAAAGAGTACTAGGAAAGAATTGGCAAGAAGAGTTGAGAGCACCCAACCTATTGTGATAAGCACTGTTAACAATCTAAGCAGAATAACACGCATACAATAACACTTATTGCATTGTGTGTAAATAAAAAAGAAACACAAAACTGTTCTACAACAATGGATAACACAAATGGAAACAATAACTTAATAGTTAATTTAGATTGTAGGGTGATACAAGATTTTAGCGGCATCAATTTAAATGAAATAAAAAATAATAATTGTTACTGCTTATGTTTTAATATTAAATCGTTGCGCTTACATTGGAATATTTTTTGTCTTACAATTAACCAATTTATGAGTGTTTTTTTTTACTTTACTTTTAAATTCATTTTTATTATTTCTTTCTATATCGCAACTTATATACTACGCAAAAATACTTAAATCTAATCTCTTACCGAGCGCTCTAAGCTTCACGATATAACTACAACTACTATAATGTCTTTCGACTTGAAATCTATCCTAGGACTTGGCTTAAATAACCAATATTAGAAAATTATTTTCAAAAAACCTAGATGTTTTATTTAAATTAATTTTATTTAAACTTAAGCTACCTATCTACTTAACCTACCTATACTATTTAATTTATCTTAACTATAATCCAGGTGGCGAGCATTCGTTTCCGAGCTTCGAATGGTCGACATTTCGATTGTGTTTTCGGGCATCTGGGAGTCGTTATAGTGCACATGCACCTCCGGAACCTGACTGAGACCGTCTAGCGTCGGTCTACTCCCGGAGAGACCCCTACATTATAACGAGCCTCTCTACGAAAACCCCCTAGCTAACCCTAATCTACACCCTGACTGACTCGAACTGCAACTTTTTAAAATGCTTTAATTTTTTTTATTTTTTGATAAATTTTATTGTGCCAAATCAAAAAATGTTGGAAAATACATCAGTTTTCAATGTGTCAGTAGTTTTCAATGTGTCCGCCTTTGGCGCAAATAATGGCCTTGAGACTGCCGAAGAAAGCATCGCACGCTGCTAGTAAGTGGCTCTACGGTATTTTGGCCTATTCCCGGCAAAGTGCTTGTTTGACGTGGTCCAAACTTTGGTATTTTTTAGTGCCAACCTTCGCCTTCAAATACCCCAGAGAGAGAAATACAACGGATTTGCACCCTGAGAATTTGCAATCCATTGTGTTTTTTAACCAATCTTGTTTGACGCGGTCTCCGACCGAAATGATTGTTTACCCAAGGCTTCAATACTGCCTCTAAAATAGTTTCACGGTATACGATCGAATTAATTTTGACGCTACGGTCCAAAAATACGAGCGGAGAGCGACCATCGGCGGTTATGGCAGCCCAAACCATCACCATCGCTGCTGCCTGCTTTCTGGTGGCCATTCGAAGGTGTAAATTTTCGAAGGACCTCTCTGGCAAGTAAACTCGGTCGTTTTGTTTATTGACATATTGCTCGACTCGACTCATCGGAAAAAACCAAATTCGGCAACTCACCACTTTCGTACAAGCGTAGCAACTCCTTCGCACTTTCGACTCTAACTTTTTTCTGTTGTGGTATAAGATCGTGTGCTTTTTGGAACTTCAATGGCTTGAGCTCAAGCTCATTTTTCAGTATGTGTTGCATCCGTTCCAACGATATGTTGAGCTCACGAGCCATTTTTCTTCCTTCCATTTCGACGCGGATTTCGCTCAATTCGAGCCTTTGCTTTCCGAACCATTTCTACCGATGCTGCTGTTTTTTTATGACCACCTCCATGGCGTTTTGCAACGCTGCCAGTATCACGGTAACGAGCTATGGTTCGAGACATAATTAATTTATTCACGTTGAGGTGCTGGAGGACTCTAACAATAGCTACTTGTGGTTTTCCAGCCAAATATAGAGCAATCACACTATCAAGTTTGAATTCCATTGTGGATAAAAGTTTTCCAACACAACTGAGACGCAAATCGTTTAAAATTCTTGTAAATAATAAAATCATCTGTCATGTGTCAAAATTTGAGCTCACTGTCAAAAAGGGTTTGGAAATTATAGCAGTCTGAACTTGGTTGCAGTTCGAATCAGTCAGGGTGTATATATACCTAGGAGGAGCTACCCAAGTAGCGCACCGACCTAGGAGAGCGTTTCACCTCTCTCCCCTTCTTTAAGCCACCATTATTCGGTGTGCTGTTTTTCGGCATCGATCCTTCCCCTGTCCGCAATTACAGGGTTAAAACGGAAGAGCTCCGGAGCACTGGCGACATACCCTTCGTAGATGAGCACCGCTGTGGCGGTGGTATAATACCGGAAAATCATCCCTACTTTGCACTAACCTTTTAGCGTCAATATAAGGAAATGCTTCAGGCGGAATAAAGTCAGATTGAAGTTTACTCTCGTGGTACATTATATTGGGGTAATATGCCCCAAAGATCAGGCTTTTATCTCTCGTCATTGCTCTTGCGACGTGCCTTCGGATCACCTTAATTTAAAAATTGCCAATCTTATTTAGTCCAGCTCCCTTGTAAAGGACTTTGTTGAGATAATATTTCATGTTCTGTACAATCTAAGACAGGTTCTAAGACACTGTCTCTCAAACACACGAATCATTTCCATATAAGACGGCGCTATATTAAACCACACTGGACAACTGTAAGCTATGAATGGCATGATTAGGGCCACGTAGCATTGACCTTCACTCTAGAATCAAGTTGACTGCCTTGAAACGATTTTCTTGTCAGAGCTAAAGCCTTCTTGACCCCAGCCAGACAAGCATCTATATGTTTGTTAAAATATAAATACTTATCAAGCTAGATACACAGATATCTAACTGCGCGTCTCACCGCTAGTGGTAGTCAATGCTGTCTAATGATTGCCAAATTTCGGCAGTTATTTCCGGAATCCCAAGAGGCCAAGAGGAGTTCTAAATAAAATTGTTTCTGACTTTTGGAAATTAGTTTTCAATTTCCATTCATCGTAATACTTCTTAATATGATCGAAGTCACGTTGCAAAAGGGTGTTAATGACTTAGATTTTTGGTCCTGATCTGTACGCCATTAAATCATCTGCCTACGCTATAGCGTGATTGACGGTACCTATTAGATCACTCGTGTAAATATTGAACAGAATCGAAGTAATAACCGACTCCTGTTATAATCTATTTTTAGTGTTGAAAACTTTACTCGAAATTACGTTGCCACATTTGACAACGAACTTCTTCCCCATGAGCATATCGTAAATTATATATAACAAAGGTTTCTGCATGCCCATTCTGGTTAGCTTGTAGAAAAGCCCCTCTAACTATACGGTGTCAAAGGCCTTCTCCAAGTCAACTAGACAAGCACCCGTACATTGGTTTTTGCCTCTATTCCATTGTATGTCGGAGATCAGTTTTGATGCCTGAATTGTGTCGTGCTTCGCCCTAAAACCAAATTGACTGTCCGGGATTATATTGTTATACCCCACCCATTTCAACAGCGCTCTGTTGACTGCCTTTGCCAATATTCGAAAGTAGACTAATTGATCGAAGATTAACAGGGTTGGTCCTAATTTTATCCCTCTTTGGGATACGGTGTACAGCTGCTTTTTTCCAATTCGCTGGATAATATGCATTATCGTAAAATATTGTACTGAAAATTCCACTTCTTCCAGGGGTAGATGTCTCAATTAGACATTTGGGATACCGTCTACTCCCGCCGACTTTTTGTTCTTCAGTGACTCAAAGATGCACAGGAGCTCATCTTTTCGCACGAACAAGTGACTCGCAGCTTGTCTATGGGCGACGATGACGTTTGCCGCGTTTTCTTCATTAAACAGGATAAAACCGTTGTTCTCAGATCGGTAATTATGGATTTCATGGCACAGATAGAAGTGATTTGCGTAAGTCCTGTTTTCAATATCGTGGTTACGGTAAACTGTATTGTTCACAGTATGCACGGTTTCGAAATAAGCGCCTGTGTGTCTTCGACTACAAAGATACTGCTTCCTGAGTCGACACTTTCTTGACTTATACCGGCGGTCAGTCATAACTGTCGGCTGTGTGATTCGAACACATTGGATGTTTTTGTGATCTTTCCGCCTGAACAATTTATTTATTTACTCAAAAAGGTGAGTAAAGTGGAAAAAAATAAAATTCAATCTCTGGACTTTCTTAAATACGGGAAATTTTTTTTTTTTTTTTGTATTTTTTTTTTTTCTCACTTTTCCAAATCTCCATATGTGGCTTGGTATGCATTTAAGGTTAGTTGTAGTATATATACACTTATTCCATAAATGCAACTAGCACGCTTCTACGGCTCTGCTAAGTATGTTCATACGATTCCTGATA
This sequence comes from Volucella inanis, assembly GCA_907269105.1. Lineage (NCBI taxonomy): Eukaryota > Metazoa > Arthropoda > Insecta > Diptera > Syrphidae > Volucella > Volucella inanis. The sequence continues at coordinate 23,982,389 of OU026154.1, read as the reverse complement.
AAGGAAACGTGAGTGATGATGACATTGATTCCGATTGTGATGATGATCTTAGTTCAGTTCCAAAAAAAGCACATTATCAACCCGAATCTAACTCTAATTTTTCTGAAGAAGACGACGCACCTTTGATAAATTTACAGTCCGCAACTACATCTAAATCCAGAGGAAAAACTGCTTAAAGATTTTTTTGGAAAAAAGGGAAAATGCCAGCTTACTATTGTTAACAATTTCCAATTCTTGAGTAACACAGATTTACCGGATACTATAGAACAACTGAATTCTCCTGCAGACGTTTTCAAGTTCTTGTTTACAGCTGATATGATTAATTTTATTACTGAGCAATCTAACCTCAGATCTGTTCAAGACAATACCAACAAACCAGCAATGATCAAGAAAGACGAAACGGAAAAATCTATAGACATTGTCATCTCTATGTCCCTAAAGAAGGATATTTAGCCGTAGACGAACAAATAATCCCTACCAATTGTGGTCATGAATTAAAACAAAATAACCTAGCTAAACCTCACGAATGGGGTTACAAAAACTAAGTCCTGAGCGGCGTTAGTGGCTTTAGCTATGACTTCGACATCTTTGCTGGAGACCAAAGCAGTTCGTACCCTTCAGACGCACCAAATCTTGACTTAAGCTCAAATATGGTAACTCCATTGATATCCGCAGTTCCACGACATCAAAACTTCAAGATTTGTTTTGACAACTGGTTCAACAGCCCAAATCTTCAAGTATATCTATACAAAAACGCGGCTCAATCATGAGCCAAACTGAAATTTGCCTACAGAGAAGAAACTGAAGAAGCGAGGTCGCGAAAGCATGAAGAAAAGGTAGCAGTCAGTTTCCTGGTTTGATAACAAGAATATGAACCTTCTTTCAGCCTACGTTGGAAGCAAGCCAACAACAACAAAACGACGTTATGTTCGACAGTATAAAAAATATGTTTGCATACCTTCTCCGCAAGCTGTCGATGTTTAAAACCAGCATACGGGAGAAGTCGATTTACTTGACTTCATGCTGGGTTATTGTAGAATCTATTTGCGGTCTCGTCAGTGGTACAATAGGATTTTTTTTTCACATGGTGGACATGTCCTTTTTAAATGCTTGGTAGTTATGGCGCCGAATCAATGCAGACGCAGACACCTACATGTCCTCTTATGATTTTGAGCTCGCTGTTTCCGAGTATAAGCGAAAGTCAAGGAAACCTGTTATTACAAAAAAAAACTTACAGTCTTACTTATAGTCAATCAAGTAGTCTTGATTTGTCTGACTCTCCAGTACCCGCGAAAAATCAACGACAAACTCCTACTAGACATCAAGGTATGCCTTTGGATTCGGCACGTTCTGATCGGATTAGCCATTATCCGATTTTAAATGTCTGACAACTATGCCAAAACTGTTCTAAATTTCGTTTTTTCACATTATATAAAATATGTAATGTTTTTTTGTGTTATATAATGACGAACGCAATTGTTATAAAGAATTTCATGAAGTATAAGTATATAATTGCATACGAAGCCATATATGACTGACTGAATTTAGCTACAGTGCATACGATGCCATATATGGCCTATATATATGTAAATTATAAAATATAAGTAAATAATTTTTTTTTTCTCAGTTTGATCTCATCAGTAAGGGGTTAGGAAGAAGAAAAGAGAGCATTCCCAATTAAAAAATAAAAATAAAAAACAACAACGAAAAAATAGCACACATACGACACAGTGGACGTCAGTTTCATACAAAATATTGTATCATCCCTCAACAAACCAAATGGAGATCACTTTTCAAGCGAACTCCATACTCAGGCGGGAGGAGTTATGTGCACAGACAACAACACAACCAAGGTAGACCATAATATGTTGTGGCAACCTCTTACAGTATGTTTGCCTACGTGCCCAATCCGTGCGAACATGTGTGGTTGGTGAATTGATGGGAATTGTGATGCGTCGGGTGCCAATTGTTGCTAAGCGCAAATTAAGCACATATTCTTCTCTTCTACCCAACAATGACCTTCACACTGGAGACAACTCCGCTATTGCTTCGTATGCATATCACTTGACGTGGGGTACATGTTTGTGTCGCCCCGTTGTGTGAAACAATCTGTTTTCATTTTCTCTTGTGTCCCTTTGTTTTTACGCATAAAATGGAATGGAATGGAAGAAAGTCGATATGTAGGTGTGAAGAATGGAAGAAACATTTAGCGGATATAAAGATCATTCGATGTTTAACTATAGAGATTTAAGTGATAAATAAAAAAGAAAATAAACTTTGTATTTCCAAGCATAAACTGATTATTTTATTTAATTAAACTATCAAGTTGTAACACGCGCATGGATCTCGTCCATTCCGGTTTTCGGTATAAAGGCCATTCTCACTGTTCGCCAGGGATTCGGTATGTACGTCAGTGCCAGGATAGCAATGAAAATTCTCTTCAGAATTTGCAGGAGCCGGTTTTTACCTTTTTGTAACAAAACTGGGTAAATGCCATCGGTGTAAGGCGACTTAAAGCCAGCAAAGGAAGCAACACCTTGATGAGATAAACCAGCTACGGCGTATTGTTTTGTTCAGCTCACTTTCAGCTTCGATGTTAGGAGTTGTTTTAAGCTGGTTTCAATTAGGTTACCTTTGAAGTGAGACTAAAGCAAGAGACGGAGAGTCTTTCGACTCAGTTTAGGTACCGTCAGATTTTCTGAGTGGTTCCAGCCTGGTTGATCTTCCATTTTTCAAGACTTTGACCAGCCTACTGGTTTCACTGATAGTTTCTATCTTTTTACAAAAAGCTTTGTAATAGGCGCTTTTCGAAGTCTGATTATGCCTCTTAAAATCGTTTTGCTTTGATCTGTAAAGATTCCAATCTTCCTCCAAATTAGTGTTAAGTGACCTGTTTAGAAGTTTTCTGGATTCCTTAGGAAGACGTTGAAGATCTGAGTTCCATCAAGAAAAAGGCGATCTGCAGGATTGCACACTAGCTGTACGTGCCATTTCGAAACACTTGGTAAGGGTGCCGTTCATGTTCTGAACAGCTTCCTTAATCTTTTGTTTTGTCCTGAGCTCAGGGGGAGCACTATTGTACTTGTCGAGCTCCTCTTTAAATCGTGTCAAGTTGGTTTTATGCAAATTTCTCCTCTTCACCAAGGTCGAGACCTCGCATCCGATTCTAAATTCGATATATCCATAGTCTGACATAGATTTCGGATAGTACTTTCCAGCAATAATCTCCTTAGCATATCTGTTAGATAAAATTAATTCAATTACTTGCTGCCTTACTCTCGTAACAAAAGTTGGCTGAGAGTCAACATTGTTGAAGATGATTACGTCTTACGTTGTTATTGCTACTGCCCCAAAAAGTGTTCTTAGCATTAACATGGTAGAATATGATAAGTCCCATCTTTCTGCAATCACAATATTCAATGAGTTCTATCAGCGCCTCCGGTGGTTGCGGCAGTAACGAATTATTAGGGAAATAAGCAGACGCAACGACAAATTTGTGCCGTTCTCCGTTCGTTTCGTAGCTTATGTCTGCAGCAACTAAATCTTGGTTACAAAACTGGACAATAAACACATCCGAAACCACAGATATGTTTATTCCACACTCATGGTTCCTGTATAGATATTATGTTGGATTTTGTATTCGACACGGAAAGCCTCCCACATAGGGATGCATTAGCAAACTTGAAATGTTGAAGGTTGATTTGAGTACACAGAATAGATGTGTTCTGGGGTGGTCCCCACTCATTTGCTATCCGCACTCATTTGAAAGCAAAGTGGAAATTAAACTTTCCAAGGTGCAGATAGGGATGTTAGTCTTACCTAGACTTAATCTTCTCACAGAAGAGAAGAGCCGTCCTTGTTTCTCTGATTCTTTCTCTCCCAGTGAGAATAGATTTTCCACTTTTTAGAGTCAAATCCAGGGTTTTGGGTATGAAGACGCATCAGAACATCTACCGTTTCTCTGAGTTGCCCCAGAACCCAGAAGTTTGGATTTTCCGAAAACCTCGAAAGTCTTAGTTTCCAATTCGGCATAGATTGGCTCAGCCATTCAAGAATTTGCTGCGTGGAGCACTTCACTTTAAGAGTTCTGTTCTCTATACCGTAGAGCTGCAGCTGTGTTGTTTGCGGGAATTTCACCGCTTTGGCAGACTACCGGCGATCAGAGCTTCGACCCTTGCTGGTTGTAGCACTGACCTCGTCCGGATGTCACATGCATGTGAAACCACCGCTGGTTTTGATGTTGGCAATGAGTTCGACCACTTCAAGCGATTTCCTTTTAACAGAGCTGTAGCCTTTGTTGGTTGCAGGACCAGTTTCATTCGGGCATCGTGCGCGGAGAGACCCTCCGCGAGGAGTGTCGGAAACATTCTTCCTCTTGGCCCTGTTCTGGACAGAAGAAAAGGGCCCGGCTTCAGATCCGAGAGGTTGATCGGTTTCAGTGGGTGTCACTTTCACTGACCTTTTTCCTTCTTTGTCGCAGCTAGGAGAGTGAGATTTTTGGCACTCACGATAGCACCTGCCGTCTCTTTTTGCCGAGCGTTTGCCTCGCGTCTTTTCAGCTGATTCTTAGAAGTTAGTCCTTCAGCGTGTGTCTCTTCTGAAGCACTTTCCACCTTTTCGGTTTTCCGAGACAAGCCGGCAGAAACAGTATCCTGACCAACCACCAACCACTGGTCTATTCTGATGGAGTTGAACCGTAACAGGCAAGAACTCTCCGGTAATCTCTCCATCGTTCCATCTCAATCCATATCGTATTAAGAGCCGCAGGAGTCATCGGAATCAAGTGTTGCAACAGCTTCTCGGTCAGCGCCGAAAACAGCGGGGGGGGTTGTGAAATCGTGTGGGAACTCCAGAGTCAATCCTTCGGCTGTAGTCGAAAAGACTACGGGGGGATTATCGCCATTGCGAGTACCACCTGCAGTATTATCCTGTTGGATCACCTCCATACTGCTAACTATTTTACATCTAGCTTAGATGTCTTTGGCCCTTAGTTTGACTTCTCACCTGGGTTCGTAATGTACGTGTATCTGACCATATTCAATAAAAATCGATCGGTAAGTACTTTTTGAGATATACGCATATTTATAAGGATATAAGCACTGTTAAAAATATTGGGGGAGTAGCAGTTGCTACTTTGTGTTCCCAGATTTTAAACGACCTTATGAATAATCCATTTAATTCCTGATGACTAACTTGAATTATTTCTTGTACGAAACAAATTCACTGGTAAAAGTATCGATAAGTTGACAGTTTATTATGGCTTGGCAATCAGGAGATACTGTGGTTCTTTTGAAAATGTATAAAATGTATAAAATAAATACCAAAAATTTAATTATTCCTTCGACCATTAACTTCATTTCAACTCCTCGTCGCACAAACAACTCTCTCCTAAATAATCACAACCCATGCTCAAAGTTATCTTTAATAAAGTGAACGATGTCGGTGATGAACTTATTAGGACTCGATACCTCGTATGCGCACCACAGCAAACTCGATGACTCGCCGAACTTCCCGCAGCCTTACCTGAAGATCCACTAAAATATATCGCTCATGGCTGTATTAATGTGGATTCTCGCTCAACTCCACATGAAAGTCATCTGCGGACGATCCAAACTAACGATTCCTTGACAACAGAGAATACATCTATGCCAACTCCTCCAGTTGCCGCCCCACGGAGGCTTGCAATTCACTTTAATTCAACTTGGACACCTTTCGAATGGAACGTAGGCTTGACAAGCTCGCTTCGAAAATTCAATTGGTCACAACGCTTCTTATCAAAGATGCCCCCCAAACGCTGATATTGAATGAATCCCGACCAAAGAGCAGGATAAAGTAAAGATACCGAAACCCGTTCCAAACCGTCCCAAACCTAACGCTAAATCTAGTAATAAAATAACGAAACCCGTTTCCAACTCCCGTTCCAAACCTGACTCTAATTGGAGATTCAAAAATCACATTTTCCCAACCATATCATAAACCAACCTCATCAGTCCTCCAATTATAAACTACCAGCTGCCTCCGTTCCACCCAAGCACTGGCGTCAACGCGTACCTTTTAAATTAACGTCTCACACTGTCTCCTCTGAAATACCCAACCCTTCCCAAATTTCGATCTCAGAACCGGAGCTAAAAATCTGAATTTCATTAGATCCCATATATTAAATCCCTCATCTGAAAATGTGTCTAATGCCCCTTCAATAACCGCTGCCTCGCCTTCAACATCTCCATCCACTAGAACTATTTTTGACCCCATTCTACCTCCCACAGTTAAAATAACTCAACAAACTTTTGACACAACAGAATATTGTTATGCACTCTGTAGACTTACAGAAAAAAAGTACGAGAACATACGTCTCCTTCTAGCGTATCTATATGACAAATCCCATTCAGTTTGCTATAAAGGTCTGTATGGTCTCTATACAGCAGAAAGGTCTCCCTATTGACCTTATAAGTCTAAGGAACTTATATATCAAATTTCACGAGATTTTCAATATACCATATGTCCCCAAAAATTCTCAGACGACCTTGCTGCTTTCGATAACGACGTGCACTCAAAAAGGATCTCACACCTTCAACGGAGTAGAGCAGACTACGGCAAATTTTTTCGTCCCTTACGTGCTACCATTGTCATTGTTTCAACCATCCACTCCTACGCCCTCTCGAAATAACATTCCTCTTACCTTTTACAATCAAAACGTAAAAGGACTACGATCTTAAACCCGTGCTGTTTGACGCCAATCTCATTCTCTACCATTTGAGGTCTACGCTCTAACTGAAACTAATCTTCTTCCCGATATCAGAATCAGTAATTATTTCCTCCTAGTTTCAATGTTCTTCGAGATGACGATCTTACCCGTCCAAAAGATGATTCTCCTTATCGAGGTGTCTTACTGGCTGTCCACAATGTCCTTAACTTTTCTCCAATTGCTGCAGGTCCTTCTACATTATGTGTTTTTACATCCTGCCGGCAAAACCTATCGTATCCTATAAGCTCGATATCGATGCAATTGGTCAAATAATTAACTTATCTGATCCTCTTAATCTACCTCAACTGTTTTGGATTCAATCAGATGATTCCGCCTTATGCCAAGTTAGTGGGTTCTCCAACTATATTGGTAGGCAATTAGGCCTCATTTTCACCGCTGACCCAATAAATTTCTCTGTCTCGCTCTGTCCCGTCTCACTATCGACCATTGATAACTTTCCTATTCAGCCCACCCTATCTGCAGCTGCCTCTTCTTACGACTTTCAGAAGGGGGTATTCTTGTCTTGAGGCATGAATTTCGGGCGGTTTTTGAAGCTCTGTACAACGAAACAAAAAATATTTTTACGATCCATTTTTTATTGATTCGGTTAAAAAATTAACCGAAAAAAAAAAATCTAAATTCACAAAGTTATGAACTAAAAAAGTGGTGGGTCCAAAACAAAAAAAGACTATCCTGGAGTGCATGATTTCAGCCCTTCTGGTCATCTGAAACAGAAAAAGCGGAACAAATTCATAATTAGCATAGATGCCGCTATAGGGCGAACCTAGAAAAACTCAAAACGCGTTTAAAGTTTTGAGACAAGTTTGTAGAATTGATAATTGGAAAAATCTTTTTTAAAGGATATCTTAGTAAGTGTTCTTTTGATTTCGCCAATATGTCCCTATACATTGCTCTCGCCATTTTCAACAAAAAAAAAAAATATTCAATTCTATTTTTCTCCATTTCTTTTTGCGCAATAAAACCCCTTCTACGAGTTCTCCGTGGTACAATCGTAGATTTCGCTCTCTATGTAACAAGAGAAACAACGGCCTTAAAAAGTGGTTAAAAAGTTGACGTTATAACAACTGATTTCAGTAAGGCTTTTGAAAAGATATTCCATAAACTAATCCTGTTCAAATTTTCCGTAATCGGCTTTGAACGCATTTTGCTAAAATGGATATCTTCTTACCTGAATAATCGTTTTAATAGTGTTCGTTTCAGGTCTGTCCTATCGACTTCTTGTTCAAGTGAGTCAACTAGGTCCACTTCTCTTCGTCCAACTATTAACAATCTTGAAAGGGTCATTCAATACTCAGCACTTCCCCTTTATGCTGACGATACCAACTACATATTTTAAATCTATTTACTCACAACATGACTTCAGCCTCCTTCAAATAGATCCAAACAGTTTTTCCACCTCGTGCATCAAGAACTGCTTGGAACTCAACCTTACCAAATGTCAATCGATTACCTTCTCACGTAACTGCAACAAGTCACTTCCCCGAATATAACTTCTCCACGGCCAACCTATACCCCTTGTTCTGTCTATCCACGACCTTGACATATTATGCGACAGGGAGCTTAATTTCTGCTCGCATATTGATGAGATAATTACTAAAGCAAACTCATCACTCATCAACTCATCACTTAAAAGACGGTCCAAAGAATTATGCAGCGCGTACGTGACCAGATCACTATATATAAGGTTTTTCAATAGGGACTTGACAACTTTGAATTTAATTTGTGAACGCGCTCTGGAATTAGAAGATATGGACTTGGACGACATGAGGTTTCAACAGGATGGTGCCACAAGCCACACAGCACACGCTACAATCGATTTATTGAAGAGTAAGTATGGTGAGCGTGTTATCTCAAGACATGGGCCAAACGACTGGCCGCCTCGTTCGTGCGATTTAACGCCGCTTGGTTTATGCCAACACACCGACGACGTTGGAAGAGCTCAGAGCCAACATTGAACGCGAAGTAGTGGCCGTTTCGGCCGAAATGTGTGGCCGAGTCGTTGAAAATTGGGTCCAACGAATCGACCGCTGCAAACGTGCCCGCGATGGTCATATGAACGAAGTCGAGTTCCATTCATAAATGTTTTGATTTGTGGTTTACCTTTTATTTAAAAAAAAAGTTGTCAAGTCATTATTACAAAACCCTATATATCTTTTGTTAGCCCCCTTCTCGAGTATGCTTACCAAGCGTGGTACCCCTTTCAACAAGTTCATATACTCATATCCCGAATTGAGAGCATAAAGCGTCGTTTTTTTTATCTCCTTGCTCTTCGGGATCTACCTTGGGACGATCCTCTTATCTTGCCTCCCTATCGATACCGTTTCAAATTCATTAACCTGAATACCTTTGAGGAACGAACTTCCGAACATCGACTTCTCTCAGGTTCCGTTGATTGCATTTCTCTTCACAACTCCATTTTTTTTTTTATACTAACCCTCGAAATCTACGTTGCCCCCTTCTCTTTTATCTACCAATCCACCACACTACATATGGCTGTTACGCACCAATCTCCCGCATGCTACGTAAGGTACACGCCAACCTTACCGTTTTCGATTTTAATTGCAACACCCTCACCATCAAGTTCGATCTTCTTCACTATCTCTAGCTTTAAGCCCTAGTGATAGACCCTTCATTTTTGTTAGTTTTAAGTCATAGTTCCTAAATTAGTTTAAGCTTGTATTAAGTGAAATAAATTGGCGCGTCAGCCCCCACTAAATTTAGATTAAATTAAAAGTTTATCTATCCATTAAAGATGAACTAAACCGGAGATATCGTGATCACCGCCGAACGCCTATTTTTGGAGGACTTTGAGGAGATCATCTGCAGACGCACACTAGATCGATATTTTTACAATCATTAGTGCCATTATAAACTTAGATGTTGCCACGAAATGCACCTATAGTTTTTGTTTTTTGTAAAATAAAATACATTTTCAGAAAAAATTCATAGAAAAACGTATTTTTTCGTCTTGCAACTGCGTACGAGTATAACCTCACAAGTGAGGCCCATGATAAAGTAAGGTGTGACACTGGTTTTGAATACTTTCGCTCACAGTGTTGATGTTTTGACGTGTACATATGCTGCTGAGCATGCTGATATGGAGTTTGACCCGATACGAATTCCGGACTCACTAGGGTGTTCATGTTGACCGGAAACTTCACGAATTTTACAAAATGCTACATTTACAGATCACCCATATTCATAATAAGATTAAATAACAAAATGCATTGCTGCGTGGTAAACGACTCCATGACGAAAATTGCCAGAGATTGCATGATATCGGTCAAAAAGATCAACCACATTGAATTCAACAGATGACAGTAATTAACACCCAACTTCCACACCATCTGTTGGCTCAACCTTTACTAAACATTAAACATATACAAAGAAGTAGTCGAGGTACTGTTTTATTTTATTGGTGAATGTAGGAATTACTTTAGCAAAACCATCTAAAAAATTCTCTTGCGAGTATAGACACCACTATTCATCACCACCACTGGTCATCGATACAAAATCATTCAATAAAGGGATACGATGGTAGATGGGGTAAGTATTTCTACATCGCTTGAGAAAACGTAAGCATTTCGGAAAACATGAATATCGAAAACAGAAAATCACATTTATTTAAAACAAGCAAAAGTATGAAAGAAAAGATTAAATTTTATGATAATAAAAGTGTCGACAACGAAAATGCTCATAATTTGGTGAGTACGAGTATCAATTCTCAATCAGTTTTCAAAACTACCTGGACCGAATTTCCAGAGTAGTTCCATGTAAGGGGTGATTCTGAGAAATGTTTTTCGTGCCACTATTGCCAATACCATTCGCAAATTTGAGTCCCAGTTTACATTTGTGGATGATACTCGACCGGTTAAACCACATCCAGCACGTAGTGAAGAGACTATAGCAGCTGTAGATGAGAGTGTACGCGAAAACTGTGACGAATCAATTCGTCGTCGTTCTCAGTAGCTTGGCTTGGCATATTCGACAACTTGGCGTATTTTACGTGAGGATCTCGGCCTAAAAGCGTACAAAATTCAACTTGTGCAAGAATTGAAGCCAGGTGACTTGAATTTGCTTCATATTTTCAGTGAATGAGCTCTGGAAAAACCCAATGAAAATTTTGTTCAGTGATGAAACCTATTTCTGGCTCAATGGATACGTTAAAAAACAAATTTGCCGTATTTGGGCTGATAAGCAACCCGAAGAGTACCAAGAGCTACCATTCCATCCATTAAAAACAACGGTATGGTGTGAATCATTGGTCCAAATTTCTTCAAAAATGAGGCAAATCAGAAGGTTACCATCAGAAGGTTACCGTCAAAGGAAACCGTTATTGCGCCATGTTAACGGACTATGTGCTTCCTGAAATGTAAGCACATGGTCTCGGTGAGTTCTGGTTTTAACAAGACGGCGCTACGAGCCATACTGCGCGTGAAGCAATTTTGGTGAGCACTTAATTTCACGTTTTGCTACGGTAAACTGGCCGCCTAAATCGTGCGATATCACACCTTTGGACTATTTTCTCTGGGGATGTGTAAAATTTCAGGTCTTCAGGAATAAGCCAGCTACGATTGACGCTTTAGAAGTCAATATTACTCGTGTTATCCGCGAGATACCAGTCGCTACGCTTGAACGAGTCGCCCAAACTTGGAGCTTCCGAATGGACCACATCAAAAGTAGTCGTGGCCAACATTTACATAATATTATTTTCAAAAAGTAAATGCCATGAATTGTTCTTTTAACCGATCATAAAAATTTTAAGTTCACTTTTAAATTTATGTGTTTTGTTTTACATTATAAATCAAACCTCACGATGAATCACCCTTAAAATGCATTTTGGACAAGAGACACTGCCAATTAGGGTTGAAATTTCAAGCGCAACTATCTTGTTTTTCGCAGTTTGATGTAGACTTTGGGTAAATTTTCTGGTGAGCTGTGTAATGAAATCACCAGACGACCTGTTGCCACCAAAACCGTACTGTTGTTCCGAAGTTTTTGTGTTTTGTAAACATTTTATGAGCTGACGATTATCAACGTTTTCAAAACTTTGGGAAAACGAGGTGTAACATAAGTGCAATGGGTCTGAAAAAAGTTGGTAAACAAGGTTCGGGCTTGACAAAAGTTGTTTTTTTTTCGTATTTTTTCATGAGCGGTGGTTATCTACGAACTCTCATTTCTGACATACGGAGTCTACGTAATTACGCAAGCCTTGTTGAATTTCACTATGCCCAAAGATGGTTTGGGCCAGAAACTGATCAAGGAAAGGAATGCAATCGGTTCTTCACAGACTCTTCTGCCCTACAAGCGGATCTACGGCAATTAGTTATCATACATTGTGTAGAATCGGTGGAGGGGCATAAACCTGCATCTATAGAGACAGCCAACCTGCGCCTAAAGCCTTGCTAAATACTCTCACGACTTCCAAGACAATTAGAGACCTCAAGGCTTCTCTGAACACAGTCGGAAGGATGAATTCAGTGCGCTTTATTTGCGTTCCAGAACCCTGTCCACAAGTTCCTGATGCCAACAACACACAAGATGTATGTTAACATGATTTTAATGCAATTTCCCATCTAAGTACTAACCGCGACCAATGATGTGCATTTTCGCAATCGAGGGGTAATCGATGCACTAAGCGCAAATTTCAAATTCCACTATAGAGCTGATTTGTATGTACCATATATCTTGGGGAATGTTGATCTCGGATGGTGTGTGTCCGATTGAACTATGTAATGCGTTTCGATAGGTCAATAAATAGAGGGATATGGTCGATCGCAATTCCCCTGACAGTTGCCGACGACCTTAGGCAGATGTTCATTTAAGGTCCTATTGAAATGCTCTACCATTTTATCAGATTGAGGGTGTATTGGCGTTGTCCTTCTCTTCTTTATTCCCAGATATTTATACACTTCCTAGAAGACTTTTGAATCAAAGTTTCGTCCTTGATCAGAACCTAGCTCCATTGGAACTAGGAACATTTCCGGCCATATACGAATCCATGACCACGAGAGTGTATCTATTGCAATTAAATGTTTCGCGAAATGGGGCAGCGATGTCGATGGCTATTCATTCGAATGATACTCCGACATAGTACTGTTGCATTCGTCCGTGGCTTTACTTTTGGGCCCTTGTTAGCAGCACACCTTATGGACTTTTTGCACCTATTCTCAACATCTTGTTTTGCACTTTTCCAACGTCATGTTTATTCTCTAATGACCTCTGGACCGTGGCACGGTTAAACGCATACGAGATGTTGTTCCATCTGCACTTTAACATTTTCTCTCTAGCAAACCATGTTGCACACAAAGCCAGCTTTGTGTTTCCTCGTGTTCCTTCCAGGCCAATATTGGTCCGATGTCATTATCTGCCTACTCCAACGCCCTACTGGCTCAGTCCTGATCATTTGGAAAGTGCACTGTTTTTTCGATACTTTATGGTTGCAGTTTTGACATTTGAGAGAGAGCATCAGCATTAGAGTGGAATCTTCTCTTGCGGTGTTGCAGTTCAAAGTCGTAGCCCTGCAACTGCTGGATCCATCTCACAAATTGGCTTTGGGTTTTTTAATATAGTATCCATTTTAGAGCTGCATGGTGTGTAAAAAAAATTAACTTTTATCCATAGGGGTACTTATGGAAATGCTTTGTAGCTAGAATTAAGGCCAGAAGGTTTGGAGAGTACCTTGCTGTAATATGCAGTCACTTTCTCTTGACCGTCGACTCCTGCTCCCGACCTCTGTTCCGCGAAGTTAGTGCTTTAGCATTTCCTAGTTTCTAAATATCAGTTTCTTTCATATTGCTTATTACCACAGTGAGGCGCACCGGTTTTTACTCTGCCTTTGAAGTTGTCCTATTTTATCGCAGTTCCGGCATTGCATTCTTCGTCTATCTCGTTCTTCGGAAGTCTTGCGCAGTAGCATTCAACAAATGCTATTTCCATGACGAAATGTGTTTCTTTGGAAGCCTGATTGGCTACTTTACTCGCCAGAGCGAAGGCAAGTACTTCAGCTAAGCTTTTTTTCGTTGCCATTCTTACTTTTAACTGTAGTTTTAAATTTGCGATTCCCTGACGAATGCGTCTTTTGCCATTTCATCAATAATTACCTGACCTGTCTCGGGGTATGACAAATGTGAACGTCTACCCACGTCTGCTTGGAGTTGCTGCATTCGGTTTTACCATTGAACCTTGTAAGCCTCCCGTATGTGGCTATCCCCAAACAGTTTCCCGAGCGCTTTTCTTCATTGTCCCAGTTGTTCGCACAGGCAGCCATTATACACTGATTCTTATAAACAGAACATAAGGTCTGGCCATCGAATTCTATTCTACTCCATTCTTTTAAATTTGTCATAGATTTCTTCGAAACCTTTGCTTCAGAATATTCTATATTGATAGTTCTTTTGTTCATCCAATTTTTGTTGAAGACCGTGCAGACTGTTAGTTTTTTTGTCGAATTTTTGTTCGACGCTGTTGTTCTGTTCGTCTGGATTTTTCCTTTGTTCGTTCAGCTTTCGTTTAAAGCTGTTCTTTTGTTCATCTCTTTTTGAAAATGTGAGTTGCATCATCGCAGACATGTCGTTGCCGGTACTTATTTGTTCTTCCTCGTCAACGTCAAAAAAGTATGTATCTGGATCATGTTCCTCATTGTTCAAAGCATCCTGAAGTATGAACATCAAATCGCTTTTTCTTTAATTGAGGTTTCTCTTGTTCAACTCGGATTTGAGTTCGACCCATTATAGCAAAAACACTTTGCCACACAATAAGTCATTTCCCACTTCTGACACCAATGTAAAATGTTTGTGTGTGTACAAATGATAGAACTTATTCCTTTCAATACAGTTACAGCTTACAATTCATCGCTTTTGAAAACTCTGTTAACTTTTCTTTATCTTTTATTTAAACCAGTTTTTCACTACTCGTAATCCACATTTCAAATTCCACTTTAGAACTGACTTGCATATTTTGAAAGATGCTGATATTTATTCTGCCCTGACATCTCTCGAGAACATTCTGTACCATAAAGCGTTTCATACATTTTTCCATTTTGCAAAAAGTTCGATAAAATCTTCCAATCTCCAATGGTTGAGTCTTTTGCTAATCAAATATAGATGACGGTTTTTACATTCAAACATGTCACAGTATCTTTTACAAACGTTGATTTATTTTAATGTAATTTAAATATGCTTTATTATTGTTAACACATGCAGATGTACGAATTTTTTATTTAAATATAAAACTACGTATGCTATTGCAAGCACATTTACGAATGAACTTAAGGACAGCTTTAAAGATGTGGTTTTACCACCAAGATGAAGACTCGTCCTTATTAGCGTCACGCTTCTGTTTAATTTCATTCAGAAGCTGAAAAAAAAAAAAAAAAAGTTCAATTAGATTGTTCGAAAACCATATTTTTTTTTTTACTTTTGTGCGAAGATTTTTAATTTTTCTCAAGCGCTCGAGCCAATTCGATGCATAGGGGTTC
This sequence comes from Volucella inanis, assembly GCA_907269105.1. NCBI lineage: Eukaryota > Metazoa > Arthropoda > Insecta > Diptera > Syrphidae > Volucella > Volucella inanis. The sequence continues at coordinate 23,967,144 of OU026154.1, read as the reverse complement.
TTACTCTTCATACTCTGATAGACATGTGAAGCCAACTGCAAAAAATCATAATGAAAGCATTGGAAAAATATGTAAAAATATTAAAACGAACTCACATTAGCATGTAAAGCCAGCTGCCGTGCGAGTAGTGGTGCACTCCGATCAGAGACAATCTTTGGCTCGGGGTGACAAACAAATTTGGCAATCTCATTGCGAGCTTTAACGAAAACTCGATTCATATTCAATTCCAAAGGTTGGACAACGACACAGGCATAGTTAAATTGACCCTATAAAACAAAAGTACAAACAACAGGCAAAATCCCACTACAAAAACACGAACCTTAATTGTATTTAAGTTATACTCTTCCCCACTTTCATTGTATACAATGCTAACGTAATCGTTTCCAATATGCTTCTTCTTCTCATTGCAATTCGGATCGTTGTCACGATTTGGCATAAGGGTAGCGACGTGAAATGTTATCTAAATAATGAGAACGTAGTTTTTTTTTTTTTTCATCTAAAGTTTTTTTCCCTTACCTGAACTACATCATCCTTCCAGATGTATGTGAAGTTTCCATCAGAACCGTTTGTGTCCATGTTCACAAAGAGATTGTTCTCCTTGGCATCCTTTAGGCTAACCAAAGTGCCAATGCTTCTTAAAAACTCCACATATCTCACACTTCCATATCGATTACGCAAAATGTCCACCTCATTGTTGCATTGACCTGGACCAACATACAGCACACCAAATTTGTGCGTTTCAAAGGGTGGAATTAGATCTAACAATGTGATGGTGGCCATATTATCAGCACCAACTTTCAATGGCGGGTCTGATGACTGTAACTGTCCGTTGTGGAATAACTGAAGGAACACAAAGCTCGGACTAATACCGAGTTTTGAATTCATTGGCGCCTTTGCAGCTCCAAAAGATGGTAGCGCCAACGGAGTACGACTTTTGGCATTAACTTCTCGAACTACAGATATCGTTTTGGAGCGACCTCGAATCATGTCATTATTGTTGCCACCGTAATCACTTCCACCACCTCCACTGCCACCCACATTCGAGAACGAAGCTACTTTTATGGCAGCATTCTTTGCGAGAAGTCTTGGTGATAGTGGTGCTGTTGATTGTGGCGGCTTTATGTTTGTATTTATCTTTTGAAGATCTAGGGGGATTTTAAGACTTGTTGTTGAAGCGGATCCAGTAACTGGAATGACAGTCATTTGATTGGTAACATCATCTGCGGAGTGTTGCTTAGGCGGCAGGCTTGGTTCTTTACCACTGCTAGTGACTTCAAGACCTTTTTTGGTTCCATCCGCATTTTGCCCCTTCTCCTCGCCTTTTAAAGAATCCGCCTGGCTTGGTGGAGTAGAACCAGCGATTTCTTCAGGAATCGCTTCACAACTGACTCGGATGTCTTTAGTATAACCACTGCTTACAACAACATTCTTTTTATTTGTATCATCCTGGTCTGATTGAACTAACTGTGATGGTCCCGGAGGAATAAAGTCTCTACCTGTGGGTTTTCGTAAGCTTGAACTCATCTCGGGGCTTGAATTTACTCTTCGAACAGGATTTCGAGCTCTAGTACGTCCATCTTCAAAGGCTGCACCATCCTCATCAGCTTCACCGTCACTAAAACTGCCCGATGGATCTTTACCTCGTTTCGAAGCCTTTGGGATGTCGATGGGTCCTGATGCGGAAACTGCCGATGTTATCTCTTCCTGTCGTCTTAGAGCGCGTACCTTAGCTACGGCAAGTTTAGCTGCATCTAATCGACGAGGATCCTTTCGATCTTGCTCGACAGGTTCTCTAGGTGATAGTGTCGAAAGAGGCAGTGCTGGTGATAAAAGTTTAGTCTCCTCAATAAAATCTGGACCGAAAACACCACCGTGCATTGTCGGTAGGAAAAGAGTTATCAAATCACTGAGAGGTAAATCAGTTCCAAGGCAATCGTTTGCTATAGGGTTCTGAATATGCATTATCCAGGAAATATTTCCCGTTGGACGACGTACGTATATCTCTGCCCAGCCAGTACATGAGCGAGCACACGTTGGTTGCTGCGATGATACAGTGCTACTACTTGCATTGCTGAGTTGGTTAAGGGAGTTGCCAAAAGCCGATGAAGGTTCTATACGGTTTTCTGGTTCCGGATTAGAGCCCCGGCGTGAGAGGGCTTCTAATGAAACAGAAGAGCTGTTCGACGTTTGCCTGTGTGTCTGATGTTGTGATGAGGATGATGTTGATGTGGATGTTAAGTCAGTAGACGTACCAGACTCAGTACCACTGCTATATTGTAAACTAGCCTTTGTATAACGTCGATTAGGAGGTTGAACATCGGTTGTAGTTTCAGTAGAGACTGCTGGACCAGCGGTACCAGTGATTTCGGGGGAAATAGGTCCTCCAATATATGAGTTAGGAGTTCCGATGATATCGGTCTTCGTAAAAGGCGAATTATTCTTATTCATAAGAAGAGAACAACGTTCACATAACCCATTCGATTTAGGAGCGGAGGGACAACCATTTGTTGTTATCGTAACAAGATTATGTCCCACCAGCCAAGTTTGTGATGGACCGTCTTTTAGCATGCATTCAACTGCTGGCAATCTGGCAAAATATTCTATATGAAATTCTCACAAAAAAAATTACATATATCCGGCTTACCTTTTTGGCAGTGTAGAGCATGGCGAGAATGTGTGCCTTGCTAGAAAATCGATACAAGTTTCTGCTAACTCAGCTTGGATGCTCTTTAAGTTATCATTCATGTCAAAGTCACGGTTACGATTGACTCTCTCTGTCAAACTTGTGCTGCGTTGACGACTCGAAGAATCTTCATTCCGTATGCTGTGCTCTTTTGTGATCATATTTGCGTCCGTTTGCAAACCCTACATCAAATACAATCTTACATGCAATTTGCAAAAATTTTCACACTCAATTGTTAACTCACGGATATGATGTACATAACGAAATTCTTTCTTAAACTCATTTTACACTTAAGCAACCATCCTGTCATCACGTGATGTGCCAAGGACACAGTGTAATGGTCATAGGGATGAGGTTTTGTATAACTTAGGGACACCGCAAACACATACATATAATGCCTCGGAACGAAATTCGCAAACAAATCATTGGGTAAACGACTTAAAACTAAGAAAATACAAATTCGGTTAAACAAAGCAAAAGTTAACAACCTTGTTTGCACTCAACTTGACAGAAATTCTAGAACCGGAATCGCAACACTAGCTGTACGTGACATCTTACTGATTTCCAACAGTACATCAGCTAACTGTCGAGACAAAGTATCGGGCATTTCAAGGATCATGATCGATAAAGTATTGATGCAAATATGAGCGTTTGCATTCGAACGAATCACCACTTTTACGGCCTCAATCATTCGCAGCTTTAAGTCGGACGAAATGAACTGGTGATAGATAACCAAACTAGCGATAGCTGGTAGAACCAAAGCATTTATCTCATCAGAAGAAGGTTTGGCAGTGTAGAAAGTTCGCGAACTAGATTTCGGATCGGGTAGTACATTGCAAAGCGCTGAAGCTAACGCCTCAATGTCATTGCCCAAAATAAGTGCTTTATTCTGAAGTATCTGAGGCAACTCCTTGACAACCAATTGGAAAATGAGATAATCTTCGAGAGAATTTTAGTCATAAGTTTTTTTGTTTCTTCTATAATAAAACGATTCATGTACACACCTTTATCGTCTTCAATACATTTAATGATGATCTTGCAAGCTCTTCGAATTGAAATCGTAGTAATATTTATGGCTAAGTGCTCCTGACCAGTTGGAACGGAATGACCACTTATTCCATGAATCGGGAGGGTTGAATCAATCCCAAGGTAGTGACTAAAACGTAAAGTTCCGCTTTCATGATCCGGATAGCCAATGTGATATGAAGCGTTTGCCCGAGCTTTCAGCATCCAACTAAAAATCTAAATGCAAAGATAAACAAAATGACTAAAAATGAATTCAAACAGACTCACTTTGCTCCTGATTAAGTTAAAATGTTCGAACACTTTAGGTTTTTGATAGTGCAATTCTAAGTGACCTACTAGAATATTAAATACCCTAATTGCATGACTTGACGGCAAACGATATAGCTTCACTATGAAAATTCGTATCAATCCGTCTACAACAGTTGCAACGTCCTGGATATCTCCCTCCGATTTGCAAGCCCATTCGTCTATGGCATACTGTTCAAACGGACGATTTAAAACTTTTTCCAAGATTTCAATTAGCTCTCCGCATCGCTTTGTATCACAATGTAGAGCAAACTCAATTAAAGCCTTGCAAACAACGACGCGTATCATAAGATCAGGTTCACTTGCAACACCTCCAAATTGTGGCAAAACAACTCTTTGTAGAATTTCCTCTTCATAACTTGCTCGACAATTGTCCATAATCTGCATCAGCGAATGAATTGTCTTCACCCGAATGTTTGTGTTAGGGATACGATAGAATCTTGAAATAAATTCATTGAAAACACTTAACCATTCAGGCTTTGTTGGAGAAATATTCTTAGATCGATAGTCTATGAGATTTAGAACAGAAACTTCTGGTCGGCTTTCTGATACTACTTCAATGAGATCATAAATAAGATCTTTATTCGCTAGCAATTTGTCTGAATGCATTAGTTTTTCGATTACATCAATGGTTTCGTGGAAATTCTGTTGTAAAATAAGATCCTTACCAAGACCTTCTCTTTCTAAAAAAAAAAAAAAAGAAATAAAAATCGATAAGTGCCTTGTTGAATAAAGATACCAGTCCTACTTACCATAAAAGGCTATGTTATCGGCTATTGCTGTAAGAATCTCACATATAATATCCCAAATCCGTTCAGGAAGTTCTTCGCCGTACTTACTGACAACGTTGCGAATACTAAGTATCACTTCATAGGTTACAATAAGTTTCCTGCTATCGAGGGCCTATTTGAAGAATGAAGAATGTTTAAGAACTTATAGCATTTGCCATGGATTATGGAATAAAAAAAAAAAACTTACGTGTAAAAAACTTGTCAGCACTGATGAAGTTATCGAGAATTTTGGTGAAAAACCCAAAGCCAGTGTGGGTCCAAATATTCCCATGTTCGTATGGAATACTGCACCTCGCAGCAAATCCGGCTCGTTGTAGTAGGTTTTATCATTCAAAATGTTGCACATAATCAGTAACGAGGAGTACCCAAGATTCGTTCCAAGTAAGTTCTTCATATTCTGCAACAAATAAATAAAAAGTAAACAAAAGTGAGAGCAAAACTCTATCGAAGAAAAAAACCGTGGGGAATTATTTGTTCCCAAGATACACTGTACACGAAAGTGTTTGTGGATCTAAAATTGTTTGTTAAATCAAAATCGATACAAGGTTGCGGTTACTGTAGAGATCGGGCTGAAATCCGTTAATATACCGCCAAGTAGTAACATCCATACACTGTATCCTTGAATTGCAAGCACACTACCTAATGGATAAAACTAATACGAGCAGCACACGGCATATTTGGGAGATCAATAATTTAAGGCAAAAGTCAATTTGTAGAGTCCCAAATGTAAGCACTACTTGAAAGAATTTTTGATTAGAGATGGTTGCATTTTGACATGCAAAATATTTTAAAATTCGGTTTGAAATTAAGGTCTTCGAGTAATATTCAACTCACTTTGGTTACCACCATAAGTTGGCTATAACGTGGACGACAACCAGTCAGCTGATCAGTCAGCTTGAAGTAGTAAACTAAGGGCCTTGAAGTTGGCGCGACAATCTCTCACAACCACTGTGCTATTCGCCTTGTCATTTCGAGCAGGGAGGATACGATTTTTCACCGACTCGAGAACTCGATCTCGAACTGCAAGTTAGTGAAAGAATTTTTAGTAGGCAGAAAAAACAGAGAAATAATTTAGTCTGCATTATGTGACCAACCTACGGATACAGCAGCATTATAGTTATATAACTATAATAACGCGTCCCGTTTTCAATGGTTGTTAAAAGAGATACGTAAACTAATTTAATACAAAATAAAACAACACAGGATACCAAGACCCAACAACTATACAAAACCCCTCAGCATAATAATGAATTGAACTATCTGACAAGTCTATTTCTCAAAAGAACTGGTACTAGAGTCGGCTGAAAAACATTGCGCATTTAATATATAAGTCGCGCCAAGCGGTCAATTACTCCAGTTTTTTCTCCAAGAGACTGTCTTATGGCACAAAAATCACAATTTATACCGTGAAAAAATCAAAAATTAATTAAATTAATTTTTAAAATTTTTTTAATAATTTTTTTTTTTTGTTAAGTTGGTACATCTGTTGTTGGCATTCTCTCTAAATCTTAGCGTCATAGCTTGACATTTGTAAAAGTTACGTAGCCAAGAGTACATCTAACTCTGTGTGTGTTGAAGATTTTTTACAATTTTAGAAATCGATTTCAATTTGCAACGGCGAACTTGTTTTTAATTTTGCGTACAAAACGGATTTAATGATGCGTGAACGGAAATATTGGAAAAGTGTTTCGGCAACAATTCTCTAAAGAAAACGGTCGTTTACCAGTGACACGAGCGGTTCAAAAGTGGTCGTGAGTCAATCGAAGATGATGAACACAGTGGCAGACCATCGACATCGAAAACTGACGAAAACATTGATGAAGTAAAAGAAATGTTGATCAATAACCGCAAATTAACCATCAGAGGGATAGCGGAGGACTTGAACATTGCCTATGGATCCGTCCAAGACATTTTGGTTGATGATTTGGGTTTCCGTCGTGTAACAGCAAAGTTGGTGCCAAAAGACCTCAATTTCATACAAAAAAGAAACCGTGTTGACGTCGCAAATAGGATGATTTGCGAGGCTGAATCCGATCCCACATTCATCAAAAGGACGATTACCTTGATCCCCGCGCTGATATAATTATTGGAGTATATAAACTGAAGAATTGATCTACCAATCTTATACGACCCCGAAATTATACACAATTGTATGTTGTTATATGTACATTGAGCCTAAAGCTGCACCAATAGACCGAGGGCTGTTTGATAAGTACCCGGATTGGAAGATAGGTGGCGCTACTGAGCCAAAATGAGTGTACCGTCATTTAGTATAACCTCTTTTAGTCTGCCTGTCAAAATTTGGTGACAATCCAACGCTTAGTTTTGTTTTGACACCCATTTCAAAACACCGTGTTAGTGTTTTTTGCGACCATGGAAAGAGCAGTATCGCTCCGTGATCCGATTTTTGTTTTTGAGTGGTAAAACCTGCGAGGAAATTAAACCCATTCTCGATTATGTGTATGGGACTCATTCACCTTTCCGTAAAACCGTTTAGCATTGGTTCGCAAAGTTTGGCCGTGGCCGCAAGTCGGTTTTTGAAGAACCGCGCCCAGGTGAAAATTCACGAGAGTGTCGCAGGTCTAAAATCGCGCTGAACTTATCTATTGCTGACGATCAGTTTAAGACGATTTCGTATTACCGCCGGAAAAAACTTGTACGCGAAACTTAGCAGAGTTATGCTTTTTTTTGGACAGATCCCATTTATCTGTCAATCGTTCTATACTCAGTTTATTTTACAGATGAGGTTTTGAGGACTTTTCACCACTTTCCCCTGCTTTAAAAAATTCGGCAGCTTTGCCATCGGATTTAGATATTGTGGAGTCTTAGTCCAGATTGGATAACGCAACCTGCCTCACAGCGGTGTGTGTGATGTCTTTGTCCCATAAGCCGTGGCAGTATCGCCATTGTTCTTCTACATTTGATCCGAATGGTTGGGAAAGGTTGACGAAAATGCGGTCGACAAAGGTTCTGGCATTTTATTGGCTCCCCATAAGGCTAAAAACATACCGGATTAATCAAAAGCTTTTTTGTTTCATAGCTAAGAAAATGTTTTTTATTTTAACACACACTTACCAAAACACAATGTAACAAAACAAATCATTTTGTCTTTCTATTTCGAGTTTGCGACCTATTTTTTGTGAAGCTCATCACACATTCTCAACGAAAGCAACAACGAAATTTGGTTTCTGAAAAACCAACTTTCCATCTATCGACAACGAAACACGTATTTCTGTTTCGTCTTGTCTCTTTGTTTTGTCGCATGCGATGTGTATTGCGCCATAAGCAAGTCTGCAAAAATCGACAGCGGCACTAGTTCAAAATATATTTGTTCTATTTGGTGAGTTTTGGTCATATGCAAAGACATGTTGCCAGATATGAAACACATTGAGTAAAGAACTTGTTTTTTGTTTCGCCTTCTTTGGTGTATGTTGTTGTTTTCAGTCTTAACCCACGCGTATCGTTGTTTGCCTTCATTTTTCGCTTGCCTATAAGATTTATGTTAGCGTGTTTAGCTTTGATACAGATTGTCATCAATCACCCATTCATGTGTCTGAAGTACATTACTTTAACCTTAAGTATCCAATGTACGGTGCGGGTTTTTGGGATGGGTGTACTAGATATACCAGTTTTCGTTCGTCTTTCGATCCGAACATCTTTGCCCATGTCATGCTTGCATGACAAATGTTAAATGTTAAACCAATCACATCAGAGTTCTTGTTGCTTTCATCTTATAGTTATTACCTTTCGCATAGGCTTGTGAGGGCTGATTTGCCTTTTTCTTCTTAGACGCATATTACAGGTGATCAAGTCAAGATATGCAGGTATCCATCCCATACCATGTTTTCTTTTACGGTTACAACCAGAGAAACATTCTATCCGATGTGTTTATAGAAATACCTCACCCGGTTTGTTTACTCAGCGTTGAAGTGCATCAAGACAAGCAACAATAGTGTCCAATTGTAGGGATTTAGCTAGTCTTGATACACCTTCGTCATAAGTTCACTATCTCATAAAGCTATCTATTATGAACTACGAAGTAGGTAATGGTACCATTTTGTCCACGCTACTTTAAATTAATTATCTTGTCTAAAAATATTCCTATTCCTCCAATCTGTTTGCTTTTCTTAGAATATTGCTTAAATTATACGCCTCTTACTGCAAACGTCGCTATAGGCCGAATTTTTATTCGCTCACCTACATTTACTTAAGCATAATTTCAAGGTTTCAAGTATTGGAAAGCTTTGGTTTCCATTTGAATGCAACTTATACACCACACAGCGTCTCCAAATTGTTCAGCTGTATTACGAAAATCAGCGTTCTGTGAGAAATGTTTTTCGTGCGATTTGAGGAACTTACGGTGTGCATAATCGACCTACTGGAACCACTATTGCCAATACCATTCGCAAATTTGTGTCCCAGTTTACATTTGTGGATGATACTCGACCGGTTAGGCCACATCCAGCACGTAGTGAAGAGACTAAAGCAGCTGTAGCTGAGAGTGTACGCGAAGACCGTGACGAATCGATTCGTCGTCGTTCTCAGCAGCTTGGCTCGGCGTATTCGACAACTTGGAGTATTTTACGTAAGGATCTCGGAATAAAAGCATACAAAATTCAACTTGTGCAAGAATTGAAACTAGACGACTTGAATTTGCGTCATATTTTCAGTGAATGTTCTCTGGAAAAACTCAATGAAAATCCGGTGTTTTATCGTGAAATTTTGTTCAGTGATGAAGCCCATTTCTGGCTCAATAGATACGTTAATAAACAAAATTGCCGTATTTGGGCTGATGAGCAACCCGAAGATTACCAAGAGCTACCATTACATCCATTAAAAACAACGGTATGGTGTGGTGGAATCATTGGTCCATATTTCTTCAAAAATTAGGAAAATCAGAATATTAGCGTCAATGGTAACCGTTATTGCGCCATGTTAACGGACTATGTGCTACCTGAAATCCAAGCACATGGTCTCGGTGAGCTCTGGTTTCAACAAGACGGCGCTACGAGCCATACTGCGCGTGAAACAATGGACTTGTTGAGAAATCATTTTGGTGAGCACTTATAGTAATTTCACGTTTTGCTACGGTAAATTGGCCGTCTAGATCGTGCGATATCACGCCTTTGGACTATTTTCTTTTGGATATGTAAAGTCTCAGGTCTTCAGGAATAAGCCAGCTACGATTGACGCTTTGGAAGCCAACATTACTCGTGTTATTCGCGAGATACCAGTCGCTATGCTCGAACGAGTCGCCCAAAATTGGACCTTCTGAATGGACCACCTCAGACGTAGTCGTAGCCAACATTTACATAATATCATTTTCAAAAAGTAAATGCCATGAATTGTTCTTTTAACCAATAATTAAAATTTTAAGTTCACTTTCAAATTTATGTGTTTTATTTTATATTATAAGTCAAAGCTCAGGATGAATCACCCTTTATAGTAGAGCTCATTTACAATTGGGACTAACGTACGACATTTTAGATAAAAAATTTTCCAATGTTTTCTTTTTTTTTTAATTTTCACTCATTTGTATCACCATTTCCACGACTATCTCTATACTAATCTTAATGATATGAGGTAATGTTTAAGCGTTGTGTGACCATCGATCATGGATTTTAAAAATAAGATAATTATTTAGCATTAAAAAGTAAATTATCGGCCACCCTTTAATATAACAGAATTCATCAAAAGGAAAGTAACAAAATAAAACAAACGCTCAAGCAACAATACACCAATTGTCGACTAAAAAAAGAAAAACAACAACGAATGAGCTTCAAAACAAATCGCCACAAATGATAGCGATAACTTGTTTCACTACTCGCACTCCTATTCATACGTAAATGACTGACTTTGACTTGACACTGACAGGTCTTTAATTGATCGAGATAACATTTCTAATCACTGGATGTAGTAACTATATGGTGTAACTAAATTCAATTAAATTTTCTCGCATTTTATAGTTTATGCATGACTTGATCTTTAATATGATAGGAGTTCTCGTAATTTGAATATTTTCTCTTAATTTCGTTATGAGTTTTACTGGTGAAGAGAACAAACACTCGCCGCGTATTTTGTGCGTTGGAATGTGCGTACTTGACATTGTTCATGTGTGTGTCAAATACCCCCAAGAGGATACCGACCGTAGGTGTCTCAAGGGCTATTGGCAGCGTGGTGGGAATGCATCTAATAACTGCACAGTGCTTAGAAATCTGAAAACAAACTGTGAGTTTCTTGGAATGCTCAGTAAATCGGCTGCATTTCAGTTTCTTCATGATGACTGTCAAAAACGAGGTATAGAGATTGGCAATTGTCCACAGACATCACAAGATCCACCGTTCTCATCGGTAGTATTGAGCCAAGAGAGCGATTCTCGTACAATTATCCACTCAAATTCGAATTTCCCGATCTTGACTTTTGAACATTTTAAAAAAGTAAATCTATTCGAATATAGTTGGATTCATTTTGAAGGAAGAAATCCAGAAGAGACTTTAAAAATGATGAAAAGGATACGCGACTATAATCGTGATCAAGAAAGGAAAGTCAAAATCTCTGTAGAGCTGGAGAAAATCAAAGAAGAGCTACTGGTACTGACTGAGCTTGCAGATTATGTGTTTTTGGGCAAGGAATTAGCGATATTTATGGGCTGGAATAATGGAAGAGATGCTTTGGAGGGATTGCGGGAGAAGTATGCAAAGAGTGCCGGTATCATCTGTACATGGGGATCAGCAGGATCATGGTGTTTGACAGAAACAGGTGAATATCATCATGTTAAGCCGTATCCGCCAGAAGAAATCGTAGATGCTTTAGGAGCAGGGAATACGTTCTGTGCAGCAGTAATTCATGGCATTGATCGTATGGGGCTGCCACTGGAAAAGGCAATCGAAGTGGGTAACCGTGTAGCAGGCTTTAAATTGGGATATAGTGGATATGATGCTATAAGAGATTTAAATGTGAAAGAACTGGTGAAATAAACAGAGAAAAATATAATATATATTTGTGTTTTGTTCTCAATATCATGCTTTAACATGCCATTCACTGCGGTGGCCCTGTTGGGTGAAGTAGGCACTATATGAGGTGTCGTATACACAATTTTTTGTATGGAAATGATTTAAACTTTTGCCATTTTGCTTGTTTACTGATTAGAAATACATTCTCCCAGAAAAAATGCTTTATAGTTACAATGAATGTATATTGCACATATATGTACGCATTCAGATGCTTGGTAGCGGTTTATTTTAAATAGGAGAACTCAGGCAAGCCTAATCACCAACGCTCCACAAAATGCCCTTATTCTGAGTTATGTAACGCGTATAAATACAACTAATGGGGGTTAACAAACAGGCAAAACAAAGCCTGCACAATGCACAAAAACGAACTTAGGTTAATTGGTTTTGGCGCGAGACAAAATATTATCACAGCCTAATGCTCCATCATCCTCAAAGCTACCCTTATCAAAAAATGTCAAACAGATTGTTAATTGTGCGATTAGAGAAGTAACGAATGAAAATATTCCAGACGCCAAAGCACTTAAGAAGCATTAACGTTGAGCGGCTTGTTGGTAGGAGAATGTTAGACCCTAATATGCATCAAGCGCAAAAGGCATTTAATGTGCTGAATTTTATTCAACCATCTCATCGAAGCCGTTAGTTCGATAAATAATCCCAATAAGCGCAAACAATAAAAGCAATAGGAACATCCGTTTCTCCCTAAGTAAGCACTTGATTGAGGTCATAGAAAGATGAAAATGCATAAATTAGTTTCTGAAGATTTAATAAAGCAAATGCACACAAATCCCGAACAGAAGCACGCAGGGCTAAGGATGGTATTAGTACAAACATACTCGGTGGTGAAAATCTGCATAGATTTTTACTGCAGACTATCCAATGAAGAAGACAAAGAACATTCCGTTTTTTGAGAAAAATAAGCCATTCAATAAAGTCAATGATTGACCGTCCACCTAACAAAAGAGGAGTCTAGATAGCGATATTCAAACTAAAGCCTAATATCGGGTTTTTCGATAACGACTTGATAACTTTTTTTTTAAATAAAAGACAAGCCGTTTGAGATATTTCAAAAACTTTATTATTGGCTTGAAGTACAATCAAAACATTTATGAATGGAACTTCGTTCATATGGCCACCGAGGGCACGTTTGCAGCGATCGATTCGTTGAACATTTCGGCCGAAACGGCCGCTATTTCGCGTTCAATGTTAGCTCTGAGCTCTTCCAACGTCGTCGGCGTGTTGGCATAAACCAATGACTTAACGTAGCCCCACACAAAATAGTCAAGCGACGTTAAATCGCACGAACGAGGTGGCTAATAGACTGGCCCATGTCTTGAGATAACACGCTCACCATACTTACTCTTCAATAAAGCGATTGTAGCGTGTGCTGTGTGGCTTGTGGCACCATCCCTTTGAAACCACATGTCGTCCAAGTCCATATCCTCCAATTCGGGGCACAAATAATCGGTGATCATGGCGCGATAACGTTGACCATTCACAGTAACGTGACGATCGTTATCGTCGACGAAAAAATATGGCCCAATAACGCCGCCGGCATGCAAACCGCATCAAAAAGTTATTTTTTGTGGATGAAGTGGTGATTCATGAAGCACATGTGGGTTTTCATCCGACCAACAACGCATATTTTGCTTATTGACGAACCCATTGAGCCAAAAATGCGCTTCGTCACTGAAGATGATTTTGCGATGAAATTCATCATCTTGGCGCATCTTCTCTAGAACCCAATCGGAGAACGTACGTCGCTTCAAATGGTCCATCGGCTTGAGTCAGATTGATCTTGTAACACCAGGTTTCTTACGCAAAATACACCATAATGTGGTCTGAGCGATGGCCAATTCTTGAAAACGCCGTGGAATTGACTGATTTGGATCGTTTGCTACAGACGTCTGCACGGCAGCGATATTTTAGACACTTCGACCAACCCATTGTCTCACTGACACGGCAACATCACACAACGAATATGTAGACTCAAATTTTTGCACTAAACTTGTTATTGCGTGTCTACTAGGGCGAGAATTACGACCGAAAATTGGAGTTAACGCTCTTAAAGTTGCAGTCACCGACTCCGAATATCTGTAGGAAATTTTTATAAGTTGCAGACGTTGCTCGTTAGTATACTTTACCACGATGAAAATTTTGAGTTTACTGAATAAATTGACAGTGACAGTTTGATGATTAGTTAAAGAGTGCGTTCACAAATTAAATTCAAAATTGTCAAGTCCCTATTACAAAACCCTTTAGAATTGGAAGGCTTTCTCCGATACTATTCAAAGCAGCGGGAGTAAGGATCATACGAGTACATAATTTCATCTGTAAGAAATGATTTAATGACTGTCTGCTCCATGAAGGAATCTCAGTATCGTTGCTCGGATCTTTAAGGATTCAAACCAACTGAACTGCGCCTATTATGGACGGATTAGCTACAAATTGTTAATCAATTTTAACATGGCATTTGTGAAGTCAAACTAAAAAGAGCATGTCAACTTATTCCGCTTGTGCAGGATGACTATGGAGACTGCTCGCTGCTTTATACCGTAGTAATATCACCAGCTAATGCACATCAACAACCGATGAAAACGAGGAAACAGTGAAGGAAATGGTTATGAACGATCGCCTTATCACAATCAGAGAAGTCGCTGATGATGTTGGCATATCCATAAACATTTTTCTAATGTTTTGGGTATGAAACGAGTGGCAGCAAAATTTGTTCCAAAATTGTTAAATTTTGAACAAAAATGGCCTCTATATTCGCCAGACATTCCGTGTGACTTTTTCCTATTTCCAAAAATAAAGAGAACGTTAAAGAGCCGTCGTTTTACAAGCATAAGTGTAATTAAAAGCACATCCCGGAAAGAGTTAAACGATCGAGTTTGAGAAGTGTTTCGGGGATTGGAAGAAGCGCTGGCACAAGTGCATAATATTTAATGGGGACTATTTTGAAGGCGACAACATTAATAAAGACGAATAAACAATTTTTTTTTTTTTCAAAAAAACTAAAATTCCCGTTATTTTCTAAACACACCTCGTACAATTCTTTTTAGAAGTGTGCAAATTCATTGCCTGAAATTATAATAATATATTGAGTGAATGAATACAAAGGCTTCGGACTTGAAAGTTTTCGAACGCATTCCTGAGAGCTAATGCGATAAATTAAGACCTAACATTTCTAATCGAAATGAATCAACACTTCGTTAAGCTTTTGAATAGAGCAGTAACTATATTTTTTTCTTATCTTATTTACAGTGGAGAGCTTCAGTTCAAAAATCCGCATCGATTTTAAAGGCTTAACCATAATCAACAGTGGAAAACGTAATGTCATAACTGAACGAAATGCTTCCCTATGTTTTGGTTATCCCAACCGATGATCATAATACTTCAGCCTCATAGTTATTTGTCAATTTAATGAAGCTAAGAATTGTTGATGAATTTAAAGAAATTTCAAACTTTTGTATACTTTTGTATTGTGTTTAAAAAAAAAAAAATAATTTAAAACGCTATACATAAAAAGAAAATCCAAAATAAATAAATAATACAAAAATTTGTCATCTGTCAAATTTACATATATGATGAGCAACTGAGTTCGCTCTCTCTTAAGGACCAACCATAATGAACTTTGCTTAACAAAGCCAGATTAATAAAATATCTTATAACATGAAAATAGTATTGCATGACCATAATAGGATTTTGCTCGGTTTCGTCAGGTTTCGTTAACTTTAGGGGGCTTAAGCAAAGTCTCAATCTCAGTGCGGAAATTTGACAGCTGACACATTTTTTCATGAATCGAGCGGGACTTACAATGTGTGAACTAATAAGCTTCTGAGCAATTGCAAGTTTGCATAAGTGTGCATATGCGAGCGAATTTTTATTATGTTTGTCACTTAAGTCCTTTATATTACGTTGTCTCATGTCAGACCACATTTTCCTTTTTATTGCATTTTTGTTCCTCCTTTAAGGGGTTATACGCAGTTGCAAGGACGAAAAAAGACTTTTTATGACTTTTTTCTAAAGAGGTATTTTATTTTACAAAAATAAAAAGTATTGGTACATTTGGTAGCAACATCTAAGTTTATAACATCACTAATGATTTGTAACAATATAGATCTAGTGTGCTCCTGCAGACGATCTCCATAAAAAGGTTTTCGGCGGTGATCACGATATCTCCGGTTTAGTTCATCTGAAATCAAAAATCCGATAGATTATTTTAGTGGATAATTAAAACTAAGTATTGACGGAAGTTTTGATTTTTGCCACGTAAAATTGTTTAAAAAAATAGAATATCCAAAATCTTATTCCTTCGATCAATACCTGAGGAATAGTATCGCTTAGAACGCCGTATCAACTTGAAAAAGAGTTCGAACTTGTTGTATAAAGCGATTTGTTGTTTTTCGTGCGATTCGATTAACTTACGGTGCGCATTATCGACCTACTGAAACCAATATTGCCAATACCATACGTAAATTTGAGTCCCAGTTTACATTAATGAATGATATTCGACCGGTTAAACCACGTCCAGCACGTATTGAAGAGACTTTAGCAGCTGTAGCTGAGAGTGTACGCGAAGACCGTGACGAATCGATTCGTCGTCGTTCTCAGCAGCTTGGCTTCACGTATTCGACAACTTGGCGTATTTTACGTGATGATCTCGGCCTAAAAACGTACAAAATTCAACTTGTGCAAGAATTGAATCCAGGCGACTTGAATTTGCATCATATACGTATGCATTTTTCTGGCTCAATGGATACGTGAATAAACAAAATTGCCGTATTTGGGCTGATGAGCAAACCGAAGAATACCAAGAGCTACAATAACATCCATTAAAAACAACGGTATGGTGTGGTTTTTGGGCTGGTGGAATTATTGGTACATATTTCTTCAAAAATGAGGCAAATCAGAATGTCACCGTCAATGGTAACCGTTATCGCGCCATGTTAACGGACTTTGTGCTTCAAGCACTTGGTCTCGGTGAGCTCTGGTTTCAACAAGACGGCGCTACGAGCCATACAGTGCGTGAAACAATGGACTTGTTGAGAAACCATTTTGGTGAGCACTTAATTTCACGTTTTTCTGCGGTAAATTGGTAGCCTAGATAGTGCGATATCACACCTTTGGACTGAAGTCTCAGGTTTTCAGGAATAAGCCAGCTACGATTGACGCTTTGAAAGCCAACATTACACGTGTTATCTGCGAAATACCAGTCACTATGCTCGAATGAGTCGCCCAAAATTTGACCTTCCGAATGGACCACCTCAGACGTAGTCGTGGTCAACGTTTACATGATATCATTTTGAAAAATGCCATGAAGTGTTCTTTTAACCGATAAAAAAAAGAATTCTAAGTTCAATTTCAAATTTATGTTTTTTATTTCACATTATAAATTAAACCTCACGATGAACCACCCTTAATTTTAAGTTCATAACTAGATGACCGACTCTTCCGTGACAGAAACGGAATATTCACTTGGCTCTCTGCTATATTTGCTTTTTACCAGCGACATACCGCAAAAGGATGATACTGTTGCTGATGACACTGCCATTTTGGCAACAGCTAAAACCGTCGAAGAAGCAACTGTTAAGTAACAACGCGCCCTTACACGGATTAACAACTGAACAAAGACTCGGCGGATCGCGCTTAATGAAAACAAGTCTGTCCATGTGAACTTCACTCTCAAGAAAATTGACAATCTACCTGTGTTTATCAACGCAGTACAAATTCCTTTCGCGAAGGAGGCCAAATATCTCGGTATGACACCCGATGTCAAACTTAAATGGAGAGCACACGTTAAGAAAAAATGTGAAGAGCTCTTGGAAAGTTTTCCAAGCTCAGTTTAGAAAACGAGTTTTATCAACTGCTAAAACTGGTATGGGCATATAGTAACGTAACATCTTACAGACATTCCAAAACAAAGTTCTCCGAGGTTTAGTTAATGCATCGTGGTACATTAGAAACCATGATATCCACAGAGACGTAGGAGTCGAAAACGTCCAAAACGAAATTAAAATGTTTGCGCGAATACACAAAAATCGACTACAAGGACATACGAATATTTCTTTTCAACAGATCTTTGACGAGATAAATTTAGTGCGTCTGAAAAGGACTAAGCCTCTCAAACTAGTGCGGTGGAAACTTCAATGGAAAATCGCCTGTAAAATATCTTATCAAAGCAAAATAAAATGCGAAAAATGAACTGCTTGTTGAGTGTGAACTCAGTTGTAGTCTGCATAAGGGAGGTATTTTTTAGTGAGTAAGAATCTATAAGCGCCGGGCTTATAGTGTCTATAAAAATTTCTCATTACAAAAAAAAAATAAATAAATAAATAAATCTTAGGAATAGATCTGAGAAGGTTGTATTAAAATTTACCTCGAAAACATAGTTTTGAGAAAAACGCGTTTAAAATTTCAGAAGTTTTTTCTTACTAACATGGAGTCATATATTCATGGGCCATAAGATGGACCCTAAGTAACATCAGTAGCACGTTGTACCTCGAGTTGATGTTTTCTACGAGCCATTCTTCCCTCTCGCCTATTCCCATGTGCTTTCAAGTCAGAGATCATGACATTGGAGTTATTTTCCATATCAATTTTCACGCGAGAGTAAATATTTTCAACCAAGTCATAAGTATATTGTGTCAAGCAAGCTGGTATGTATATCAATCCACAAAATTTAGCAGCACTTTTCAATCCTATTCCAAGAAATCTCGTTGTATAAAATATAAATCGTCTGTTTATCTCATAAGAATGTTCGACAAAACGACTGGAGTTTATGGCACGAGCTTCATACTTCACCAAGGCCTCGTTGTGAAGCTGTTTAAAATGTATTTCTCCGTCCCAAGATTTGCACTTTGCAAAGCCACTTATTGCTGTAAACACTGTTATAAAAATAAATCACGGGGAACTAAAATCTCCATCTGTAGTTTGATTTTTTTTTTCGCAGACGCAATAAAACTATTTTCATCTGTCTCAGATGTTTTTGGATTAAATATATTTTTCCTTCTTTTAGATTGTGATGAGTACACTCTTTGTTTTACACTACACTTGATTGGCATTTTATTTCAGGTTTAAAGTCAGTTTAATTGAATCAAAAACTCAAAACTGAGAACAGAAAGTTAAAACTGAACACACGACTGTAATCGTACAGCGTGGCAGAACTGTTTGAAATAATGTTCACTTGTTTTGTTTTTGTACAAAAAATAGTCATCATTCGCCTACTTTTTTAACAGTCCTAGATGTCCTTACAAATATGCGTAATCTCGAAAAGTGCTTGCCTAAGCATATATGACGCGTCATTTTATTTAAAACATTGATAGTTCCATTTGAATATCGTACCGACTACTCCCATGTACTAGTTATGGCTTTAATTTGTTGTTAAACGTAAAAAAGGGATAACATTTGACAATAATAGCCCTGTTTTGTAATTGTTCGTAATCCGTATATATCACACGAGTAAAATAAAACAGTCTGTACCACCGAAATGTTTGTTATTTGTGTTGTGGTAATAGTGTGACACTTATTTTCTTCTCCACTGCAATTGCAGAGCTGAGTTTATTATTTCCATGCAACAGAATGCTTTTTTTGAAAAGGAAAATTTGATACTATCTGTTCGCACTTGTACACGAGGGATTCTTCTAGAAAATTTATTTTATTTTCATCTTCATTTATACTCAAATTCAGATACAGTACATTACATTATACGTAAATAAAATAAATTTATTTAAAACACAACTATTTTATCAGTACGAGTATATGGAAACGAGTCACTTTGCTTACGTACACATATGTTACTTTTTATCCAGCAAATTTTCATGTTCATGTTAGAACTCTAGTTATCGATCGTTTTTGATTTTCGTAATGAAAACATATCTGACTATATTCCCTGAAAATTTCAAATCGATCCGTTCGTACATTTCGAGATATACGCATATTTGTAAGGACGTCTGTATGGTAAATTTCTTATTTTCTCAAAACTATGTTTTTAAAGTCGATGATCAAGATATCTAAAAAAAAAACAGCTCAATCGAACGATCTGAAATTTTAACACAACCTTCTCAGATATATTCCTCAGGTATTTATGAAAGGATAATTATTTTTATTTTTTGAAACAATTTTAATTTTTAATTTTAAAATTTTAACTTTTTTTTACGAAACCACCATTTTGTCAAAAATCAAAATTTCCATCTATCTACTTTTATTCATCAACTAAAATAATCTTTCAGGTTCATTTGATTTTAGATGAACTAAACCGATAATATCGTGATCACCGCCGAACACCTTTTTTTTGGAGGATCTTCAGGAGATCGTCTGCAGTAGCACACCAGATCGATATTTTTACAAATCATTAATGCCATTACAAACTTGGATGTTGCCACTAAATGCACCTATACTTTTTTTTTTTTTTTGTAAAATAAAATACTTTTTCAGAAAGAATTCATAAAAAAACTGCGTTTAACCCCTTAAAGGAGCAAAATAAAGGGTGATTCATCGTGAGGTTTCATTTATATTTTTATAATGTAAAATAAAACACATAAATTTGAAAGTGAATTTAGAATTTTTATTATCGATTAAAAGAACAATTCATGGCATTTACTTTTTGAAAATGATATTATGTAAATGTTGGCTACGACTACGTCTGAGGTGGTCCATTCGGAAGGTCCAATTTTGGGCGACTCGTTCGAGCATAGCGACTGGTTTCTCGCGGATAACACGAGTAATGTTGGCTTCCAAAGCGTCAATCGTAGCTGACTTATTCCTGAAGACCTGAGAATTTACATATCCCCAGAGAAAATAGTCCAAAGGTGTGATATCACACAATTTACCGTACCAAAACGTGAAATTACTTTAAGTGCTCACCAAAATGATTTCTCAACAAGTCCATTGTTTCAAGCGCTGTATGGCTCGTAGCGCCGTCTTGTTGAAACCAGAACTCACCGAGACCATCTGCTTGCATTTCAGGAAGCACATAGTCCGTTAACATGGCGCGATAACGGTTACCATTGACAGTAACATTCTGATTTGCTTCATTATTGAAGAAATATGGGCCAATGATTCCACCAACCTATAATGGATGTACTGGTAGCTCTTGGTACTCTTCGGGTTGCTTATCAGCCCAAATACTGCAATTTTGTTTTTTAACGTATCCATTGAGCCAAAAATAGGCTTCATCACTGAACAAAATTTTCATTGAGTTTTTCCAGAGCCCATCCACTGAAAATATGACGCAAATTCAAGTCGCCTGGCTTCAATTCTTGCAAAAGTTGAATTTTGTACGCTTTTAGACCGAGATTCTAAAATACGCCAAGTTGTCGAATACACCAAGCAAAGCTGCTAAGAACGACAACGAATCGATTTGTCACGGTCTTCGCGTACACTCTCATTTACAACTGCTATAGTCTATAGCAGCTTGATCTGTCAAAAAACCTTTTTATATTTATTGACAGCTATCAAATGAAAATATTTTGTAGCTTACATTTCACGATTATTTCGCTAACTATTGGGTATGTAATTTATTTCGTGCGGTTTTTTTTTCAAAATTTGAACGTTTATTTAAGAAAAACATGTACAATAGTATTATTCAATGTATTGCCCATCTGAAGCTATGACTTTTTCCCATCTTTCTGGCAATTTGTGGATCCCATCCCAAAAGGACTGCGCCGGCTTGACAGCCAAGAATGAATCAAGCCAACTTTTGATATTCTGCTTTGATGTGAACCGTATTTCAGTGAGGGCGTTCTGCATCGACCGGAACAAATGGTAGTCAGAAGAGGCAAGGTCTGGGCTATAAGGCGGGTGGTGTAAGACTTCCCATCCACTGTTTTCCAAATAGTTCTTAGCCGGAACTTAGCCTCGTGTCTGGTCGCATATTCCGGCCGTTTTTCGGTACTGCTCTCTTCAAACGGATTAATTGTGTTCGGTAGCGTTGTCCATTTATGGTTTCACCCGGTTTTAGCAGCTCATAATACAGCACACCCATCTGATCCCACCAAATACAGAGCATTACCTTCGCGCCATGGATATTTGGCTTTGCCGTTGATTTGGCTGGTTGGCTGGGTTTCACATATGATTTTTTGCGCTTGGGGTTGTCGTAATGTATCCATTTTTCATCACCAGTAACAATCCGACGCAAAAATGACTTCCTTTTGTGGCGTTCCAACAGCATTTCCGACATACAAAACCGCCTTTCGATGTCTCTCGGCTTGAGTTCATGTGGAACCCAATTTCCTTACGTTTGAATATATCCAGCTGCTTTTAAACGTTTTACCCAAAGATTCTGCGAGCTCTTCTTGTGTTTGGCAACAATCTTCATAGAGTATTGCTTCCAGTTCTTCATCTTCTAACTTTTTTTGCTGCCCAGGACGTTCATCGTCTTCCAAGCCAAAATCACCACTTTTAAATCGTGCGAACCACTTTTTGCACGTTCGCTCAGCTAGCGCATGTTCACCATAAACTTTCACCAGAATACGATGACTTTCGGCAGCAGTTTTCTTCATATTAAAGTAATGAAGAAGAACTCCCCGCAAAAACACTTTTTCAGGCACAAAGTTCGACATATTTGAGTGAAAAAAAATTATTGTTGTTTACGCTTTAAATGAATGACATATACTGAAATGACGTACAATGACAGTAGCTTTCCAACGCATGTTCCAATGGAATAATAACAATGAAATAATACAAGTTAAGCCATCTCTTAGCAAACCGCACGTAAGTTATAATTTATTCGAACATAAGAAATATTTTCAAATAATATTTCATATTCGAATGTGGCAACATGGACGCCTGACTATTGTCGACAGTTGTACCAACTTTTATGAATAAAAATTTAGCCTAGTGAGAAATATCAAGATGCTGTGTTGTTGCTTTAATGCATGCAAACCAATGATCTATATGGATCATGGGTGGTAATAAAATACGGCCATTAGTCCTTTTTTTTACGAGTGGAATTAGTAAGATTTTGTGGAATTTGTTCAGTTCTAATGCTCGGTTACAGTTTTTATTTTCCGTTTTTTTTTATTCATTTGAAGAATTCTATTTCGATCTCTAACTGGTTGTTATACTTTAGTTGTACGGTTGCTGTGGGTGGTGCTACACATCGATTTCAATTGCGAATGTTACTCGACTACGTGGAAGATTATACAAAAGGATCTTGGTCTAAAATTTTACGAAATACAGCTCCTGCAAGAACTGAAGCCGAACGAGCTGCCACAGCGTCTAATTTTGGGTGAATGGACCTTAGAAAAGCTGAATCAAGATTCGTTTTTTTTTTTATTGAAAAATGGTTTTCAGCGACGAAACTCATTTCTGGTTGAATGGGTATGTTAATAAACCAAACTGCCGTATTTGATCCGATAAGCAACCTCATACAATTCAAAATCTGCCAATGCACCTGGAAAAATGCACTGTTTGGTGCAGTTTTTGGGCTGGTGGAATTATTGGTCCTTCTTTTTTCAAAGATGACCAAGAGAACAACGTTACCGTCAATGGCTCCCGCTATCG
The DNA here is from genome assembly GCA_907269105.1 of Volucella inanis. Lineage (NCBI taxonomy): Eukaryota > Metazoa > Arthropoda > Insecta > Diptera > Syrphidae > Volucella > Volucella inanis. Next base: position 23,943,823 of record OU026154.1, on the reverse strand, counting down.
TTCAATGATTTCGAACTTTTTTTTGACCAAAATACACATGTGGTTCCAGCAAGACGGCACTACATGCCACAGAGCATGCGAATGGATAGACTAATTTAGAAATGAGTTCGGTGATCAATTTAACTCTCGTTTTGGTGCGATTTGACATCTTTAGACTATTATAAAGGGGACAAGTCAAATCACACGTCTATGCCGATAAACCAGCGTGAATTGCAGCCTTAGAAGACAAGATTACACGTGTTATTAGCGCGATACCAGCCGATGTGCTCGAAAGTTATTCAAAATTGGACCTTCCGTATGGACCGTAGTCGTGGTCAACATTAACATGATATAACCTTTAAAAAGTAAATGGCAAGCATTATTTTTTATCGCCTCAAATAAAAATTGAATACACTTTTGCATTTTTTTTTCAGACAAACGCTTAAAAAATTACCCATTATAAACAGCATACATATATTGCCTTTCTATCGCCCCGTACACAGATATGATATCTATTGATTACTTATCCGTACATTCGGGTTTGCCTAATTGTATTTATATGCCAAGATAAAACTAGCAATGATTAGTTCATGTATTTAACACAGGACGATTAGTCTTTTATAGTTATTGTTGATTTCGTGCACTACGATAAGCTCTGACAGGTTGATATTGTTTATTTCAGGTATATCAGTAATATCGTCAATGAGGTTTTTTCTGAGCGTATAGAATTGTGCTATTGAAACATGGCAAGTTGTATACCTAGGTATTCTGAGGTTGTTGTCTCATTGAGTCCTCAACAAAACAAAAACAAGTGGATTTGTCTTGCTTTTGATAATGATCTATTCGTCCGTTTTTCCCCTCTTCTGATCTGATTCTGATCTTATCGAATCTTGTCTGTTGTCGATTTTCGACTTAGCCATTTTCTTTCTATTGTCAGTACATAAAATCTTTCGTTAGATTGTCAATACTTTTCTGGATATAAAACTTAAGCAAACTGGTGATCTTTATTTGATTGAGGTAAAATGATTGCTTTATGTAGCAAGGTTATTTTCGTAACAGGGTTTTCCTTATCATGAATCGAAAACAAATCAGTCAATAACTGATGACTTTTAAGCTCTGAGAGTAATAATACCAAAGTTTGAAACTGGCTTTTACACAAAAAGTTAACAAACATTTGGAATTATTAAAAAAAAAATATTGACTAAGTCCAACATATAGGTTTTTGAATTACCAAACTAATCCATGATAGCCTATTGATTATATTCTAATCAATGTTTCCGGTTAGATCTAGGAAGCCTTTCCTCATCCGGTTCAACAAATATCATACATAACATTGAAAAACATAATTCTCGGAAACCACTCTAATTTTGGTCGACATTAACCTTTACATCGTTAAGGCAATACCTCAGTAAATCATTGAATAAAGCGGTATTGGTAGTTTTCTTTTTTTTAACAACGATATCTACCAAATTTTTTGCAGAAATTCGATCAATCAAAAATTCTACAGAAATGTCGTGATAATTAAATAGCGAATCGATATAAATGCCGACATTTATTTAAGGCGGTTTACAGTTCTATAGACCTTACAATGAATAGGTTAACTTATCGACAAACGAACGAATAGAACGCAGAGTCCGACGATAACGGATAAGTTTATATTGTTACTCACATAAGTAAAAAAAAAGAAAAAAACCAAAAGTAACCGGTGTGAAAGTCTTAAATTCTTATTAAATATGCGTCTGGTGATTAGTATTTTGTGTTTTGTACTAACGGTTGGCGTTAATGCTACGAGTGATGTAGAAGTACGTACAAACAACTTCAAAGTAATTCTATTGCAGACTTACCTAATTATTATTATTATTTATTTATTTTTATTTTACTTTTTTTTTCTTGCTATCGTGAATTCTAGAATCGACAAAGTATAAAAACTGAAATAAGTACATTCAATGCTTGCTCTCAGCCAACTGGAACTACTTCAGAGATTGAGGGCAATTGCAAGGATTATAATATGTGTATAAATGGACAACTTCATCGCTTTAGGTGTGATGATGGAAAATATTTTGAAGCTGAAGGAGGCTACTGTGTAAAAGATACAGAATCTATTTGTTATACCCGACCAATAGGAACAACAACTGTGCCTACACAGTATGTCTGTTCACCTGGAGCCACTTTTATACCTATTACTGGAGAATGTTACAAATATCAACTGTGTATTACTGACACACCTATTCCACTAGAATGCCCAGAAGGATTTTTATTTTCTGAAAAATTTAAATATTGTGTCTTGGATACCGACGGAAGTTGTTGGGGGTCATCATCGGCGACGACGATAGCACCAATAACAGTAACGAACATACCAATAACAGAGATGTCCCCATCAACAAAGGAACCTAAAACCACAGAGGTGCCAGTATCGACAAAAGAACCTTCAACAACAGAGCCACCAGTATCCACAGAAAAACCATCAACCACAGAGGTTCCAGTATCGACCAAAGAGATTTCAACCACGGAGGCACCATTATCCACAAAAGAACCTTCAACTGCAGATATACCAGCATCCACAAAAGAACCTTCAACCATAGAGATGCCAGCATACACGGAAGAACCATCAACTACAAAGGCACCAGCATTCACGAAAGAACCTTCATCCACTGAGACGCCAATATCCACAGAAGAACCTTTATCTACAGAGGCACCAACATCCACAGAAGAAACTTCTACTACAGAGACATCAGCATCCACAGAAGAACCTTCAACCTCAGAGCAACCAGTTCCGACAGAAGAACTTTCAACTACAGAAGCATCAACATCCACTAAAGAACATTCAACTACAGAGGCATCAGCATCCACAGAAGAACTTTTGACTACAGAAGCATCACCCATAGAAGATCCTCCAACTACAGAGGCACCAGCATCCTCAGAAGAACCTTCAACTGCAGAGGCACCAACACCCACAAAAGAACCTTTAACTACAGAGGTACCAACATCCACAAAAGAACCTTTAACCACAGAGGCACCAACATCCACAAAAGAAACTTCTACTACAGAGCCATCAGCATCCACAGAAGAACCTTCAACCTCAGAGAAACCAGTTCCCACAGAAGAACTTTCAACTACAGAGGTATCAACACCCACGGAAGAGCATTCAACTACAGAGGTACCATCATCCACAAAAGAAGCTTCAACAACAGAGACGCCAACATCCACAGAAGAAACTTCAACCACAGAGGCACCAGCATCCTCAGAAGAACCTTCAACTGCAGGTGCACCAACACCCACAAAAGAACCTTTAACTACAGAGGTACCAACATCCACAAAAGAACCTTCAACCACGGAGGTACCAACATCCACAAAAGAAACTTCTACTACAGAGGCATCAGCATCCACAGAAGAATCTTCAACCTCAGAGAAACCAGTTCCCACAGAAGAACTTTCAACTACAGAGGCATCAACATCCACAAAAGAACATTCAACTAATGAGGCATCAGCATCCACAGAAGAACCCTTGACTACAGAGACATCATCCACAGAAGAATCTTCAACTACAGAGGCACCAGCATCCTCAGAAGAACCTTCAACTGCAGAGGCACCAACACCCACAAAAGAACCTTTAACTACAGAGGTACCAACATCCACAGAAGAACCTTCAACCACGCAGGCACCAACATCCACAAAAGAAACTTCTACTACAAAGGCATCAGTATCCACAGAAGAACCTTCAACCTCAGAGAAACCAGTTCCCACAGAAGAACTTTCAACTACAGTTGTATCAACATCCACAAAAGAACCTTCAACATCAGAGACGCCAACATCCACAAAAGAACCTTCAACCACAGAGGCACCAGCATCCTCAGAAGAACCTTCAACTGCAGGTGCACCAACACGCACAAAAGAACCTTTAACTACAGAGGTACCAACATCCACAAAAGAACCTTCAACCACAGAGACACCAACATCCACAAAAGAAACTTCTACTACAGGGGCATCAGCATCCACAGAAGAACCTTCAACCTCAGAGCAACCAGTTCCGACAGAAGAACTTTCAACTACAGAAGCATCAACATCCACTAAAGAACATTCAACTACAGAGGCATCAGCATCCACAGAAGAACCTTTGACTACAGACGCATCATCCATAGAAGATCCTTCAACTACAGAAGCACCAGCATCCTCAGAAGAACCTTCAACTGCAGAGGCACCAACAACCACAAAAGAACCTTTAACTACAGAGGTACCAACATCCACAAAAGAACCTTTAACCACAGAGGCACCAACATCCACAAAAGAAACTTCTACTACAGAGGCATCAGTATCAACAGAAGAACCTTCAACCTCAGAGAAACCAGTTCCCACAGAAGAACTTTCAACTACAGAGGTATCAACATCCACGGAAGAGCATTCAACTACAGAGGTACCATCATCCACAAAAGAAGCTTCAACAACAGAGACGCCAACATCCACAGAACCTTCAACCACAGAGGCACCAGCATCCTCAGAAGAACCTTCAACTGCAGGTGCACCAACACCCACAAAAGAACCTTTAACTACAGAGGTACCAACATCCACAAAAGAACCTTCAACCACGGAGGCACCAACATCCACAAAAGAAACTTCTACTGCAGAGGCATCAGCATCCACAGAAGAATATTCAACCTCAGAGAAACCAGTTCCCACAGAAGAACTTTCAACTACAGAGGCATCAACATCCACAAAAGAACATTCAACTAATGAGGCATCAGCATCCACAGAAGAACCGTTGACTACAGAGGCATCATCCACAGAAGAACCTTCAACTACAGAGGCACCAGCATCCTCAGAAGAACCTTCAACTGCAGAGGCACCAACACCCACAAAAGAACCTTTAACTACAGAGGTAACAACATCCACAAAAGAACCTTTAACCACAGAGGCACCAACATCCACAAAAGAAACTTCTACTACAGAGGCATCAGTATCAACAGAAGAACCTTCAACCTCAGAGAAACCAGTTCCCACAGAAGAACTTTCAACTACAGAGGTATCAACATCCACGGAAGAGCATTCAACTACAGAGGTACCATCATCCACAAAAGAAGCTTCAACAACAGGGACGCCAACATCCACAGAACCTTCAACCACAGAGGCACCAGCATCCTCAGAAGAACCTTCAACTGCAGGTGCACCAACACCCACAAAAGAACCTTTAACTACAGAAGTACCAACATCCACAAAAGAAACTTCTACTACAGAGGCATCAGCATCCACAGAAGAATCTTCAACCTCAGAGAAGCCAATTCCCACAGAAGAACCTTCAACCACAAAAGTACCGACACCCACAGAAGAGCCTTCAACTACGAAAGTTCCGGACACTACTGAAAACCCAACAACGGATGTGTCAACAAATGAAGCATCCACGGAAACAGAAGAATCAACAGAAGAACCCTCAACCACTGCACAACCGACAACAACAACCTTCGTTCCAACAACAACTACGCCTAATCCAACCACTAATAGTATTAATGTCTGCGAAGGTGTAGTCTTCGGGGTTGTTCCACATGAGGATTGCAATAAATTTTACATGTGCATAAATGGCTTTGGCACTGTTCAGGTTTGCCCCGCAGGAAAATATTTCAACTCAACTGCTAACCAATGTATAAAAGATTCAACTGGAGTTTGTCTTGGTCGCTGTGCAAATGCACCAACTGGAACACGTTACGTTGACGAAAATGACTGTCAATGGTATTACGAGTGCAAAAATGGACTGGAATTATCAGTTTCATGTCAATCAGGATTTTACTTTGATGGTGCAACATTGGACTGCGTAGAAAATGTAGACAATCTATGTGATAGTACATCACCCAAATCCTGTGAAAATCAAGCTGATGGTACAATTATTCCAAATGGTGATTGTGGATCGTATTACGTATGTATCAGTAATGAAACTCACATCCAAAGCTGCAACGATGGATATCGTTTCAACATTCAACAATCTAAATGTGTTGAAGATCCAACGTACACTTGCATTTGTGAGTTGAATTCTGAGGCAATATTTTCAAGTGAAAAATGCAATGAATATTATGTTTGCGCCAATGGCAAGGCTACTATTCAAAATTGCCCAGAAGGGGAATATTTTGATGCTATTGGAATGAGATGCAACACAGATGAGAAGTCAGCTTGTGCGTCGGAATAGATTTAAGAGAATGAATTTCTTATTTTGCTTACCTTCCATGATGTTTGACAATATGATCTATGGTTTACTGTACGGCATAGCGTCATCACGCATAATGCCAAAGTCTCAGTTGGGAAAATTGTATAACACATAACCAATTCTAGAATGTTTAAGCACTGTAGACCGATTGCTTCGTCTTCAACAGTGCAACTAAGTTGGCAAGCGTTTCTAGAAATAAGCAAAAATTATATAGAAATAAATAAATGGCCTTTAAATAAAAAATCAATTTCTTACTGAACAATTCCAACCAAAATCTCGTTATCTAAGTGAGCAGCATTGAATTTGATTAGATTGACAAGCATTTCTAGATATTGAGATATAAGATGGCCTTGATTTATCGATGGCAGCCACTGTATCATAAATTTTCCAATCTGAAATAGAAGAGAAACAAATAATATGGTAAGTTTTATGCTATGTTATTAAATTCAAGAGATCCTTCATTGCATTCACCGCGTAATAATTTAAATTGGCGATCCGACTAACGCAGTGCTCTGTTCTAACAAAGTAAAAGTTGGTTTCATGTTAATACGCACACCATTCAAAAAGGACAACTTTCCATCGTATGCACGTTTTGTTTCAGGCACCAGATTTTGATATAACATACCACACATCAGTGCAGCTTCCATTTGGCGACAGAGATGAGTCTACATTTGAGCAACTGCATTCCATATACGATAAGCAAAAACAGTGAGTGCAGAGATATCGTGAAATGGAAAAAATAGAGTAAAAAGGTAAAGCAAAGAAGCAAAGGAATAATCAAGCGAATCGAATACTTAGGAAGACGATATTCAAAGCATACAAAGGGGAAAAGAAAAAACACGAACCGTTTATACCAGCCTTTATTAAGTCATGCTGGCTGACAACTATTATACCAAACAGAATAAAACGGATTTCATTCTACTACTTCCATCGAATAAAACTGACTGAATTGCTTAGGAGAGCTCTTAATAACATTTTAAACGAAGCTTTGCTTCCCCAGACACAAACAGTTATCAATTTTCGGCAAATACAATCTCAGTGATATTACGGATGCTTACGAACTCAGAAAAACTAGTTACAGCTTTTTGTTTGCTGTAGTTTCCCACGTGTCCTCTGTCGTATATATTGTAACACGTCGCGGGTAGCAATATCAATTGTTTGTTCTAGGATGCCAAATTTACCAAATAAAGTGGAATAGTGTGATGATCCACAAATCCAATTGCATTCCATTATTGTTGATATTATACCTAGGGATAGACGAATATTCGTGGTGGATGCTTTCCGATGTCATAGACCAACGATCATAGGGTGGTGTACACGTGCAAAAAAGTCGATGTGGACCGGCGTTCGTTACGAATCAATTGAGACTCAACTGATCTTGTCTTAGAACAAAAAGCTTTTCCCGATTCTGTGACAATCATGAGCCTTACATGGCTTCAAAGAATGGAACAAAATAATTTTCCTTGTAGACTCACTTCTGTAACATACAAATTCTTCTCGCTCTTCAGTTCGATTATCTGAAGTTTTGAGGATGCCCTTTGCCTTTTTTATACCAAAAGGCCGTCATATTGCTTTTGGTTCTTGTCTGAGGTGGAATTTGAAATAGATGGAATTTTGTAATCGCAACACTTTATTTATCTACAAGTAAATGGAGTAAATTAAATAAAAGTTTTAGGTACAGAAAAGATGGAAGCAGGGTAAGTATTGTGCGTCATGAGGCACGATGCTCACTTATTGAAATACAGAGATGGAGCATCACTAAGACTCATTAACACACGGCGTGAAAAATTCCCTCGGGTAGCTAAAATTACCATAACTAATTTGAAGACAGAATTGTTCACTGCCACAAGCAAGAAGAGGCGAGAAAATCTGATGTTAAATAAAACGGTAGAAGTCCCACTGGGATAAATTTTAGATTCATCGTAGTAAATAATAATGGGGAAGCGTATCATAAGCAGCGACAGACGTATCTTCAGCTTAAAAAAGCTACTAAATTGTCGGACTAATTGAATTTTCGCTGAAGGGATCAAGTCTAAAGAGGTGCGTGTCCATTTGAGAGTAAAAATGCTTCGAGTAGTTTTCAAGCTGCTCTCGAAAGTAAAACCGTATGTGCACACAGTTCTAAGAGGAGCTTGTGGAGAGTTGACTTACTACCTCAAGATTTGAACTTTTCGAGAATCGACCGCAAATAGGCACATGTATTCATCAGTACCGTAGATCTACTCGAAGAATTCCAACGTTGTTCGTATAATGAAAGCACATGACATATTGAATGTAGTCGGGTAGACACGGACGGCTTCAAAACCCATCTCGGATGCGGCACTGGTTAGTTTTTGGATGATGACTATGTAAAATTTCACTACTCGTTAAGAAAACCTGCGTCTGTCCTCGAAGCGGAAGTCTACACAATTGAGGCTGCCCGACCAAACAATGCTATCCAAAGCCTCTGAGGTTATCGGCTTTTCTAGCTCTTTAACTGTCCGGCCTGCGGTGCAGTTATTAGGCTCTGATATGGTGGGTGCCGGTACTATAGGTATTTTATCACTGAAACATTTCTACGAAAGGTTGAGATATTCTAATTAAAGGAATATAGTAGGAGATAAATGGACCGCTTATCTATGTAAGTGCCCTTACAGTGAATAGTAATAATGACTAGGCTTAGGAGGGATTCACTATATTTCAGTAAACTGCTCCTCGCAATTTCGTTTGTGGACTCTGTTAAAAATTAGCTAACGAACAATGTAAGACAAGAGACATTGCATTCTTGGAGGGCCATTAGTTCAGTGTTCCATACTACAGAATAGGTGATACATTTTCACATATTTCTCAACAATTATGAGACACCGTGTTGTGCCCTATACTCACCTTGTCTTCAAAGTGAGTAATGTCTTTTCCATTCTCCGTCAACGTAATAAGCAACTCCAAACGATGCTTTAGGTCCTCAGGAACTTCATGATTCTATAAAAATATGATAGCAAACCAATTTTCAATTTGTTTTCTAATTGGCAACTGTAATTCTACTCACTTGGATTACGAGGAAAAAGTGTTCTCTCATTAAGGTCAGAATTCTATACTGCGTCTGTATAAGGATCTTGTAAAAGTTCAATGTAATCTGACGATGCTCTGTCGATTTGTTGTCCACAATGAGATCCTTTGTGAGTTCCCATAACTTTGTTACTGTCGACTTAAAGATAACAAAATTAAAAATTATTTTTGATTGAAGTACCTAACCGAACCCTTTACCTCTTCTAAGTTTACTGAGCGCAAGTGTTCACCGACTTCTTTCAATGTTTTACATCTCTGTGCTACCGGTGTTTCTGGACGAAGTTCTGATTCTAATATAAAATCACGTTCGTCTCTGGCATTTCCTTGACGATTTTGGATTTATTTAAATATGTTTGCACAAATACGATGAATACTAGAAAACTTACCTCCGGTCCTATGCATGCGGAAAAAATTCCGCACCTTATTTAAACTTGTCTTGTCCTTATCTTTGGAGTTCATTTTGATTCCTGTTCGCCTAAGAATTTAGTTCCCCGCTTTCGATGGTTTTACGTTCGAATAAGAAACAAATTTATTTGTAAAAAATGCAACTGAAAAATAACAAGAACGGAATCTTGTGTCTGCTTGCTCCCTGAAATGTCAATAGTCTGACAGTACGAGGGAAATTTGCATGAACATATGGTGCAAAGTTCCCAAACAAATGATGGGACTTTTTCCAGACAACAATAGTAGTTTGTTTAAAAGGTCTGTTGTACAAAGCTATTTAAATTTACTTTTTTGAAGTGGACTACTTCGCACAAAAGTACTGAAAACATGACGTGGGAATCCACATAAAGTTATCCTAATTGTAATTTTGGATTATTTTCTTTTTTAATCCGAAGATATACACTATCTATTTTCAAGCTTAAAGTAAAATAAAGCGGAGAACAAACATGACTCAAGCCCAAGTCATTAATGTACCATAATATATTCTTTTTTTTTTTTTTTAGAAACTAACGGTTTTTGCTTTTGTTTGTAAAGGGAGCTTCATTTTTTTTTTTAATAAAAGTTTGAGATGAAATATGTCATTTTTCAGATGTGGATAAGCTGGACCCAATTTTGCATAACTTTTCCCTTAATTTAGTTGTCTAAATTTTCTAGCTCCAATCGAGTATAAAAGCGTACCAAGTGGCATTGTTTTAGTAAAAGAATAGATCCACTAAATGGAAAGAATACTCGTTATGGAAACAATTATACTATAATGTCGCCATAAAAAATTCGCAGAATTATACCCAAAAAACAACACAAATGTATAGCAAAATTAAAACAACACTCGCACAAATGGTCACTCGAATCCTGAAAGCTTAGATAATCTTAAATGCTCTTATAATTCTGATAATCTACATCAGGTTAAGCACGTCAACTGAATCCTGATCTTACCACCGTTGTATCTCGTCCTTCACTCACCGCCTTTACAGAAGAAATCGAAAATTATTCGAAGAATTTCCTTTCAAAGAGCATCCTCATTAATTTTTGACAAAGTCCAGGTATGATAGCAGAGCGTAGGTAGACAAAGACCTTATCTACAATACATCAAAATTATATATATGTCGAGGATGACGTGTTCTTTCTGGTTGGCAGCATACACATGATCTTGCCGTCTCAATACTCACGAAAGCGCTACTGACATCACTCTGCTTTCCACCGATTATATCAATAACATCGGCGTGTGAGAGGAATTGGTCAGACTTTTGAAAGATTCTGTCTCTTGTGTCGGCGCGTGAGTTTTACACTATGCTTTCAATAATTATATTTAAAAAATCACATTGTACAAATCCTTTTTTGACATCAAAAGTCTCGGTCTCAGCCTGCACAAATGGACGAGTTTGGCAGGGATGCCAAAACTAGACATTGCTCTGCTCTATAGATACTATCACACGCGCCCTTAAAATCCATGACTAAAAGTAGACAGTGTGTATCGATTTGGAGCTCATGGGTATTTTTCAAGATCTGCCATACTGTGAATATTCGGTTGATGGTGGACTTTCCTACCCACACTAATATGGACCAATCAGGCTGTTGACGAACATCTTTAGGCGTTTACACAATACGGCAAACAGGATCTTGTATGCGCAGTTAAGAAGACGGACGCTTCTGTAGTTGGCGTAGTTCGTCTCGATCACATTTTACAAGTCATCGCCTGTCGCCTTGAAATGCTCGACAGTCAGGCCGTTCGCTCCACCAGTTTTGTTGGACTTAAGCTTAGATATGGCTATCATCATTTCATCCAGGTCATGTGACAGCGGTTTTTAGTTCGTCATCGCCGTTATATAGTCTGCAGAAATATTCTTTCTAAATCCTCTGCATCGACTACGACTCTACTACTATGTTCTCTTATTCGTCTCTACAGGCTTCGATTCAGGGTTTGCGTCCGTGGTATGTCTTTTTTTTTTTTTTTTTTTTTTTTTTGTTTAGTTGTGGTGGCCGAGAAAAACCCAGCATAACAAATTTGGAATCTCTGATGGCTTTTTGGCAATGTTACCACTACTCTTCGACACAGGGGCTCTTAAGAAAATAAGGGAGACCCAATCTGAAAAGGATTTTTCGATCTCTTGCGATTGTAGCCGTCCGGCGACAAACTTCCTCAAAGTATGACTTTTTCTTTACGATCTTTGGGATTTTCGCAACCGTACCTTCAACCCTGGCTGCAACAAAATAATGGTTCGAGGTAATGTTGGTCCCTCGGAACGTTCAGACATTCATAATGCTGGATAATTGCCTTAGATCGATCGCAATGTGGTCAATGACGTTTGACTGAATAGAAAATCTCCAGTGAATTTCGTGATGCGGGAACCGCGTGCTAGCTACAACAATGTTTCGCCCTGCTCCAAAGTCAATTAGCCTGAATCCCTTAGCCGTGGTAGCATATCCACGGCATTTTGTCCCGGAGCTCTTTACATAAACTTTGTATTTGCTGGTTTTAAAAGTCTGGGCAACCAACTTTTTGATAGCTGGCTGAGCTCTCTTTAACAATTGACGAAACGTCTCCTTACTAATATCATAAATGAATAGTTATACTTGCCATAGATTACAAACTCACACTCAACCTAGTGATGCAATAGTGATAGCAATTTCCACGTAACGTTCACTATGTATTAGTAATATTGATGACATTGATCTTAAAATTCTAAACGAATTAATTTTGCTGATAATTCACACGTATTCAAAGACAGAGTCACACGGATAGGGGCGATCGATGAGAAGCTGTTTTTGAAACCGCCAACATCTGGAAAGTTTTTCATCTAGTAGTTCATCTTTGACCAACATCCTCCTTTGGTCTTCCATTTGACTTTATTTTAAGCTAAACGTTTTCTTCTTCGAACCACAGTTAACCACAGTTAACATCCTGAGCAGCTCCAGTGCAAACCAATAGTTTATTTTGATTTTAACTGTTTCAAAATGTATTGCTTTTGTTTTAAATATTTTCCATGACCTCGATCCGTTTTTTGGAAGACATACAATTTTAGATTTATTCATACTGGACATGAGGAAGATTGGAACCTATATACCACAGTGCTCATGGAATATACATTGAAGGACCTACACTATTTTTGTTATATTGGGTGTCCCCTAATTCGTCAAGAATAATTTGGGAACTGATTCTTGGGTATATTCTTAGAAAAAAAGATGCTATCTCCATCATTTATCGAAGATTTAAGGAACGGCTTACTTTGGTGTAACCCGACCCATTTTAATGAAATTACTCTGTAAATACTAATGGTAAAAACTTCATTTAGGACCTTATTTTTAGAAAAAAACAACACTACGCTTTATAACTGCATTCAAACAAAGTTCCATTTATCTTGCCTAGTTCTTCATATTGTCCTTGGTTTTGTTTTCATGCTGGAGCCTGATATTGGATTTCACTACAAATGTTTATTGATGCTTACTGCTGCACCACTTTTGATGAGGCTTCGAGAATAAGCTTACATAAGCTTACAGAAATCCAATACTGTAATGCCAGGAGATCTTGCAGGCCAGTAAACTGGTCCATTTCTTCTTATCTAACGATTTCTGTACTCTTTATCTTGCCAATTCTTAGCCTCATGACCAAATAGGACTGAAGCACAATTCTGTTGAAAATATGATGAAGTTAGCTGAATCAGTGGAATGTTCTCCAATAGTTCTGGTAAATCATTTCGCAAAAACTCCACGTAGTTTGTAGAATTCAGCATACGTGTTAGTTTGAAGGGGCCGATTAAGATGTTTCCAGTTACGCCTGCCCACATATTGACACTAAATTTTTGTTAAAATGATTTATGTCTCCTTGTACATGTGTATTGTCTGCAGCCTTATAATGATTTGTGATCCCATTTACCGTAAATTGAGATTCGTACGTTCAAAAAATTCTGCTAATAAAATCGTTGTCATCCAAGCTCCACTCCAGCAACCACATAGAAAAACTAGGTCTCTTTCGCTAACTAGTTCTTGCATAGGTATATGGTGGTTTGGATAAAGATTTTCTCCATGCGTACATTAGAAATTTTATGTTTGGAAATAAATAATTGCTAAGCTAAGCATCTGATGGTGACTGATGGATCAGTTGTAACAGCTTCGAGTATTCATTCATCAGCCGATTCTTCTTACTTATGGAGATCCCGTGTTAGGTCATGTATTTAAAACTGATTTCGTTTCTCGAAGACTCCGATAATCGTAAATAATGTCTGCGCGTTCTGTGTTTTGCAAATGCAGTAATTTCAAATAGCGTTTCTAAACAACTGCAACCTTGGCTTAAAAAATAAAACTGATGATTACTTTTCTTTTCTAATCTTTTATACCATTTTTGTTTGTTAAATTTTGCAAGCAGGCCTTTATGCCCCAAACCTAATTCTTTCTAAGAACTTTTAAGGAATAGGTTAAGGAAATGAGTGTTCTACCAGGTAGATAAATAAACGAATTCATTTTAAAACTTTTTAATATCTATGAAATATTATAATTGGAAAATTATTGGGAAGCTATTAATTCTTGGAAAAACACCCGTACAAGATACAACAATATAAAATATGAAACCAATTCGGATAACTTCAAAAGAGAGGTAGTTTCATATGTGAGAACTCATTTTCAAACCAGAATATAAGCTTAAAAATTGACTTATGTAACGAAGAATATAAAATAGCAATAATAGCTAAATAAACTTTAAATTATTATAATAAACTCGTATTGCTGTGCTATTTTCTCGCAGCTACCTAGCTAATTGAAATTAGTTGAAACAGCTAATTGGCTTTATTAATCAGTGAGTTTTCCTGAAAATGTACCTTCACAATTTAAACAATTTCAGCGAATGCATGTATGCACTCAAAAACTTTGTGGATTCCAATTTTGGTGCAACTGTTGCCCGCCACTATTTTAATTAATTTCTTTAAAACTCCGATATGGCAGCACTTTCCATACATTGCCTTCTTCATGTTGGCGGAACTGTCTGTAAATTTGTTTTGCAAAAAGCGCAGCACCTTGGATTGTGGGTCCGCCGTCAATCATTATTCATTTGAAAAAGTCTCGTGGGTTTGTTTTACGCCACCAATTCAGATTCACTTCAATTTCTGCATCGAAATTAAAAGTCAAATATATAAATTTTGCATCCACGCCAGAATTTCAGACAAATTCGCATCCTTCCTTCCTTCCTTGGGCCATTCGCATCGTAAATGTCAGTAAAGTTGTGATTCCGTTGCAGCGGAATTAATTTTTAAATTCATCTTCGAACAACAAGCTTAGGTGAGTAATTTTTTCAAAAAAAAAAAAAAAAAAAAATCAGTTAATCCCGTCTACATGAGCCGATGGCGTGAGGTATTTTTTTGCATAAAGTATTGTCAATTTCTTGTGCGAAGTGGTTCTTGTTTTCTCGTCGAAGACGGCGAATTCTTTTCGGAAAGAAAATCCAGGCGGTATTGCCTTATTTTTCTCTCATCATGTAGAACATTTGGTTGATGTTTTCTTTTTCGCGTGGATAAAGTAAATATCAAGATTCCAATTAGCATATATCGTATGCGCAACAAACGTGACTTGACTTCTTTGAGAATTTGTACTGTAATTCCTTTGATAACGAGAGAACCACCTCAATGCAATTCAATTTAACGATCGTAGTTTTGCGTGCATTATCATTTGTTTAATTTCTACTTTTCAATTGCAGGAACGTGTGTTTGGCAATTTTGAGTGGTCTGTCAGAAGTACAAGTCAGTTTTGTTTTGACAGCTGATTGTTGTTGACGTGCTTGGCATCATGTTGAGTATGGACAAAAATGATTTCCGTTCTCTCATAAAACATTATTTTTTGAGAGGCAAAACGGCGAAGGAAACAAAAGAAAAGTTGGATAAATATTATGGGACTAATGCTCCGTCAGATTACACCGTCAAATATTGGTTTCGAGAGTTTCGTGGTGGCCGCAACTCCACTACCGATCTAGTTCGCAGCGGCAGGCCCTCCGATGCGGTTTCAGAGGACAATATCAAAAAAATACATGAAATGGTGTTGGCTGACGGAAAAGTGAAGGTGCGCGAGCTAGCAGATGCCACAAACATTAGTACTGAGCGCACCCGCTATATTTTGGGCAATATTATGCATATGAAAAAGTTATCCTGCAGCTGGGTGCCGCGCATACTCACTCCTGACCAAAAACACGAACGCGAGAGCACTTCGAAAGAGTGTTTGGACTTGCTGATGCGGAATAGGGCGGACTTTTGGATTCGATTGGTAACTGTTGATGAAACTTGGATCTACTATTACACACCAGAGAACAGAATGGGTGCTCCGAAGCGGCCGAGGGAGGCTCGATGGGTCGGAAAGGTGATGGCGTCGGTTTTCTGGGATTGTCATGGCATACTCTTCGTGGATTATCTCGAAAAAGAAATAACCATTAACAGCGAATATTACTGTACATTATTGGAGCGATTGAAGGCCGAAGTCGCTGCAAAACGGCCTCACATAAAGCGAAAAAAAATGTTGTTTTTACAAGACACTGCACCGGCGCACAAGGGCATCGCAACCACGGCTAAAATCAATGACTTACAGCTCCAATTGCTGTCGCATCCACCATATTCGCCCGATTTGGCTCCCTCGGACTATTATCTCTTCCCAAACCTCAAAAGATGGCTCATCAATAAAAAATTCACCTCACGCGAGGAAATCATAGACGCCAC
The DNA here is from genome assembly GCA_907269105.1 of Volucella inanis. NCBI lineage: Eukaryota > Metazoa > Arthropoda > Insecta > Diptera > Syrphidae > Volucella > Volucella inanis. Next base: position 23,927,482 of record OU026154.1, on the reverse strand, counting down.
GGAGAAATATTTTGCAGACCTTCCGGAAAATTACTTTTCGGACGGGATCAAGAAGTTGGAAAATCGCTGGAATATGTGTATCAAACTAAAAGGGGACTATATTGAATAAAATAAAAAAAAAAAACATTGAAAAAAAATTTTTTTTTCATTCCCAAGGAGGTCACTTTTTACCCCATCTAGTATTTGTGGAATGATTTTCTAAAGAAAGTTTTTATGTTAACTGTGTTAACTGTGGTGTCTCATATTTAATATCGTTCGATTCTAGTATTCCACAAGGTCCAGTCCAAGGTCCTGTTCTATTTAACCTCTACACTACTGATTTCCCTTACTTGCTCAATTGTGAAGCAGTCATTTTCGCTGACGATACAGCAATATATTCTTTGAATGAGCTAGCTTCCAATATTGAAAGCAGCCTCGAAAATGCGATAGATGTATTAAGGAAAAATTGTTCAGAGTGGAAAATTAAATTTAATGAAGATAAAATGCAAGCTATCTTTTTTTCAAAAAAAAAAAAGTGTTGCTTTTTACCTTCCACTCAATTACAAGTCAATGGAGTAAACATTCCTTGTGTGACCTGTGTTAGATATTTATGGATTCATCTAGATACAAAACTAACATTTAACGAAAACAAACAGAACAGTAACGAAAATATGTATTGCCATCAAAATGTTGTTTCCATTTATAAATAGAAAATCATCCCTTTTAACAGAAAACAAGCTAATAATCTATAAAGTAATTTTTCAAGCGATTCTGTTATATGAAAGCCAAGTCTGGGGCGATTTTGTAAAATGCCACATAAAAAACTACAATTATGCCAAAACAAAGTTTTAAAAATTATGCTTAAATTACCCTGGCATCATTCCAACCTAGATCTGCACTATAAAGCGAATGTTGAACTGATTAATGAAAGAATTAGAAAACTAGTAGTTTTCTGATAGTTTTGCTGATAACCCTTTCATAAATGAATTATGCGCTAATTAAATGAGACTAAGTTACAGTATATATTGTATTTTTTGTGTGAATTTATTTGTCATTTAGTTTAGTAAAATGTGCGGCAACAAACTAAATGTAAACTATTATACGTAAATTAAATCTATCTCTCTAACTTTTCAATCATTAATTTCCTCAGTTTTTCCATACGACAAAGTTCAATCAAAATTAAAATAATTCCGGTTATTTATTTATTATTCATTAAACATAACTTACACAAAAGGAATGATTTCTTGTAAGTAGCGTAAGGATTAAGAAAACTCGAGAGATTATACAAGTAAAAGCATACAAGTATTATGAATCTAAGATAGAAGGAAAGAAAGAAAATGAACTCTATTGATGTATATAAAATTAAAGCTAATGTTCGGAGAGAGACTAGGATAATGAAAGGTATTTCAGGTGTGAGGTTCTACTGACGTGTGGTACAAACAAAGGAAGTGCGTTCGGATGCCGAGCAGGAGTATCTTGGGTGGATAATCACATGCGATCGCTGCGAAACTGGAAAGTCTTATTTTCTATAGAGACACTCTGGTTGGCCAGTTCGCATGACTTGGTGGATGCAACACAAAGCTTTGAGTTTCAAAAAGTTAACAAAGGAACAGCCAAAGATTTTTATTGAGTGTTGTGTTACGTGATCATAACGTCGAAGAGGTTGTAAATGTATCTGGCAATGTTGCTAAATTTAACATTTAAATTTCTTAAAGAAGTTAGAGTCGGTATTACAATAAACTTCACAACAGTACAGCAGAGTAGGTATAAGAAGAGCTTTAGCTAGTAAAGTTTTGGTTTTGATAGGGACGAAGTGTTTTGAGGCCCATAAAACACGAATGACAGCATAAATTTTACCAATGGTTGTGTTTATGTGGTCGGACCAGGTAAGCGTGTCATTAAAGATGATTCCAAGATTCCTTACTTTTTCAACGTAGGTGATCACGGAATCACCTAGTTTGGTGTGCGGAATCAGCGACCTATCTAATTTGGTACGGTTTATGGCAATCGATTTACATTTAGCTGGATTCAGATTCATATTCAGATTATTACTCTGTGCCCACTGTTGTATGTAATACAAATCGTAGTTCATTATTGCTTCCCTAAAAATTCCCAAAAAATAAAAACTTTCAAGTTTTTGTTTTTTCCGTTTTTTTTATGGCATAATTCCCTAATTTTGTTTAATTAATTTTTCATTGTTTTTGCGATTAAGCTGGGATGCCAAATTTACCAAATAAAGTGGAGTGGTGTGCATTTAACACATTGCTCCATGATGATCCACAAATCCAATTGCATTTCATTATTTTTGATATTATACCTAGCGATATTCGTGGTGGATGCTTTCCGATGTCATAGACCAACGATCATAGGGTGGTGTTCACGTGCAATGTTGATTTAAACTCTCACAAAAAGTCGATGTGGACCAGCGTCTGTTACGAATCAATTGAGACTCAACTGATCTTGTCTTAGAACAAAAAGCTTTTCCCGATTCTGTGACAATCATGAGCCCTACATGGCTTCAAAGAATGGAACAAAATAGTTTTCCTTGTAGACTCACTCCTGTAACATACAAATTCTACTCGCTCTTCAGTTGGATTATCTGAAGTTTTGAGGATGCCCTTTGCCTTTTTTATAGCAAAAGGCCGTCATATTGCTTTTAGTTCTTGTTATAGATGAAATAGATGGAATTTTGTAATCGCAACATTTTATTTATCTACAAGTAAATGGAGTAAATTAAATAAAAGTTTTAGGTACAGAAAAGATGGAAGCAGGGTAAGTATTGTGCGTCATGTGGCACGATGCTCACTTATTGAAATACAGAGATGGAGCATCACTAAGACTCATTAACACACGGCGTGAAAAATTCCCTCGGGTAGCTAGAATTACCATAGCTAATTTGAAGACAGAGTTGTTCACTGCCACAAGAAAGAAGAGGCGAAAAAGTCTGATGTTAAATAAAACGGTAGAAGTCCCACTGGGATGAATTCTAGATTCATCGTACTAAATAAGAATGGGGAAGCGTATCATAAGCAGCGACAGACGTATCTTCAGCTTAAAAAAGCTACTTAATTGTCGGACTAATTGAATTTTCGCTGAAGGGATCAAGTCTAAAGAGCTGCGTGTCCATTTGAGAGTAAAAATGCTTCGAGTAGTTTTCAAGCTGCTCTCGAGAGTAAAACCGTATGTGCACACAGTTGAGGAGCTTGTGGAGAGTTGACTTACTACCTCAAGATTTGAACTTTTCGAGAATCGACCGCAAATAGGCACATGTATTCATCAGTACCGTAGATCTACTCGAAGAATTCCAACGTTGTTCGTATAATGAAAGCAGCTATCGAGAGTGAATACGAATCTACCGGATCGTTATTGACAAGAACTGATCATGGATTTCTTGAAAGAAACAAAAAAAGTTCAATTCTAAAATAATTTGTGGACAGATTGTCGTGCTTTGAAAATAAAATTAAAAGAAAAATTCTTAATTTGAGACAATAATTACAATTTTATTGGTAAAAGTTTGGTGTTAACATTGATAGAATATATTTATATCTGACCCAAGGGATTGTATTATATATTCTTCATCACTACAGTAGAATCCCGATTATCCGAACTTCGATTATCCGAATATCCGATTATCCGGACTCATTTGTCTCGGCTCTAATTATCAATTTAAAAATGTTTTGACGGCGCAACGAGACATGTTACGACAAGTTTGTTCCCGCCTCCGACGGTGTACTCCCGCTCTCATTTGTTTGCGGGATAGTGCTTGTTATTGTTTCATTTTCTTTGATAGCGTTCAACTGAAAGGTTGTCTTTTTTGGTTTACGTTTCGTAATGGAAATTTGAAATGTCTAAGCGAAAAAAGTAGTGTTGTCTCTTAAAGACAAAATGAAGATAATTAAGAGTATAAAATGAAATTCACCTGCGCGCTTGAGCAAGAAGATGGAAGCTCGCAACGTAAAGTCATAAAAAAATCTCAAAATGAAATTCTGGAGAATGCAGTTTTTACTTGGTTCTTACAAAAAAGAGCATGCGGCCAGCCCATATCGGGACCTCTGTTATGTGAAAAAGCATTGGATTTTAATCAAAAACTTGGTGGTGATACTTCTTTCAAGGCGAGCTGTGGATGGTTAGCAAGATTCAAATCTAGACATGGAATTCGAGAACTGGAGATTCAAGGAGAAAAACTGTCTGCTAACGTTGCATCAGCCGACTCTTTTGTAGACGAGTTAAAAGAATTTCTAGATGAAAAAAAAATACGATTTAGTAAGGACAGAGTTACAGCTATGATTTGCGCAAACGCTAAAGGAACACATCGATTGCCAAGCCGTTTCAAAAATATTAAAATACCCTTAACTTACGCTAACCAACAAAAAGCGTGGATGACCACAGATATTTTTCTTACTTGGTATGAAAATACGTTTATTCCTGAAGTGAAGAAATTTCAAAAGGACGTGGGAAAAGAGGGCGATGTATTGTTATTATTAGATAATGCGCCAACGCACCCTTCCGCTGAAACATTAAATCGAGAAAATGGGAAGTTCACGGTTAAGTTTTTGCTCCCTAACGTAACATATGGACCAAAGTGTCATTGAAACTTTAAAACGTTTATACAGAAAGCAGCTACTGCGTTCTTTTATCAGCAGACGACGGTGAAATAGAAATGTTGTTAAAGTTTTTTAAAGAAATTAATTTGAAAGATTGTTGTTATATGCTGGTAGAAGCGTGGAACTCTGTGGAGTTGCAAGCATTAAAAAGGGCATGGAATAAATTATTAAAATTAACTCTATCTAATTCTTCAACGCACGACGATTTTAAAGAAATAACAGAAGCAATGAAAATTCTTAGCATTGGTGAAGGGTGCGATGAAGAGAATATTAAGGAGTGGCTGAACTGCGATAGTGAAGACCTTGGATTCCAAATATTAACTGATGAAGAAATCATTGAGAATTTGAACAGTAACGAGAAAGAAGATGAAGAAGATACTGAAACTGGGGATGTATGTCAAGTACCATCACACGCAGAAGCTTTTGAAGCTCTAGATGTTGCTTTTAAGTGGTTTGAAAGACAGGACGAATCGTATCCCATACAGTTGTTACAACTGAAGCGCATCAGGGACTTGGCCGCAATGAAAAGATGTGATTCATTACGTCAAAAATCAATAACAAGTTATTTCCAACCAAAATTTTAAATTACATAGGTATTATGTAATTCATTATCTATCGTTTTAGCTCGTTTTTTATATATCGTATTATCTAAATAAAACCCATTACATAATAAAAAATTATTAAAATTTAAATATTGTTTGATTTGCTTTGAAATCGGTTATCCGGATTTTCGATTATACGGAATACCCCTGGTTTTATTTGATCCGGATAATCGGGATTCTACTGTATTTGTCAATCGGCAAAAATTTCTGAATTATTGCGCATCTTCAATTTGAAGCTCTCTTGTTACAGTACAGAGACCGAATTCATGTTTACGATTTACTCTTTTTTTTATTGAGAACAATACCAATTACAATTGCTGCTGCAACCTTCCGCTTGTATGAGAACATAATTTGGATATCCACTACTTCAAACCGAACCGATAACTGTCACAATAAATTCTTTTAAGTGGACAAGGGTCTGAGAGTGCTATCAGAAAATCGACTCTCAGCATTCTCGCAGCCAAATCTCGATAGATAAATTTCGAAAATATTTCTCTCAAATGGACAGAGTCTTGACAGTAACTATCGAGAGTTCACTAGAGATAGTGCTTAGAAAATGGACATGTACCTATAAAGGACTACTGTCTGTCGAAGGCATAACGACTATAAATGTCATTTCTTTAGCGGAAGAAATGACGGAAATGACACCTATCTCCAGCAGGTTCAAACTGAAGAAAGTACTCCCTAAGTCAATGGATTTTCTCTTGTACTATGCCCATATGAAATCTGTGCTGTAAAGGTGCAGTTTCAGTGGACGAAAATCCAACGATGCGATTGACAAAAACAAAACAAAAGTGCAAGGAAAGTTTCGATAAAAAAGAAGTGGTATTTGAAAGACGCTTTGGAGTTCTGATGTCCCTGTGTGCCGACTGTCTTTTAACTCTGGTCTGATACAATGACACAATGACATATTGAATGTAGTCGGGTAGACACAGCTTCAAAACCCATCTCAGATGCGGCACTGGTTAGTTTTTGGATGATGACAATGTAAAATTTCACTACTCGTTAAGAAAACCTGCGTCTGTCCTCCAAGCGGAAGTATACACAATTCTATCCAAAGCCTCTGAGGTTATCGGCTTTTCCAGCTCTTTGACTGTCCGGCCTGCGGTGCAGGTAGCAGGTATTAGACTCTGATATGTTGGGTGCCGGTACTATAAATATTTTATCACTGAACATTTCTACGAAAGGTTGAGATATTCTAATTAAAGGAATATACTAGGAGATAAATGGATCGCTTATCTATGTAAGTGCAATTACAGTGAATAGTAATAATTACTAGGCTTAGGAAGGATCACACTATTTTATTTCAGTAAACTGTTCCTCGCAATTTCGTTTGTGGACTCTGTTAAAAATTAGCTATCGAACAATGTAAGACAAGAGACATTACATTCTTGGAGGGCCACTAGTTCAGTGTTCCATACTACAGAATAGGTGATACATTTTCACATATTTCTCAACAACAAAAAGGTTATGGTGCCTTGAAATCCGTTCATATTTAGGCAGACATGCCAAATTTCAGTGCGATACTGTTTTTAGTTTTGTTTTGACAGCTGATTGTTGTTGACGTGTTTGGCATCATGTTGAGTATGGACAAAAACGATTTTCGTTCTCTCATAAAACATTATTTTTTGAGAGGCAAAACGGCGAAGGAAACAAAAGAAAAGTTGGATTAATATTATGGGGCTAATGCTCAGATTACACCGTCAAATATTGGTTTCGAGAATTTCGTGGTGGCCGCAACTCCACTACCGATTAAGTCCGCAGCGGTAGGCCTTCCGATGCGGTTACAGAGGACAATGTCAAAAAAATACATGAAATGTTGTTGGCTGACCGAAAAGTGAAGGTGCACGAGCTAGCAGTTACCATAAAGATTAGCACTGAGCGCACATGCCATATTTTGGGCAATATTCTGCATATGAAAAAGTTATCCTGCCTCTGGGTGCAGCGCATACTCACTCCTGACCAAAAACACGAACGCGAGAGTACTCCGAAAGAGTGTTTGGACTTGCTGATGTGGAATCGGACGGACTTTTTGAGTCGATTGGTAACTTTTGAACACCAGAAAACGGAATGAGTGCCCGGTATAGGACCGAAGCCGGCACGATTATTCCGAAGCAGCCAAGGGAGGTCCAAGGGTCGGAAAGGTTATGGCATCGGTTTTCTGGGATTGTCATAGCATACTCTTCGTGGACTACCTCGAAAAAGGAAAAATTATCAACAGCGAGTATTACTGTGCATTATTGGAGCGATTGAAGGCACTAAATTTTTGTTAAAATGATTTATGTCTCCTTGTACTCCCATGTGTATTGCCCGCAGCCTTATAATGATTTGTGATCCCATTTACCGTAAATTGAGATTCGTCCGTTTAAAAAATTCTGCTAATGAACTCGTTGTCATCCAAGCTCCACTCCAGCAACCACATAGAAAAACTAGGTCTCTTTCGCTAACTAGTTCTTGCATAGGTATATGGTGGTTCGGATAAAGATTTTCTCCATGCAGTACATTAGAAATTTTATGTTTAGAAATATTTAATTGCTAAGCTAAGCATCTGATGCTGACTGATGGATCAGTAGTAACAGCTTCCAGTATTCATTCATAAGCCGATTCTTCTTACTTATGGAGATCCCGCGTTAGGTCATGTATTTAAAACTAATTCCACTTTTCGAAGATTTCGATACGTATTTGCAAATACCCATTCATTAGAAAATCGTCGCAAAGGATACAGTTCATGATATCTTATTCGCACTCTAGTTGTACTTTCATTCCACAGTTCATAATCGTAAACGCAATTTGCAAATGCAGAAATTTCAAATAGCGTTTCTAAGCAACTTCAAACTTGGCGTAAAAAATGAAACTGATGAATTGATTTTTTTTTTCTAGTCTTTTATACCATTTTTGTTTGGTAAATTTTGCAAGCAGGCCTTCATACCCCAAACCTAATTCTTTCTAAGAACTTTTAAGGAATAGGTTAAGGAAATGAGGGTTCTACCAGGTAGTCTAATAAACGAATTCATTTTAAAACTTTTTAATAGCTATGAAATTTTATTATTGGAAAATTATTGGGAAGTTATTAATTCCTAGAAAACCACCCGTATTGGTTATTGATAATTGCAAAATAAGTTATCCTACAATGCCTTACAAGATACAACCATATAAAATATGAAACCAATTCGGATAAATTCAAAAGAGAGGTAGTTTCATATGTGAGAACTCATTTTCAAACCAGAATATAAGCTTAAAAATTGACTTATGTAACGAAGAATATAAAATAGCAATAATAGCTAAATAAACTTTAAATTATTATAATAAACTCGTATTGCTGTGCTATTTTCTCGCAGCTACCTAGCTAATTGAAATTAGTTGAAACAGCTAATTGGCTTTATTAATCAGTGAGTTTTCCTGAAAATGTACCTTCACAATTTAAACAATTTCAGCAAATGCATGGATGCTGTTAAAAACTTTGTGGGCTCCAATTTTGATGCAACTGTTGCCCGCCGCTATTTTAAATTAATATTTTTTAAAACTCCGATCTGGCAGCACTTTCCATACATTGACTCCTTCATGTTGGCGAAACTGTCTGTAAATTTGTTTTGCAAAAAGCGCAGCAGCTGGGATTGTGCGTCCGCCATCAATCATTGTTCATTTGAAAAAGTCTCGTGGGTTTGTTTTACGCCACCAATTCAAATTCGCAATTTCTGCATCGAAATTAAAAGTCAAATACATAAACTTTGCATTTACGCCAGAATTTCAGACAAATTCGCTTCCAACGCTGTATAAGTAGTGTTAAATGCCAATCGCGTCGCGCATAAAATCCACCTTCGGCCATTCGCATCGTAAATGTCAGTAAAGTTTAGATCCCGTTGCAGCGGAATTAATTTTTAAATTCATCTTCCAACAAACTTAGGTGAGTAATTTTTTCAAAAAACAAAAAAAAAATCAGTTAATCCCGTCTACATGAGCCGATGGCGTGAGGTATTTTTTTGCAAAAAGTATTGTTAATTTCGTGTGGGAAGTGGTTCTTGTTTTCTGGTCGAAGACGGCGACTTCATTTCGGAAAGAAAATCCATTTTTTCTTTGTAATTGTGGTGCATTTGTGATGCGAAAGAAATCTCCTTATTTGGTTGGGCATTACTTTGATGCGGCCGATCGAAATTCTTGCTGCCCTTGTGCCAAAAAGCAAGCGGTGCCTCTTGTTTTGTGTAGCGATTTTCATATCTGTTTCATCACCTCAGACACGAATTCACGTGGCCAAAAGAGTGATTTTTGTTTGGGGTTGATATATTATCTTAAGATTGTATACGCAGAGGCGGTATTGCCTTATTTTTTCTCTCTCTCTCTCATCATGTAGAACATTTGGTTGAGACGTTTTCTTTTTCGCGTGGATAAAGTAAATATCAAGATTCCAATTAGCATATATCGTATGCGCAACAAGCGTGACTTAACTTCCTTTGAGAATTTTTACTGGCTGCTTAGCGTTAGTTGGTGCTCCGATTTTAATGTGATAGGAGTACTTTTTTTTTTTTTTTTTCTGTTTGAGTGCACCAACGGGCATTGGAGGCCTTATCGCCTCCACAAGCAAACGGTTTTGTTTATTAATTCTTTTGATAACGAGAACCACTCCAATCCAAATCAATTTAACGATCGTAACTGCGTGCATTATCATTTTTTGTTTAATTTCTACTCTTCTTCAATTGCAGGGATCGTGTGTTTGGCAATTTTGAGCTATCTGTTAGAAATAGTTATTGATTTGATCAACCAATTCTCTTTGAATAACTGACAAGATGAGTTCAACCGAGGAAGCCCCAGCACAGGAGCCACAGGTAAGTTTTGGTTTCAGTTTAATTGAATAAATTGAATGAAAATTGATTTGTTTACTAATAATTTGTGTCGTCTCTGTGTCAGCTAACGCTGATTTTATTAATATATCGCAACTTGCTAATTGAGCAGAAACGCAATGTGCTGAGCGATAGAATTTATTTTCTTGGTTTTTAAACGAAACAAGTTTTAAGAAGTTTAAAGCTTTCGGGTTGTGTCTGGTCAATTAATTTGTTATGCGATATTTGCAGAGATTTGGCTTTGGAAACGCGGGACAGAGAGCGAGAACAGAAATCGGTTAAATGCTTGTTTCTTTCACCAGTCTGCGAGTACTATTTTAAAGAAATTCGGGACAGCGTTAGAGTCTCCACCGGAATCCGTAATTAGTCGAAAATGAGCATCACGATCTACATATTCTTGTCGTTATTTAGTTTTTTTTTGGACAGAGAGATGTTTGAGCTTAGTTGTTACTTCGTTCCATAAATGACATCCAACATTTAATGGGGAGACTAAATTATTAGTGTAAACTAAAACCTCACGATTTTAGTTACCTGAAAAAGAATTCAGCATGACTGATATTGAACAAGTTGTTATCGGCAGGCGAAAGGTGTAGTAGGCGTGATACAAGGTGTAGTTGCAAATTGTCTTGTAGGAGACTTGGACTTAACGTGACTGTTTCTGGATTAAGCTTGTAAATAAAATCAATTAACTTTTTAGTGCATCAACCTGGCACATATGTATATATGGTGGCGGCCCCAGATGTACCCGCCCCCAACAAAAAAAAGCACAAAAATTTTGGAAAAAAATTTATTTTCAACATAATCGCCTTTCAGCTCAATACACTTTTTCCAGCGAAGTTTAAAAAGTTTGATACCCTTTTTATAATAAGAACTGTCTTGCTCCTCAAAATAGCCATTAACTGCCAACATTACTTCTTTATCGTTGGAAAATCTTTGACCACAGCCATTTTTTTAAGTTTGGGAACAGAAAATAATCCGAGGGGGCTAAATCTGGCGAATAGAGTGCATAAGGTAGCAATTCAAACTTTAATTCATTAATTTTGGCCATTGCAATAACGGATTTGTGAGCTGGTGCATTGTCTTGATAAAACAACGCTTAGCCAAATGCGGCCGTTTTTGCTTGATTTCTTCGCTCAAACGCTGCAATAAGTTCGCATAATACTAACCGTTGATAGATTTTTTTTTTTTTTTTTTTTCAAGATAGTCAATGAAAGTTGTCCCACGCACATTCCAAAAAATCGACGCCACGATCTTGCCTGCAGATGAAACGGTCTTCGCTTTCTTTGGAGCTGGTTTTTCTTATTGAATCCGGTGTTTTGATTATTTTCGGGTGTAAAGTTGTGGACCCATTTTTCATCCATTGTTATGAAACGGCGCAAAAATGCTGCTTTGTTGCTGTAAAACTTCGCTAAACACTCAATTGAAGAGTTACATCTTCAAGACACTGTTTTTGATCGAGTGTGAGCAAACGCGGCACCCATCTTGCACACAGCTTTCTCATGTCCAAATTTTCAAATAATATACGATGCACCGCACTTTTTGAAATGCCTACAATGTCTGCTAGCGCGCGCACAGTCGACGATCATCCAGTACCGCTTTGTGGATGTTCTTTACCATTTCTGGAGTCGTCACCTCATTTGGTCGACTACTGCAATGCTTGTCTTGGCAGCTCGTACGGCCTCGTTTAAATTCAGCAACCCAAAATTTTACTGTTGTAAACGAAGTAGCAGACTCACCCAGAGTATAATCTAGTTCAGCTTTTATATTGGTTGGGCTGAGGCCTTTCAAATAAAAGTATTGTATCACATAACGATGACCAATTTTCTCCATTTTCACAAATTCACTGACAACGTTCATTAATGATGGCTGCCAAGCAAATACTAAACAACGTGGCTAGCCTCTCCCACGTTCCAGTCGCTGAACAGTAGAAAGTCCCCGTTGGTTGTCTTCTTTTCGTGTTTTTTTTTTTTTTTTTTTGTTTAATATTTACGTGAAACTTAATTTAAAACAATATTTTTGTAGGGGTGTTTGGACAATAAATAAGGGGTGATTCATCGTGAGATTTGATTTTCAATAGACTTTTCTTGACAAATCACGTCACGTATCAAACTGCTTTGTCATTTTGTTCAGTATCGTTTGGCAAGTCATCATGGAAAGACTCATACCACAACAGCGTCTCCAAATTGTTCAGCTGTATTACGAAAATCAACGTTCTGTGAGAAATGTTTTTCGTGCGATTCGAGGAACTTACGGTGCGCATAATCGACCTACTGAAACCACTATTGCCAAAACCATTCGCAAATTTGAGTCCCAGTTTACATAAGTGGATGATACTCGATCGGTTAGACCACATCCAGCACGTAGTGAAGAGACTAACATATAGCAGCTGTAGCTGAGAGTGTACGCGAAGACCGTGACGAATCGTTTCGTCGTCGTTCTCAGCAGCTTGGATTGGCGTATTCGACAACTTGGCGTATTTTACGTAAAGATCTCGACCTAAAAGCGTACAAAACTCAACTTGTGCAAGAATTGAAGCCAGGCGACTTGAATTTGCGTCATATTTTCAGTGAATGGACTCTGGAAAAACTTAATGAAAATCCGGTGTTTTATCGTAAAATGTTTTTCAGTGATAATAAACAAAATTGTCTTATTTGGGCTGATGAGCAACCCGAAGAGTACCAAGAGCTACAATTACATCCATTAAAAACAACGGTATGGTGTGGTTTTTGGGCTGGTCGAATCATTAGTCCACATTTCTTCAAAAATGAGGCAAATCATAATGCTACCGTCAATGGTAACCTTTATCAAGCCATGTTAACCGACTATGTGCATCCTGAAATTCAAGCACATCCCGATATCACACCTTTGGACTATTTTCTCTGGGGATATGTAAAGTCTCAGGTCTTCAGGGATAAGCCAGCTACGGTTGACGCCTTGGAAGCCAACATTAATCGTGTTATCCGCGCGATACCGGTCGCTATACTCAAACGAGTCGCCCAAAATTGAACCTTTTGAATGGAGCACCTCAGACGTAGTCGTGGAAAACAATTATATGATATCATTTTCAAAAAGTAAATGCCATGAATTGTTCTTTTAACTGATAATAAAAATTTTAAATTCACTTTCAAATTTATGTGTATTATTTTACGTTGTAAATCAAACCTCACAATGAATCACCCTATACAAACCATATGGGGTGGCCGTGGTATAGTGGTATATGGACGGACTCCTCAAGCAAGGGGTCGCGGGTTCGAATCCCGCGCGAGGCAATTCTTTGAAAAAGTCTTTTCATAGAATTTGTATGTAGTTCTATGTAAATCCCGTCGGCGTCAACTCTGACATGAAGGCATAACACTGATGTTGGAGTGATTGATGGCTGGGTTAAATGTAACGAACTAACAACTAGCACGTACTAAGACCCACTGGTTGAGGATGCACTGGTTCGTCCCGTCCAGTTTGACAACCACCTCTGGGAGAATTATCGAAACCAAACACACCTGAGTTTCAAGCTATTACACCACCCGCCCGCGCACTGGAGAAAAGCCAGTGAAAGGGTATCCATATTCCCTTGGTACGCGCGCGGTAATATAAAGGATCGACTAAGATAGTGTCTATTCTTCTAGCACCCACCACATCAGCCTAATGCAAGCGTAAGTCGGACATTTAAAGAAAGGCAGGGCCCAGTATCGCCTATGCCTATCACACTTACGCTTTGAACAAAAGGAAAGTGCTTCGTTAAGAAGTCAGTAAGCATGCCTACAATCTTTACAGTCGAGTTTCAGCAGAAGGGCAATTGATTTTTTAAATACATTCAGAAGCATTCGTTTTTTTTGCTGCTACCTAGAAAATCATGCCACATGCGTTTTTCTTTATAAAATATCAAACTGTCAATGAAAGCTTTAACCGAAGACGCAGGCATCCCACCACAATTAAGATTCAGTAAGTCCTTACAAGCAGCATGCATATTACATCTTTTTTCCTTTTCCTGGCTTAGTTTCTGGTCGATCCAATCCAGTGTATATGTGTGTTTATAAACTCATAAACTCAGCATTTCTAACTTAGTACAATCGCAGATCTTTTATCGTGTGCGCAGACGTATCTTAGTACGATCGTCATTTGTTTTGTGTTCAAAAACGTAATGTCAGTGCAGTGCGGACAAAGGAACAACGCCGTGGCTCAAGTGGTATTGGCTCGGATGTTTCGGGGTTCAATACCAGCACTAATAAAATACAACATTAAGTCAATTTAATTAATAACTTAGTCTCCACATTAAATGTTAGATACCACTCATGATCAAGTTCCCGGAATTTATTCATCTTAATCTATATTTAGATTTTGTTTAACTACAGCAGGAAGTATTAAATTTCACTCTGTTGGTGGTTCCCCATTTAGTCATGCTGTTTATATCGAAATTTAATGAGCTTAGCATACGCCGCCGTTCCCGTTCTATGGCCGAAGAGCAGAGACGTGAGTTCGTAAACGAATATGAAAAGATATGCCATCTGGACCTGCGCATTTGTGTATATTAAGATCTTTAAGTACTCTTGCTTTTACACGAGTGCGAAAGTGGATTCGTCCCATTAGAAGATTCGACACGCTCAAGTGTAGGCGGGGACAATGCACAATCTGGAATTGTTGAACTGGCCGCAAAGTGTGCAGCAAAAAGATTGGCCTTGTGCAAAGGGCTGACAGCTGGAATGTCATTATAAATGAGCATTGGGATGGAGGATGACGCATTCATTACCCTGTTGTTTCACTTGAAAAATTTTGAGCTCTAACATCTTCTTTTATTAGATTCTGAGTTCCATGCACCGATGTACTTTTCAGCTGGTATTGAATGTTGGACAGTGTTCAGTTTATTTGCTCATACAAAAGTTGGTTCGTGGCACAGAGGTGCTTGTCCATTCAAGAGTTTGTACTTTACGTTAACAGTTCCGTTTCCATATCACAGCCCTCTGTTTAAATGTAAACATTGTCTGCTGTTGCTGGCTCCCACAGTTGACCATCAAAGTGCCGTTTAGACTGTTGTCATAGTCAGCTTTACCAATTCAAATTGTCGTTCTTATAGCTAACCCGTTCTTACTCGATACAAGGAAATATACGCAGTTTCAATCGAAAGAGCTTGATCTATTTCAGTGAGTCACCTCCGCCGATCACTTTTTCTTTTCCTTTGCAGCTGGAGGAGTAAGACTTTCAGTTTTCGCGCTTTTGACATTATCTTCCATTGTCTTTGTGCCGTCCGTTTATCTTCAAAGTATGTAATCATCTTCTGAAGCCCGTTGGACCTTTTCTGTTTCCCGAGACAAGCCCCCAAAAACAGTATTTAAACGTGTCGTAGTGTATCTTGTCATCGGAATTGAAAGTCTGGTAACTCATAGGTCACGTCCAAATCTTTTTTTTTTTTTTTTGTTTTTTTAGTATGTTGTAACGCCCATGACCCGTTCTCCGGCCTATGTCAAAGAGTACACGGGTGAATCCCTATTGCGAGTACTACCCGGAGAGTAGTAAGGTAACCTTCATTGAGTGCATTTGTATTATGATACGTACTTAGGTAGCCCCTGGAACATAAAAGGGTGATTGAATCTGTAACATGAACTCTGTGGGTGAAGAACTTAACCACTGTTCTTAAAAAAATCAGATGAATATGAACAATATTTAGCGATCGTAGAATGTAGATATGGACCCGGTTAGTGGGTTTTTCGTCTCCAGGATTCATATCATTCTTTATTTATTTATTTATTTATTATTTATTTAAACATAACTTACACAAAAACAATGATTTCTTGTAGGTAGCGTAAGGTTTCAGAAAAATTCGGAATCACCTAGTTTGATGTGCGGAAGTAGCGACCTATCTAATTTGGTACGGTTTATGGCAATCGGTATACATTTAGCTGGATTCAGATTCAGATTATTACTCTGTGCCCGCTGCTGTATGTAATACAAATCGTAGTTCATTATTGCCTCTGTACCTGGGAAAGTTCAGCTAGTGGGTTACTAATTAAGACCTGTACATCATCGGCGAACATGAGGACGGTGGAATGTCTGACCGCCTAGGGGAGATCTTTAATGTAAAGTACGAAAAAAGAGGGCCTAAAATTTATACACGTGGTACATCACTGCACACTGCGAGAAGATTTGATGTCTCCCTGTAAGGTATGATTGAAAAAGCTTGGTTGCGGTTGAATAGAAGCGCAACAAGCTTTTTAGTTTGGAACAGAGGATCGCATATTCGACTGAGTCAAAAGCCTTGGAGAAGTTGTTGATACGCATTGCTATGCGTATCTCATCTACAATATTAATTAGTACGGTCTTACAGCTCCGATTAGCTTTACCCAGACTGAACACCATTAAGGAGATTATTGACTTCGAAAAAGCTTTGCATATGTCTTGAAATCGCTTTTTCAAAAACCTTTGATAAAAACGATAGAATAGAAATTGACCTAAAATTTACTGAACCGCTGTCACCCTTCCGAATTGGAATAGTCTTGTATTTTTTTCCAATCAACTGGGAACTCAGAGCTTGTTAAGATGGATTTGTAAATATGTTTTAGGTAAGGCAAAATAAAGGGTAAAAGCAGTTTAACGAACCTAGGATCTATATTGTCCAAACCTTTAGCATTTGATTTTACCCACAGTAATGCTGTAACATCAGTTTTATCAAACAAGGTAGGGCTAAAGGTTTTATCAGACTGCTGCCGAAAGTCGTCGTATATTGGTGGAAGTTTATGGTGAACATGCGCCAGCTGAGCGAACGTGCCAAAAGTGGTTTGCACGATTTAAAAGTGGTGATTTTGGCTTGGAAGACGATAAACGTCCTGGGCAGCCAAAAAAGTTTGAAGATGAAGAACTGAAAGCATTACTCTATGAAGAGTTTGTTTGTGTTGCCAAACACAAGAAGAGCTCGCAGAATCTTTGGGTGTTACTCAAGCAGCCCTTTCAAAACGTTTAAAGGCAGCTGGATATATTCAAAAGCAAGGAAATTGGGTTCCACATTAACTCAAGTCGAGAGACGTTGAAAGGCGGTTTTGCATGTCCGAAATGCTACTGGAACGCCACAAAAGGAAGTCAGTTTTGCATCGGATTGTTACTGGTGATGAAAAATGGATCCATTACGACAATCCTAAGCGCAAAAAATCATATGTGAAAGCCGGCCAACCAGCCAAATCAACGGCAAAGCCGGAGCGCGAAGGTAATGCTTTGGTATTTGGTATTTGGTGGGATCAGATGGGTGTGCTGTATTATGAGCTGCTAAAACCGGGTGAAACCATCAATGGACAACGCTACCGAACACAATTAATCCGTTTGAAGAGAGCAGTAGCCGAAAAACGCCCGGAATATGCGACCAGACACGAGGCAATAATTTTCCATCATGATAACGCTCGGCTCCACGTTGCTATTCCGGTTAAGAACTATTTGGAAAACAGTGGATGGGAAGTTTTACCCCACCCTCCTTATAGCCCAGATCTTGCCCCTTCTGACTATCATTTGTTTCGGTCGATGCAGAACGCCCTCACTGAAATACGGTTCACATCAGAGCAGAATATCAAAAATTGACTTGATTCATTCTTGGCTGCCAAGCCAGCGCAGTTCTTTTGGGATGGGATCCACAAATTGCCAGAAAGATGGGAAAAAGTCATAGCTTCAGATGGGCAATACTTTGAATAATACTATTGTACATGTTTTTCTTAAATAAACGTTCAAATTTTGGAAAAAAAACCGCACGAATTAAAATATATACATTTGAACTGGTTCTGTTTAGATCCAGAAATTTTGCATTCAAAAGGTTATAATCAATGTTGTCGAGGACCTTGCGGTTTTGTTAACCGATACCTAAATTTCTTAAGGTTTTCCAGACATTTTTCCCAGAACCCGTAGGGTTGAGGCGGTTTGCGTAGTAATTTTGTGTTTGTTGGTTTGTTATGTTATACAAAACTTTATTCGGAAGGGTGGAGTAGATTGCATGCAGCTCAAGAATTCTACACCGCTTCCATCTAGAGTATGCTAAGTTTCTCTTGACAATCAGTTCAGTGATATCCCGATTTATCTATAAGGGAACTGCATGAGAAATTACCTTCCTGCGTAATGGAACATGAACTTCGAATAACTGCCCGATATAGCTGTTCAAAAACGAGATTTGATTATTGACTGAAGTGAGCCTATAGAGTCTGCCCCAGTCAATTTCACGAACGTCACTATATTGGAGATGTTTAACATTTACCTGTACTTTAAAATCGTAGATTAAGAAGATGAGGTCATGTTTGAAACTTTATACACGGCACCTGGTTTATTAATTTCTGCATCCTGCAATCGTAATGTGAAATCGTCTCTCATTATACTCTGATATATCCTACCTTCGTTGCGCACTCTATTTCAATTGCAGTTCCATATTGGACTTGCAGTTTTCACATTCACTAAAAACAAAATTCTTACTTAGAGATGAGTGCGTTAAGTGAGCTTCGGCTCTCTTTTCGTGTTAGTCTAATTGTAGTATTTTTTATTTTATCCTTCTTCGTGCTGCTTTTATTATAGTCAAATCCCCGTGATCTCGAGAAAATTGAGGAGGAGAAATTAAAATCAAAATATCCCGCTGCTGGCCTGCGTGGTCCAGGAGGACATTCGGCCTTTTTACAAAAGAGACTGCAAAAGGGGGTAAGGTATCAATTTTTTTCAATTTGATTAATTTATTAAATTCTCTCTACTTTGTTTTAGCAAAAATTCTTCGACTCCGGTGATTATCAAATGGCTAAGCAAAAAGGCGGTGGCGTCAAACAAGTATTTGCCAACAAAGTAACCACAGGTGAAGCGATTCCTACACCAGAAACAGTGCCTGCTCGCAAGACCTCAATCATACAGCCATGCAACAAATTTCCAGCGACGAGTTAATTCATAATTTCATAATAATATTCCCAAAAAAACGTCCCGATTTATTGTAATCCCCCTTACCTATGTACTATTGAAGAACAAATTACCAGTGAACAGTAAATCAGTACCCTTTAACTAACGCTACGTATAAAAAAAAAAAAAATCTACGATTACCTACGAATAATCTTATTTACTCGCTGTTTTAACTCTTATGTTCTTCTTAATTATTATTATTTTTCTTTCGGTTTTTTTTCTTACTTTCTCAGCTTATAATTTTTTGCAAATGTATTTATTTAAATAAATTTCTTAGGACATACAACAAAAGTGCTTAGGCTTTTGTTTGTTTATTTTTATTTTTTATTTTTTGATTTATGTTCATTTCATCACTTGCAAAGGCGTAGAGGATGTTTATTTTGTTTAAATTGTCTTTCTTTTCTTTTTTTTAAAGAGATTGTCGATGTAATTTCGTTTGTTTAGCGTGCGCATTTTAGCTTCAGAATACAATTGAGGGAAGTTTAAAAAAAGAATCTTGTCACATGTTATGAGATATATTTGAGGAGAAAAACAACAAATATGGATTTTGTTTGTAGCTCTTGTTTATTTAGGTTAGCCAGCCTTTTGCAGGTGATTCGTGAAATAACATTCGATTAAGGCTTTGACTTATGTAAAAAGGAGAATAAGAGTTCTTAACTAGGCAGCTTATTGTCTTTGTTTCTAATTGATATAATTGTTTACAATGTCAAGTATGTTTTATATTTTGTTGTTAGATTGTGAGCTCATGAACACATATTCGTATGTTCTTTTTCTGTTTTTCTGTGTGCTCTCTTATGAGTTGTTTTAAACAATATAAAAATAATAAAAAAAAATTAAGCCCTTTTGAACTTTTAATTAACTTTTTTACGTTCTTTGTGGGATTAGCAATACTACACGACAACCCTAATTCAGTAAACGCTTCTGTATGTGGGTTCAGTGACGATTCTTGAGTTTTGCACTTAGAAAAGTTGATGAAAATACCAAGTGTTCTATGTACTTTTTTATGATCTGGTATTCTCTTCAACGTCAACGCTCGTAGTTTGCAAATACGAGTACTAGACAAAAGAGACTTTTTATTTTCAAGTTCTTGTCCTTATCGTCTTAGCTAAATATGTTCAGTTTCGAAAGGTTCGTATTGTTCGCATGTCAAATACTATTTGATAAAAGTAAAAATATATTTTTTGTCATTATCACGTGGCCTTTGGAATCGTCAGAAGTAGGAAAGTTACAATAATATGTGGTATTTTGCTTGTTTTCTCTTTTTCATGTAAAGAAAAATCTTTTTCTGCTAGTAACGAGATAAGATTTAACATGCCCATCTTCGCTGATTCCATTTTGATATTCAATAAACTTTGTGGGGCAGATCTTTTTGCAGTGAACTTTCTTTAAAAAAAAAAAAAAAAAAAAAAAAAAAAATAGATTCATGCAATGATGACACAGAAACATGATAGTGGATTTTGTAAAAGAATTACAACTCGCATATAAGAAAATCATAACAAATATAGTACGCAAACTAAAGCAAAAAATCTAATACTTCGTATAAGAGCCCTTATTTTCGAAGATATTAAATTTGAAAATGTGGTTTCCGGTATTTTTTGTCATTGAGTGGTCGCTAATTCATAAAACCTTATCCAGCAACCTGTTGCTTTAGTATCTCGAAGAGATTTTTAATGGGCATCATTCGCGTCTCCATAATAATTTTATGCTTAAAACGATCCATTACCCCTTCAATCTGGTGCAAGGGACCAATTCCATTGGCTGAGAAGCATGTTCACACCACATCACCCACCACCTCCAAGCTTCTATGTAACTTTGCAGTTCCGAGGATTAAGTCTCTTTTCTGGCGTTTTACTGACTAGAATTGACCAGATTGAACTTAGATTCTTCGCTGTAAAGGTCAGTTCTCCATTTGTCCAATGACCAATTAAGACGCATTCTTGCGAGATTTAAACTTATAATTAAAAATAAGTTGTTTGGTTTAAGTTTGTGCGTTTGAAATGAAATTTTTTGAAAAGTAACTTCTGCAAATGGATTTCTTTAAGCATTGGCTTCTTTGCAGGTTTTCAACTTTTGCAATAGTTTTCGATTGCTCCTCTTCGAACCGTAGTTGGATGAACGTTTAAATTTAGTGATGTGACAATCTTTTGGGAAGTCACATACAGGTCCTTTTTAAATTAGACAACAAATTCAATTATTCATTTCCGAAGTTTTTCGTGGTCGACCCAAAAAATGGTCCGGGGTTACATATTTTGTTGTTTCGAAATTTCATTTCATCAGTAAATTTATTTTGAGCCGTAGTTGTAGCTCACCCGTCAAGAAATTTGTCCGTGTTACTGGTCAGCGACTCACTTCCTTATAGGTAGGTAAGAATATAATAGAACACGAAATAGTACCGCTAACTTTTTTCTGTTGTTTTTGGGAAATCAAAAAAATTGTTGCTGTAGTTTTTCACATTGCCAAATATTACGAGTACATATACTTGTTGTTGTTGTGATTTTCTTATGCGCAACACGGGTTATTGTATCCACGGTCTTATAGATATAATAGAGCAGTGTTGTCTAGTTTTATTTTTGAGCGACTTACACAGTATTATTACGTATTAATTGTTAATTGTATTAAGATCACGAAAAATAGTGTTTATGAAACTCAGCTCGTCAAGCTTCATTACAATCTCGATATAGTTCCAGGTCGAATTATTGGAGGGTCGTCCCTTTTCATTTTGTTGCTCGTTAGTGTTGAGAGTGCAGTTGAGGTTAAAATTCGTTTGCTTTTATGCGATGTGTTCCGAGAATAAGCGACCAAGACCCTTACGCCAACTAAAGTGTCAGGGATATTGGGAAAAGTCGTTATTAATAAGTAGAAGGGGTTTATTGTACAGCGCTTACTGTTTGATTTTAATTCATTTGTCAGAGCCGGTTGATTTGTTATATTTGTGTTGTCGTTGGCTAAAATAATTTTATTTTTTAATATTCTATCTCGTGCTACTTACTGCATTCTCATTTTCGTTATGTCTGTTTTAGCTGTTGACATGATTTAGGTAGGTAGGTGGGTAGTTAAAAGTGGCGGTTGGAAGGATCATACTACTTAGTCCTATTGACCTATTGTAATGCCACGTGAATCTATGATCCTCTTACTCATGGAACCAATTTGAGCTTATGATGAAGCGTAGGAGACTGATATGATAGAGTTCACTTAATATCCTCTGTTTTAAAGGATAGTTGTAATGCTATTCAAAATTGTATGGCAAAATTCCGATCATCGGAATAATTGAGTACAACAAAGCTCAAACTTGCTTTGGAGTTTACTGTATGAGAAATCATGTCGACCAAAAGGTATCGGCCCTGCAAACTATGTAATTTTTATTTTTATATGTCTGTGTTCTGTCCATTACTACTTAGGTTGATCTTTTTTTTTTTTTGCTGTTTTTGGCTGTGAAAATTTTGTTTAAAATATCTCATCGCTTACAATGCTTTGTTTAACTATTAAACATTTTATTTCACTAACAAAAATACTCATGCATCGCATTAATAAACAGTTAACTAAAAATATATACACATGTTAAAATCACAACAATAAATGAACAAACAAAGATATTAAACTACCTTATTGTTCTTGTGAAAGGAAATTTTCAACACTTAACATATGCTTATATGTATTATTAGTACCATTTCAGAGAACAGTAAGATAAAACGGTAAAAACGTACAGTTGGCCTTATTTTTATTTACTGAACAGTGTAACAAAACCGTTGATTTGGTAACAAAAATATAATACAAGGAAATAAAGCAAATGAACAAATAAGGAACAAAAACTTGAATTAAGAAAATTTTAAAAGTTGATTATACAGCTTTTTGTTTACACAATGCTTTATTTATTGCGATGTCAACGATGTCTTGGTTTAGGGAGATGCAGGTATGAATCGAAAAAAGATCAGAGGTAATTATGCCAGCGGGTCGCCAGAAAATTCGGATGGATTGGGCTGGGTTTTACCCGAGAATCACCAAGAATAGATGGATCATTTCTCTCGGAAAGAAAAGGACGGCCGGTTAATAGAGTATTGCCGCAATTTATTCTTCTGCTTATCGGGTATAGGAAAAAGTCATATTATGTAGCTGAGGCTGTATCTGATGTCTATGTGCGTGATCGGCGTATAAAATGAGAATTTTACGAAAGTACGGCATAATGGAACTGAACGTACTCGTACACTTATCCGCCAGGCACTAGGACTAGATACCCTATTATTTAAAGTGAAAATAAAATTATTTGAGTAAAATTTGGCGGTATTTTAGTCTATTCATGGAACAGCGGCCGTATGATATTCTTTCATTATTATTCTACGTATCGCAAGATGAAAAGTCGGCATAATGACGGGTAAAAGTTTTGAACAAAAAAAACGTATTACGGCATCGCAAAATTGTTCAAGAAAACAAGTGGCGAAATGTCGAAAACAGGCCCCGCTATTGAACTTGCAAACGTAAGCAAACGAAATATTGGGTCATTTAAAAAGTCTCCGCGATATTTTTGTCACTAGATGGAGTTGGTATCCATTTATCTGGAAACACTAATCTGATTGTGTCAAACGAACACGGGTTTGAAAGGTGACATGTCAGGCAACATTTTTTCTGGAGGGAGACAGCTGTGTAATTCGTTGCTCGTGTTAAAAGTAATACTGATTTGAATATGAGTGAAATATCTGAAGAAATACGCTATGTGATGCTTTTTTACTATGAAAAGGGAAAAACGCTGTAAAAATATGCCAGAAAATTTGTGCAGTTTACAGTGAGAATGTTATGAGTGAACGCCGGACCCAGAAGCGGTTTGTTCGTTTCCGTTCCGGAAATTTCTATGTACAAGATACACCACGTACTGGTCGGCCTGTCACTGAAATAGTCGATGAAATTTTGCAACTCATGGAGCAAGACCGGCACGGAAACTGTCTGGAGATAGCGGAGGCACTAAACATCAACCGTATGACATTTTAAAATCATCTTAAACGAGCAGGCTACTCAAAGAAGCTCGAAGTTTGGGTGACACATGAATTAACGGAAAGAAATTCAATTGACCATCAGTGAAATGCTGCTGAAACGTTACGAAATGAAACCATTTTTGAAGTGATTCGTTATTGGCGATGAAAAATACGAAAATATCCAACGCAAGCGATCATGGTCAAAGACCGGTGACCGACCACAAATGTTGAGTGTTTGAAGGGATTGGAAAGGAATTGTCTATTATGAGCTTCTATAACGTGGCGAAATGATCAATTCGATCCTCTTCTGTGCACAACTCGACCGTTTGAATGAAGCTATCAAAAAAGAGCGACCAAAATTGGCTAACAGAAAGGAAGTTGTCTTCAATCACGACATTGCTAGACCACACACATTTTTGATGACTCAGAATAAATTGACGGAGTTTAGTTAGGAAGTTTTGATGCATCTGATTACAATTTCTTTCGGTCTTTGCAAAACTCTCTTGATCCGCTGAAAATCACTTGGCCAAGTTTTTCGCTGATAAACAACAGAAGTTCTACACCGGTGGAACTATGAAGCTACCCAGGAAATGGCAAAAGGTCATAGATAATAATGGCCAATATGTACTTGATTGAAATTGATTTTGAATAAAGAAAATTTTTTTTTTCAAAAATGTACCAAAAAACCGCGGAGACTTTATATGACCCAATAGCATATACAATATGTACAATGGTTATCAAAAGTAGGCAATAAACAATCTGAAAAATAAATAAAGTGGCGCGCTTTTGATAGCCGAATACTAATGTATGTGTACTGCAAAAACTCTGTTCGGTATTTCAAAAAGGCCGGCCCCCATAAATAAGAAACGCAATGGTTGAACTATGAGACTATGAGAGTAAAAAACTATTTACACAACTCAGTTCGAACTAGTATGTCACGCTTAGAAGCAACAAAAATAATACGTCTTAGGCTCGGCCACAGTAAACTCACCCACGAACACTGCATTAACAGAAACAAATCTTCGCTCTCAGAAGAATGTCCATCCTTTCACAACTCAAGGATCAAATTCTTCCAAACCAACCATAAAGCAATTACTCGAATTTCTTAAAGATGTAAATATTTTTAACCTAATTTAACTTCACGAACATAGCCGAAGGCCTAAGATACTCTAAGTACCCTTGCTTATAATTTTAATTATGTATAAGGCAGTAATAGAATAGAATAAAATAGAACTATGAGACGAAAATACCTGTAAAGTACGCAACGCAACCCTTGAAGCTTGTACACCGAAAAAAGCGAAAACCAAAGCACGTGCGATGCTAGCAGAGGCATTGTATCCGCAATTAAAAGAGGTACGCTTATGACCCATAATCAAATGGCAAGCAAGAAGAAGTGTAACATCGAAGCAGGAATAAGAGAAAATATTTTTAAAATTCAGCGCAATGAAGAAAAAGTTTATAAAAGTTTGTATCGCTGAAATATTGGTGATGAGCACGAAAACCTTCTAACAGAGTCAACGAGATGAATAGATGTAGTAATATCGTATGAATGCATAAGTGGAGAAAGAGCTTACGTCCCATATTATGAAAATATACAAGAAAGTTCTAAGAAAGACAGTCGACAATTCATATTATTAAACTACATGGTATTGGTATTCAATGAAGCTTTGTGGGAGGCAGGTCGGCATATGGCCTGATTCAAAGCTTACGAATACGTTTTGTTATACCCGCTTACATTCGTAGCATGTTCATGTTATCTACATCGTCATCACGATTTTATTGATAGTTTACCACAGAGACAGTCTTCTAAACATCGCATACCCGCTATCTGTTATCTGAATAACTGTTAAAATCCCCGTCATTTATTTGATAGTTCCGTGTCAATGTGGTTTTAAACTTGGAACGCTTACCTTCGACCAGATTTTCACATTACAGTAGATATTGGAATAAACCTAGAAATACCAAATCACTGCAAACCAACTTTTTATCGACTTTACGAAAGCAGATGAGCTAAACATAGCCATTGTCATGTCTGTTTTTGTCATTCCCGCCAAACTTGTTTAGCTGTATGGTTAATGCTGGTAAAGACTTAATCGAGAACTATGCTATAAACAAGAGTAATAATTGTAACTTTAGCACACTTTAGTAACTTAAGCGAATAATAACTCTTTCCAACCAATTTTTTTTTTTTTGTATATACGGTTATTGTGTAACAAAGATCTGTCACATACTGCCCAGGTGACCCTATACAGGGTGTTCCGCAGAAGATAACAAAAACTTCAAAGATGGATCTCTTGACATGTTTTGCCACAAAAAATAATGATAATTCTATAGGTTTCACAAGGCGACCAAAAAGAAGAAATCCTTGGTTTGACCATGAATGCCATGGGTTCTCGATCGAACAGGAGCCAACTGTTGAAAGCTTCTGTTGCTATGCAACAAGAGATGGGAAAAACTAAAAAGAAAAGTTTTCAAAGGAAAAGAGGGTCGAGGAAACCAAATTATATTACTGTAGGAATGAGGATTCAAAATTTTCCTTGAACCGACCACAGTAACATTGTAGGTGCCGATAATTTTCAAGAACTTTTACAGACCTTTAAACGACAATTAGTACTAGTACTTGTATATTGTTGTTGGGCAGGACACACGATTTACCGACAAACGCGAAATCTACCGTCAAAACCAAAATGAAGTGAGGATAGCAACAATACAACTTAAAAATGCAGGAATCAGCTTTCTAAAACTAGAGAAAATTATCTGGTTAGTCCGTTGATTGGAGTCCTACCATCCAGTTCCAATAAATAGAATCTCTTCGAACTGCACTAGGTCGACGGAGAACTCTCAGTGCATTATCAATGTCGGAAGGAACGTTATCAAACCTTTTAATGTTGAAACGGCCTTATCATGTAATTTTTTCCTAAATATCATGCTTGAAAGAATTGTCCAACAATTTACTGTTTTATTAAGGTTTTTTTGTTTTGTTGGAACATTCATTGGAATTTTTTTTTGATAAATAAGCCTGCTTGGACATTTGGAACTTATTATTACTGACGACAATCATATTGTAGATGGAAACGTGGAAGGAACATATGGTGCCAAATTATGTTATCTTTTAAGGACGGTTGCCCTTTTTTTTCTCTCCGTCTCATATACCTAAAAACTTAACACTTGCTCAGGTATTTTAAGTGTAGTAATATCCTTTAAGTTCTTAAAAAAAACAAAAAAACCATAGGTTGTTTCCAGACTTGAAAACCTGAAAACTATACAAAAAACTGCTGTAAATTGACTGCAGCAAAACTTGAAAGCATTAATGAACACAACTTCTGAAATGCTATTATCGCAGCTTTGCAGCTATTGAAATTCTGTCCATAAATGGATTACAAACATTTTAGTCTTAAATGAATGCAGAAGACGCGAAATTTAGTTTTAAAAAAATACAATGTCTAAAAAGCTTATTCTGACAATTCCGTCGCTAAACGCATGGAAATTAATATTTTAATCTTGAATTAGCAATCTTCCCTTAAACAATACAAATTATGTTAGCTCTTGTTTTCCGTTTTCTAAATTTTAAAACTGTTACTTACATTTCGCTTTCCTCTCGGATCACAACTTCGCACCAAAATACGAGGTGTGCTCAGCAAATAACGGGATTTTTAGTTTTTTTTTTTTGAAAAAAAAAAGAAATATTTAATCGTTAACATTAACGTTGTCGCCCTCAAAATAGTCCCTATTAGATAAGCACTTGTGTCTGCACTTCTTTCAATTCTCCAACTCGATCTTTAGTATAGCCTTTAGCTCTTTCAGTGACGCCCTTTTAATGTCATCTATGCTTGTAAATCGACGGCCCTTTAAGGTTCTGTTTATTTTTGGAAATAGGAAAAAGTTACAAAGAGCCACGTCTGGCGAGTATGGAAGCTGGGACATCTTTACAGTTTTGTTTTTGGTCAAAAATTCGCCGCCGTTTTTGTTCAAAGTTCAACAATTTTGGAACAAAACGCGTTTCATACCCAGAACATTCGAGAAAATTTTATGGAATGAGCCAATCACATCATCAGTGACTTCTCTGATTGCGATTAAGCGATCGTTTATAACCATTTCTTTCACTTTTTTAACGTTTCTATCGTATATTGATGTGCTGAGATGTCCGGGGTGTTCATCACCTTCAATGTCTCCACAGCCAGATTTAACTTAAACCAGACTTAACACAGGCCTTTCTTAACATTTCACACACTTTCTTACACTTTATTTCATTTTTTTACGCAAAGTTTGATACAAATTCTTTGATCCATTTCTTTTAAAAAACGAAAATCGCCGAGCTCACAAAAATACGTCTAACCCTAGCTAATCTAGGCTGCCACAGACAAAGTAAACAATGAATACAGCTGAAAATTTTATCATACTTCAGGGATCATCGGACTCTCCAAACCCGCGAAATTTAACCTCGTAAGAACTACTACAAAATTGCAATACAAAGATACCAATTCACTTGCATCAGTAATATAATCCTTTTACATTTATGAACACAAACTCTGCAAAAAACTGAACATTAATGAACTCACCCAGCAATTGGGTAGTCTCATTAGATGTTAATACGTCTCCGGCTCTTCTTCGATGTTACAGTGCATGAATATGATTTTTCTCGATAAGTCACCTTTAACGGCAATAACCCATTAAACCATTTTTGGGCAGGATAATTGAGAATTTCATATGTAACGCTCTGATACTTACAAGTAAATATGTGTAGGTATGTAGTCATATATCAAAAAAAGTAATCAAAGCCAAATTTATTTCAATAAAATTATATTTTCATTTATTTATATACTTTATTCTTATGTAATGTATCTTTGTTTATCTAAACTTAAACAGTTTTTTATCCGAAATGTGTTTCCTTGTTTAGTCTATGTACAAAAATGTTGAATTATAGCAGCTCTGAAATGGAGCGCATGTATTCTTCACAAAAATATCCAATTTATATACACAAAAGTTTTACAAAGTTCTTTTTTTTTACAATAACAATTAATATTATGACACAATACTTGGTTAGGTTGCTGTTCTCGTAAAATTTCCAAAAAATGTTTCCACAAAAAAAGAAACAAAAGCTTTTTTTAATGCAATTTTAACACGTTCCTCATAAATAACAATGGCTCCGTGACCCACTGCACATGGTGGGGTTACTTAAATTTAATTCCTTACAATGCATTCATTTTCATGCACACATCCTTATGAATTGTTGCATTTATGTACCTTAAATAATTTCTAATACTCTCATAGATTTTGTAAGTTTAATTTACTACTTTAAGCATATTCTTGTTGCGGCTTTATCTTTGAGTAATATTTTAACTTTAAGTTTACTAAAAGCGTCCTACGCATTTGCAAATACTTTGCTTTCTTTTGTTTTCTCATCTCATTTTGCGTAAGTGCATGTGTAAAATTCCCAAAAAATAAAAACTTTCAAGTTTTTGTTTTTTCCGCTTTTTTTTTATGGCATAATTCCCTAATTTTGTTTAATTAATTTTTCATTGTTTTTGCGATTAATCTTTGATTATATTCTAATTCTGAATTACATCAATTCCAATACTATCCATCTTTTTGTTTTTTTTTTTTTGTTTTTTTTTTGTTTACTACATAGCATTAAGTTGATAAAAATTGTGTGTTTCAATTTTATTGCTGTAAAGACCGTTATATCATACAAACAAGTACATTTTTTTTAATACCTTTACAAACATGAGTACATTGGTAAGTTTCCGCATTACATACGCGGTTGTAAAGAAAATTTATTAAGTTGGTCCTTTCGACAAAGTGTAATTACAAATTGAGTTTGATTTATTTATTGTTTTTAAATTTAGTTTAAAAGTTTATTTTGATTTAACTGTATGTTGGTTCTTCTTAAAGGTTATGTGATATTACAAATATTGGATTTGTTGTTTACATATATATAAATATATATTTTAAGTTTAATTCTAATATTGCTTTGTGTCTTTTTGTGATTCTTTGTTTTTTTTTTGCTATGATTGGTGAGATAGTTTATTGATTTTTATTCAGAGGAAATGATAGCTAGAACGAAATGAATGATGCGTATGTGTGACTGAGTCATATTGAAGTGCAAGATGAATAGAATGAAAAATTAATTGATGTACAGGGTAACAATAGTTAAACCTGTGTGACTTTTTTTTTCAGAGATTAGGAGAGGCAATGATTGGCATCAAAGTTTATTGAACTTGTTTCGTATAGCAGTGAAATACCTTTTTCCTTTTAAGTTTTACAATTTACAGGTTGCGCCATCTGATGGAATCGATATAGAAATGTTTAATATCTTTAAAAATTCTTAACCGTTCGGTTTTAGTAAGCATGATTTGGAAACGTTAATTTAGTCAACCATGAATTGAAACAGCCGGATTTTTCGGAACGAATTCTGATGATCGACGAGGCTCATGTCATCCTCTTTGGCAGAGGAAACAAACAAAATTGTCATTTTTCTGAGCCGATAATCCTCACATGGAACACAATTGCACAATGAGAAAGTATTTGGGCCGGTATTTACTCCGAAACCATCATTTGGCTATTTTTCTTTGAAGTTGGAAAGACGGTCGCTGGTAATCGGTATCGGTGAATGTTGGCTCAAATGCGTGAAAGAGATCTAAAATCTAAATAAAAACTCGCAACAAAGTTATTAAACAGTATAATACTCAAGCTCCAAATGGCGCATTATAAATTTTGTTAAAAAGGTGAAGCGGGCAATTAATATTCACTTCCAGTTCCGTCAACTATTTAATGCAACCAGTATCAGCAGTCGTAGGTAACATAGAGAAAGGTCAATGAGTTCCGATAAGGAGATCAGTACGGGATTCTAAACTCATGTGATTTAAAAATTGTAAGTAATTTAGAGTATTTTCGTTGCTAAACATTAAATTGCTAAGCTAAGTACAATGTTTTTTTTTTTTATGAATCTTTCAACGACTACGTCAATTCAAGTTAGCTAAGATTAATCAGAAAGAAATTTATAGCATACACAAAAGAAGAAAAAAAACTGCCAGTATCTCTAAGTAAATATATGGTGAAAATTTAGACACGAATCAGTAGCAGAATTACAGCAAATAAGTTATAATTACCAACAGATGTGGTTCATACAATCTACTTTATCTCTTTTGGGTTTGGTTCCAAGCCATGTTCGGAACGTCATATGTTATTTGCGGTGAGCATAGCACTACATATCATAAGCAAAGGCAGTGTTTACAATTTTAATATAGTTAATGCCGTTTCGTTGAACCCGCATACTCAGCTCCTGACATCTAATTTCATACTGAAATACGCAAAATTGTATTACTTTGATTTGTCATAAACCATCAACGGAATTGCAACCATATCACCCAGAGAAATGGCGTGGGTTAGCTTGGACGATATACGAAAAGTACTTGCAAACACAACAGCTTAAATTATTATTTTTCAAATGCCACAGGGTTATGTTATGTTAAAAAAAAAGCGTAATCTAATAAGAAATACGTGTATTCACGGAAGCCTTGACATTTTAAACAAAGGTCGTCGGAAAATACGGTTTTGAAACTCAAGTTCCAGCTAATTCTATATTTAATTCGAGTCACGTCACATCGAATTCGCCTGAATCTCACTGATTGGAGAAGTACATAAAAAAAGTAAACAAGTCGATGTAGTTGATAGTTCTGTTTGGATCATGGCCCAGTTTATGACCCTTTACATTTACTTTGTTGTAGGTCTTATCATTTTATGTACAAATGGTAGAACTTATGTTTTCTAGCCTACTCCGAACGGCCTAAAAATGAAAAGACTTTTCATTGGCAAAAATAATGTTCGAATGTCTGAATTCACTGCAGAAAATCGTAAATGGCGCATGGTTATTTTCGACACAATTGATTGTGTTTTCGGACCAACCTATTCAATGGGTTGCATGAGTTTCTTGGTACGTGCAGTTTCTATTGATTGATGATCGGAAACATTTTTAAAATATCCAAATGAATCAGAACTAAGCTTAAGCCAGTAATGGCGCGAATAAGCTACATGCAAACGAGAATGCGACAAAACCCATTGGTTTGTTCCAAACGATAAGCTCAATACTGAAACAGCTTCAATTTTGTGATGAAGCAACAATTAAACAGCAATGTTGATAGCATATTGAAAGCCTTTTCTGATTAAACTTCCTATTAAATATCAGAGATAATCTTAGTTCAGGATTCAAGTACCGAAAATGAGTTTAATGGACGATCGAAGAACGCCATTGATAGAAATATTTTGAGCATCACAGTTAAAATAAATAAAATTGGTCAACCATTGGTATGAACCTCAAAAATGATATTTTCTTTTCAAGTTAAAAATACTTTATTTGCTTGATGATTGATAGACAACCAGATCTCTATAATACTCGTAGAAACGTATTTATTAGTGGATCTGTTTTTAAAAATGGAAATCTGTTGAAACAAAGACCACTGTTCCTATTTAATGTTTCCTTCTTTCTATATTAAGGAAGATTACGGTTATTGAAGTGGTTGAAAAAAAAAAAGAAAAAAACATATCCGAAAGAACACTGTAAAAATAGCTTAGCATTTATTTTGAACAAATTGTTTTTATCAGTTCGGAAGGCTTCTTAAAAAAAATTAAACACGATGTGCAGTTAAAGATGATGTGACATACGACATACGATATATTAAAAGCGCAACAAATCGGTTAAATACGCAATAAAGGTTTACGTTTTGAAATTATGGAATTAGCTGGGAAGACTTACATATACATGAGTACCTTCCGCATAACTCATTTTTATTTAAACGGAAAACATATATGTATTGAATATATTTTATGACTTTATAATTTTGATATTTCATTTTAATTTTAATGTAAAATCATTCAGCAACAAGTATTATATGCGATATTTTTGTAAAATTGTTATCTGTTTTCGTTAATATAATGTACAAGTACAAGTTTTTTTTCTTTGCAGTTTAAATATCTTCTTTGTTTTAAAACTTATATATTTTTTTTATAAAATTCTAATAATATATTTTCTCTAATACGATGTATGTACATTACATTTTTTGCTTGTTTTATACTAAATTTCTTTAAAAAAAAAAACCTGTTTCTTTTTGAAACACTAAATTTGCTTTGTATCTATTTATATATATATATTTTTGTTTTGTACAATTAATTTAGAAATTATGTTACGCTTTCTTCATTTGGATAAAAATATTTTTTTCCCTTTGAATGGAATTTTTCCAATTATTTACAAAAATATATTGATTAACAATTTTTTATATTTTTAAATTAAAATATTTTATGTATAGTTATATGCATCAACTATTAGAATAGGAATGTTATAGGTTTAGTGAGAAAATGTATGAAGTAAGGCTGTTTAGATGTGATGGACGATGGTGTAATAATTTCTTTGTTTGAGAAAAATATTTTCTGATTAAGTTATAGTTTGAGTAGTAGAAAGGTCTATTTCATAGGCATACCCATTGCCAAAAGCTAGTCATTATCTATTAAAAAATGTGGATTTCGGCGAATGGATAATTCATACTCCGAGCGTCAATTATTAATTAATGATTAAAAGCACATACAGTAAAGTTTTTCGTCTCCGATTTTAATATTTTTACGCGTATCGTGTCTCGATACTCGTACTAGGTTCCTGTTTTGAACTATGTCGTGTCGAATGAATGTGCTCTCAATCATTAATTAATGATAAAAAAAGAAACCAAAATTCAATAGTTATTTTACAATAATCGAAACAAAAACCGAGATGTACTCGTAGTTACAGAAAGATCGGACAATTGTTCAAGTTTGCTTTCTTAGCTCACGTTATAGACGGGAGCGAGATTTCAATGAAAGTTCGGAAGTTCCTATTACAAATTGATTACTTATTAGTTTCAACTGTAAGATACTCTTGAGGCAGAGCAACCACATTTCCACTCTGGTTTTTCCTGTATCAACCACATCAATAGCCTGCTTTTCGTCAGTGAGCGGTAAATTGAGTATATATGGCGGGGTTTATTTTAAAAGAAGTTATAAGGCGTTACGTTCTTGTTTGTGTTGAACAATAGGCTTCAACGACTTTAATTAATAGGTACTGACTGAAAGGCTTCAATAGACTTATCAGACATTTGGATTACGCTGAGGGTGTACTACCACGTAGTTATATTGTATAGATAGATAATGGATATTTATCAAATGATCGTGGACGTGGAGAGAAAAGCAAATATTTTTTAACTGAAGATAAACCATAAAAGCAAAAATTATCAGACAAGAAACTATGCCACCCTCAGAAATAAGCATTTCTAGACAAGATATATAAGATGTAGAATGTTCTTGATAACATAATCGCATTGTTAAAGCACATTACTGGAAACCGCATACTTTGAAGGCTTATCAGAAGCCCTAGAATGGGTAAGGAGATATAGGACGTATGTAAGTAAAACAAAGTTTGTAAGGTCGTATGGGATATTAAAAGTAAAAACAAACCTGAGCTAGGCAGTTGATTGAATAAAAAAAATCTGGGTTGTTTTTCAAAAATGATAAAAGATTAGGTTTTAAGAAGAGAATGTACGATTGTATGTAAATATCCAACAGTTGGTTTTGAGACGAAGTACATGGTTCAGTAGTCTGAGGCTAAGTTATAAGACTAGAAGACCAAGGACGGCGCATTATACAAATTTAACAACTACAAGTATTTACGGACATAGCTTTAAGTTACAGTATACACGAAACTATTTATTATATTATATATACATACATACATATTGGACAAAACTAAGGCCCCCCCTGAACAAACTAAGAATTTAGTTTATAGCGGATTTCGAAACGAAAGTGAATTTTTTTTAAAAACTTTAAGTTTATTCAGTAAAACAAAAAGTATAAACACATCTATAAGTTAAAAAAAAAAAATCATTAACCACAAAAAGTACAAAATTCACTTGGACAAAACTAAAGCACCTCGTATGAAAACATATTTCCATCAAATCAAATTTAATAATTCTCTATTTTACCGTTATACACAGTATAAATACAATGCCAAAATTTCAAGAAAGCACAGTTGAAATCTAAATTTGAAAACTATTGTAGCATTTGATTATAAGAAATCGTTATAATGAAGTTTTTACACAAAAAATTATTATTGATTATAAATATGAATTATCGAGGCATGATATAAGCGATGAATATAAAAAAAAATCTGTTATATCGCAATCGTTACGGATGTTTGAGACAACCTGTAATACTACCACCAAACATTCTGGGTTGAAGACCTCGAAACACGAATACAAGGGATGACTCTCTAACAAAAAGAGCAATTGTGAAGGATCCATCAATTTCCTCGAACCAAATTATACAAGATTTCCCCTTACCAATGTGTGCTAGGACAATTCGGAAAAGGGCTATAGAATTGGGTTATTCAGCCGTCGCCCAGCAAGAAAGCCCTACATTTCCTAGAAGAACCGCAATACAAGATTAGCGTTTGCACATAAAAATCTGAACTGGACGGTCCTTTTCTCTGATGAATCCAAATGCAATAATTATAATTTACATGGCATCACCAAAATAAGGAGACCGGAAGGAAAAGAATGGATCCGAAATATGGCATCCCAACTGTCAAGTTCAATGGAGGAAATGTACTCGTCTGGGGATGCTTCTCTGGTTGGCAGATAGGACTAATTAAATATTTACACATTTAAAAAAAAAAAAATGTTGCTTTACGCCGAAGAAACAACAAGACAACGAAGTTGTCAAAGTTGTTAGTGAGAGCCAGTTAGCGTATTAACCGGAACCAGTGCAACAATTTGGATCAGTTGTACACACCAGGGAAGAATGCATAACAAAGTGTGTTTTTGAGTGTGGTAGATAGTCTAATTAACTCTATGCCAAGGAGATGTATGGCTTTCATAAAGGTGAAAGCATTTGCAACAAAATATTAATTTTATCGTATGTTTTTTGTATTGTTATTTAGGGGGATTTTTTGTTTTGTCCAGGTGAATTTTGAACTTTTTATGCCGAATGAATTTTTTATTTTTGTGTTTATGTTTTTTGTTTTGCTGAATAAAGTTTAAAAACTTAAAAAAAATTCACTTTTGTTACTACTCCCTGAAATCTGTTATAAGCAAAATCCTTAGCTAGCTCACAGGGGGTGCTTTAGTTTGGTCCAATACTGTATATTTCATGACGAAAATATGTCATACCTGATAATATAATTCCTACCTATCGTGTTTCAACAATACGGCCCCAGGTAATTCAACTGGCATTCATATTATTCATACAACGTGGCGCAAAATTAATCACTCTATCGGAAGATGGTATAATTTTTGCAAATGGCGTCATACGTCAATCACATTTGACATTTGTGAACAAGACAGCTGCAGTATACAAACAGATAAGCAATGGAGCGCTATACTCCGCAAGAGTGTGGAATACTTGTGTCAATTTTTTAATCAATAATCGGTCGGCGGTGTTAGTGCAGCGTAACAACATGGGCAAACATTCCGGCGCTTAGCTACTCTATTCGAACAAAGTGGAACCACAGGAGACCATGCAGGGCGTGGCTGCCACCGGACTGGTCGTTCGACTGAGAATATCGCGGCTGTGGCTGCCGCTGCCGACGTCGCTGAGAACGAAGAAACATTATTATTATTATTATTATTATCAAGGGAACGATACAAATTAATTTGTAGGGTCCGGGATTTAATGCCGGGGTACTATGCCCATGTGGCGCGTTTTGTCAACAGCATGCGGAGTACTGAGTTCCCATGTTGTCACCCACCTACGTATTTAACGCGCCCAACACTGCTTGATTTCGGTGATCTAGTGGGAAACGATAACGAAGAAACATCAACCAGACAATGAGCCACGAAATTGGGCATCACCAGACGGACCCTACAGCGAATTTTAGTGAAAGACTTACACATGTTTCCGTACAAAATGCAAACAGTGCATCAGTAAAGCCATTCTCAATCTCAACAACGAAGGGAGCGATTTTGTGTCGAAATTATGTATCATGAGCGACGAGGCGCATTTCCACTTAAGCGGTTATGTCAATAAACAAAATCTTTGTTTCTGGGGCACTGAAAATCCGCGTGTGATGCACGAAGAGCCATTACATCTACTCAAAGTCACTGTGTGGTGCGGCGTTCACGCAGGAGGAGTGATTGGGCCGTATTTTTTTGAGGACGCCTTCGGCAATACGGACACTATTACTGACGAACGCTACAGAGCCATGATAAAGGACTTCTTACTGTCGGAATTGGATGAGCGAGGCTTGGTGAACAGCACGAGCCACAATGGATATTGTGAAGGAAGCGTTTCCTAGTCGCGTAATCTTCCGTTTTGGCAATTTGGCATGGTAAGCAAGATCGCGATAAAACAGGCACAAATGTGTATCAAAACTGGTGACAGCCACTTGGCGGATATCATCTTTTCCACTGCTCGAAAACAGACAAAGACGATTTTAATGTGAGAAAATAAGTACAAGTATGATCTATACATGACTCTGTTATATGGTAAAGATCATTTACAAAAATAAGGTAGTTCAGGTGAATGATAGAAACAGAAAATGGAAAGTCTTTCCCCGGGGCAGAAAAGTGCTTTTGGTAAGGGTTATTCAATCAAGTACGGTTTATGCAGTACCAATTTGGACGGTTTGAAGTAAAGCTTACTATTGTCAGGGAAAGTGAACTTTGAGTATGGTGTGTCAATGTTATCACGATCGTCCACATTGGTGTCTAATTTGTGAATATTCTTGTAGATGAAATGCAAGAAAAATAAATCAGCAGGTAGAGTTATAAGATTGTCGTAAGGAATGTTAAAAATTTATGTAATACTCGCCCTTATGAAAAAAAGGCACTACAATTAGGTATGGGTCTTTTTAAGGAATTAGACCACTCTAAAGGCCGTAAAAATAGGCTTTTTGTGATTTTTTTTAAAAGGAAAAATATAAAATAAATCGAGATTACAAAGGCTGGCGTTTATTGTACATATGATTGACTGTAAAACATAATTTTTATGGAATAAATCATTTAAAAATAGCGGCTGTGCAGCGTTTCTCAGATGACCTCTTTTTTTGGAGGGGTCTACAGCTGTACTAATTATGATGAGTTACTATTTTTTTTTTTTATTGTATATAACAACTTCTAGAGAAATACGTGGGATTTTTTGATATATGTATTGATTTTTGGCCGAATGGGGTGGGGCTCTTCCAAAGTCAAACTTCGCATAAAAATCGCCAGAAAATTTTTATGACAAATGAACTTTGTCACATAAAAAAATCCTACGCGTTTAAAATTTTAAGTTATAGAACTAAATACCTGACGGCCATGTACTATACTTTAAAAACCAAGTACTTCGAGATATTTCCGAGCCATAATGTTTTGGGATATCATTTTTGAGGTCCTAAATGAAAGCAATAAAAAAAAATAGTTTTTGGAAAATCCTAGAGTGGCCTAACTCTTTAATTTAATCAGATCTCTAGGCAATTTGCATTAAATTGTAGTGGGATGCAAACTCATCTTTATTAATTGATAACGCTCTGTAGCAGAGTGCCATAAATGCATAAGGATAAGAGGTCTGACTTTAATGCCGTTCAAGCGGAGGAAAAACCAAAAATTAAACAAATTAAATACTTTTTGTCGGCTTAGAATATTTTATTGTACTTTGCTGGAACATAAAGTACTCGTATTTTCAAAATCATCATCATCAACATAGCGCTCCTATCTCTTTTACCTGCAGAAACCTGGATAGTTTCTTTGCAATACATTACATGACTACTGAAATCTTAAATCTGGCAGCTACACGATCGAGGGGAAAAATGCATTCACCAGAAGGCTATTAGAGTCGAATCGAACTAAAATAGTGAATAACGTGTTGTCTACACCATCCGTCGGGCATTGTTTTGAATGGAATCCGAGTTAATAATGCATAGCTAATACAAGTTAAAAAACCCTTACAATATTACAGTTGCACTCTTCTAAAGTAAAATTAAAATAACAATAGAATGGAGGTTGCAAAAGCCTCCACGAAGAAAGACAAGTACATCACTTTTTTTTTGTTTTTTTGTTTTTTTTTTAAATGGGATAAATTAATGAACCGAAAATAGAAAATTATCTTACATTGACGTTGGGTAAGAAAACCAAAAATCAAACCTTTCTAAGTCTCTTCAACCAACTGAAGAGAAACAAAAGTCGCCTTTGGAATGAATAAAGGGAAGATCGTTGGATCAATAAACCATATGGTATTAGTGAATTGCTCAGAAGACAAACTATGATAGGTTCATAAATGGAACCTATTGGAACAAACTACAAAATTCAATCATTTTGATTTCATTATTCACAAAAGTTTTTTGCTCTAATTCTAATGCGTACGATTTAATTTTTACTAAAATCCTGTCATACCAGGAAATATTTCCGTACACTTATAAATATTTTTCTACATTTTATTATAATTTTTTCCTTTTTTTTCTGTTAAACAATTCTCTTAGCGTTAATCCCTAAGTAAGTACATTTAAAGTGATTCTCTTTGATTTGACCTTAGAACATTGAGATATATGTATGTATGTATCTTTTTAATATTTCCTAGTATCTACATATTTTTGTGATGTAAGAAGAGTTGGATTTTTTTTTTTTGTTTAATATTTAATTTAAAAAGCTAAGTACCACATGCTTGTATCATTTTAGTCGTCTAGTTTCAAGAAGAATAGGAAGAAAACAAAGACGACATGACTGAAGACTACGAATAAATAACAATATTTGGTAATGAGTGACTAAATCAAACATCTGTCTCAGTGCTACTGATATGCAATGAGTTGTTGTCACTTCCGGTGTGATTTGTCATTTGTGCCGTACTATTGGTAGTAACAGCTGTTATTGGTGGTGAAGTTAAGGGTGGTTGCTCAGATAATGGCGTTGTTGGTGGTGCAGCTAAAGCCGTCGTTGATGCTGAAGATGTTTGTTGGATTTGTGACTGTGGACTTGTAGGTGTGGGTGTTGCCGGTATTTGATGCCAATTTATACTATTCTGTGAGGTTATGTTGCGCGTTTTGACTAGTGGTGGATTTTTAATTGAAGCCGAAAAGGCCATACCACGACGTAGGGTAGCCCTATTCATTAAAAGTAAGTTAAGCCTTCTACTTTCTTTCTCAAGAAGATAATTTGGCGGCTTTTGTCTTTATTCACTTCGTTTTTAATTCTTTAGGCATTAACATTTGAACACAGAAAATTAAGAGTGAACATGCACGCAATAATATTTACAGTGCTGTATAAAGGAAGCTTTGAAATATCTTTTTTGTTTTATTTTTTATTTTTTTTTGTTTCGAAATAAATAAAGACAATCACCATGCATTAAAATATACAATTAAATTACTTACCTTGTTGGACTTGGGGGTGGATATGAAATACCTCGATGACTAGGCGATAATAAATTGCCTGACTGACTACTTGTTGGTCCAGGTACAAGCAACGTATTGTTACTATAAGTATGGTAAAGGTTACTACAATAAGAAGAACCACAACAAAAAAGAAACAATAATTAAACACTACATCGACTTGGAGCGGTGTTGTGTACTGCAAAATAATATGAAGAAAATAACAAACAAAAATAAAATGAAAAAATCAAGTGGTGTTATATTTTTGTCCTTGGATGTAACAGTATAAATGAAAAGTGTTGAATCGCTTGTATTTATGTATTTAAGGCAAGAATGACATTAATTGTGATCAATTTTGCGAATTATTGATATTTAATTTATACTGATTACATAGACAGAGACAGTCTAAGTGATAGAGGGAAGTACCATATATCAGGTGTGGTGGTTGCTATGACACCTGTCAAACATATTTAGTATACATCAAGTCATTGAGCAAACAACATCATATTTTTTTCATCGTGCTAAAAAATGTCGAATTTTGTACCAGAAAATGATGACTTGCGAAGAGCATTAATTTTTTGTTTTCACTTGAAGAAAAGTGCTGCAGAGTCAAATCGAATGCTTGTCGAGGCATATGTTGATCATGTTCTATCAGAAGCAACATGCAAAAGATGGTTTCAACGGTTCAGAGATAACGATTTTGATGTGAGAAATAAATAAAGAAAGAAAGTTTGAAGACACCGAATTGCAAACAATATTGGATGAAGATGACACTTTGAGTCAGAAACAAATGGCAGAAATATTAAATTTTGCACA
The DNA here is from genome assembly GCA_907269105.1 of Volucella inanis. NCBI lineage: Eukaryota > Metazoa > Arthropoda > Insecta > Diptera > Syrphidae > Volucella > Volucella inanis. The sequence goes on along the minus strand of OU026154.1, from coordinate 23,886,433 downwards.
ACAAACAATTTCTGACCATTTACAAGCTATGGGAAAGATACAAAAGTCTAGGAAATGGGTGCCATATACTGTACCGAAAAACCAATTGTGAAATTTTGCTTCAAAGACACGATAAAAAATAAGTTTTGCATCGAACTATTACTGGCGCTGAAAAATGGATTTATTTTCAGAATCCTAAACAGAAAAAATCATGGGTTAATCTGGGACAACTATCAACTTCGACTGCAAAACCAGGTCGATTCGGCAAGAAGACAATGCTGTGTGTCTGGTGGGATCAGAAAGGTGTGGTGTACGCTCCTAAAACCTGGTGAAGCCGTTAATACAGATCGCTACCGACAACAAACGATCAACTTGAACCATGCATTGATCGAAAAACGACCAGAACGTGCCAGAATACATAATAAGGTAATTTTGCTCCATGACAATGCACCAGCACACAAAGCAAAACTGTACTTGGCTGGGAGCTGCAACCCTACCCGCCGTATTCACCAGACTTGGCTTTTTTCGACTACCATTTGTTTTTATCGATGGGACACGCATTAGCTGGGCAGCACTTCGAATCCTACGAGGAAGTCGAAAATTGAGTAATTTTTTTGATTTCATTTAAAAGACGAACAGTTTTATTGACGTGGAATCCATAAATTGCCTGAAAGATGGAAAAAATGTGTAGCTATGTAGCAATGTGTAGCAATGGCCAATACTGTGAATAAAATAAAACGCTCAGTTCATACTGGTACACCTGGTACATATAGTATGTCATCAATCAAATAAATAATAATTAATATGTTACTTAAAAGCTTACTGCAGCAGGGGATATAAACGCAGAGAGATCACCAACTTTATTGGAATAACGCTAGACGGCGAATATTAGATTTTAGTGAATCGCTTGGGAACCAGCACTGATATTTGGTTACAAAGGTGATCGTGAAGAAACTGTCAGTGGAGAAGATAAACAAGCATAACTTTGTGCAGATAATATTCCCAGATTTTTCGAAATTCTGAAGCTGGTACATGCAAGTAAAAGGAAGTTTCTATCAACTTAAAGTGCGTAAATGAAAGCAGTTGGCCATACACTGCGCTATCTGTACAAGCATATTAATAGGGTCCAGGTTAACTACAGACTGCCGCGCGCTGTATTTGTAAAAATCAAAAAAAAAAAAAAAAACAGGTACAGGTATCCTGGTCGGCCTTTGGGAAGGTATTAAAACTACTGATCGGTAAAGCTATGTATTATCAGACTCAATGACAATAAATGGAACAAGTAATAGACAGTCGTCAGTGCAATATATAAAACTTCTTGGTAATCAATGCGAAGGTGTGGATGGTAAGTCGACGCTATTCAAAAATGAATGGTAATAATGGAGAAATAGAGCAAAAACATCGGGAGTAAACTAAATTTAAAGTCAAGGATCTACACCATTTTCTTTTAAAAGGGCACATTCAAATTTCACAATTAGTTTTTGTCATAAATTAAAGATATATTTGTAGAATAGAGAAAATTGAATCAGCTGAGTTCAATTGTAAACGGCGAAGGAAATGGCAACGACGATATCATGTATCGAGTAAGAGTGTGATGATTAAAATCGCTCGAAAACTCCGCAGAGTTTTGTAGCAGACAAATGTTATCTCAACTTCAAAAATTTGCTTGTCATGCATGTAGTAGACATTGGGCGAGAAATATATCAGAAAATAGTTCAACTAATAAGAAGTACACATATTCACTGATATCTGAAGCCCGAAAACGATAGCACAAAAATTTAGTCCTATTTTGTGTTAGAGGTCGCCGAAAAATCTCGTTCGGAAAGTAACTTCTAGTCGAGGTTTGAGGAAAAGCCAAAAGGAAAAATAATTTAACCACGCAATTGCAAACTTGGTCTCATTGAGGAGGAGAATGGTTCTGAAGTATGTAAACATAACTGCGTAGCAGCAGTGCAGGTTAATGGAAGACATTTGTCTTAAATAAAAAAATAATTAATATTATATTGTGCTTGTATTGTGTGATATATTTATTCGTATTATATTTAAAAAGCACGCAGCCATCTATTATTATAACAACAATCTACTTTTGCATGTCTGTATGTATGACAAATTGGCATTCACTACATTTAAACAATTATATACATATCATCCTCTAAAGAACACCATTTATTTTATTTTGCATCATTTCTTTATTTATTGTTGTATAACTCACGTTTGATTATGATGCAAATTCAGGTTTGGTAAACTCTGACCAAGATGATTCAACGGCTGAACTGACAATGTGTTCGATGATGTTATGATCTTTTGCTTGTGTGGACTAGTTGCTAAATTCTTTGGTTTCACTACATAACCTTGATTTGTACCTAAAACATAAAAAAAAAAAAAAACAATTAGATATGTTGTCAATATATAATCGATCACCTTACTCATAACACTCGATCCTTCATCACTTGACAGTGAATTTGTTTTCTCAAAGTCAACCGAAATATTTCTCGAATCGTTCCATTCAACTGATCCACTATGACTATTATTCACACTCGATACATGACTACAAATTGAACTGTTCATTGGACTCTTTTTAACACCCAATGAGTCCGCAGTACCACCACTAGCACCACTTCCACCAAAACGAAAGTTATCCCAATTATTTCCGCTGCCCTGCTTCAGTCTTGTGTAAATATGTTTAGCCCGCTTAAGTGAATCATACCAATTCTTGGCCTCAGAACATTGAAGGGTAAAGGCAGTTGTCGCCACTTGGAATTCGTTGAGATATATGCAGTTTAAGGTGTTGTTATGATGTTGGACGACAAGCCGATCGGTCAAATAAGGCTGACGAATTACTTTTAAAGCACCGAGACCCTTTTTTGCTATTGTCTTGCATACAAGTAAAATATCAGTCAACAAAAAGCAATGTACATCAGCTTTGCCTAGGTTGTCTTTAAATTTATGATCCCCTTCCATGAAAAGGTGTCGTACTTGATGGGCAGGACAACCCCTCATTGGAGCACATAAATCAAACATAGCGCTGTGTTGTTTAATAAGCTTTTCCAAATGTTCATTGTTGGTGTCCTAATAGAGATTTACTTTAAAATATTGTTAGAAGTAACTTGAATAAGGAAACTCACCACAACATCGTAGGATTCAATGCGAGCCATAACACCCTTTAAACGTTCATTCTCTTGTCTCGTTGTTAAGTGATTATTTACACTGCAAACGAAATTCTCCACAGAATGGATCTAAAAAAGATTCCATTTTCATCACAGTCTATATTGTATTCACTATTACTTACCATTTCATCAATAGCATCAGCATCATCCTCATCCAAAACATGACGTCGTATCGCTGTCAGCAATAAATTATACTTTGTCAATCTTTGCATAGGTCTTACCAAAATATCAGCCAATCGCAAACGGTTGCACATTTTCTGTGATTCACACCACGCCAGGTAGGCGGTAAAGAGTGCATTATTTCGATTCAACTCCTTGCAATAAAACTGACAAGTGCTTTGCTCTGCACAGTACTTTTTGTATGGTGCAAATATTGTTGCAAATGCAACAAAGCCTTGACGAAAATAATCAATACAAAGTGGTGTATGGGTGGCAACACTATTCGCCACCATCGGATACAGATACCAAGTCCAAAATTTAAGGTTAGCTTCACAAATGTCACGAACATTAGAGAAAAGCTTATGTTGATCGACATCAGTAAGAAGTTTTTCCTCTTGAATCGCTTCAAGGCATGCAAGAAAGAGCTGTCAAGGAGGCAGTTTTAACAACGATATATGTTTGATAAATTTCTTACTTACGTCAGTGACAGTTTGAAGGGCATGAATGTATAACACTTCCGTGGTAACAAGTTCCCAAATAGCTGTTTGAATTTTTGTCTCAACATCTGACATATTATCACAGTGAACGAAATCTTTCCAAGAAACATGCATGTTATCTAAATACTCAAGCGCTGCATCAAAGTCCGGATGATCGAAACTTAACGAAGCGGTTTTTTGTGGTACACCATTTTTAGCATAGTTATTTAGTAATTCGCACAACTGACTTTGATGGGGATTTTTGACGCCAAACAAACCAGACCAACGTTGTTTCAATTGTTTGCCGGGAATACTACGTTGTTCTGATTCCGTTGTCTCTTCTGTTGATGCTGATGATAAGAGTCTTGGTGGGCGGGTACGAGAGCCCTAAGAGATATTAATAAATAAAAAATTACATCAAAATGCCCAAAAAAATAGCAGTTAACTGTCATTTTAATGAGAACTTACAAATGAAGCTGCTTTATGAAGAGTTTTTCTGCCATCTCTCTCCGTAATGATTAAATGACGACCAGCTAAATTCTCAACATCGGTGTTTTCATCAAATGAACTGGTATAAGGCGGGGATCCTAAAACAACAAATCGATTGAATCAAAGGTTGACATTTAAATAAACTGTGAAAAGTCTACCTGATTCCAAGAAACTAGGTAAATTATTGTCAGTTATTGTGATCTGCGTGAAACTTAGATTCCTCCGTCGCAGTGAATTGCTCAGAGCATCACTATTGAAAATAAAATCTCATCAGCTCGAATTGTTAAAAAAAAATTGTACTTACGATAAGCTGACACCTTTAATTGCTGGAATAAACTCTTCCTCTTGACAACCATTTTCTAAACAAAAACTTATTGAGAAGAATTCCGAACTGGAGATCTAGATAAGGAAAAAGAAATCAAACATCAAACTATTGACATCACGTTGATATTGGGTACATTTTTTAATTTTTTTGATATTTTCACTAAACTATTCGAAACTCAAATCATACAATGCATAAATTCCAACGTCAGACCCCCAGTATATCCCAGGCTAGCAGAGGTAAATACATAGATATAAAGTCATCAAGATACGAATATAACGTTGGCAAGTGGTTGGATTGGAATTTTCTTTTAAACTCTTGATGGTGTAGTTTCAAAGTTTTTGTGGCAAATGGGTAGGTACTGATGAGTACAAAATTTTGTTCACCCTTGATGACCACAAGGATGTTTGCCAAGGAATCATTTGGGAATTTAAGAAATCTTGAACTCGGGAGTTGAAATAATTAAGGAATCATGGAATCTGAGGTGGTATTGATACGAGTTGAAAATGGGGAAGATAGATATTTATCATTGTTTACTGCTTAAAAAACGAAACAAATTAGTTCTAAGCTATATAGTATATGGGGGAGTTTTCAATAAGGGTGAAGCTTTTCCTGCCCCTGTTTATTTCCTTATAGCTCGAGCCATCCATTTTGTAATATTAATAATATAGGTAAGTGCGTATCACCGTTTTTGGTAACTTGAAATGGTGAGAGTGAGAGACGTCCTTATTGGCCATTTATTGTAACAGGTGATTCGAAAAGTCCCCAGACTAACATAAATTAGACTAGGCTAACATAATTTTTTTTCTTTTTTTTGGCTAAATTCGACTTTATTCATCAATATATTGAGCAATATTTTAAAAGTAATGAACGTTTGGGAGCTACAGTTCACAATTTTCGTACAACTCATTTTCATCTCGATGACTTTGTAAGGTCAAAATTTTCGATTTTCGAGTTAAGAACAAATGCATCTACAACGTGTCTGTTTGGTGCGCCTTTTGCGCTGGAACATCATCGGACCTTCATGTGCTCACTATCGCGACATGATAATCCAGCCTATGCTGAAAGATGTGGATGTGGAAGATACATTTGCCATACAGCCCAATAAACAATTCAATTATTGCATGAGTCATTTACTGGCTGTATGTATATTTTTCCTTTTAGGAATCATAATTGGCCACCCAGATCATGCGATTTAACGTCGCTAGACTATTTTCTTTAGGGTGAGCAAGACCACGACTAAACATGCCTTGAGGGTGCAAATTGAGCGCTGTATCAGCGAAATTCAGCCATATACGGCGTGTGTTCAAAAAGTAGGGAGAAATTTCGCGGGCAACGTACATTAGATTATCGATTTTTTTTTGCTGTGTTGGTACACATGTTCCGAACATATGTTCACAGTTTCAAGTATTTACTTAGTTTGTTTTTAACAGATAGAAAGGTTAGACGTGTTTTGGTTAGCTCGGCGATTTTTAATTATTGTGTTATATAATATGGAGCTGAGAATTAGCATATTTCGTGTAAAAATGGAATCAAGTGCTCTAACACTTAAAATGTTGACAGTGGCATATGGTGAGTCTGCTCTAAGTAAAAAAAAATATTTATAAGTGGAACAAGCCCTTTCAAGATAGCAGAGAAGTTGCCAATGACGAAGCTCGCTCTGGAAGGAAATTATTTTGGAAAATCGTCGAATTACCATAAGAGAAATTGCTGAGGATGTTGGCATATCGGTCGGTTCGTGTCAAGCATTTTTTTCTGATATTTTGGGCATGAGACGTGTAGCGAAGTTTGTTCCAAAATTTCTTAATTTTGATCAGAAGAACCGTCATATGAGCATTGCTCAGCACTTCTCAGCACTGATTTCTTCAAAAGGGTCATATGCACTGGATTTTGGCTCCATGCGACATTTTCCTGTTCCCAAAACTGAAGAGACTTATGAAAGGATAGAGATTTGTAACGAATGAGAAAATAAAAGAGGCATCGCTAGAAGAGCTCAAGGCTATACAAAAAAGTGCTTCGAGGATTGGCATAAATGTATTATATCTGAGGGGGATAACTTGGAAGGAGACAACACTAATATTGATAGATAAATAAATATTTTTCTATAAAAAATATCAAGTCACCTTACTTCTTGAACATACCTCGTATACGCAAAACTGTCATGGAAAAAGAATGCTTATGTGCTAGCAAATTCCTGGAGGCTATTTACCCGACATGTTATTCAATACATAACCTTACACTGTATATATTATAAACCAATAAAAAAAAACAATTAATTAAAAGCCTGTGTTTTCTATCAAAATTACTTCTTGTTTGAATATCGGGACACCGTTTAGAACGATTTGTCCAACCTTTCAAAGTGCATTTTCGGAGATCAAGCAAGCACTTTTTTTTTCTGAGGTTTGTTAGCAGTCAAAAGTCGCTAGCGGTCATCCATTATTACATACTGCCTGAAAAAAATTTATTTTTATTTCCCTTAAACAGCTCCAAATAGCGCTATGAATTATCAACACGTTGTTGCTTTTGGCCCCAACGCGGTATCCACTTTGAACAGAGATTCCGCATACCTAAATACTCATTTGTGTGCGTAAGACCGCGTCTTAATTTAACAAACCATCGACAAATGGTTGCTTACGACGGAGCAGTTTATTAAAAACACTTCAAGATATTCTTGAGTTTTAACGGTAATTTTTCCCATCAAATAACATCAACCTACAAAACCTCGTTTTTTTTCATGGTTTTGAAATTACCAAAAGGTGCATCTCTAATACTTCAATATTCCGATGACTAATGGTCGAAATGTCATCAAATTTTGACGTGTTTCGTTTGAAGGATGGTTCTAACTAATAATCGTATGGATATGATATTAGAGCCTGTCTATATTACCATGGGAATGAAAGTCGTGTCGGCTAAACAGGCAGATTTTATGTGAGTCAAAAAGGGAAGAGTTGATTGCACCTAAAATCCATCGAAAGTTTACTCTAAAATATAACTCTCGGTGGAAGAATCAGTTTTCTTTTCTTAAAACTTCTTAAAGTTTCTGACATAAATTTTCCTGAACATCGGAGGATTTACATCGTATGGAAGACTCAAAAATATATTTCTCTGTGGAGGTGTAAGTGCTCTACAATATTTTCAAAGCCTTTTCCTCCATAGATCTTTTTTTTTGCTGATTTTTGAGGGGTGAACAATGTGCGGAATTCGAAAAGTAGAGTGCGAGGGAGATTGAAGAAAGAAGCGAAATCTACAGAAGGAAATCGATTCTTGGTTAAAACCAGGCGTGTTGCACATACTGACTATGTTGCTGCTGTTGAGTAGTATATTTGATGATTAAATTAAATTTAAATTAAATTTTTGTACGAAAATAGGTGGCTCTACTGAGCCAAAATGAGTGTACCATCATTTAGTATAACCTCTTTAAGCCTGCCTGTCGAAATTTGGTGACAATCCGAAGCTTAGTTTTGTTTTGAAGCAAAATCTGCTACAGTCACGCCCATTCTCGATGGCGGTATGGGACCCATTCAACTTCCCGTACAACCGTTTATCATTGGTTCAGATTTTCGCCGTGGCCGCACGTAGGTTTTTGAATAATCGCGCCCAGGTGGCCCAGGAACCAGGAAACCATTAGACAAAATCCCTGATCACGTATTGGCGGACCGCCGAATGAAAATTTACGTGTTGGTTGAGATAGCAGGCGTCTCAACTGAACGCGTTAGCCATATCCAGAAAGCTTTCCGCGCAATCCGGAGACCACTTTAAAAACGTGCTTGGCCCTGTTTAATCGAAATCCGGAAGAGTTTCTGTGTCGTTTCGTTACTGTCGATGAGACATGGATTCATTGGTTCACACCAGAGACCAAAGAACAATCGAAACAATGGGTTTTATCCAGTGACCGTTTTCCAAAGTAGGCAAAGACTGTGCCTTCAGCCGGAAAGGTGATGATCCAAGTTAACTATTTGTAGAAGGGAAAAACTATCACAGGAGCATACTACATTGATTTATCGGGTCGATTCAAAGCTGATTTGAAGAAAACACAACCACATTTGGCGATGAAAGAAGTGCTCCGCAGTCGTCATAGCCAAATTGGCCGAATTGCACTACAAATTGCTCCCCCATCCTCTGTATTCTCCGCATTTAGCTTCCTGCGACTTCTTTTTGTTCCCAAACCTTAAAAGATCGCTCGCCGGTTCTCTGATATTCATCAAACGGCCGTCGGAAAAGAAAGATATGGAAGTATTAAGGCGTTATAAAACATCTATGTGCACCTAACAAGGAAGGCGCAGTTAATTTGAAAAGTTTATGTAGTATATTAATATACGTATTAGGTGAGATATAGATTTCAGTTCCTTTTAAATTTATTGTTTAAAGGACCATAAGTTTAGGATGTAAGAAAACGGGTGCATTTTCTATCAAATTTTATTTTAAGTTTTGGGCGTGAGAAAAAAAGTTTAAAATTTTGAATTTGCGAGGATTCTAGTTCTATAAATTCCTCTAAAACATATAGTATATCGTTAAATCGTACGATTAAGTAATTTTTATTATTGCCTTTTCAGAAGTTTTTTTTGTTTACAAAATAATATTTTTTAATAAGATCCTTTTTTAAGGACTCTGAAGTTTTCTTTTGTTAAATGTATGCTTCTTTTTGTTAGTGCATTTTTTATAATTAAATTATAACGACATTTTGAAGTTATTTGAAATAAGTCTTTGGTGTCATAATGGCAGCTTAAACCCTTGGCACTAGTGTCCTTCGATAAGGTCTTCTACAACAGGACGCGACGTATGAACGGTGACGACATGACATAAAACAACGTGACTGACTTCCGTTGATTTTTTTTCACAGGTCGCAGCTACCATTTACAGATCCGGCCAGAATGAAAGCAACTGGACGCATTCAGGAGGGATTAGTGTGCGTTGGGCATCCCCAGCTAGTAACCTTCAGCATATTTTAGGTCGTAACGAGCTATCATTGCTGTGTGATGCTGTGACATTTTATTCGGTAGAGTTTGTAGGTTTAAAGTTTTAGTTTTTTTATTTTCATTCGTTCATTAAGCTCGGTATTTAGGGATCACGTTGGCGTAGTTTTAGTTAGGTGTAAGTTCCAGTATTGACACTTAAGATTTACCTTTTTTTCTTTTTTATTTTTTTTTATTATCTTTCACTCTTTCTTTCGTTTAAGTCCATCCGTAAGGTCAATTAATTGTTGTTGCTTTCTCTTATTCTATCCCTGTTTTTTTTTTTGTTTTAGCGCGAAACAAACGAAATACATTCTTCTTCTTAGGGATCTTTTCTGCGAGCCAGCAAAGATCTGTAGCTTTAGTGACCGAAAACGTATTAAAGTGGTAGTCAAATAATTTGCGGGAAATCAAGGAATGCTAAAAGGTGCCTTTATCTCGTCTTACTTGTTTCTAATTGGGAAAGTTCAACACAGAGTGCAAACTCTGTCCTTTGTCTTTTTTCCGGGTTAAAGCGAATATTCGGCAACGCTAAGGAACTGTTTTAAAGTCGGTGTAGGTGTCATCAGTCTCAGTAATTTGCCGCTTTCGAATTAATTAATTAAAGACGTTGACCAGTCCGTTTGTTCTACCTAAAGTTCCGATCTTTTTAAAAATCCTAGATCGCTGCAGTTTCCATTAAAGATATTGAGACCAATATTTAGCTTTAGAGTAGCTTTCTTCAGCTTTTATTTTGCGTCGTTTTGACAAAAAGCAAAACAAAACAAAGCTTGAAACAAAAAAAAAAAAAGCAGCCTATAAATTAAGAACATCGCTGAAATGTGAAGGCATATTGCTAAAAAATCCGGCGTAATAACATCTAATGAATGGGGTGTTGCGAGAGAATCCGAAGTAATAGTGTACGTATATGAATGTGTGTATTATTGGTCTTTCATAACACTTATCACTCAGTCTGTGAGATTTTTTACGATAAAGTCAAAACTATTTAGTTTTTTCGAAGTTTGCGTACAACATGTTGTAAAATTTGTATTTTGATACAACTTATTGTTTTATTTTTCTAATTTATTTATTTATTTTTTTGTTAAACTATACCGTTAAACGTAGTTGTATAAAGACAACAACTCCCCAAACAGCATTACTTACAGGTATGTACAAAGTAAACGTTCTCTCCGTCGATTTTACGACAAACCGCAAAGCTGCTCTTATACGACAAAATAAGAAACTATCTTCCTCCATGCCGATATGAATCGTTTGTTGCCGTCTACAAACATCTTTTAAGCCCTCTTACAGAAAAAAAGAAACAAACAAATCACACGACTTTGGGCCATAAAATTACAAAACTTTTGCTTCTCACTAATGTCAAATTGGATTTACACTTCACCGCATTTGTAACGATTTTGTTTCAGTCTTACTGGGGAAAAAAGTTTGTTGGTTACAGTCTGAGAAGCTAACAACTTTTATTTTATTTAGCTTCAGTCACTCGAGCTCAATAAAGCTAAAAAATCCATCGCAATAATGTTGCCTTAGCAATGTATAAAAAGTTAACAATCCTCTAGTGGGGCCGAAAAAATAAAATCAACTAGCACTTAACGTCATAAAATCCTCACCTGTCACCACTTATCTCTAAAAATTTCAAATCCTTCTACCATTACATAGCAAACTAATCCCTAGAAATGACACATCCTTGATTTTCCACATTTACAGTTCTGAGCGTCTGCTTTTTATTACTTCGCAGAGTCGCATCGTTGACACGTTATCATCGACATATCCTTTGCTTTGTAAATTCTTTTGGATTTTACTCGTACTTTGCCAAATGCCAAACACACAAAAGATTGCGATTACTCCTAAAAAACACATAAAAAGGGGAAGATAAATTTTCGCTGCTCTGTTAAGGACTTCTTGTTTAACCAGTGTCGAACAATAATTCGCTTCGGCGAGTATTATAACGAATAAGAAAACCCTTCTGAAATCTCAAAGGATAATCGCTGTAATGCACTTCACAATGACATTCAGTGTTCCCTCCTGTGGGTATGTCGATGTGCACTTTGAAACTACTACCTCTACTTATACAGCTACTACTACAGCTGTTTCTGTTGTTGACTTTTGAATAACACGGTATCACCCTTTCATATTTATAGAGTTCCGACAGTCTGACATTTATGGAGGATACCCTTGCTCTTTTGAAGATATTTGTGCGTAGTGCTGTCATCATCGCTTCAACCCGAAATTTCTCACTTTTTTAAGAGAGATTCCCTTCCTTCCTACTTATTCAGGTACGGATATGAATATTTAAAATAAATTGCTTGTACCCTAATCCTTTAAGAATATATCCCTTTTAAACTTTTCCAAACCCATACCAATTTCCGTGTACAAATGTTAATGAAAAACACGTCTTGACTTTTATTAATTTGTATTCATACATTTTTAATTTTTGTGCAAATAATTTATAGAGCATCCAAATCGCAGCTTTAATTGAATAAGAAAAAAGCGATATACCGCAGTGTTGCATTTTTTTACCTACATTCTTCCTAAACGTTGTTGACATTCACAATAGCAATACCATATACTTGTAAAGCCATAGTGTGGTGCCACCTACTATCCGTCGCCCGACCTTAGAGACCGCAATAAAAGCATGATCTTAACGCTTATTTTTTATAGTATGCGATAATAGCAGAACTGATTTTTGGGACATTATTAATTATCAATTTGATTAAAAAAGTATGAAATCCCACCAAAGAAACTGACAGCTGCTCTGATTTGTGCTTTCTGCTTCTGCCACTCCTATATGCTATGAGTTTATTGGAGATGCAGTGTTATGCATTATTTTAATCGTATGTTTGGTTTATTAAACACAGCACCTTTAACGTGTTGCTAATTGTTCTCTCGCTGTTACCAATCTATCTGTGCAGTTTCTCTAATGGCGAAAACCATTCGCTGCCTATTAATATGATTGCATCCTCAGATAGCGTTATGCATGTGAGATACATAACGCGCTATTTGGCGCGTTTTCCTGCATTTATCCTCCTCTTGTACAAATCAACATGTGTTGCTTGTGCTCATATATTGTACATACGAGTTTGTAGAAGCTGCGTGGATAGATATTTTATAATGTGAGGTGTTTTCTAATTTTCATTGTTAGGCTTTTGACTTTATTCCAATTTGTTTGCGGGATGATTCTGTTTTGTTTTTATTCGTTTTGTGTTTACGTTCTTAATGGTATCTTTGCAAAATCAAGTCAATTCCTGTATGGCTTTGGCAAAGGCTATTATTACGATATCATCGGCATATTGAATGATGTCCACTTCTCCGTTCTTGTATTAAACATTATAATTACTATAACAGGTCTGCCACTAAGATCTTGTAGAGGAGGACTTTGCTTTCAAAATAATATTCACCCTACGCTCTTATAATGAGGTTCCAACTCTTGTCTGCTACTTCTAGTCCAATATATTCCTTTGCTGATGACAGTACTCTATGCTTTTTACATTCGTTCCCAGACTCACGTCCCTGCTCTTCGGCTGTATAGTAGAACGGGAGCGGCAGCGTATATTAACCTCATCAAATTCTGATATAAACAGAATTACCAAGTGGGGAACAATAAACAGAGTGGAATTTAATGCTTCTGAAAGCGAAATAAAAATACCCGGCCATTATCCACTAATGGCACTCACATTGTCGAAACCCAAAAATTTTCAATTCTTGGAATGACCACATATTCGATGTCGCCAAAAAAGCTGCGAAATGTCTTAATTTCCTCAAGCGATGTAAAAAATATTTCACCTTCTCTGATCTGGCCACAATATATAAGGCATTCGTGCTGAAATATCGGCATTCGTTCCTTAGCCGTACAACTCGCATATGGGATGCCCTGCCGAGCTCTCTATTTCCTATTCATTATAACTTGCAAATATTTAAGACCAATGCACATCGGTATTTTTTTTTCTTCCTCCCTGATTTTCCTTCGTCCGCGTTGTGTACAAACATTTTAAAGGTACTCGAATCTCTTGAGCGCGCGCTAATTATAAAAAAGAGAATTGCGAAAGCGTTGAGCAGTTGTTTTCCTTTTTTCTATTGGGTATGTAATTTAATTCGTGCGGTTTTTTTTTTTTTCAAAATTTGAACGTTTATTTAAGAAAAACATGTACAATAGTATTATTCACAGTATTGCCCATCTGAAGCTATGACTTTTTCCTATCTTTCTGGCATTTTTTGGATCCCATCCCAAAAGAATTGCGCTGGCTTGGTAGCCAAGAATGAATCAAGCCAATTTTTGATATTCTGCTCTGATGTGAACCGTATTTCAGTGAGGGCGTTCTACATCGACCGGAACAAATGGTAGTCAGAAGGGGCAAGGTCTGGGCTATAAAGCGGGTGGGGTAAGACTTCCCATCCACTGTTTTCCAAATAGTTCTTAACAGGAATAGCAACGTGGGGCCGAGCGTTGTCATGATGGAAAATTATTGCCTCTTGTCTGGTCGCATATTCCGGGCGTTTTTCGGCTACGGGAAGAACTCCCCACAAAACACTTTTTCAGGCACAAAGCTCGACATATTTGAGTGAAAAAAAAAAATTATTGTTGCTTACGCTTCAAATGAATGACATATACTCAAATGACGTACAATGACAGTAGCTTTCCAACGCATGTTCCAATGGAATAATACAAGTTACGCCATCTCTTAGCAAACCGCACGAATTAAGTTATAGACCCAATACCTGGTACAAGCTTGTTTCGAATTATCATTTCCTCGTTTTCTTTTCTTGAAGTTGGTTGGGCATATTTTCTAACATTTTACAACTGTTTGAAGCATGCATGGGGACTTATATATATAATGATGCTAGAGTTTCTATCCATTTCTGTGGCATTATTGGTATTGATTGTGTTTGCTGAAGCACGGGCTCTGCTATCGTCACGAGTTCAGTTATTTATGCACTTTCTATGGTTGTTTGTAAAAGATTAACACCGTTATTTCTAGAAAAAACGTCCCTGACTATTATGTAGATCATCTCGTACCGGTTATATTACATGTCTCCTCTCAGTGCTCACTTTTAAACTCTCAAAGCTCTTGCTTTTAGGAATACTTTCTGTAGTTGTTCCAAGTTTTCTCGATTTCTAAATTAACTTTTTTATAAAATAAAGTGTTACGTGTGCTTGACGTGTGGGTTCGTTACAAGTACCGTTACTTTTTTCTAAAAATCATTTACCATGCTGTCGGCAGATCAAATTCGAATCCTCTTCCTTTACGAATTTAAAATATGACAATGCGTCATTGGCAATGAAAAACTTTAATGACGCATTTGAGGATGTAGCGCTAAACGAACGCACTATACGACGTTGGTTTGGAAAGTTCCGCTCGGGAACTCGGGAACGCCTCGTAAATGAACCACGTGGGAAGCTGGAAAAGTTAGTTGATGACGATGTTTTATGAGTAACGGTGGATGCGGACCCAACGAAATCGGTGCGGGAGATTGCACAAAGCATGGGAGTATCCCCAATGACAATACGTCGAATACTTTTCTCTCATAGGAAAGGTAAAGGAACTCGATAAGTGGGTACCCCATGAACTGAACGAATCCCAAAAACTACGGCGCCTGGAAATTTACGCTTCGCTAACATTAAGAAACCAAACTGAACCGTTTTTGCAGCAGATAGTCTCCTGTGATGAAAAGTGGATACTGTATGATAATCGTTAAATATCTAGTCAGCGGTTGGATGTAAATGAAAACCAAAACACACCCTCAAGCCCGGTCTTTGCCCAAAGAAGGTTATGGTGAAAATTTGGTGGACATTGAGAGGACCAATCCACTTTTCATTTCTTCAACCAGGAGAAACGATATAGGCTATTAAATATTGTGAGGAAATCGACATATTGTACTACATATTGGCTGAAAAGCAACCTGCGTTGGTCAAAAGTCACGGTTCAATCCTTTTGCATGACAATGCTAGACCCCATACTTCAAAAGTAACGGTGCAAAAACTGTTGCAGTTGGGATTTGAAATTGTTCCTCATCCACCGTACTCTCCTGATATTTCCCCAACGGGTAACCATCTTTTCCTCAATCGAAATTCATTTTGCCGTCAGATGGTCTTCCGGAACCGAGCAGAGGTCATAAAACCTTTTTAAGATTTCATTGCCACAAATAGTCAGCACTACAACGAAAAGGGAAAAAAGGAATGTTTGACCTTATATCACGTTGGAATCTTTAAAGAGATCTGTGTTAAAATGATAGCCTAGGACTCGGTATTATTTACTTTATTCCGTTGGAAGTATTGCCACCTTAACTTTTTTCATGCGAATATTTGTGACATTTCTTAAAAGCACGGCGTAATAAACTCGGACCAAAAGTAGTTACCTCAAAGAGGGTACACCGTAACTATCAATACTTCTTTATATCTGTGCCCTTACAAGGAGTATATTCTTCTTCATTGTGAATCTCTCTGGGCACTCCTGAGTAGAGATAACAAAGCAAAGTCATTCAAAACGTATAAGTATTTGCATCACGCTCTAAACGTTAACCTTAAGTGCTTCGATATCCCGTCAACAAATGGACTCAGCTTTTTTCTTCTTCTCAAGTTAATCGCAGAAAGGTACGACTATGAGTTGTGTATTCTTTTTATGACCATTTCTCGTTCATCGTCGTCGTTGTCATTGCCAGGGGTCCTTCCATTTAATTTTTACTCATACGTACTTACGTTCTAGTATTCTAAGATATAAAAACGGGAAAAAACTTAAGGACACCTGGGACTTAGTTTTAAATTTTCTCAGAATGATTTCATTTTTTGTTTTGTTTTTGGAAAGAGTAAGAAATTTGAAAGCACTGAATGGCAGGTGTAGAAGAAATCACCAAAATAGAATACACAATGGTGGGTTGGTGAGATGCTATTAAGAGAAATCCTGGTGGGATGAGGTTTTTGTTTTAAAAGGGATAAACAACTTTAAACGTGAAAGTTTTACTTAACACTTGCCCGTATGTGACTAGTATTTGTGATAAATTTGAGATGGAGATTACGGGATTGCTACGGATATGGGCATGAGATGATCAAATCGAAGTCATCAGTTAGTAGTCCCTTGGTAATCTTCATGGTGTTTTAGTTATGTGGGATAAATTTTCCATTTATTCCAGCAACTGCCGAACGAGAAGATGTCCAGTGGTGGTGTTCTTGCCATATATTATATCAACTCAAGATTAAAGATAGAGGAGATTTTTTTAAGTCATTAGCCCGTTCGCTTGTGCTACCGGGTGATAAAGCGAGTTCTGGGTGACGATATGGTCGAAGATGGTGTCCAAACTAGTCGGGGCAAACGGAGGGCATGCAGTGTTTTTCCGCCTAAACTGCACAGAATGACAGTGTACACGTGTGTTAGGGGTTGCAATCCCATACGATTGCAATTTCAGAAGTACCTATTATGTTTTTTTGTTTTTTTCTAGATTAGATTATAAGTAAAAAGTGTAAAATTTATCATATTACTAGTGTAAGGTATATTAAAATGCTGATATAAGAATTTCATTTCAACTAAGGCTGAAAAGTACAACTAAGTGTTAATTACCCTTTTTTTTAATAATTCATAATAAAAGCTGATTGAATTTACAATATTTATAATTTTTTAACTACATACCAATTGTTAAATATCAACACAATCTTGAAACACCCACTTTAGATTCTATAACAAAAACTAAATTTGAAATTACTGTAGCATGTTGAATGTCATGGCCCTTATGGTGTTATTATTTTGTCATGTCCCCAGATAAAGATTAATATTTTTTCTTAACCTAGACCGGAAGCCTCCTCTTGCTCTTCCGGTTTTTCGCGTTCTGACAGCAGCTATCCACTTGCAGCTATAACTTGAAAACTTTCTTTGTAGGCAATTAAATAAATTTAAAAATTTAAAGGCAGACATGTGTCACTAATTTTTCGCACATTTATTCGGTACTAGCGACCATAAGAAGAAGAACCATTAAGGAATTCAACGGGTAATAGGGGTAATAGGATAATTTTGTATTACATACGAGGTGGCGCAAAGTTAATCGAAATCAATCATATTTGACATTTGCGAACAAGACTGCTGCAATATATAGTATACCATGCCTGACTCAAACTGCAACTCTTTAAAATGCTATATTGTTTTTATTTTTTAATAAATTTTTTGGAAAATACATCAATTTTCAAATTATATGAGTAGTTTTCAATACGTCCACCTTTGGCGCGGATAATGGCCTTGAGACGGCCGAAGAAAGCATCGCACGCTGCACACAAGTGGCTCTGCGTTATTTTGGCTCATTCCCGGCGAAGTGCCTGTTTGAGGTGGTCCAAACTTTGGTATTTTTTAGTGCCAACCTTTGCCTTCAAAATACCCCAGACAGAGAAATCAAACGGATTTGCATCCAGAGAATATGCAATCCATTGTGTCGAAGAAATTAAGTGTGGAACATTGTTTTTTAACCAATCTTGGTTGACGCGCGCTTTGTGAGACGGTGCCGAGTCTTGTTCAAATGTCCACGGTTTCCAACCGAAATGATTGTTTGCCCAAGGCTTCAATACTGCCTCTAAGACAGTTTCAATGTGTAAATTTTCGAAGGACCCCTCTGGCAAGTAAACTCGGTCATTTTGTTTGTTGACGTATTGCTCGATAACAAATGGCGACTCATCGGAAAAAAACCAAATTCGGAAACTCACCACTTTTGTGCAAGCGTAGCAACTCATTCGCTCTTTTAACTATAACTTTTTTCTGTTGCGGTGTAAGATCGTGTGCTTTTTGGAACTTCAATGGCTTGAGCCCAAGCTCATTTTTCAGTATGTGTTGCATCCGTTCCAACGATATGTTGAGCTCACGAGCCACTTTTCTTCCATTTTGACGCGGATTTCGCTCAATTCAAGCCTTTCCGAACCATTTCTGCCGATGTTGCTGTGTATCACGGTAACGAGCTATGTTTCGAGACATAAATAATTTATTCACGTTGAGGTGCTGGAGGGCTCTAACGATAGCTACTTGTGGTTTTCCAGCCAAATATAAAGCAATCACACTATCACGTTGTGTAAATAATTAAATTATCTGTCATGTGTCAAAATTTGAACTCACTGTCATGAATGGTTTGGAAATTATAGCAGTCTGAAATTGGTTGCAGTTCGAGTCAGGCGGTGTGTACAAACAGACAAGCAATAGAGCGCTATACTCCGCAACAAGTTGGAATATTTGTGTCGATGTTTTTGACCAATAATCGGTCGGTCATGTTAGCGCAGCGTGAATTTCGACGTCGATTTCCTAATCGGGTCGTGCCAACTACGCAAACATTCAGGCGCTTAGCTACTCGATTCGAACAGAGTGGTCGTCCGGCCAAGAATATCGCGGCTGTGGCTGCCGACGTTGTTGAGAATGAAGAAACATCAACCAGACGGCGGGCCACGCAAATGGGCATCACCAGACGGACCCTACAGGAAATTTTAGTGAAACACTTACACATGTTCCCGTACAAAGTGCAAACAGTGCCATCCTCAATTTCAACAACAAAAGGACGATTTTTTATAGAAAATCATCATAAGCGACAAAGCGCATTTTCACTTAAGCGGTTACGTCAATAAGCAAAAAATTCGTTTATGGGTCCCTGAAAATACGAGTGTGATGCATGAAGAGCCATCACATCTACTCAAAGCCACTGTGTGGTGCGGCGTTCACGCAGGAGGAGTGATTGGGCCGTATTTTTTTGAGGACGCCATCGGCAATACGGTCACTGTTACTGGGGAACGCTACAGGGCCATGATAAACGATTTTTTACTGCCGGAATTGGATGGGCGGGACTTGTTGAAAATGTGGTTTCAACAAGAAGATGCAACAGAGTATAAGCTACAATCGATATTGTGAAGGAAGCGTTTGCTGGTCACGTAATCTCCTGTTTCGGAGATTTGGTATGGCCAGCAAGATCGCCCGATTTAACCTTTCCAGACTTTTTTCTTTGGGGCTACTTAAAGTCGCGGGTTTATGCCAACAAGCCTCAGACAATCTCAGCCCTTAAGAAGAATATTCAATGCCAACAGTTAACACCGGAAATCTTGCGAAAAGTCACAGAAAATGCGATAAAACGGGCAGAAATGTGTATCAACACTGGTGGTAGCCGTGGTGTAGTGGTATATGCATAGACTCCTCAAGCAGAGGGTCGCGGGTTCGAATCCCATGCAAGGAAATTCTCTGAAAAGTCTTTTCATAGAATTTGTATGTAGTTAGATAAAACTCCTGTCGGCTTCAACTCTAACATGAAGGCATAACACTAGTGTTGAAGTGGTTGCTGGCTGGGCTAAATGTAACGAACTAACAACTAGCACGTACTAAGACCCACTGTTTGAGGATGCACTGGCTCGTTCCGTACAGTTTGACAACCACTTGTGGGAAAAATATCGAAACCAAACACACCTGAGTTTCAAACTACTACACCACACGCACGCGCGCTGGATAAAAGCCAGTAAAAGGGCATTCATATCCCCTTGGTGCGCGCGCGGTATTTAAAAAAAGAAAAGAAAAAGGTGGGAGCCACTTGGCGGATATCATCTTTTCGACTTAACAGGAACAATTTTAAAGGTCCAAATAAAGATATTTATCACTCAAAATCTTTTTTTTTTTATTTAATAAGGAAGCAATTGAAAAACAAAATTGGATGATGATCTTGTAGAAGGATATTGTAAGATTCTTGGAGCGTCGTAAACTGTACCCACTGGCGTTTCTTTAAAAATCATCTGAAAAAAAAATAACCAAAAATTTATTTAATTAGATACTATGATCTAGTCCTTGTCATAGTCGATTTTGAAAACATTGATTTATGACAAAATGGGAGACGTTTGAACAAAAATAGTTATTTTTGGACCAAAATTAGTTATTATTTTGCCTATAAAACAAAAACTAAGGAACGAAAAAAAAAAAAAAAAAATCCTTTGACAAGTCCTGGATAATGGTGTATAGAATAACAGCAAACAAATTTGTGAGAAATTTTGTTGTCGGCACCGTATTCAACCTTTTTTCGTTTTTTCCTGCGCTTGCTGCTCGGCTTTCGCTATGCGACTTTCGTCTTCTTGCGCAGTGTACAAGTGCGCTCTCGATCCGAACGATATTCCTAACACGTTCATGACTTCCAACAATGAGGTGACACCACTGTTGAACGTGCATGTTGCAAGAAATACGGCAATGTTATTTTGACCCCGCTGTTCATCGTTTTTTTGGAGCTATCTTCCAAATAAGTTGGTTGGGTATATTCGCCAATACTTTGTCATTGATGAGGTCTTCGAATATTGGTTTGATGACATCTAACACCATTTTTGGCAATTCTAAATAATCGTGTCGAAAATTCTTCAGTTCTCTTTTAGCTTTCGCTTGTTGCCACTTGCACCACGATTCGGGACCTTCGGGACAGAAATGATGTTGAGGGTTGCAGTCTGTTGAGCCGTAATAGAAGAATGTTGTCCATACATTCTTTCTTTCATGGCGTCCACTTACATTTTGCCTGTCGATCCTGACATCCTGACATTGCTTTGTATGTTTGTGTTAATTCCAATAGTTACATTCAGCACATTTTCGCCACGTACCATCTCTTGAAACGGTAAGTTTTGTCATATCTTTACTCGAATTTTGTTTTGTTATGTTCTGTGGTTCTTCTTTTTGTTTTAACACCAATTGGACGATACTTGAAGCAGCAGAATGAATGTTATTAATTACCATATCATACGTCGTTTGTTGATGCGGAGGCGGTAAATCCATGAGTCCATAAGATTTCATAGTTCCACGCAAACCAATCCCCAATAAGCGCATAACAAAAAAGAATCGTGTATGGAAGGAATTAATGTCGGTTTGAATGATGAGCACAAAACTACAATTTTAAAATCGACTCCTAGAGTGCTTTCTATTAAGAATCGAACATCACTATAACACTTTTTACAATTTACACACTCCAATAAGACAGGAAAAAAAAAGACAGTCAGAAGATACAAAATTTGACACCCGATGTTTGGATCTTCTGGTGCGGATGTCTAATGATCAGTTTTAAATTTTTTGGCACTGAAACTAATATTCTTGTTGGAAAGTTTTTCGGCAGTATTTTCTTCTTACTCCCACCTTTGTGAATAGATCTGGATCGATTAACTTCTCGAAAACCTTTATTTCTGATATCCATTTTTTTTTTTTCAGAGCATTTATTCACAAACGAAAATTTACTGTAAGGCACAGTTGCACGAACGGAAAGCTACTGACAAAACGTGTCTTTTTCTGGCAAATAATAACAGTCACATATGATATTTCCATTATACCTGGAGTCGATCTAGGAACGCTTTGTTTGAAGGGTTGCTTGCCACTACCTGCGTCTCGGTTCGAGACCGCAAAACTCGTTTAACTCTCTCGGCTGTAACTAGCTTATTTATCAAAATTTTAACTTGGCGTTTTCACCAGATATTCTTGACGCCTCAAGCTTCAAGGAAATGCAAAAAATAATCGATTTTCTCAACCTTCCTTGGTGTATATCTCCCCTTTAGACATATTTGTATGTTTCATCAGATCTTGGAACGAAGTTTATCCTTATTTCCTAAAGGAAACATAATTACTTACAGATGGAGTACAGATTAAAGAATATTTCACTTTAGAGGGTGTGATTTAAGATCCGATTTCTATGTATTCTATTTTTAATTGAATTAGCTACCATGCCCTGAACCTAATCCCGTAACCTAGTTTCTCAAACATTACGTTCCTCCTAGTTCTGCAATTTAAAGAGGATAAGCAATTAAATTAAAAAAAAAAATCTATTTTAATTCCAAAATCAATTAAAATCTCAGTTGTGAACGTTGAAGAGTGCTCTACAGCCAGCGCTATATTCGTACTCTTACGTGGAGGGATTCAAAACTTCGTCGAGGTTAATTAGTTATCCATCAAACCTATTGCCGCTCACCCAATGGGCGTGAAAGTCAAACAGACTTGAAAACTCAAGGTATATTCGTATAAATACACAGAAGCTACAGGAAGTCTCAAGAAATGTTCAAGATTCTCTCTCAATTACTGGAACTTACCTCACTCCTAGTCAAAAGGGGTTTCTTTCGTTGCATAAAGGATGATTTCTTTTTATGAATCGTAGCTGTTTGAGTTGTCACCATTGTGACCGTAGCACCAGTTGATCCTTGTGGTGCTGCGATGACATTGGAATTCTGTGAAACGGTACTTGAGTTCGCCAAGCCACTGCAAACAGTTGGATTGTTTGTGTTACTATTTCCTACAGCTCCAATGGTATTATTTCCTGGCAAAAGTCCAACACCAACACCACCACCACCACTACCAGAAACAGGACTAAGCGCATTGGTACCGGTAATTGTTGTCGTACCACTACTGCCGAGGCAACACATTTTGTTACATGTCGTCGAAGACGATGATGATATCGATGGATAATGAGAATGCGGATGATGATGATGATGGATAGTCGATGCCGGGTACTGATGATGAGAAGGTGATGACGGTGTTTGATGGTAATGATGATGATGCGAAGCCGCACTAGAGCCTGTTGGTGGGTGACTATAAGCGGCAGCGACTGTGGGCTTTGATGGTGTTTGCGGTGATGTTGCATCCAATTGGTCAGACTTGTTAAAGAAAAGATTATTCTTTATAAAAAAAACTTTAACGCAAAAAAACCAAAAAGGAAGTGAAAACCCAGTGACGGATGAAAAGGATCATAAGGAAAAAAAAAAAAAAAAATAATAATACAATTCACAGGGGAGGACCTAAATTGAACAAAACTGAACTAAACTGAAAAAAAATATTGGAAAAAAGTGACCTCGTTTCCAATTTCACACTTGAATACTTACCACGCGGGATTTCTGGCCATGCGGACAAGCTACTATTGAGTCCAGACCATCCAAGTGAGTGAGGCTTTTAGACTTCAGCTGTGAAAAAGAAAAAAAGAAAGGAAAACAATTTAGTTTGACAGTGACAGGTTGAAAATTTGTTAATGATTGATATGTAGACAGAAAAAAGGTAAAAATGACTCTGATTGGATTAGGTAATATATTTGAATTGAAGTCTGAGTTGAAATCGCCCCAGAAATAATGGAAAAGTCTTACTCATATCAGCAACCATCAACAGAAATATGAGTATAAATGCTCTAAGAAGTAAGAATGTGATATGACTCGTGGGTAGAGTTCCGGCATCCATTTGTATACAGTGACGATCTGAAATTCTGAGTGTTTTCTTGAGGAATGTAGAAAGATATTAAAGTACGATAGCTTGAGAAGAATTTGGCATACACAAATTGCCAAAGTAATCGCAATTTGTCTTTGCTCATTATTTATTGGATATACGAGTAGGTACGTCTTTAACTAATTTATATTTCTGATGAATGAGTGATTTTATCAAAAGCAAAAGAAAAACCACGCTAATGACCAGGGCTATTTGCTAGGATGATTGCCAAATGAAGAAAACAAAAATAACTTTAACATCATGCCACGAGAGCAAAAACTGAATGAGCCATTATTCAGGCCCAGAAGAGAATTCTGAAAAAAAAAAACGGCTAACGAAAATGAGTAGTATAAATCGGGACTAAGTAGGTATGCGCTTGGTTTTTTCTATGTCAACCAAATGATAATTAAAGGTACTTTGACGGAACGTAAAAAAATTGTTGTCATCCTTGTTGAAGTATTGGTATATAATTATTTTCGTACGGTCTTTTTTTCAAAATTTGAACGTTTATTGCCCATCTGAAGCTATGACTTTTTCCCATCTTTATGGCAATTTGTGGATCCCTTCCCAAAACAACTGGGCCGGCTTGGCAGCCAAGAATGAATCAAGCCAATTTTTGATATTCTGCTCTGATGTGAACCGTATTTCAGTGAAGGCATTCTGCATCGACCGGAACAAATGGTAATCAGAAGGGGCAAGGTCAGGGCTAAAAGGCGGGTGTGGTAAGACTTCCCATCCACTGTTTTCCAAATAGTTCTTAACCGTAATAGCAACGTGGGGCCGAGCGTTGTCATGATGGTCGCATATTCCGGGCGTTTTTCGGCTACTGTTCTCTTCAAACGGATTAATTGTGTTCGGTAATGTTGTCCATTGATGGTTTCACCCGGTTTTAGCAGCTCATAATACAGCACACCCATCTGATCCCACTAAATACAGAGCATTATCTTGGCGGCATGGATACTCGACTTTGCCGTTGATTTGGCTGGTTGGCCGGGTTTCACATATGATTTTTTGCACTTGGGGTTGTCGTAATGGATCCATTTTTCATCACCAGTAACAATCCGATGCAAAAATGACTTCCTTTTGTGGCGTTCCAGCAGCATTTCGGACATGCAAAACCGACTTTCGACGTCTCTCGGCTTCAGTTCATGTGGAACCTGATTTCCTTGCTTTTGAATATATTCAGCTGCTTTTAAACGTTTTGAAATGGATGCTTGAGTGACACCGGAAGATTCTTCGACTTCATAGAGTAATGCTTCCAGTTCTTCATCTTCAAACTTTTTTGGCTGCCCAGGACGTTCATCGTCTCCCAAGCCAAAATCACCACTTTTAAATCGTGCAAACCACTTTTGGCACGTTCGCTCAGCTAGCACATGTTCATCATAAACTTTCACCAAAGTACGATGACTTTCGGCAGCAGTTTTCTTCATATTAAAGTAATGAAGAAGAACTCCCCGCAAAAACACTTTTTCAGGCACAAAGTTCGACATATTTGAGTGAAAAAAAATTATTGTTGTTTACGCTTCAAATGAATGACATATACTGAAATGACGTACAATGACAGTAGCTTTCCAATGCATGTTCCAATGGAATAATACAAGTTACGCCATCTCTTAGCAAATCGCGCATTAAGTTATATACTTAATTTTTTAATTTTTGTTCATGTTGCGATATTGCGGTCATATATTTGTAAAGTCTGAGGTTGTTAAGAGCACATTCTTGTACACTCTTGTCCTTAATGTGTTTTTTTTTTCTTGGATAAATTAAGGTCTGACTCGGCAGAAAAAAAAAAACAAAAAATGGTCAGACTTAACATAAGCTCTATTAAATGATGGTAAATCTAGGAATTCCGAAGCCGGTCCCGCACGTGGTCGATTTCGTCGACGATTTGACCATCCGAAAATTACTTTTGTGTATCTTTTTGTAACGAGATCTCGTGCAACTTACCGCCATATTATTTGACTCCACAAATTCAGCTAATCGAAAGGAATTGTCTGTTGCCGATTTGCGGAACCTATGCTCTCCAACCACTCGGTCGAAGATGTTTTTTTTACTCTGCTTTTGAATTGTTTCCGTTTCTTCATTTTGGTCGGTTTGAGCGTAGGTACATACGTGTATTTTACTCATACTTTTGTAATATTTTTAAAGGCGGACCACAACCAGGCGTAGATGAATCGTCTTTAAATCGATGTTTTTCAGTTGATTTTCCGCCACCATTAGCCTCTTTCTTAAATGAGCGAACTTTTTTTTTAATATCTTGGCTCTATCTTGCGTATTTCCTAAATTGCGGCTTTATACTGCTTGAGAGTGTTTTCAAAGACTCATCATACTTCAAACAGCATACGCGTAGCTCTTGTTCTTACACGTGCCAAGTTGTTTGTCGTTAGTTCGATCAGTCGGTATTCGAAGCTATCATTGAAAATGAGTGTTTTTAGGGAGGGTTCAACCGCTGTACACATTGATTCAGTTCTACATATATAGGTACAGGGATGGCTGTACAGAGACGCCGCATGAAGGCTTTACATTGATGTTTGTGGTTTGTGCGTAAAATACTTCTAAATATACTGAATTTCTCTAATTTTCTCTTCTAATGTCCTTATTCCTAGGTAAAGTCTGTTGATATATGTAAGTAGAAAGGAACTTGGAACGCTGTGTTATCAGAGCGTGGAGTGCTTTTGACTTTTGACTACACTAGCTACCTCAACATTCCAGATTCACCTTTTTGGCACAATTTCGACAAAAGGAAAGAAATACGTTCTTGTCGCGTATACAAAATTAAAGAACAATACACCATCAAGACTTGATTGGTAATCGTTCGTTAAATATAATACTATCCAAACTTTAGGGTAGCATTGAGAGTAATCAGGAAGTTATTTAAAGCATTTGGGTAACCGCTGATAGCATTAATGAAAATAAACTGTTTTTTTCAGTTCTTTATCAGCCTTTTCATCTATAGAATCATAACGCTGACGTACGAGTCTGACAAGCAAATCATTATCGTCTAAGTACTCGTATCCATGAACATCTCAGCACGCAATCGTAAATTAAAATTAAATTACTCTGACGTATACGACTTGTCTTTTATTTACATAAGCAATTGCCGCCTATTTTTAAGAGCTTTTGCCAAATTTAATGACAGTTCACTATTCGTACTCTTAATAGTAATGACGCAGGCAAGTTAACTCAAAGCCTCAACTTCTACCCACCATTTATCACGTCAAATTGACTTCAATGAACCGGTAAATTACATCAATCTACGTGTTGTTTACCCGAACAATATGCGTTTCAGTAATTAAAGCAAACAAAAAACAAGGAAAAGTAAAACAGAAAAACTTTATGACTTTGGTTGCAGATTGAACAACCACAAGAAGTCGTGCTAACGTGATTTGCGAAAACAAATCCCAATTACACCAACAGATGTCGGTAAATACCAGAGAAATTTTATTATTTGTATGAAACATTAACTTTTTTATCGGTTTGACATTTCTGTTATATTTCTTTTCAAAATTCATCTGGTTTACCTGAAGGACATTAATTAATTTAACCCACAGTCGACTCTAAAAACTATTAATTTGTTATGGTTAGGAATCGATTTTAGTTTTGCTATGAGTTGGAGTGAGTTTCGGTACGTTGTCACAGCTGTCGGACAATTGGTTCGTGAAATATAGAATTGTGAGTTAAGCAACTTTTGTTATTGTAACAAAAAAAAAAAAAATGGAAAAAAGAAGTTTCACGTGTTAGTAAAAAAAAAAACATACTGTTGAAACCAAAGGTTGGCTTGATAAACATTGTTCGGACTAGAGTTGCAAAAGCTTATGTTCCTTTTGGCTTAAATCTGTCTTTAATTCACCAGATAATTGGTGGAATTTTAATTAAAAAAATTTCAAATTATAAGCTAGTCGGTGAGTTATGAATTACACCAATTCCAATTCATTCGAGAATTTGTAAGCTAGCTTTGATTTTATTCAAGATTCAAGATGCAATATTGATAAAATATAAATAATATATTGAGCCATTGGCTTATCGTGGTTTATTAAAACCGTTAGAAAAAAAACAAACAAACTTGAGTTGGTCAATTGATTAACATAAGTCATTCATAAATCGATTGTTTAGTGAATACGTGTCAAGCATTAGTGATCAAAGTGCATACAAGTAATTCATTCTTTAGAATATTACAGAGAATAAAATTTTTATATTCTTAATATAATCCATGCCGTTTCTAAGAGAGGGCACCACTTGAAATCAATCCAAACTATTTCAGTTAGTTCCAACCTTCAAAAGATACGTGTATAAATTTGATAGCTGTCGGACGATTAGTTCTCGAGAGTTGTGAGTGAAGCAAATTTTGTTATTGTGAAAAAAGGATGGATTCAAAGCAATGTCGTTGATTTATCATAGCTTTTTGATGGGAAAAAATGCAGCCGATGCAAAGAAATGGCTTGATAAGTGTTACCCGGACTCTGCACCAGCCGAACGAACCATTCGCAAGTGGATTAAAAATTTAAAATGCACGCAGTGGACGTCCAAAAGAGGCTGTTTCAGATGAAAACATCAAAAAAGTCCACAAAATGATCACGAATGACCGTAAAGTGAGGTTGATCGAGATAGCTGAGGCTCTGAAGATATCAAAAGAGAGTGTCGGATACATAATACAATAATATTTGGACATGCGAAAGCTCTGTTCAAAGTGGGTGCCGCGTTTTCTCACAGAGAAAACAGAGAAAACAGAGGAGTATTTAAAGCCGTTCAACTGCAATAAAGCCGAATTTTTGCGTCGGTATGTGACAATGGATGAAACTTGGCTCCATCACTTTACACCAGAGTCAAGTCAACAGTCAGCTGAGTGGCGAGCAGGCGACGAACCTCGTCCAAAACGACCAAAACCTCAACAGTCGACTGGCAAGGTTATGGCATCCGTATTTTGGGATACACATGGAATAGTTTTTATCGACTATCTGAAAAAGGGGCAGAATATCAACAGCGATTATTATATTGCGTTGTTGGAGCGTTTGAAGGACGAAATCGCAGAAAAACGGCTAATTTTTGTTTTGATTAATTCCTTGAGTAAAATGGCTTCCACAAGAAAAGATTCATCTAAAACAACTAGTGAGAGAGAAATATTTTTAAAAGAAATAAAGCTCACCGTAAAGGCACAATACTTACGAAGATAGCGATAAGAGCGCGGTCTTTAGCTTTCAGTTATTGTACATACTTATAGATGGTTGAGGTTTTCTTGGAGGTCTCTGTGCCTCTTGCTTAAGACGAGGTCTTATTCTACACCGTCTTTCTTTTGAGTAGGAATCTAAAGCCCTTTAGACCGGAACGTCAGTATCCAACTATTAAGAACAAACACATTTCTGACGTCATTCTGTACCTCATAGGGTTCCCTGTTCTATCCATCGACTTCGCCCAGCGGCCGCTAAGGCAAACGGGTCGAAAATTCTTTAAAAGAATTTCACGTTCCGCAACTCAAAAAATAGTAGCTCATTAGCCAGTAGAGTTGCTCTAACTCACAGTTCCTCAGTTATTCCGTCACACTTCACACTTCATTTCGAAACCAGATTGCAGTTAAAAGAATGTAATAGAGAGGACAAAGGGAAAACTATGTTTAATTTTAAATCAGTGAGGTTTTTTCGTGACTAACTAAATATAATCATGAGAAACACTATCCTCTAAACTTTCAAGTCCCCCGCGTGACACTTGGCTCTTATTCAACCTAGAGGCAAGAAAAAGCTGCACTGATGGACATCAGCACTAATACCGCTTTAAAAAAAAAACTAGAAAAACCACAAGAAAATTGACTGACTGGGACTCATACAAAGAATCCCTCAAAATATATATATATAAAAAAAAAACTGAGGAAAGCAAAGCCACAATCCTGGAGATCATTCACAGAAACTTCGCGGCTAATTCTCTCTAGAAATCCTATGATGCCTAGTTGTTTGAAAAAAAAAAACCGTTGGCTCTTGGACAAACCCAAGTGATGAATCACTCAACCTGCTACTATACACCGACTTTCCAGGTAGCTCTTATTCACGGCCAGTAACAAGCCAAATAGGACTACTGCAACCGTGACCAAAATTCATGGTCTGATTACAAGAGACAAACTGCTTTGGGTGCTGCATAGGTTCAAACTATACAAGTCTTCTGGTCCGGACGGTATAATACCTGCCGAGCTAGAAAAGTCCTCAGATATTATCTTCCCCACGCTAGATATTATCATAAGGAGCTGTGTAGAACTGATTCACATTCAACTGTCATGGCGAGAAGTTAATGTACATAGTTTCTATTTCCAAGTACCTCAGCCGTTTCTAAGAGAGGGCACCACTTGAATTAAGTCCATACCATTAAGTTATTACCAACCTTCAAAAGATACGTGTATAAATTTGATAGCTGTCGGACGATTAGCTCTCGAGATATAGCGTTGTGAGTGAAGCAACTTTTGTTATTGTGAAAAAAGTGGATTCAAAGCAATTTCGTGTGTTGATTTATCATTGCTTTTTGATGGGAAAAAATGCAGCCGATGCAACGAAATGGCTTGATAAGTGTTACCCGGACTCTGCACCAGCCGAACGAACCATTCGCAAGTGGATTGAAAAATTTAAAAGTGGTCATACAAGCACCGAAGATGATGCACGCAGTGGAGTCCAAAAGAGGCTGTTTCAGATGAAAACATCAAAGAAGTCCACAAAATGATTACGAAAGACCGTAAAGCGAAGTTGACCTAGATAGCTGAGGCTCTGAAGATATCAAAAGAGCGTGTTGGATGTATCATACACGAATATTTGGACATGCGAAAACACTGTTCAAAGTGGGTGCCGCGTTTGCTCACAGTCGACCGTGTTGATGATTCAGAGGAGTGTTTAAAGCTGTTCAACCCCATTAAATCCGAATTTTTGTCGGTATGTGACAATGGATGCAACTTGGCTCCATCACTTCACACCAGAGTCAAGTCGGCAGTCAGCTGAGTGGCGAGCAGGCGACGAACCTCGTTCAAAACCACCAAAAACTCAAAATACGGCTGGCAAGGTTATGGCAACCGTATTTTGGGATATACATGGAATAATTTTCATCGACTATCTCCAAAAGGGGCAGACTATGAACAGCGACTATTAAATTGCGTTGTTGGAGCGTGTGAAGGATGAAATCGCAGAAAAACGGCCGCATTTGAAGAAAAAGAAAGTGCTGTTTCATCAAGACAATGCACCGTGTCACAAGTCGATGAAAACGATGGCAAAATTTAATGAATTCGACTACGAATTGCTTCCCAACCCACCGCATTCTCCAGATTTGGCACACAGCGACTATTTCCTGTTCGCAGACCTCAAAAGAATGCTCTCCGGAAAGAGATTTCAAACCGATGAAGAAGTAATCGCCGAAACAGAGGCATATTTTGAGGCTAAACCGAAATCGTACTACAAAACTGGTATCGAAAGATTGAAAAATCGTTTCAATCAGTGTATCGCCCTCGAAGGCGATCTACTATATTGATAAATAAAGTAGAATTTTGCAAAAATTTTGTGTTTTATTTTAAAACGGCACTGAGTTTTCCGTCCATGTGTTACGTAGTATTAAATACAACAAATCAGTTTTTACTTTAAATCTTGCTTCGAAGTGCTGGTATTCCCCAAAGCGAAATCCGCCGATCGCAAAGGTTTAATCTCGGTCGTTCTTTGAGACACTTATATTTGTCTATGTATTGGTGTAAGAAAAATTATAATTCTTTATAATTTTTTTCGATGTCCGCTTTAACTTTGTACCTTCGTAATTGAATTCCTCTACCACTTAATCTTACTCTCATTTGTCAATTGTTGAAGTTGGCAGACAATATACGAGTACGGGTGCGTTCAATAAATGCTCATATGTCAAATACGCAATGCGTTTTCAATCAATTTCTAATGCACTTGACGTTTTAACATACATAACGAACCGCTCCCTTCAAGAGAACATTCGAGTGTCATCAACTCGAGTTGACATTTTCTGTTGTAGCTCACGTAATGTTCCAGGTTTTTATTTATATATTTTTTTATTTATTTATTTTTTTTTTTTGGTTTGGGAAATCGTTATAGCCCTTGAGTTTGAGAAAGGAGTAAAGAAAAAAAACTTCTTTATTCCACACCAATAATAAGTCATGTGCCATACAGCGCCACCATCCACTTTCCGGCTTGTCAAGGTACTGTTTGAAGGAATCCCCCTAACTCGTATTAACTTCACATTTGAATGTGAGAATGACGCATATTTGATGACAAGCATAAAATACTTTATCGCTGTTTCTGTGTGATCATTTTTTTTTCTTCAGCCCCGACTTGTTCAAGGATTCTTTTCTATGGGTTCGTCAACATTATTTTGCCTGCCTCTTTCACTCAGTCATTATTTGTTTGAATTTTTTTTTTGCCATTTTCTTTTGCATTTTCATTTTTCTCGTAGCAATGATTTATGACATTCAAATGCACAACCCACAAAACAACAGTGATGGGGACGAGTACAAAACTACTGAAGCGAAAAGCAGTTCCATGTGAAAATTTATTTGCATTTAACGGTATACCAAAGGGTCTGTGTTCAGAGAGTAATAAATATGGTATACGCGTATAGTGTACTCGTATAGTCGTATGGTGTAAGTTTGAATACACACTCGCATTCAGGTGGTAAAAATCTATAAATTGTTCTCCTCAGTGGTTTCCTTCCTGAGCACATTGATATTCAAATGGGAAAATTAAATGCAAGAGCAAATCTGTCATTATTTGGCATGAGCTATTGGCTTCAAGTGTTCAAGAGTACACTATGCATTTTCCGCTAGTAGGGAATGTTATTTACGATGGAGGGGTTTTATTCATAATACTAACAACCGTATGTAAATTAAAATGCATTTAAAGATTTTTTAATGCATGGCAAATTGCAGATTAATACATAGTTTGCCAAGAGCTAATTGAAAACCGTGGAAGTTTTATTCAATGCAGGTTCTAGATGGGTTTTTAAAACAGACATTTTAGCATATTTAAGCTTATATTTGCTGTAAAAAATTTCAAGGTAAATTTTTCGATTAATACGCTAGAGTTTCGGGTTCAATTCCTTGAGCAAACGTCGAAAAAGCTATTTTTTTCAATACTAACTAAATATACTGTGCTATTATAGGTGCATTTTTACAATTATGTCCTTGTCATCAGGCTATGCAAGTAAAGTTTTTGTGTTAGCCTGGAAACTTAAAATTGAAATTAAAAGAAAAAAATAAAAATATTATCATAATGATTTATTTTATTTGAAAATTGTTGGCCTTAATGTTTGAATAGAATTTTGGACATATAACAAAATTCATCCTCGCAGTCGAATTTTTACCACTTTTACGATAAGTGTTAAAATACTGACTTACAAATTGTTAGTATGTAGTTGGTTTATATGTATTTGCGGACTTCAAAAAAGATAGACAAGAGTTGTCAAATTGTGAATTCATTTTATCGATGATTGAAGTTGGCACGTAGCACCTTCCAGTATTGACTATGTTAATAGGTATTTGATCAGGCGAACAGGCGGAGGTTTTCCAACATCAGCTATTGTATTAGAAAAAGATTTACTATTTGTTGCGGTTGTCATGCCAGAGGTGTCATTGGACCATACTTCTTTTAAAGTGCTGCCAGGAAGCCGGTTACAGCCAATGAAGATCGCTATAGCTCCATGATAGCCAATTGCATGCTACAATCGAATCATTGAAGATGAAGTTCGATGCAAATCTGCTCGCGTGATTTACCACCTCAAGATCTTTTTCTTTGGGGATACATTAAGTCTCTGGTATATGCCAACAAGATAGAAACATAAAATGACTTCGAGGCTAATATTCGAAGTGAAAATGCTGGAATATAAGCCGAATTATACGAAAAAGTCATAAAAAATACGGTCCAGCTAATTTCATATTTTATAGCTTATACCTAGTATCAATTAAATTCTACATATTAAAAATTTAAGCTTCGTAGATACCTTAAGCACATGATTGAAAAAAAAAAAAAGATCGGGGAACCAAGTTTAACACCCTTGACTTGGGTTTTAGCTTTCTTTTCTGACAAGTAGACGATAGATGAGCTCTCTCCCCTCGGTCCGCTGGATCACTGTTTCTATTACATCGACCACATAGTAAGAAAAAAAAATTCTCTAAATAATCGTATGGTAATACGAGAAAGCTAATTAGAACGCTTATAATACCAACTTGATAAAAAAAAAGGAATAACCACCGTGAGGCGCTCCCATTGTTCCGATTTGAGTTCTTTTTGTTAAGTTGGTTCATCTGTTGTTGACATTCCCTCTAAATCTTAGGGTCATAGCTTTACATTTGCAAAAGTTACGTAGCCAAGAGTAAATCTATTTTTGTGTGTTGTCGATTTTTTTACAACTAATGGATTTAAATTTGCCAAAACGAACTTGTATTAAATTTTGCGTAAAAACGGATTTAATGGAAAAATTGGAAAAGTGTTTCGGCAACGATTCTCAAAAGAAAACGGTCGTTTACCAGTGGCACCAGCGATTCAAAAGTGACCGTGAGTCAATCGAAGATGATGAACGCAGTGGCAGATCATTGACATCGAAAACCGACGAAAATATTGATGATGTCAATAACCGCAAATTAACCATCAGAGAGATAGTGGAGGACATAAGCATTACCTATGGATGCGTCCAAGAAATGTTGGTTAATGATTTGGGTTTCCGTCGTGTAGCAGCAAAGTTGCTGCCAAGAGACCTCAATTTCATGCAAAAAAGCGACCGTGTTGACGTCGCAAAAGAAATGATTTGCGAGGCTGAATCCGATTTCACATTCATCAAAAGGATCATTACTGGAGACGAGACGTTTTTTTATGAGTACGACACGCAATCTAGACATCAGGCAAGTGAATGGCGTTCACCAAATGAGCCGAGACAAAAAAAAAACACGTGGTTTTTGTCAAAAAAGAATTCAATGTTCACGGTTTTCATGAATTACAACGGTGTAGTGTATCATGAATTTTTGCCAGAAGGCCAGACAGTAAACAAAGAGTATTATTTGGGTGTTATGAGACGTTTGCGTGAAGCAATTCGCCGAAAGAGACCAGAATTGTGTTCAGAAAACTCGTGCATTTTACACCATGATAACGCTCCGTCGCACAGTGTCGTCATTATTCATCATATCCAACAACCACCGAATTGACCTGATTTGGCTCGCTGTGACTTCTCTCTGTTCAATTGAGTTAAAAAACCACTACGGTTGACGCGTTTCAGAAGCCGAGAGGGAGTAATGGAAAAATCGCTGGAAGCATTGATGGACATACCGAAAACCGAATATAAAAAATGTTTCGAGGATTAAATCAAGCGCTGGCATAAGTGTGTTGCAGTCCTTCCTTACTTTGAAGGAGACAATATAGATTTAGATGAATAAACCTGTATTTTTAATTTTCTGAATAAATTCCGAAATTTTTTTGATCAAGGTGGCAGCTTCTTTAGGAATTTAAGCTGAATTCTGTAGTTTTTATATAACGACGTTATATTATCTTTCATCCTTGAGATATGTTCTTCTCTGCTAGAAAAACTACCGCATAAGATTTTTCACGAATCCTACTATTTAAAACTCGGAATTATATTTCGCCTTCTACATACCTACTGTACTAATGTTCCTTCTTTCCAGAAATATGTCGGACATGAAGAGGCATTATATGTCCTTTGAAATCATGCTCTTTTGTTGAAAATGCATGAAAACGCTGATCAGATTAGAACGATAGGAAAAAAAATTAACTAAAACAACAAAGGTGTGAGATATAAAATTGATTCTGGATTTATTTTGAAGCTTCGTTCATGACATTATACAAATAATGTGTAGAATAATAGCACATCATTCAAATGACCGCCTCGGTTTCGCTGTTATCAAAGTCCAATATGTGGGGCGCTATTCCGGCAAGAGCGTGTCGAATGTAGACCTCGAGCTCGTCTAAAGTGGATGGCTTGTTAGCGCAGACTAAGAACTTGACGTAGCCCCAGAGAAAATAATCGAGATGTGTTAAATTACATGATCGTGGCGGCCAAATGTTGAAGGCTCGTCGTGAGACGACCCAGTCGCCAAATTTCTCCTTCACAACTTTCAGCGTTACGTGGCTTATATGTCATGTAGCGCCGTCTTCTTGGAACCCCAGCTCGGACATATCGATGTTGTCGAGCTTTGGCCACAGAAAGTCGGTTAACATCGCTCTATACCTGAGACCATTGACGGTAACGGTATCTCCCTCCTCATTTCGAAACCAGTCAATCTTTGTGGATGCATTGATGTTTGCCTGAACACTTTTAGATTGTTTTTCGCTCCAATAACGGAAATTTTGCTTCTTGTTATAGTCGCTGAGCCAAAAATGGGCCTCGTCCATGGCGATGCCCAATGGTAACTTTACAATTTCTGAAACATGACAGCTGGAAAAACTATTATTGCTATCTGGTCACCCTTTATTTCGCATCGATGAATCTCATTTTGAATGGATTGGAAGTTACCTTTGGAACATTCAATTCATGGCCAACATGGTGTTCCAAAGCAAACAGGATTTTTTAAGAATAACGAAAAGTTTTTTTTTTTTTTTTTTTTTTTTGCTAAAACAACTCAGTACAGCGATACCATTTGAACGGAATAAAAGCATAACGAATGAGTACGATACAAGCCTTTTGGATAGTGTTCACGTCCACAAAATGCTTTCCGTTCATCGGCAAGTGTATTTTTTTTTAAAAAAGGTACGAGCCGCATGGTGTCAAATCAGGTGAATACGTAGAGTGATTGGCAGTTTACATGGAGTTTTGTAGCAAAAAATCACTCACATGTGTCGATCAATGAGATGGCGCATTATCGTGCAATAAACGCCAGTTACATTCTGCGCGATATTTTGGCTGAATATGACGACAACGTGAACCAAACGTTTCAAAACACCAAGATAGAATTGGGCATTAATTGTTTGATCCAGTGGAATGACAATGCCCTTGGAATCGTAAAAGCAAATCAACATTGTCTTCAGTTTCAACTTCTTCAAACGAAATTTTTTGCGTTCTGTCTCGTCTGGTGCTTGGTTTCTGGATTATATTGAAAATACCATTTGTCATCAACAGTCACAATGTTGTAAAGGAAGTTTTCGTCCTTTTTGGCCTCCTTCGAAAAATGGATAAAATTTCAAATACAAAACCTTAAGAATACCACCAACAATAGAGAGAAATTAAAATTCAGACCATATTCCACCTGAATGTTATATCTTGATTGGGAAATCTCTTGGGGCCTGTCTGCATTGAGCAAACGATATGTTAAAATTTATATACATACTCGTATGTACTCGTATGTATACATTGTTGCATATTTTCTCATAAAATATCCTGCCACTTCTGCTTACACTCAAAACTTCACTCAAATCTTCCACTGTAGTTGAAAATTCTATTTCCATACCTACATACTCGTACATATGGTATGTAGGTGCCCTACTTCATATTTTGCAGTTGCTCCTACTCTCCTTACAATATGTGAGTGTGTTGCGACGATAGAATGGCAATGGTAATTGGGGCGAAATATTATATGGGGAATAAAATTATGTGACAATGTAAGCGTTATTTGTCTCTTCATTTGTAAGTAACGAATCCCTTAAGGGTTGTTGGACTCATCAAATGGTCAACGGCATACTAGTATGGCAAAAAAAAAGGAAAACTTTTAAAGGGAATGTGATATAAAGTGCAGCCAATGGGACAGGTAAAACGGAAATGCGGAAAAACCCTGGAAACGTTTTACGAATACATGATTGTATTTGGCTCTCCCACTTCTGGGCAAAGCTGCATAGAAGAGGGTTATTATTTGGAATGTGATGATTTTAAGGATAACGCGGACAGAAAATACGTAAAAGTTTGTGTGGTCTAGTTTGTTGGATATTTGCTTTGTCTGCCACTTCGTTAGTAGGACTCTGGGGAGTCCTGTCGCTTTATTATTAATACTTTCACATTGTTAGAGAAAATCGAGATTTAGGTGGGAATACTTACGGATTCTACGAATTTCTCCAAAATTTCTCTGGCTTGGGAGTAGTTTTTTTTTTTTTTTTTGTTTTCTTAAGGGATACACGCCACATTGGGATTGCTGCATGTACGAGAAAGTTCATATACATAAAAGGGTGGAATTCCTTAATAAATCGTTTGATTGTTTGACAAGTGCAGAGCTCAGGACATCTATGGCATATTATGGTAATTTCTTTAACTGGCTGTTATTAGTAAATCATGAACTTTTTATGAAAAATACTTCTTCAGAATATTCAATTTATTCACTTTGTGCTTGGAGGATTTATGTGTAAACAAATGTTCCTATTTTCCGCCGAAATGTTCTTCGAGCATTTCTAAATGCCGGAAGAGCTAAAATCGAAGAAAAATTCTTCAAACCCTTGAAAAGATTGATGAATAAATTTGCCGGCAGTCGGAAATGAATAGGAAGGTTTTCTTCCTCTGGTCCGGATATATTATATTTTCGATGAATATATTCCCACTATACTTACTCTAAATTTCGTTGATAAGTTGAATGATGTCATGCTTCGAAATTTAGATGTATTTGATTCAAACTCAAGGATATATTCCACACGGCTGGTTAGGTACATATGTACATACATATTCTTTCACCTTATCACGATGTAAACGTGCCATCATACACTGTGATGACACAATGGATTATGATATATCGTGTTTGATATGATATTTGAACGCCAATTCTTAGAACATGGGATAATAATTTTATCCTTATCCAGTCAGAAAAGTACATAGATAGATCAAAATGGCCACATCGAAAGAATTCCTAATGCGCCTATTCATAGCTAACTATGGTATTACTTCAAATATAAAACATAAATCTTAGTAATTGAGCATTCTTCTTTTTACTCGGTTTAGAAAGGCAAACTTGATTGTTGTGTTCACCTTGGCTGAACCAATAAACAGAGGATCCGATAAGTTTACATATT
Source organism: Volucella inanis (assembly GCA_907269105.1). Lineage (NCBI taxonomy): Eukaryota > Metazoa > Arthropoda > Insecta > Diptera > Syrphidae > Volucella > Volucella inanis. Next base: position 23,847,740 of record OU026154.1, on the reverse strand, counting down.
ATCCTCTGAATGCAAGAACCAGAAATGTTCTGCTTTCAGGAAAGTCGTCAAAAGAAATTTGATCTGTAATTTACTTGCTTACTTCGGTGGCGATACAGTCCGTGGTGAACCTCTAGTTAGCGAGATCTTTCGCTCGCTATTTTCAGTGCCATACTCTAGGTTGGTTGAGGTTGGCTTTTATTTTCGATTACCATTATAGGTCTGCTGCGCAGTTCATCGGAGTTGGACTCGACGGCTCTCTGCGAAGGAGCTGTTGCGCCCATTAGCTCAGCACGGCTCATGTATCTCGTTGAATACGTAGACGACTGACATAACCGATGTCACTAAACAGTTCCTACATTTCGTGGTTGAACCTCCTTCTCCGTCAAGTCAAGACGAAACGGCCAAATACTTCTTTATCCGCTTTTGATAGATTCTACGCCATAAAGCAGGACTGGGATGATAAATGTCTTGTATATCAACTTAGGTCGTACGACAGAGGGCTCTGTTATTCAATTGCCCCTTCAGTCCAAAGAAACAACAATTGGAAAGACTAGTTCTGCATATGATATCTGCGCTGATGTCGTTGCTGCTTGCAACCGGAGAGTCAAGGTTAAAGTTATAACTCGCTAAGACGCCTGTACTATGGGTGCTTTACTGATGACAGCATGTAACTACTCTGTTTTCCCCTATTTGACGTCAGACCAATTTTGCTCTCTTCCACCTCAATACTCACGAAAGCTTCATTGAAAACTCGCCGTGCTCATGTAGTCACAATTATTTCATGTATAGGGTTTTCTAATAACGACTTGACAACTTTTTTTTTTAAATAAAAGGCAAACCGTTTGAGATATTTCAAAAACTTTATTATTGACTTGAAGTACAATCAAAACATTTATGAATGGAACTCGACTTAATTCATATGGCCACTGCGGGAATGTTTGCAGCGGTCGATTCGTTGGACCCAATTTCTAACGACTCGGCCACACATTTCGGCCGAAACGGCCGCTTTTCGCGTTCAATATTGGCTTTGAGCTCTTCCAACGTCGTCGGCGTGTTGGCATAAACCAATGATTTAACGTCGACCCACAGAAAATAGTCAATCGGCGTTAAATCGCACGAACTAGGCGGCCAATCGACTGGCCCATGTCTTGAGATAACACGCTCACCATACTTACTCTTCAATAAATCGATTGTAGCGTGTGCTGTGTGGCTTGTGGCACCATTCTGTTGAAACCACATATCGTCCAAGTCCATATCTTCCAATTCGGGCCAAAAATAATCGGTGATCATGGCGCGATAACGCTGACCATGGCCCAATAATGCCGCCGGCATGTAAACCGCACCAAACAATTATTTTTCGTGGATGAAGTGGTGATTCATGAAGCACATGTGGGTTTTCACCAGCCCAAAATAACGCATATTTTACTTACTGACGAATCCATTGAGCCAAAAATGAGCTTCGTCACTGAAGATGATTTTGCGATGAAATTAATCATCTTGGCGCATCTTCTCCAGAACCCAATCGGAGAACGTACGTCTCTTCAAATGGTCCATCGGCTTCAATTCTTGAGTCAGCTTGATCTTGAGAACGCCGTGGAATTGACTGATTTGGATCGTTTGCTACGGACATCTGAACGGTAGCGATATTTTCGACATTTCGCCCAAACCGTTGTCTCACCGACACGGCAACATCACACAACAAATATGTAGACTCAAATTTTTGCACTAAACTTGTTATTGCGTGTCTACTAGGGCGAGAATTACGACCGAAAATTGGAGTTAACGCTCTTAAAGTTGCAGTCACCGACTCCGAATATCTGTAGAAAATTTTTATAATTTGCAGACGTTGCTCGTTAGTGTACTTTACCACGATGAAAATGTTGAGTTTACTGAATAAATTGACAGTGACAGCAGTTTGATGATTAGTGAAAGAGTGCGTTCACAAATTAAATTCAAAGTTGTCAAGTCCCTATTGGAAAACCCTATACATACTTATATGCAAGTAACTGTTCAGACATAAAAAGATATTCTGTCTCTTTGTTGGTCATTGTTGAGCTGAGTTTTTCGTGATTCTTTTTGTGGCGATGTTATAAATATTACATGACAGTGTTACCTTATCTAAAAAAACCTTCCTTCACCTTGGTTATTTCATTACCGAGCTTGATGGAACAGTGACAGTTACATAGTCATCTTCTACAACCTGACGAGTTTGGCAGAAACATCAAAACTATGTATAGTATAGTATTGTATAGCTTGTCCCTATGCAGGCTGTCATATGTGGCTTAGAATTCGATAATTAGACAGCGAGTGTCAATCTGAATTCTGGATATTTTGTAAGAGCTGCCCTAGACTGTTTGGTCGATGTTGGGCCCGAAATTGCACTGATAGAGACCAACCAGGTTGTTCATGAATAGCTTCAGCTATGCTTATGAGACTTATTCTTTTATAGTTTGCCTGCATGCTTGCATGACCTGAATGCCGATTGATCGGGAAACTGCTGACTGTCCTACAACTTTAATTAGGCTAGCAGCCGAACAATCAAGTTCGTAACAAAATGCTTGCCTTATCCAGTGGTGGTCCTCGGTAACTGCGTAATTTAAACCTTTATAGAGCTCTCAACCCTATGCGGAAGAGATTAAAAATATGTGACAAACTAACTAATGGCCTTAGAAAAAAATGGACTCACTGTTGGTGACTCTAGCAAACGTTTAAAGAAGACTTACCAGACCATGTGAAGCCCAAAAACTACTATCTGCTATCACGCCATCCAGGAAGTGCAATGGGATGAGCCGGATATAAGGTAGATAAAAACTGTGACATACTCGTATACTATGATTGTTATAGGGAAAAGAATGAGCGCTTATTCGGATGAGGATTTGCCACATGCGGCAGACTTAAGCAAGAAGTCTCGTGCTTCCGACAAATGAGCAAGCGTCTTATGACAATCTGCATTAAAGCTAAATTCTAAAATAAGCCTCATATACACCCATGATCTCTTGGAAGACAAGGGCGACGCCACCAAAGAATGTTCCTACGAGCTCCTCGACAAGACATATGAGCAATGTCCGAAGTACGACGTCAGAATAGGAAGTTAGGACATAGCCTATGCGACACTACGTCTAGCAAAGGATTTAAGCTTATTAACTTTGCCGGGGGACGAAATATCTCCGGATTATCAAACCTTAAATCAAATAAATCATTTTGCGATAAACGTAAGGCATGTCTGCAGTAATCTAGACACTCGGATGTTCCGGACAAGCAACATTGATTTTAATCACCACCTTGTAGCAGCCAAAATGCGAATGCAGTGTCACAGCAAGAAAGAACTACTGTGAGAAGATATAGTTTAGAAAAGCTGTAATCGCAAGATTGCCAGAATCTTCGCCAAACCTTTATCCCAAAATTCCTCAACATCTGCAAAGAAATCCCTGGTTTGATGAAGAAGACCTGCAAGCACTTGTAGCTATACAAGAAGCCTATAAAGTGGTGCTGCAATAAAGGAGTTGCCCGTGAGCTCTACGAGCAGAAGTGACAGGAATAACATCAGCTTTTCCAGAAGAAGAAAAAAGAAATATTCGCGCGATCGAAGATAATGAAAGGTTGTACTCCAGGAATAAGGTACGGAAGTTTTACCAACAGGCAAAGGAACGTGTGAATGCAAGAAGATGAAGAATGAAACCTTGAAGTAGAGTAACAGTTGGTGCTGAGAATATGGAAATACTTTTTCTGCAGACTGTATAATGGCGAAAAAGACCAACATCCCGCCGTTAGGCAGAATAGACTATTCAACTAAGGCGACGATAGCTAAAACTTCAGCAAAAATCCTACAATTAAGCTGGATCGGACGACTTACCGCACGAGGTATTCGAAGCTGCTGAAAATGACTTTGTGGAGAGCATACGCTAACTCATTTCTTTGATCTGGTCAGAAGAGGGTATGCCTGATGAATAGAATCTTACCACCTAATGCCATAATGTCTAATGTCTAAAACCCTTCCCAAATAAACTGATTAGTCCATATCAGTGCTGTTTTAGACCATGAAAGTCCACAATCAAACAAGTCCTCACACTACGGAAGCAGATCCTGGAAAGAAGTTCAAACCGACACCCATCATCTTTTCATTGATTTTAATGCGGCACATGACAGAATGTATAGGGTTTAGCTACAAAGAGCTATGTCTAGTTTTGACATCCTTGCCAAACTCTTCCATCTTTGAAGAATGACGGCTGAGAACGCTCGCTGCTTCGCAACGACTTAAGCGATACCTTTAGCGTCAAAAAAGGTTTTAGACAAGAGTCATGTGACTTTTTTAACATCATACTTAAAAGAGTTGTGCGAAACTCACAAGTGAATACTGGACGCACAATCTTTTAAATATCTGTGCAACTACTTGAAGTTCGACAATGATATCGACAAACTTGGAAGAACTCAGCTGGCTGCCACGGCTGAGTTCACTCGTATTGCAATGGAAGTTGCCAAAATGGGTGAAGCGGTAAATGAGGGCAGCTATCATTTCGAGGTAGTAAAGGACCTTCTGCCAACAACATCCCAGCAGAAATAAAAGCAATAATTACTCTTGCCAATCGCTGTTCCTTTGGGCTAAGAAGGCAATTGAGTAGTACGGTCCTGTAGCGCCACCTAAGTAGTTTGTTAATCGGACAAACGTTGCTGAGATTCTATGAACTGGGCACGATTTCTTTCGACGATATTTCACAGATGAGTTGATGCATGTTCCCAACCATCTCATCTTCAACTCAACAGACTATTTATAAGACTAAAGCTACCATATTGCTAACTTAACTTCGCGTAAGTCAGAGGGATAGAATTCTCTGATAGCAGGGCTGCTTGTAATTTACCATATATTCTTTCGATGCCAGGGTATGCCGTTAACAATTAAAAAGCACTACAATTATGTTGTTGTATAAAGAGGTTCGTAGTAGCATTGTATTTGGCCATACCCAGTTACCCATTTCCACCACTGACAATTTTCTGTTGATTGCAACTCAAAAAATCATTTACCTAATGCTTTCATTGATCTGCTTCTTAATTAAAAAAAAAAATTAATTAAAAGTGATTATTTTGAAATATTTTGAAGCGATTGGGTGCAGTCCTAGACAACATCAATTTCAATCAACTAAAAAGTTTATTCGTTTGAATGTAAAATAAGTTGAGAACCAAAGTCAAATGAATGAATTCCAATATTAGCACTTCAATTTCGGAATAACTAGTAAAAAAATGCCAGACCTTTTTGGAACATAGTTAAGGTAATAAAATTGCAATTGAAAATAATTGCCTTTCCTAAAAGAATCTAATAACACATATTTTTCGAATGTTGAAAAAGCAAATGCTCTTGCTTCGAGGTTTTTTTTAGGTGATACGTATAGAAACCGAAAATATTGTAAATACCACAATACAAAGATCTTTTTTTGAAAAGGTCTCCCAAAATACTTCAGTAGGTTTTGTTTTACACGAAAATGTTCAATGTACATATAGGTAGTTAAAGATCTAAAAACAAGAAAAACAGCCGGCACTGACTGTATTAAAAACATATATATCAAAAATTTGGCCAAATCCGGAATAAAATATCTAGCATTCCTTATGAATACTTGTTTAAAAATAGAGTATTTTCCTGACGCTTGGAAGTTAGCTAAAACTGTTGTGGTTTTCAAAGCCGGCAAGCTTATGGTGCCTTGAAGTCCGTTCATATTTAGACAGACATGCCAAATTTCAGTGCGACACTGTCTTTAGTTTTGTTTTGACAGCTGATTGTTGTTGACGTGCTTGGCATCATGTTGAGTATGAACAAAAACGATTTTCGTTCTCTCATAAAACATTATTTTTTGAGAGCCAAAATAGCGAAGGAAACAAAAGAAAAGTTGGATAAATATTATGGGGCTAATGCTCCGTCAGATTACAACGTCAAATATTGGTTTCGAGAGTTTCGTGGTGGCCGCAACTCCACTACCGATCAAGTCCGTAGCGGCAGGCCTTCCGATGCGGTTACAGAGGACAGTGTCAAAAAAATACATGAAATGGTGTTGGCTGACCGGAAAGTGAAGGTGCGTGAGCTAGTTTACTGATTAGTACTAAGCGCATACGCCATATTTTGGGCAATATTCTGCATATGAAAAAGCTATACTGGCGCTGTTTGCCGCGCATACTCACTCCTGACCAAAAACACGAAAGCGAGAGCACTTCGAAAAAGTGTTTGGACTTCCTGATACGGAATCGGGCGGACTTTTGTCGTCGATTGCTAACTGTTGATGAAACTTGGATCCACCAAAGAACAGAATGAGTGCACTGCAATGGACTAAAGCCGGCACAAGTGCTCCGAAGCGGCCGAGGGAGGCTTGATGGGTCGGAAAGTTTATGGCGTCGGTTTTCTGGGATTGTCATGGCATACTCTTCATGGACTACCTCGAAAAAGAAAAAAACCATTAACAGGGAGTATTACTGTGCATTATTGGAGCGATTAAAGGCCGAAATCACTGCAAAACGGCCTCACATGAAGCGAAAAAAAATTTTTTTGCAAGACAATGCACCGGCGCACAGGAGCATCGCAACCATGGCTAAAATCAATGACTTACGGCTACAATTGCTGTCGCATCCACAGTATTCGCCCGATGTGACTCCCTCGGACTATTATCTCTTTCCAATTCTCAAAAGATGGCTCATCAATAAAAAATTCAGCTCACGCGAGGAAATCATCGACGCCACGGAGGAGTATTTTTCAGACCTTCCGGAAAATTACTTTTCGGACGGGATCAAGAAGTTGGAAAATCGCTAAAATAAGTTTATCAAACTAAAAGGGGACTATATTGAATAAAATAAAAAAAAAAAATTGAAATTTGTTTATTTTTTCATTCCCAAGGAGGTTACTTTTTACCCCATCTAGTATTTGTGGAATGGTTTTCTAAAGAAAGTTTTCATGTTAACTGTGTTAACTGTGGTGTCTCAAATTTAATATCGTTCGATTCTGGTATTCCACAAGGTTCAGTCCAAGGTCCTGTTCTATTTAACCTCTGCACTACTGATTTCCCTTACTTGCTCAATTGTGAAGCAGTTATTTTTGCAGATATTCTTCGCATGAGCTAGCTTTCAATATTGAAACAGCCTCAAAAATGCGATAGATGTATTAAGGAAAAATTGTTCAGAGTGGAAAATTAAATTTAATGAAGATAAAATGCAAGCTATCTTTTTTACTAGAAAAAGAAAGTGTTGCTTTTTACCTTCCACTCAATTACAAGTTAATGGAGTAAACATTCCTTGTGTGACCTGTGTTAGATATTTATGGATTCATCTAGATACAAAACTAACATTTAACGAAAACAAACAGAACAGTAACGAAAATATGTATTGCCATCAAAATGTTGTTTCCATTTATAAATAGAAAATCATCCCTTTTAACAGAAAACAAGCTAATAATCTATAAAGTAATTTTTCAAGCGATTCTGTTATATGAAAGCCAAGTCTGGGGCGATTTTGTAAAATGCCACATAAAAAACTACAATTATGCCAAAACAAAGTTTTAAAAATTATGCTTAAATTACCCTGGCATCATTCCAACCTAGATCTGCACTATAAAGCGAATGTTGAACTGATTTATGAAAGAATTAGAAAACTAAAATCTAAATTTGTAAAACGATGTAGTTTTGCTGATAACCCTTTCATAAATAAATTATGCGCTAATTAAATGAGACCAAGTTATATAGGGTTTTCTAATAACGACTTGACAACTTTTTTTTTTAAATAAAAGGCAAACCATTTGAGATATTTCAAAAACTTTATTATTGGCTTGAAGTACAATCAAAACATTTATGAATAGAACTCGACTTCGTTCATATGGCCACTGCGTGAAAGTTTGCAGCGGTCGATTCGTTGGACCCAATTTTCAACGACTCGGCCACACATTTCGGCCGAAACGGCCGCTTTTCGCGTTCAATATTGAGTCTGAGCTCTTCCAACGTCGTCGGCGTGTTGGCATAAGCCAATGACTTAACGTCGACCCACAGAAAATAGTCAAGCGGCATTAAATCGCACGAACGAGGAGCCCAATCGACTGGCCTATGTCTTGAGATAACACGCTCACCATACTTACTCTTCAATAAATCGATTGTAGCATGTGCTGTGTGGCTTGTGGCACCATTCTGTTAAAACCACATGTCGTCCAATTCGGGCCAAAAATAATCGGTGACAATGGCGCGTTAACCCTGACTATTCACAGTAACGTGACGATCGTTATCGTCGACGAAAAAATATGGCCCAATAACGCCGCCGGCATGCAAACCGCACCAAACAGTTATATCTCGTGGACCCGACCAATAAGGCATATTTTGCTTGTTGACGAACCCATTGAGGAAAAAATAAGCTTCGTCACTAAAGATGATTTTGCGATGGAATTCATCATCTTGGCGCATCTTCTCCAGAACCCATTCGGAGAACGTAGCTCGTTTGATGATTAGTGAAAGAGTGCGTTTACAAATTAAATTCAAAGTTGTCAAGTCCCTATTGGAAAACCCTATATATATCTTGAAATCGCTTTTTTAAAAACTTTTGACAAAAACGGTAGCATAGAAATTGGTTTAAGATCTACTGAACCACTGCCAACTTTCGGAATTGGAATAATCTTGGCTTTTTTCCAATCAACTGGGAACTCAGAGCTTGTGAAGATAGAGTTGTATAGATGTTTGACGTAAGGCAAAATAATTTGATTTACTGACAGTAATGCAGCAACAACAACAGTATCATCAAGCAAGGTAAGGCTAAAGGTTCCATTAACTTCTTCGGGTGTGTCAGCAAACAAATCAGCAGATACATTTGAACTGTTTTTTTTTTCGATCCAGAAATCTTGCATTCAAAAGATTACAATCAATGTTGTCGGGGACCTTGCGGTTTTGTTTACCGATACCTAAATTTCTTAAGGTTTTCCAGACATTTTTCCCAGAACCCGTAGGGTTGAGGCGGTTTGCGTAGTAATTTTGTTTTTGTTGGTTTGTAATGTTATACACAACTCTATTCGGAAGGGTGAAGTAGATTGCATGCAGCTCAAGAATTCTACACCGCTTCCATCTAGAGTATGCTAAGTTTCTCTTGACAATCAGTTCAGTGATATCCCGATTTATCTATAAGGGAACTGCATGAGAAATTACCTTCCTGCGTAGTGAAGCTGATCGATATTGCTGTTCAAAAACCAAAGTTCATCATTGACTGAGGTGAGCCTATAGATTCTACCCCAGTCGATTTCACGAACGTCACTTTATAGACGATATTGGTTAATCAATCTAAAATCCCTATATTGGAGGTGTTTAACATTTCCTTGTACTTTAAAATCATAGATTTAGAAGATGAGGTCATGTTTGGAGAAGTCAGGTGCAAGAACTTGATTATAAAGTAACGCCTGTTCAGGATCGTTAACAAAAAAGACATCAAGTAAGGTCCTGGAGCTACTGGTGAAGTGAGTTGGTACCGCGGTGTTGACAGGGGATAGGTTCAGAGGTGCTATTGTGCAGAAGATTTCAATTTAGGTCGCCACAGATTACAATCTGAGAGGTTAAAAGGTTATACAAGAATGATGTTCTAAGCTAACAAGCAGTGGTGCAATATCGACGGCATACTAATGCCGTGCAAATTAGTATTTGCGATGAACTGCAAGTAATTTTCACGAAGACATATTGCAGGAGGCAATTGAAGTGCGATTTATGAAGGTGCGTTGCGTTGAAATGTGCGTTCAAATGACAAACTTTCAACCCATTGTGTTGCGAACCAAGTACTCTGATCATTGCATGCAAGTTTTTATTTACATTACCGTCAATCGAATCTCTGTTATTTGATTCTAAAAGGAAATTTATTGATTACCCAAAAAAATTAGTATATATTACAAACAAGAAGAATGAAAACGAACCCCACATGCTGGTAGGAAAAGTGGAAAGAGGGAAACAGCGGGGGAATTGCTGAACATAGCCAAAACAAGAGGCGTATAAAACATTTGAATAGAAAATTTAGTACAAGCTAAAGAAAAATATTTAAAAAGAAAGTAAATAACCTGATGTGGTCATTCTTCTGATTCGTTGCTTACAACGCATTCTTCCAGTTCTGGTGAATTTTGTTGACACCTCTTGGCATAAACATTCAACTCTTCAATGCTGTTTACGAGGAAACTTTTCCTCGTTGTGTTATTCTTCATTAAAATAGATCCACGCAGGGTGTATCTTGAGAATAACTGACTACGACCTTTCATACGTGTGGCACTCTGCAGAAGGGAGCGATTTCGCTCTGTTAAACTCTCGTTCACGTAGATTTTGTTGTCGGAGTTCAGATCGACATGATGGCGAGACAGAGGCTTGTTGTTGTTTTTACGGTAGGTTGAGATTGCACGTAGCAATTTGTTCCTCTCTGTGGAAGAGCTAAATTTCAATATAATTGATGCGTGACGAACAGTGATTTGATGTCGTTGGCAAACTCTGAAGATGCTTTTAAGACAAGGTGTGTCTCAGGAAACAGAATAACACAATCGGCTGAACACATACTTAAAGTTCTTATCAGGCACCTGCGAAACGCCATACAAAACGGCGTCCGCTGCGAGTTCTCTCCTCTCTACTTTGTCGAGCTTGTTGTGGAGAGTAGTGAGTTCTTTTTTTATGTGTTGATTTTCGTCAGACTGTGGTTCGAGGTGTTCAATGCGCGTAAGCAATACACTTATTTTGTTGTCGGTTTTCAGAGTGTGATCTTTCTGGTCGACTCCAGGTGCACAATGCGTTGGAAGAAGCCCGCTCGCATTTTATTCATTTCACTGGTGATCCGAGCAAAGATGTTGTCGCTCAGTGTGTTTGAACGCTTTTCCAGTTCAGGGCCAAAGGTGTTCAACAAAGCGGCTTTATACTTGGCATCCGTGGTAGAGTGCTCTGTCGCGTAACATGCTTGCTGGTTAACATAAGTTACTTGAAGTGTTCTTGAGTTTCCTTTTTTAGGAATCAACCTTCCGGAAGAATTCGCTCTCAGACTATTTTCTCACCTCTGTCACCAAAAAAAAGACTCCTTAAACTCGTATGCATAGGGAAATTATTTTATAAATTGGAGTTGGCACATTCTTTTATATTAGCACTGCTTCCTTAGGTGTCTGTTTCTTTTTTTGTGAGATATGGGTCGACAAACCTCTTCCAATTAAAGATGTGTTTCGGACTGACATCATGCAAGACGTAGGGCTTGGTTCCTCTTTTCTTGTGCCACGCTTCGATTACGGACAAATTGCTTTGAATTTGCATTGAATCATATTCCATTTCATCATGCTCAGAAACCATGAATTTTAAGTGAATAGTTTTTCCATTTTCAATTCATTGCACTGGATACATACACCGCAAGTAGAAATTGGTGTAAATTCTATCCGCCACATCGGTTTCTAAAGTACCTCACCTTGTCGCCGAATTGTGCGAGGGATTTAAAGCAATGGAAAAGAAAGCTCGCTCTTTAACAGACTCATCTACCACCAGTCTCCATGTTTCAATATCAAGTCATGCATTGTGAGATTGTATGCTTCCATTCTGCGCTTATAAAAATCGGGTCACTGCAGTAAAGCAGGATACGCTGCGAATCAAAATTCTGCTGCCGCCTGCCTCTGTTTCCTCCTTGCTTCATCTTTCTCATGTTTTTTTTTTTATTTTATTTTGGATACAAGTTGATGGCAAAAGCAACAAATGTGTAAGTCGACAGTGATCTTTTGTCGGTCTTTGAAAAGCAGAATTGAAATTATCGTTGAATATTTTTCTGTACATCGACATTTTTTCGAACGGCAACTCCTTCACAATATTTTCAGTTTTTTTTTTTGCACATGGTTGCACTATTTAGCGAGGAGTTGAGATATTTTCGGGAAGTTGTTTCTTAACAGTAATGCTCTCAATGTCTTTAATTAGTGCCGAATCCAGGGTTGTTTTTCTTCCTTTTCCTTCTTCGTCAGATTAAGTAACTTTCTCATTAAACCTCTTCCGCATGGCGATATCGACAACACGTGTTTTAATTGATAAAGTATCTTACACATTTTCCTTTTTTCTCCATTTACTGCAAAATAGTATTTGATAGAATACTGGCTTTGCGATATATTGGTATTCATGTTCTGAACTGATTAATGAACATTTAAGCCTACACGTGACATGTAGGGGTCTTCATCACATCATCGGGTATAATCTTGTCTGTGTTTTTTTTGCTTCTATCTAGTTTTTGTAATGATATGTGGCAGCAATTAAGGCAAACAAATTATCTAGTCATTAAACTCCTTTCTGATCGAATACAGGTAGCCATCCAGGTGAAGATTTCTCATCTTTTGTTGCTACTTTGCATATCTGTTTACAAACCAGGGCAGTTCTGAGCCTACACCAACAATCTCCTGTAGTTAGTTGCCTCCATTTACACGCGTCCACATGGTTGATGTCCCCTTTCAATTTCGTACGCCACCTAAGGTAGAAATATTCTTTTCTGTGTTGGCGATCTGTAGGTTGTTTCGGAGAATTGCTAAGTTGGTGTCTACTAGGTGGGGTGAAAAATATTCGGGCGAATACGGTGAATGCGACAGCAATTGGAGCCGTAAGTTTTTGATTTTAGCCATGGTTGTGATGCTCTTGTGCGCCGGTGCATTGTCTTGCAAAAACAAAATTTTTTTCGCTTTATGTTAGGCCGTTTTGCAGCGAGGCCGCTTCGGACCACTCGTACCTTCTTCAGTCCATTGCCGGGTACTGATTCTGTTCTCTGATGTTGAACAATTACCAATCGACACCAAAAGTCCGCCTGATTCCGCATCAGCAAGTCCAAACACTTTCGGAGTGCTCTCGCGTTCGTGTTTTTGGTCAGGAATGAGTATGCGCGGCACCCAGCGGCAGGATAACTTTTTCATATGCAGAATATTGCCAAAAATATGGCGTGTGCGCTCAGTATTTATCCTTGTGGTATCTGCTAGCTCGCGCACCTTCACTTTCCGGTCAGCCAACACACTTGCATGTATTTTTTTGACATTGTCCTCTCTCGAAACCAATATTTGACGGTGTAATCTGACGGAGCATTAGCCCCATAATATTTATCCTACTTTTCTTTTGTTTCATTCGCCGTTTTGCCTTCCAAAAAATAATGTTTTATGAGAGAACGAAAATCGTTTTTGTCCATACTCAATATGATGCCAAACACGTCAACAACAATCAGCTGTCAAAACAAAACTAAAAACATTATCGCACTGAAATTTGGCATGTCTGCCTAAGTATGAACGGACTTCAAGGCACTATAACCTTTTTTGCAGTAGCAGCGTATTCTGGCGGTCAAGGAGGTTACTTTTCACTCCACCTAGTATATATGTATTCGTGTTGCTGCTCAGCCGCTATAGTACTTCTTTGTTCTGACTCCTCAAGGCTTTCAAGACTGAATTGTAATTCATAAATTATAATTGAATAATCTGTCCGTAGTTCTTTAATTTGCATGCCACTGCGCTGTACAAAGATGATAAATGTGTTGTTTAGCGTCTTCTTCGTTTCTCGACATATGGCTTCCAGATACATAATTACCTTCTTAACCCCTTAAGAACACTAATGGCAACTGTTAATCTGCATTTGACCTCCGTGATGATGTCATAATTAGAACAACCTGCAGAGCCTAGATGGCTTAATTCCAGTACCACATTACAATTCTGCCAAGGTTAAACGTTTGAAAGCAGAATGTTTGCCATTTTTGAAGCTACAACGATGTTTTCGTGATTATTTATGCAGGCTTCAGTTTGGCTATTTTTGCTCTTACACGTCATTTCATTCCTACATCAGTATCTTTTTATGGTTTGACTTCGCTATTTTCGAACTTCCTAGTTTTTTTCTATGTAGAAAAAAATTGCGTTGGATTTTCATTCTGTTAACAACAGCTCTCATCTCATTTTGTCCGGTATTCTCTATCCATCCTTGACAACTTTCTGGTAAAAGCCGATTCTATATCTTGTTAGAAGTTCGCAAGAAAATGGCTGAATTGCTTATGCCGCGCAACTTAATTTGAGGCGAGTTTTTAGAACTTTTTTAAATATGTGCAGAATTTTGGCAAAGCTATGCACGATCATATGCTTGCTTGTATCTCTTGCTAGAAATAATAGTGCGTCGGAATGCATTTTCTTAAAAAGTCTTCGTCTATCTGCTGTGATTCGTGACCCAGTGTGTCACGTGATTCTTTACACCTAGTGTGCTGTCATAAAAGCTTGCACGAAACGTGGTTGATTATGAATTGAGCAATCTACTTAGCATATATTGTAATCAGACGTCCTTCTTTCGGGGAAATGCCGTCTTAATAACAGCAATTTTGGGGAATCAAAGGAGTTCCGATCTTTAGAAATAACAGGCAACTTCATAAATTATAATCTAATTAGGTCTGTGCGAGAGCATACTTTTTTTATTCTGCCATCAAAAAAAAAAGTCCTTGCCCAAAGACAGAAGTGCACGCTTTAGCACAGTAGTTTCACCGAGCGCTGGAAGGTAGACAGGAACCACTTCGACTATTTAACGCTGACTTGGTTCGATCACAATAAAAACAATGGTGTAGGCGAAAGCATTTTCAAGTGCTCTGGCTCGATACGACAAAGAAACTCAACCTTGGTCTAAAAATGCTTATTGCAAGCAGTCTGCTTAGTGTCGAAAAGAACAAAAAGCCGCAGTGTTTCATTCATATATGTACTTTCTACGGGCCGAGATAATTCTTAGTTACGAAGACACATCGCTGTTTCATATTTCCTATATTTTAAGTAAACCTATAGCAATTAACAGAAACTCGTAGCTCTGAAAGATGAACGAATTTCTCTCTTTACACAAACATTTTGCTTCTTCGTCAAAACTTCTTAAAACCCACATGAGAATAGCATTATTTTGGCCTGGGCGCTTCCAAATTTGCTAATTCGATTAAATAACCAGGAATTACTGCAGAATTTGAATCACATTTGTTGGAATTTTGATACTCCAAAGCATTTGCAGGCATCTGTACTAAGTTGATCTGCCCACATGTGACAAAATCCAAACAATATAACCATCAGCAATCGTTGTGCTTTCATTAAACATTTGCTTTCGCCTTAACCTAATAAACGCCGACATAAAAGACCACTGGTGCATAAACCACATACATGTATGTATGTACCTACACACGTACTTTCTTCAGCAGATACTCGAAAGACCTCCTTAATTGAATTGATTCTGAAAGCCTTGCAGTCATTACGAAATCAATTGAAAATTGGGAATTTGTCAACTCCGGAGGCCATGTACCATATACAAACGCCCACTATAGATGAAGATGCCTTAACATTCTACGATTCGAGACAGATGGCCATTACCAGCAGCAATACAACGACACATTTCCAGGCAATGAATTCCAAATACGCTACTTCCACAATATTAAATCACACATGCACATATCTTACGCCACCAAAGTGGGAGAGATTCCATTGCCAGAAAATAAGAAAAAGAAAAAAAGGAATCGTAAAACTATACGAGTACTTGCCAAGTGGTTGCTTTCATTTAAGTGGCGGCTCATCATTAAAGCCGTCAAAGTTGGCTGAAAATACAGACGCGTCGAGTCATATCCTTGTTTTGGTCAATTTTACGTTGTAAAAAGCAGAAATTATGATCAGAAAGAATAAATTGTATAATACATCACAAGGGAGGGGTGAATAAATAAATAAGGTCAAAGCAAAAAAAAAAGGAACAACAAAATGAAATCGATAAGGAAACGAGAAATTCCCTTCGAAGGATATTCATGGAATTCATCCAACCATCCGTTGTAGAATTGTATGTCGTATTGGTTAGTAGTGCCAATTGTAGATTTGGGGAGCATTTTCGAAACAAATTAATGGCGTTGGTATTAATGTTGGAAGTCCTTCGGGGTAATGTGAAGACCAATGACAATACTTTGAAAATTTTATCGTAGCAATGATTTTCGGAATACGACGCAGAAGTTCTGGTAATGAGAGTCGAAAAAAGCGGATAATAAGCAAACATTCAGCATGTAGGAAAATGCCACATAACACTCCGTATCAAAACTTGACTTGCCTCCACAACCCTACAGGGGATGAAGATGGCGGTATCAAATACGAATCCTATGGCTTTCAAGATTGAATATGCGGTAAAGGCACCAGTTATGACACCAAAATCGTCCTGGAAGATCTTTGCGCAAGACAGGGCAAAAATGCCGTCATCGGAAAATAATGGATTCATATCTATTAAATTCGTAACTATATACACATCCATAAATTGGTTATCCACTGATCAAGCAATCCCAACTAGGTTAAACAACAACAAACACTCCTCTAGCATTGCTTCTTTTAGAAGAGTCTTAATCGAATCCGAGCATTATCTTGATGCAGTCAGGATATGAATGCGCATATCACAGCCACAATAGAGTCAAGTTAGACTACCAAAGTTCGAAGTTGAAAAGCTGCAATCGCAAGAGACCGCTAGAATCCCTGTCGATCGCATTTCTCCCAAGCTCTTTAAAAATCTTAGCTACTGCCCTCACATCCTAGAACACCTATGGCTAAGACCTGGCATGTTCATTTATTCTGTAATCGAATGTCAATCCTACAGTAAGATCTCTCCATTTTCCTTCTTTTCTGCTCGCAGAGCTCTCTTTTGAGCAGCTTTCGTTTTTCCAGCAGCTTCGCTTTGAAAACAATCATCAAAAGCAGCTTCTTTGAATTAAGTTTACAAAGATGAACATGGACAACTAGTGCTAGAGTCAAAGACGGTAGTAAGAATATGGAACCACCATTCTGGTTCATGGACGAAGACGACGAAGAATTCCGGTTCCCTGACCAGCACGAAGTTAAAGTAGTAATATTGAAGCTAAAGTCTAATAAAGTTGCTAACGCAGACGGACTGCTTCTTGTGCTATTTTTATGGGCAAGGAAAAACAGCAAGCATCATCTTTTCTGTTGTACTATATTACGCGAGCATCTGAAATCATGCATGAACAACATGATTGGTCCATATAAGTACGGTTTCAAGCTAGGAAATATTTACCAAATATTTACAATATTTAGGACTGACCATCTACGAAAGCTGTTTGATGAATATCCGGAATAGAAACGTCAACGTAACTTTTTTAGGTTTTGACAATTTATTTTTGATCAGTTCCCGGAAATTATTCAGAAAATTAAAAATACAAGTTTATTCATCTAAATTTCTATTGCCACTTATGCTAGCGTTTGATCCAATCCTCGAAACAGTTTTTATTTTCGGTTTTCGGTATGTCTATCAGTGCTTCCTGCGATTTTTCCATTACTTCCTCTCGGCTTCTGAAACGCGTTCCCCGTAGTGGTTTTTTAACTCGATTGAAAAGAAAGAAGTCACAGGGAGCCAAATAAGGTGAATTCGATGGCTGCTGGATGGTATTTGTTGCATTTTTCGTCAAAAAATTGCTAATAATGATGGCACTGTGCGACGGTGCGTTATCATGGTGCAAAATCCACAAGTTTTCTGCCCACAATTCTGTTCTCTTTCGGCGAATTGCTTCACGCAAACGTCTCATAACGCCCAAATAATACTCTTTGTTTACTGTCTGGCCTTCTGGCAAAAATTCATGATACACTACACCGTTGTAATTCATGAAAACCGTGAACGTTGAATTCTTTTTTGACAAAAACCACGTGGTTTTTTTGTCTCGGCTCATTTGGTGAACGCCATTCACCTGCCTGATGTCTGATTTGCGTGTCGTACTCATAAACCCACATCTCGTCTCCAGTAATGATCCTTTTGATGAATGTGGGATCGGATTCATCCTCGAAAATCATCTCTTTTGCGACGTCAACACGGTCTCTTTTTTGCATTAAATTGAGGTATTTTGGCACCAACTTTGCTGCTACACGACGGAAACCCAAATCATTAACCAAAATGTCTTGAACGAATCCATAGGCAATGTTCAAGTCCTCCGCTATCTCTCTGATGGTTAATTTGCGGTTATTGACTTCATCAATGTTTTCGTTGTTTTCGATGTCGATGGTCTGCCACTGCGTTCATCATCTTCGATTGACTCACTACCACTTATGGATCGCTGGTGCCACTGGTAAACGACCGTTTTCTTTAGAGAATCGTTGCCGAAACACTTTTCCAACATTTTCAAAGTTCGCCCACCATTAAATCCGTTTTTAAACCAAAATATAATACAGGTTCGATGTTGCAAATTTAAATCTATTTCTAAAATTGTAAAAAATCGCACACAGATATAGATGTAATCTTGGCTACGTAACTTTTGCAAATGTCAAGCTATGACGCTAAGATTTAGAGGGAATGTCAATAACAAATGTACCAACTTAACAAAAAAAGAACTCAAATCGGAACAATGAGAGCGCCACCGGGATCAAGGTGGTACTTCCCTTTCAATTCGATACACTCTTCCCAGCGATGCTGCAACTTTTTTAACCCCTCCGTAAAGTACGACTTTCGTTGGCCTGCAAAATACTCCTCCGTGGCGGCGATGACTTTCTCGTTCGACACGTACTTCTTTCTGGCGAGCGATCATTTAAGGTTTAGGAACAAAAAGAAATCGTAGGGTGCCAAATCAGGAGAATACAGAGGATGGGGGAACAATTCATAGTGCATTTCGACTAATTTGGTATGCTCCTTGAAAATTTTTCCCTTCTCCAAATATTTAACGTGTATCACACCATGCGCGTCGCAAAAAAACGGTGGCTATCTCCTTTCCGGCCGAAGGCATGGTCATCGCCTTCTTTGGAGCACGTTCACCGGGTCAAACCCATTGTTCTTTAGTCTTTGGTGTGTACAAATAAATCCATGCATGATCTGCGGTCACGAAACGAAGCAGAACTTCATCCGGATTTCGATTAAACAGGGCCAAGTACGTCTTGAAAATGGTCTCACGATTGCGCATGTTTTCCGGTGTGAGCAAACGCGACACACATCGGGCGGACAGTTTTCTCATGCCCAAAATCTCGTGCAGGATATGAGTAACGCGTTCAGTTGAGATGCCTGCTGTCTTTGCCAACTCGTGAATTTTCACTCAGCGGTAGTCCAATACGAGATCATGGATTTTGTCAAGGGTTTCCTCTGTGGTAACCGTATTTGGGCCACTTAGTTGCGATTCATTAAAAACCGACGTGCGGCTACGGCGAAGCTTTACGGACTAATGGTAAATGGTTGAACGGGAAAAACATGATCGCAAAAAACGCTAACGCGGATTGCCACCAAATTTTGACAGGTGGGCTAAAAGCAGTTATACTAAATGATGGTGCTCTTATTTTGGTTCAATAGCTCCACTTATCTTCAAATCCGGGTACTAAAAGAAAAGGACGCATAACACCGATGGCAACGATTTGGCCGGAACGTCTTGGCCTTGGTTTCGCAGTTGTTAACAGCAATGACATCAGCGGAGACGCAGAATTAGGAAGAAATTGAAACAGATCTTTATCTCGTAAGGCCAAACTGGCTTTATACAGGAACTTGAAAGGGTGAAGAATGTCTGGTCAATCTCAGCCCGAACGACGATATTATTGTTTGCTTGACACTGTTAGATAGGCAAAATGAAGACAAACCCTCTATTAGCACTGCACTACGTGGATAAGTTTCCCAACAATCCGATACAAATGCTCTAATCGAAAATCAAAAACCCAGAGCTACAAATTCCTGCCTTCGCATTCTGAACCATCGTGGTAATAAGGCAGAAAAAAATTGGACTTCAGCAGAGAGCAACTCGTTCCTCTACGCCACTAAGAAGCTACTGTGTAAAACTGGACCTACCACAAATATTGTTTAAAAGCCCTACAAGGTTGCACCCAATTACTGAGGTTGTTTCTTCTCGAAAAAGAATCAACTGTAGGGCTTGATTCATATAGTGCTAAAGGGACGCATTGTTTACTCTAACAAAGCTTTCAGCAATACATGAAGCTTGAGAGCGAGGAGGCTCATTACAATTCACACTGCTATATGTTTGGGTCAATTCTGTGTATAATATACGGTAGACAGCAGCTTTAAGACCATCTTCCGTTTAAGGAAAAGTGGTTTTTGGTACAACTCGAGTTTTAATAACATTACGCGCTGATTGTCATCGGATTCAGGCCTAATCGGACGGAGTGACACTGGAACCTTAGTTGCTGCAGAAATACGAGATCGAATTTCCCTGAAGGAAAAGCCGTTAACCAAGACCGAGCCAAGTAGAGACTTAATTGGACTACTTGCACTAATCGTAAGGTATGCTCCTTGGTGTGCTAGGCATAAGAAGCACAAAATCCTGCGACGTTTGCTGTGAGAGATTAAACAACACAATAAACACTTTTTCTCTGATTGCGCATGAATTAGGTGGCAGGATACTAGACACAGATGTAGTGTGTCTGAAATTATTCAAGCTTTATGACTGAAGTGATTATTCATCCTTCTTTTAAAGACTGAAAAATTTCGATAAAACCAAAATAAATGGAGAGGAGAAAAAATGATGATGGAGGGCCAATTTTTTGTCTTTGTGCTTTGTTCTGATAAAATTTCAATTTCAATTACAAATAAAGAACGTAGTGTACTCAGTTAAATAGGAAAAAAGTCCTCGATATATCAGAGATGGGGCACTTGAAATGAACCCCCTTTACAAATATCAATATGCCTATCAACCTCGCATTCAAAACATGGGAGTTGACAATATGTAAATGGAAAAAATCAGAGGACAAAACTATAAAAATCTCATTAGAGAACAATAAAATCAGAGTGATAGCTGCGAAAGGATGCCCTCAGGGAGGAGTACTATCACACTTATTATGGTCAATCATAGTTTATGAACTACTGATAATCCTCAGAAATGATGGCTTCTATGTCCAAGGACATGTAGACGTCATTGGTATCCTAATCAGAGGCAAATTCGAAAACATAATCTCGTATAACCTACAGAGGACTTTTAACCTAGTGGCTGAATGGTGCACCAAAGTAGATCTCAAAGCCAACCCCCAAAAAAGCACCATTATTAAATTCACCAAGAGGCGAAGGCGAGAGACTGTCTTCAGTAAAATAATAGAGTTCTCACCCGAAGTAAAATATCTAGGAATCGCACTGGACGAAAAATTTACGTGGAACCCTAATATTTCGAAGACTATTGACAAGACCAGGACCGCATTATGGACCAGCAAATGTCTAGCTGGAAAAAAATTGGGGACTTAATCGCAAAATGACACTACGGATGTACACGGCAATAACGAGACCTATCATCATGTATGTGTGCAACTGGTGCAATGAAAACCGCACCTCTGGGAGTTATCCTAAGCATCCCACCACTTCATCTGGAAATCATGAAAGAAGCAATGGTAAATACTTACATGCTAATGATAGAAGATGAATCCAATACTTGAAAAACATCTAATAGACAAATGTCTACCAAAATATAACTTTCGGCACAAATTTAAAGTTACATTCCCAGAACGTCTATTTGCCAAGGACTCATATGTATGGTACACAGACGGGTCCATACAATTGAAGGAGTTGGAGCTGGATAAAACGGTTCTCGCACTAAGCAGCTCCGTATTTCAGGCTGAAATCCATGCAATAGAGCTATGAATTCAGGAGAATCTAAACAGAAATATAACAAACAAAAATATTTATATTCTCTCCGACAGCAGAGCAGCCCTACTTGCAATCAATGCCTTTAAAATAAAATCAAAACTGGTCTGGGATTGCCTTCAACTAATACAACTACTGACCACCACTAATAAAGTTCATCTGATTTGGGTGCCAGGACACAGTGGACATAGCTGCCTACCTACCCAAAGATGTAGCGGTCTTCCTAACAAACTTGATGAGCTCTAAATGGAGGATATCACAATAGGCAGACCTGTGGCAGCAGTGATATACCACCGCCCATAATAATTAAATCTAATCTAATCGGTTAAATAGGAGTTAACTTAAATATATAAGTTGGTATTGCGATAGATCGATGTTGATCACGGCCACTGTCCTGTTCTTCTGTTCATTTTGTATATAGGGTTTTCTAATAACGACTTGACAACTTTTTTTTTAAATAAAAGGCAAACCATTTGAGATATTTCCAAAACTTTATTATTGGCTTAAAGTACAATCAAAACATTTATGGATGGATCTCGACTTCGTTTATACGGCCACCGCGGGCACGTCTGCAGCCACACATTTCGGTCGAAAAGGCCGCTATTTCGCATTTAATGTTGGTTTTGAGCTCTTCCAACGTCGTCGGCGTGTTGGCATAGACCAATGACTTAACGTAGTCCCAAAGAAAATAGTCAAGCATCGTTAAATCGCACGAACGAGGCGGCCAATCGACTGGCCCATGTCTTGAGATAACACGCTTACCATACTCACTCTTCAATAAATCGATTGTAGCGTGTGCTGTGTGGCTTGTGGCACCATTCTATTGAAACCACATGTCGTCCAAGTCCATATCTTCCAATTCGGGCCAAAAATAATCGGTGATCATGGCGCGATAACACTAACCATTCACATTAACGTGACGATCGTTATCGTCGACGAAAAAATATGGCCCAATAACGCCCCCGGCATGCAAACAGCACCAAACAGTTATTTTTTGTGGATAAAGAGGTGATTCATGAAGCACATGTGGGTTTTCACCCGACCAATAACGCATATTTTGCTTATTGACGAACCCATTGAGCCAAAAATGAGCTTCGTTACTGAAGATGATTTTGCGATGAAATTCATCATCTTGGCGCATCTTCTCCAGAACCCAATCGGAGAACGTACGTCTCTTCAAATGGTCCATCGGCTTCAATTCTTGAGTCAGCTTGATCTTGAGAACGCCGTGGAATTGACTGATTTGGATCGTTTGCTACGGACATCTGAACGGTAGCGATATTTTCGACATTTCGCCCAAACCGTTGTCTCACCGACACGGCAACATCACACAACAAATATGTAGACTCAAATTTTTGCACTAAACTTGTTATTGCCTGTCTACTAGGGCGAGAATATGATCGAAAATTGGAGTTAATGCTCTTAAAGTTGCAGTCACAGACTCCGAATATCTGTAGAAAATTTTTATAATTTGCAGACGTTGCTCGTTAGTGTACTTTACCATGATGAAAATGTTGAGTTTACTGAATAAATTGACAGTGACAGTTTGATGATTAGTGAAAGAGTGCGTTCACAAATTAAATTCAAAGTTGTCAAGTCCCTATTAGAAAACCCTATACATAGCGGGGAACTTAGGGTTTTTGTTGATTGCGAGCGGCGAGGGAATGTAAATTTTTGATAGACAGGAACATTGGCTTTCGGAGACTTGCTTTTAGCTGCCGAGAGGATCGTGATGTTGGGAATTTTTTTCCTTTTTTTCGGTGTACTAATTGAATCTAGACCTCTATCGTATTAGACAATAAACTGAAACTTTGTTTGTCAAAATGTGTTAAACCAGTGAAGAACGCGCTTCAATTCTATTTCAGACTGAAAAGAATATACTAGACATCATATGTGTTGATTTTCTTCTGCATTATCTGTATGCGCCCACTACAAAACCTTATTCGTACACTCTGACCTCTCCTTTTCATTAATTTTTTATTGACATTTTATTTTATTATTTAAAAGATAATCTAGTCAAAGTTTTCTATTTTTATTCTATGGAGCTGGGCAAAATTCGAATTCCCATTTAAACAAACTGTGAGATTTAACGTTCCAAAGATAAAACATCCTTTGTCACAGTTTTGTCATTTATTCAAACAGCTTATAAATAAGATTTGGAAGGTCTTTAAACTGGAGCTCTCAATAGCATTGTGGTACATTTTATGAGGACCTTATAAAGCCATTGTTCTCTTTTCAACCTTCTGTTTCACTATCGGCTATTTAATAATTCGATAAATAATTGAACTATGAATATATCCAACAACCATCCAGTCTGTCGTGTCCGTATTTTAGCGCCTTTCAGGATTTTACATCTTTTTGACACTTTGTGCTGGCACCGCATAAAAATCTCATCAGCGAATGTATAATTTCTTTATCATCGAGAATATCAGATTTGCTTTATCCTGAATGCACCTCATCACCTCGGCACTGTCAAAACAATGCACAAAGCAATAACAATCCAGAATAATAATAAAAAAAAAGAAACAGTTCCACTCCCACCACATTGAAAAAAGTTCATTTCAGTTCCTCCACATTGTATGCTTCATTCGTCCTTTGAGTTTACATCTCCAACTGTACCTCTGCATTATGAAAATTTTTGCTCATGCATATTCCATGTCCTTAAGAACTAACATCTGCAAATATTTCCACCATTTCCGTTTTCATTTTCATTTGTGGAAAAAAGGGAAAACTTTGTCCTGACAAGGATCGAGATTGCAAAGAAACAAGAGGCACTATAGTACCTAATAGGTTCGAAAAATATGTTGTCGCATTGTTCACTTCTAGTGTTTGTGTTGTGTGTACAAAACAATATCACTGGAGAAGTCTTTCTTTTTGTGTTGGTTTACTTTGATTATAATTTTTAAGCTCCTTACCTTACCTATGAAAGAAGGGTCAATCAACTTATGGAAAAAGATAGGAGCGCACTGAGGCTGAATGCATTAACGTTATGACTATAGAGTTTTACAGCAGGGTAAAGTTATATGGTATCCTTTTTGCTATGGTTAAGCTGTCACAGACACAAGCGACGATTAAGGCAAGTGGTTTTGTAGTTCTCAGTAGAAGGAAGATTATGGAATATTGATAAGGCACGAATAGTCCTTCATAAATAGCATAAGGTATCGGGAGCAACACAGAAAATCGACCTCATTGAAAAGACGCAATAAATTCAAGCTATCGTGGTTGGTAACCAGGGAGAGCAGTCCTGCACAATTTAGTCTGGATTTTCATAAGTCTACCTAGTCGTGTGGGTAGGCGAGGATTGCTCGAAAGGAGGGGGGATAAAAGTTTTTCTATAGTTTTGAAGGAACAAAACTAAGCTACCTTTGACCGATGAACATTTAATGGAATACTATAAGCGCAATATCCCGAAGTGCAAAGCACCCATGGAAGGTGAAGATAACAAAAACAAGGCACAAATATTAAATCTTTAAGGTTAAGTGTGAAGAAAAAGCTACAAATAGCGCAGTATGATTTAACTTTAAGAGAAAGCAGTGCGGCTAGGTTCGTCTTTTGAACCTAAGACCAACAAAAAAAAAACATGTTATCACTTCTTTGCGAAGGAAATTTACGGAGGAAGACAATTTTCTAAATGTTTGCAAATGATCAGGAAATAGAGAGCTTGGCAGGGCATTTCATAAGCAGGTTGTAGGGCTTAGGAACGAATCACGATATTTAAGAGTACAAAAGTGGGCTTGAGGGTATACTGGCGAGAATTTATAGCGAGACGGGTGTTACGGTTGAAGGTTTGAAGAGGCGGAATGCTAGTGGCGATTTCTATTGAGCACTGGTGGTGGGAATAGCGATTCAAAAAGGTGAGATAGGAGACATTACGTCAGTGTTCACGGTTGTCAATTGATTGATTGATATTAGTATCACCTATGAGTCTTATCGCACGGGTTTGAGCCCTATCTAGCAGGTCCAGATACCTTTAAGGAGCATCTGACCGGATGTGGGCATTGTACTCGAGAGGATGGATGCCTTATATGTTGATCTGGCCAGAGGAGGTAAAATATTTCTTACATCGCTTGAGGAAACCTAGACATTTCGCAGCATTTTTGGCGACATCGAATGTGTGGTCATTCCAACGTAGGTTTTCACCGACGCACATGCCAAGAATGGAAAGTTTTTCGATTTCGACGATGTAAGTGTCATTCTTAGATAATGGCTGGGTATTTAAATTTCGTTTTAATGACAGCTCACAGCATTGAGCTTTGGAAGCGTTAAATTTCACTCTATTGTTAGTTCCCCAATTAGTTATGTGCTTAACATACGCTGCTGTTCCCGTTCTACAGCTGAATAGCAGGGACGTGAGTCCGGGAACGAATATGAAAAGCAGAGAGAACTGTCATCAACAAAGGAATATATTGGATTAGAAGTAACAGACAAGAGATCATTAGTGAATTATTACAAAGAGTGTAGGACACAGAACGGAGCCCTCGGGCACACCAGTATTTATTTTGTGAATACTAGACTTGAAACCATCCAAGACAACTTGAATTAAGTGTTCCGAAAGGTTATTTTTAATCCATTGAAAAAGAGTCTTCGATCCACCACCACGCATTTTCGACAAAAAAAAACCTGATGCCAAACTCTATTTAATGCCTTAGAAATATCAAGTGCAACTATTTTGCTTTCGCCATATTGATGTACGATTTGGTTTCATTTTTCGGTGAAATGTCGGTCAATGGGAAGTTTTTCTGTTTCGAGATATTTCATGAGCTTACTGTGTATCAGAGTTTCCATGACCTTACAAAGAAGGGACGTAAGTGGAATGGGTCTGTAGGAAGTGAGAGAAAAAGATTCGGGTTTTTTAGGGACAGGCTTGACAAATGCTGTTTTCCATCTGCTCGGAAAGAGTCCTAAAGAGTAGGATTGATGGAAAGCTTACCTAGTGGTTTTGCCAGTGAGAAGAACACCTCTTCAGAAGAAGGGGATATACTATATACCATCTCAACCATCGTTCAGAGTACGCTTGCTGCTACACAGGTGTGGAAATGGATTCATCCCATTGAAGATTCTACGCACTCAAGTGTCGGCGGGGACAAAGCACAATCTGGAAGTGTTGAGCTAGTCGCAAAGTGTGCAGCAAGTAGATTGACCTTGTCCAAAGAGCTGACAGCTAGAATGTCATTGTAAATGAACGTTGAAATAGAGGATGAGGCAGAATTTCTAATGTTTTTGACAAACGACCATAAATGCTTACTACATTTGGGACATCGTAGTACTTTTTGCCTCAGTTTTTCGTCGTATTGGAAAGAAAGGTGTTGCAGTCATTGCCGGCTCATTTTAACTTTTATTCGAATTTCCGTCGGGTTGGTCTTGTAGGACCGAAAAAACATTTCTCTTTACAGCTCGAGTCGTATCACGCTTTTTCTTTTGGTTTAGTGATTTTTATCCGATGAGGGATGAAGCATCTCATTTTAAAGAGAATAATGTCTGTGAATATATCAGCAACGGCATCTACGTTGTTATCGAGGAAACATAACGAACAGTTAAAATTCCTAAAGAAGCTGTTAAGTCCGCTCCAATTGGCTTTTTCGTATTGGCGTACGGTTCTTTTAGGAATATAGTCGATATGATACAATGGTCCGACGAGCTTAGAGGTGAGAGCACATGGACGGTGTACTTATCAGGGTGAGAGGTTAAAAACAAGTCCAGGGTGTTTGCGGTATGACTGTCAACGTCTTGTATGTGCGTGGGTTCTTTTTTAAACTGCGTCAAGTTGTTTTCCGCAGCGAAGATCTTAAGACACCGTCCTTCGGGTGTTCTCTGTCTCGAATGTCGGTTCCACCCAGAATTGTGTATAATGAAATCACCCGCATTAACGATTGTAGTATTAGGATACAGGGATACAATTCTTTAAATGGAGTCAGACAGGTTGTCAGGTAAGTTAAAGGTCGAATTGCCATTCAGTTTGGGGCTTCTGTAAATAAAGCAGTAGTAGATAACTTTTAGATTCTTACGTAACTAACGCCCAACAGACTTTATGCGAAAGCACTTCAGTTCACTAATATGAAGCATCGTTTTATTAACCTGACCGATTGTTTGAGATATTTGTTAAAAGATTTTTAAGAAGACTAGAAATAGTTTCTCAAATGAAGAACAATCAATTGTGACGTCTATAATCTGAACAGCCTAAAATTTTTAGACTTTGGTTGACATATTCGAAGTTTAAGTCTAAAAGAATTATATTACCAAGGATTTGGAAGGGATCCTTGATAAGAAATAGTGATTAATGAACCTTCATGGTAAATGACAGTATGTATTCATATTTCAGAATGAGGTTTCTGAGATGAGTTTACTCGGTCCTTATGTATTAGGTACACAAAAAGAGCGTAGCCATTCAGGCGGAAATTTGTTTTTGAGTTAAAACATAACCAAAAATCTAACTATCAAAAAAGATGGATACACCTTTAATAATTTTCTCCTTAAATCAAGCTCACAAGCAGCAACACAAATGGGCAATTGTTTGTGAATACGTTAAATAAATACGAGTACGAGTAGTAAATATTTTAAGCAAACAGAAACCCGATTATTTATTGCAACTATAGATCAAATAACATATGTTGGGATGAGGGCTCATAATGGGAAATCGGCTCAAATAGAAATTGTAAATAGATGAGATAAAGAATACACATCAACGTACGTTTGATATATGGTACATTTCTGAATTCTTGAATGAAGCATGGTAGAAGTACAACGTCAAAGTTATTACTGACAATTGAGATCTGAAGAGATCTTATCTTTGGTGGCCTGTTACTACTTACATAAGTACGAGCTTCTTCCACAAAAGGTACGAGATGTGTTCAAATATTAATGTTGACTCCGTCAAAGTAATCCACCTCAGATACAATACACTTGTGCCAACGCTTTTTTCAATCTTCTTCCAGCGATGCCGTTTTAATTTCCTCAATCGCTGAAAATCTCCGTCCTTTCATAGGTCTTTTCAGTTTTGGGAGCAGGAAAAAGGGGAAAATCTGGTAAATATGGTGGCTGAGGCATGATTGTCGTGATGTTTTTGGTCAAAAAGTCTCTCACAAGCAACGATGAATGAGCAGGTGCATTATCGTGATATAAAAGCCATGAAATGTTTTTCCAAAATTTCGGACCTTTTTTTCGTATGGCTTCTCGCAATCGGCGCATAACTGCAAGGTTATACTTCTTATTGACGCCAAGGTAATCGAAAAAATAAACAGTGATCGAAACGTTGACATTTGATCGAACTTGGAGTTCTTTTTTCGGTCTCCTGGGCGCTTCCATTGGGACAATTGAGGTTTGATTTCAGTTATTACCCTTTCGAGCAAGTCATCATTAAAATCATTCAAGAGCTCCTGCCAAGATTCTTCTGATTAAAATTAAGAAATTTCAGAACAAACTTCGCTGCACGAAAAAATTGCATGTCACGAGCCGACTGATAATTCCAACATCCTCAGCAACTTCTTTTATGGTAATTCGACGATTTTATCATCTTTTGTTAATAGGCTGGGGCATCCAGAGCTAGGTTCGTCATTGGCATCTTTTCAGCCATCTTGGTAGAGCTTGTACCACCTGTAAACTTTTTTTTTACTTGAAGCAGATTCACCATATGCCACTGTTATAATTGAAAATCGCCGAGCACACCAAAACACGTCTAACTTTTCTACCTGTCAAAAACAAACTAAGCATGCCATATACCTGAAACTGTGAAGGTATGTTTGGGACATGTGTACCAACAAGCAAAAAAGAAAAAAAAATCGATAATCAAATGGTAAGATGCCCGCGAATTTTCAAGTCCCGTCACTTTTTGAACACATCTCGTACACGTATTGTCAAACAAATCAATCAAGAACTGATTGATGGCAAGCATACCTTCTAAAATATACAGGACTCTGAACAATTTGTTATTGCCGTCGCTCCATTTAAATTTTCTATAAACAGGAGCTCACCAGGTTGGCCTCTCTCACCTGTAATTAACTTGCTTAAAATAAAAAATCCTACTGTTTGGCCAGAAAAAAGTAGGAAGACTAAAGAACCCTGTCGGTGGAAATGTGCACAAAGCAATAACACAACCAACAGATTGAGTCAGAGGGACTAGGCTTTGGTCCACCTTTAATTGTCATACCAATGATTTATTTATCTATTAGAATAATCATTTATCGGAAATGACACACGGCAGGGTATACGGCAGATTTCTTATCTGAGCTATTTTAATGTTATGTTATGGATTCCCAGGACTATTTAGTAAGGGTACTGAAAGGAACAAAGGCAAAGGAACCCTAAATGTGTTCATGGAAGCTCGTATGTGCACGAGGCTGGTAATTGACACTCTGTGTTATGGGTTGTGCGTTTGTTCAACTACCCGACAACAAGGGTAGCAAAAAGATAGAAAAAAAAATATATATATTCGGACCAACGCATAATGCGCAATTTTGCCAATTCCGGTGGAAAAAATTCAATTTTCGAAATGGCGTCTATGTTTACAAATAGTTAATATTCTATAGAGGAAATGTGCTTTCTTTAATATCCCAATATACTATATAAAGCAAAGCTAAACATTCAAAATAACGTAATGTAAAAGCAAAAATTATTCTGAGAATATGTGATATTAAATGGCTAATGAAATTTGTTAACAATGGGCCAAAGTTGGCAGGTGAGAGCGCTTTTTGCAATATAATATTGTAGTCTATGGCTTCAGAAATACCTTCAATTTTCGGAAATTCCTAGTTCTTCTCAAAATAGACTAAAAAATAACCCAGAAAGGCCACAAAAAGACTTTAATACATGTTGTTATAGGTATAAGAGGCGAATAGTCCAAAACCTCCTTCCCAATAGAAGTCGAGAAGAATTGTGGTTGGTCACCGAGAGAGAATTATCTGCTGCTTCTCCTAAAAGGGGTATAAGTTTAAAAAGAGCTTATATGGTCATGGTCACAGATAAAATGCAGGTTAAGTACTTGCTTTTAGAGCTGATCTAATCTCCCACGGCATCAGTATAAAATCGTCCGTCAACAAGGCAGAGCATAAAATTTTAAATTCTATCTTGCTTACATTAAAGATTAAGATGTTAAGCAATTATACGGCCCTACGTAGAGGTACGGTAGATAATAACTCTCCAGTAGTTTATACATATATGTAGATGCCCGAATACTCCGAATGGTCAATATACACTTGACGCTCTATCTAAAGGGTGACTAGATTAGAACGATAGAAAAAAAGTTTAAATAAAACAATCACGGTGTGATTGATTCTGACTTTTTTTGAATCCACGTTCATGGCAATGCTTCAAGTGTTCGCTCGAATAGGAGCGGGATTATTCCGGCAGTAGCGTGTCGAATGTTAGCCTCTAGCTCGTACAAAGTGGTTAGCTTGTAAACGTAGTCTAAGGATTTGTCAAATCGCATGATAGCGGCGGTCAATTGATGACCGCTTGCCGAAAGATGAATCAGTTGCCAAGTTTCTCCTTCACAACTTTGAGCGTTGCGTCGCTTGTATGGCATGCAGCGCCATCTTGTTGGAACTACAGCTCGGATATATCGATGTTGTCGAGCTCTGACTACAGAAAGTCGGTTAACATTGCTCTATACCTGAGACTACCGACGGTAAAGGTTTCTCCTTACTCATTTCGAAAGAAATGACGCCGCCATGCTATAAATCGCACAAAAAAGATTATCTTTGTGGATTGACACTTAACCGAATATTTGTAAATTCTGTTCGTTCCAATAATGGAAATTTTGCTTATTGGTGTAGCCGCTGAGGCAAAAATCGGCCTTGTCTGAGAAGAAGATTTTTTTGGCTAAAATCCGGATATCCGGCTTCAATTCTTACATTAGCACAAACTTATACGGATGTAGGCCCAAATCCAGCCGCAAAATAAGCTGAGTTGCAGCTGGGCCAAATTCAACTGATCGGCCCCGAATCGACATTTCTAGGTCTTTTCGATACTAGCCGCTACGGTGGCTATATTTTCTTCATTTTAAAAGATCCAAAAGAGTATACTCACGCTCAAACTCTTCAACGGTACGAAGAATTGCCTGCACACTGAAATAACATGGCTGAAAAGTCCGTTTTATAGTAAAACACAAAATTTTTGCAAAATTCATCGCCTTCGAGGGCGATACACTGATTGAAACGATTTTTCAATCTTTCGATACCAGTTTTGTAGTACGATTTCGATTTAGCCTCTTCATCGGTCTTAAATCTCTTTCCGGTGAGCATTATTTTGAGGTGTGCGGACAGGAAATAGTCGCTGGGGGCCAAATCTGGAGAATACGGTGGGTGGGGAAGCAATTCGTAGCCGAATTCATTCAATTTTGCCATCGTTTTCATCGACTTGTGACACGGTGCATTGTCTTGATGAAACAGCACTTCCTTTTTCTTCAAATGCGACCATTTTTCTGCGATTTCGTCCTTTAAACGCTCCAACAACGCAATGTAATAGTCGCTGTTGATAGTCTGCCCCTTTTGGAGATAGTCGATGAAAATTATTGCATGTGTATTCCAACATACGGATGCCATAACCTTGCCAGCCGACTGTTGAGTTTTTGGTCGTTTTGGACGAGGTTCGTCGCCTGCTCGCCACTCAGCTGACTGCCAATTTGACTCTGGTGTGAAGTAATGGAGCCAAGTTTCATCCATTGTCACATACCGACGCGAAAATTCGGCTTTATTGCGGTTGAACAGCTTTAAACACTCCTCTGAATTATCAACACGTTGTTGTTTTTGGTCGATTGTGAGCAAACGCGGCACCCACTTTGAACAGAGCTTTCGCATGTTTAAATATTCGTGTATGATATATCCAACACGCTCTTTTGATATCTTCAGAGCCTCAGCTATCTCGATCAACTTCAGTTTACGGTCATTCGTAATCATTTTGTGGACTTTTTTGATGTTTTCATCTGAAACAGCCTCTTTTGGACGTCCATTGCATGCATCATCTTCGGTGCTTGTATGAGCACTTTAAAATTTTTCAATCCTCTTGTGAATGGTTCGTTCGGCTAGTGCGGAGTCCGGGTAACACTTATCAAGCCACTTCTTTGCATCGGCTGCATTTTTTCCCATCAAAAAGCAATGATAAATCAACACACGAAATTGCTTTGAATCCAAAACAAAAGTTGCTTCACTCACAACACTATATCTCGAGAACTAATCTTCAGACAGCTGTCAAATTTATACACGTATCTTTTGAAGGTTGGTACTAACTGAAAGTGGTATAGATTTTCCAAATGGTGCCCTCTCTTAGAAACGGCGCGGACTTTTCAGCCATGTATAAAAACTAAACATTCTGTAACATCAAAATCGGCACACCCGCCGTAAGATGCAGATATCGCACAAAGCAAAGTGCGCTTAATTTCATCGTTATTTTTAGAATTTTCGAAAACCTACTACAGTTTTAGAAAATAATATAACAAAATTGATCGAAAATAAATTAATTATAAAAATAAAATCTTGTTTTATATTTTTAATATATTTTTTGAATTTTATCCAAACGAGATAATGATAAGGCCAAATTTTAATATGTATAGAAATATGCATGTATAGTTTGTGTAAAATCAAGGATTAATACTTCGTGCTTGATCCTTTGTTGCTGATGATATCTTGACATAAGAACCGACACCCATTTTTGAAAATTTTTCTTGACAAAATAGCTCAATGAACATTTTCAATTGGGTTCAAATCAAGGCTGCAGGCAGAACAGTCCAATAACGGAATGTTTCGGGTCTTAAAGAACCGTTTTGTCAACTTAAATGCGTGGATAGTTGCGTTATCTTGTTGAAATATGATTTCACTGCCGAATAAATCATCCCCACGTCCCACTAAAACATCATCTAAGAGCTCTGTATATTTTTGGCCATTAATTTTGGAAGAAATAAGACAAATAGGCGACTTCCGAGAGCTGCTTAAAGCACGCCAAGCCATTAAAACTTTTCAGCGAAAATCAGCCTGTTCGCTTTGTGAGTTGTCGTTAGGCTTTCATCAAAAGTTTTCAGCGAAATAGCAAAAACCTTTTTATTGAATGTACCTGAGTTGCTCATGCGCTTGATATCTAAGGGCAATAAGTTATTCCATAGCTGAATTGCATGAACATAAAATTGTCGAAACGTACCACTTTGATCAAAAAAAAAAAAAAACGGAATAACCACTGTGTGGCTCCTCCAATTGTTAGGAATGAGAGTTGGTACATCTGTTTTTAACAGTCCCTCTAAATTTTAGCGTCATAGCTTACGTAGCCAAGAGTACATCTATCTCTTATTGTGTTGGTGACTTATTACAATTTTAGAAATGGATTTAAATTTGCAACAACGAACCTGTATTAAATTTTGCGTAAAAAACGGATTTAATGGTGCGCGAACTTTGAAAATGTCGGAAAAGTGTTTCGGCAAAGATTCTCTAAAGAAAACGGTCGCTTACCAGTGGCACAAGCGATTCAAAAGTGATCGTGAGTCAATCGAAGATGAACGCAGTGGCAGACCATCGACATCAAAAACCGACGAAAACATTGAAGAAGTAAAAGAAATGTTGGTCAATAACCGCAAATTAACCATCAGAGAGATAACGGAGGACTTGAACAATGCCTTTGGATCCGTCTAAGACATTTTTGATGTTGATGCCAAAAGACCTCAATTTCAAGCAAAAAACAGACCATGTTGACGTCGCAAAAGATATGATTTTCGAGGCTGAATCCGATCCCGCATTCACCAAAAAGGATCATTACTGGAGAAGAGACGTGGGTTTATGAGTACGACACGCAATCTAGACATCAGTAAGTGAATGACGTTCACTAAATGAGCCAAGACCAAAGAAAACCATGCCGTTTTTAGTCAGAAATGAAGGCAATGCTCACGGTTTTCATGGATTTAAACGATGTAGTGCATCATGAATTTTTGCCAGAAGACCAGACAATTAATAAAAAGTATTATTTGGGCGTTATGAGACCAGAATTGTGGCAGAAAACTCTTGGATTTTGATAACGCACCGTCGCACAGTGTCATCATTATTCGTAATTTTTTGACGAAAAATGCAACAAATACCATCCAACAGCCACCGAATTCAACTGATTTGGCTCCCTGTGCAGGAAGCACTCATGAACATGCCGAAAACCGAATATAAAAAATGTTTCGAGGATTGGATGAAGCGCTGGCATAAGTGTCGCAGTCGATGGGGATTACTTTGAAGGGGACAATATAGATTTAGATGAATTAACTTGTATCTTTAATGTTCTGAATAACTTCGGTGTTAGTACAATTAGTACAATTAGATTATAAGTACTAGCGTAAGGCAAAAATGTGATTAGAGTTAAATTGATTTTAAATATAAGTCGCTGTCGAAAAATAAACTATTTTAAATTATTTTATTTCAAAATGCTGCTGTAGACATAACAATTGGAAAGATTATCATTGGTATCTGGTTGTCTGTTAGTTAAAGCAAATGAATGCTACAGATACATCAGATGTTACAACGCAGAAGAAACACTGTGAAGAGATTTAAAGGTAAATTACTGTAATCGTAACAAAATGCCAGAACATTTTCCTATTGCACCACAACAAATGTACTTACAACACCAGAAATGATAAAGATTGGAGGCAACCATGTGTCTCGAACGAGAGCCGCTCGTGCATTTTACGAGCAAAAGCGAAATGAAGAACAATGGTTTTTTTCCGGAAAATAAAGGAAAGAGCGTGAGAACCGCGCAATTCTGATAGCCCCATTTGGTTACGACATTTAAATTGCTTTCGAAAGGGTGTTAACGTTAGAATTTGTTTTCTATTTGTTTTTCGGCATAAACGACCCATCACCTTAAACCAACTTAACAGCTGAAATATGCAGAGTCTCAGGCAAAGGGGATCGAAAGGTGACGATGTTATTATTTTTTTCGGTGTATGTAATATGATAAATTAAAAAGGCTGCCAGCTGGCATTGTTTCCGATATGGAGAAAGTTGTACATTCATTCCGGATGCTGCTTAATGGACAGGAGGAGGAGAAAATTTTATTGTGCGAAAAGCTTGCCATAACAATTAAGAAGGTTTAAGCCATGCTATCATAGATTTGGAAGCGAAGTTTAATTCTTAGCTGGAGAAAAAACTTTGGTGAGGAGTATCTTGGGTAGAGACTGGGAGGACGAGGACGTACTAGATGACTGGGTTATCAGTTTAATATTCCGTTTATCAGTTTAATGTAGGCTTCTCTATAATGTGTAATCATTAAATACAGTGACTCCAAAAAAATGTAAGGGAAAAATAGAATGTATAACAAAAACTACGAGACTACGACTACGAAAAGCATTGAACAAAAAATTAAAAAAAACTGCTGGGATTACACATGATTTAATAAAATAAATTAAAAAAAGTATTCATGAACCTCGCGTTTACGAGTATCTGTTCAAAAAGTGTTCGCTCAAACAACAATTAATTTAATTTATCTCTAAGTAACGTAACTTCCAATAGAAAAATGGCTCAATATTTGTTATTCAGAAAGTAACAACAGAATAGTTCATTTTAAAGTGGTCAGTATAATGAACCACAAACAGCACATCAACATTCTGAAAACTCACCTCCAATAGGAGGTGTGTTCAAAAAGTAACATGACTTTTGAAATTTCGTGGGCAACGTACATTCGATTATCGATTTTTTGTGTTGTGTTGGTAGACATGTCCCTAAAATTATGTTAACAATTCCAAGTAGATAGCATTCTTAGTTTGCTAATAGATCTGGATGCCCCAGAACATCAACAAAAGATGATAACTTCAAAACTATGAAGAAAATTGTTTTGGAAAATCCATAAAAAAAGTAGCTGAGGATGTTGGCATTATCAGTCGGCTCGTGACATGCAATTTTTTCAGATGTTTGTTTGTTCTGAAACTTCTTAATTTTGATCAAAAGAAACGTCCCATAGCATCGCTTAGGAGCTCTTGAATGACGTCAACGATGATCCTTGCTCAAAAGGTTCATAACTGGTAACGAAACATTATATGGTTATGACGTCGAAACCAAAGCCCAATCGTTCCAATAGAACCACCCATCAGAGCCAAGACCGAAAAAATCACGCCAAGTTCGATCAAATGTCAAAGTTTTGATCACTGTTTTTTTTTTTTCGATTACTGTGGCGTAGGACATCAGGAGTTTATATCTTAAGATCGTACGGTTAATAAGGAGTATTACTTTAAATTTATGCGACGGAGATTTGCAATGATTGAGGAGATAAAAATGGGATCGCTGGAAGAGCTCAAGTCTAATGTAGTCCTAATGTAACCCAAAATCTAGTTAACTCCATTCCAACAAGATTTCCACCCATTAAAAGAAATACGAATGGATCAACAAAGTACTAGCCGACCAAGAAACTGAGTTCTTTATAAGTGAGCGAATACTTTTTGGACATATAATTGCCGCACGTCGGTTTTGTTTGAACTTCGCCCAGGTGGCCCAAAAACGGTTACTACAGAGGAAACGTTGACAAAATTCATGATCCCGTATTGGGCTGCCGCTGAGATAGCAGGCATCTCTACTGAACACGTTAGCCATATCTTGCACGATATTTTGGCCATGAGAAAGCTGTCCACCCGATGGGTGTCGCGTTTGTACACACCGGAAAACAAGCGCAATCGTAAGTCCCTTTCAAAGACGTTCTTGGCCTTGTTTAATACAAATCCGGAGGAGTTTCTGCGTCGGTTCGTGACCGTCTATGATACATGGATTTATTTGTACAAACTAGAGGCCGAAGAACAATGGGTTTAACTCGGTGAACTAGCTCCAAAGAAGGCGATGAACGTGCCTTCGGCCGGAAAGGAGATGGCCACCGTTTATTTTGAGACGCGCGTGGTGTGAATATTTAGAGAAGGAAAAAATTATCACAGAAGCATACCAAATTGGTCGAAATGCACTACGAATTGCTCCTCCATCCTCCGTATTCTCCGGATTTTCTCTCCCTCGACTTCTTTTTGTTCCTAAACCTTAAAAGAACGCTCGCCGGGGGCCAACACCGAAGTACGGTGTAGGCCAACAAAATTCGTACTATGTATACGGAAGAGTTAAAAAAAGTTGCAGCACAACTGGAAAAAATGTATCTTAATTGTAAGTGTAAATTAATTGTCAAAACCTAAAAAAGTTGCGTTGTCATTTTGAATACGGGTATTCATCAAACATCCCTCACATAAAGATGATTTAACGTTATTAACTTAAAAAGAACGATACATAGACATAAACATACAAACTTATGAGTTGGAGGATGTACGTAAAATAGGAGGGCTGAGGCTTAGGATTGGGTCGTTAAGGAGGAGAAGTAAAAGAGGACTGCACTTTTAAAATTTGCACGATTAGATATTAATATGATTCGCCGTGGAAGTGAGTTCCATTGTGTGACAGCCTGAATGAAAAATAAACGTAAGGAATTCAAGTAAGACTTCTTAGGGAACGAATTACGATGAGCTTATTAAATAAATAGGACGGAGACTCATTATTAATAATTTTATGTAAAAATATACAATTTCTCGAATTGATGTATTGTTGCACTGTGTAACTGTAAAAAGTGTTCAGAAATTTGGTCGTACCTTCTAAGGTCATATATGTTACATAGTGTAGCGTATCGTTGAATGCTTCTTGTAGCTCATGTTGTGATAGTGAATCAAGAGCACTATAGACAACTTCAGCATACGTAATGAGAGGCACTATTAAATAAGTCAGTCAGCCACAGTTGATGTAAATATCCGACCAATAACAGCATTGGACAATAATAAAATCAAGACTAGTGCAATGTTCAACAGTAGGATTAAGTCGGGTTTAAGAACAATCCATCAGCGTTGGACCAAGGAGAGATTTGGGTAAGATCCTCATTAACCAAGAGGGCCAGTTGATCAAGCTTGTTAAATCCCGAAGTTATACGTAGTCTGCATAACGATGCACTGTAGCAAGTGTAGAACAATATTGGACCAAGAGTTGACTCTTGTGGAACTCCTTGAATTAAGGCCTTTAGTGAAGAGGATTTTTTGCTAGAAGTAACTCTCTAAAATCTGCTTGATAAATAGCTGCCAATAATTTTAACAGCCCTATCACTCAGACCAAATAAATTTATAAGCTTCCACTTCAGAACGTTGTGATCTGCCATTTCGGGAACCTTCTAAAAATCAAACAAACAGAGTAGACTGATATGACCCTTGTCGTTAACTTACTGTTTTTCATCGAGTAAGTTTATAGTTATGGACATAGAGCAACTGAAGTCTGATTGTTTCGGGTGAACCAGGTTGTCGACTGCATAACAACGTTGTTTGTGATAACAATTTCCTGAACTACAGCAACTAATTCAGTTACTTCGTAAATCGCTCAAAAAACATTCAATGTTAATGAAAGTTACAGAGCTCACCTTCCTACACATAAGGTGTAGATAAGAAATTATTTGAGTATCAATTCTTGGTTGGAGATATATCGATTAAGAAGCAGATGGTAGGAAGTTTCCTAGGACAAGCTGGGATAGACGTTTAATAGTTCCGAATACCTTGCAGGATTAATGAGGCTGTAAGCCGACTTAATGAGGATTTTCGTATTTTAGCATTTTATATACGGCTATCTTCCTTGTAGATAGCTTCAAAAATTGTTTAAGGAAGTTCCACCAGGAGGGCCTTATGACGATGTAAACATCATGCCATCTATGTATATTTGCGCAAGCCATTACGTTTATTGAACTTTTCTGAGAACAACAGTCAAAATTTGAATCTGTACCAACCTTCTTTCTCATGTTCAAAGTTCACATAGCGAATTCTAGTAAGACAACTCGAATATAGCGTACCTAGGTCGAGTCGGAGTTACAATTTCTTTCGTATTCAGTGAATCCTAAGATACAAAAATTGTATAGTACGTTTCAACGAGCTGTGAAAAGATGTGGCTTTGGATCTTCTTACTTTTAGTCGAAATTTTGTTAATCCTAATTCCACATTATTATATTAGTTTAAATATGAGTCTTAAAACATGTGACAAAATTGCGATTGGTTGGCATCTTAGTCTTTGTCACTTCCTTCTTAAAAAAAAATTGCATCTTCTTCTGCTTAGATATTCAACAAGTCCCATTCTTCAACATTTTTGCTCACATTGTACTATGAATTTATTATAAGACAACAAAGTGGAATAGGTACCTTCTCTAGAAGTAATTTTTCCTACTCAGTGGAAAAATTTATTCATTAAACCAATCCCCTCGTAATAAAATCATAAAAGCTAACACACAAACAAAAACACCCTACTCTGTCCAATGTCCTCCTAAAAACGGAACAAATAAATCGAAGATTCCTCCGCTTAAACTCAACAACCACGTCTAACTTGACGCCATAAAAATCATTCCTGTCCAGCATTTTGTTCCTTCTCGAATCATTTGCAACAATAATCGTCATAAAATCCAATATTGCTTTCCTAACCAGTGATGGAATCTCCATATCTTCATGTTGTGTAGTTCAATTCCTGCCTGACGGAAAATTCCGCGGACTGACGGTGGCGACTGTCGTTAACATTTTCAATTTACAAGTATACTCGTATGTGTACTCAGGAGCAAGAAATGTATCAAACTGAAAATGTTGCGCGCAACAATAAAAGTCCAAGAAACGGAAAAAAGTGATAAAGGCGGATGTTTTATGGCGTTTAAGGACTAATTTTTATTGCGTCTCATAATTCGCACCTCATACCCCATTGGCAGGGTGCGTGCGTCGTCACGTTACGTTGCGCCACTTACAATGAATACAACGTCTTTTTACAAAGAAACATATAAAAAAACATGTAAATAAATTAAAGGAGCGGACGTTTCGATTTTTCTGGTGCGGATGTTTTTATAATGTTGTATTTGTATACATGTCAACAGGCGAGAACTTGTGACAAATCTCTGCTGTAAAAATTTCTAAATCAAATTACGAGGATGTCATTGACAAACATGAAAAAGAAAAGTGGAACCAATAAATTACTTTGCTTTCAAGTATTCCGTGCACGTATCTTAATTCTGTGTACTAAGTGAGCTTATAACCTTTTTGTGGAATTCTTAATTTTGAATATCGAATCTGTAATAACGTCGGAGAATCCTAAACTTTGAATATCATTTGTTCCAAAATATTCGGATTTAACAGAGGGAGAGAGAAGCATAAATATTGGCCCTATTTTAAGCCCCCTCTCGATGACATCAGGAAATTTCTGTGGCAGTTGTGAGGTAAGGCAACGAAATGATCCTCTTTTGACATAAAACAGGCGTTTTTTTCGTTTGGTTGTCTCTCTCAAAAATTTATTGTTTCATGACCTTTGCATATGCGCGCAGACAATGATCGCAGTTGGAACGTGAAGACACACTTGGATTTGCGAAAGGAAAATCCCCAGAATGCCAGATAATAACGTGATAGAGAGTTGGTACGGTACAAGATAGACATTTCGGAACTTAAAAAATCAGATAGTTGGATGATGTTGAGTATGGCTCACATATCGCCTTATGTTTAAACTATCAGCAGGAACGTCTCATATCCGGGAACGGAATAAGAACAGCGATGGATTTTCTATTTCTTCAATGACAATACAGCGCGTTCGAAAGCAAATATCTTGGTCTTGGTCTCAATACTTATAAGACCCAATTGGTGCAAGAACTAAAGCCGTGTGACCATTTATTGGGTCGGGTATTCAGTGATTGGGCTTTAAATCAACTAGAAGTTGATACAGCTTTTTACCGGTCAATATCGTTCAGTGATGAGACTCAATTCTGATTAAACGGCAACATAAAGAAGCAGAATTTGAATATTTGAACAATCCTCAAGAAGTTCACCAGATGCCATAATATTCAGAAAAAATGCACTGTTTGTGCAGGTTATACGCTTTAGAAATGAGGGATCCAGACAAGACCCAGTGAATTTAGTCTTCCGACTGCGTTCAGTGATATCTGCATTCGACGACTAGATTAGAGGTCGTAATGCAGTCTAGCATGGCCCTAAACGCAGCTTGTTTGTCGGTAGAGATACAAATTAAACACTAGATAAGTTAGACCAGACAATTTCACCCTTCTGGTAAAGAGAACAACTGTAAATTTGGGAGGATTGACTAAAAGCCCATTACCAGTGCACCAATCAGCATACCATATATACGATCCAACTGATACAGTTACGTTATCCGCGTATGCTTGTGCATAGAAGTAAGAAATATGGACCAACATGCGCCATAGAAGTGGAGACAAAACGCCGCCTTGCGAGCAACCTTTGTTTACTTCATCATCACATGTTGGTCGTCTTATTCAATAGTATTGCTTTTATGCACAAAGTGACTCGTCTACGCCGTGTTGTCCTCGATGAAAATGTCCAAGGCGTACTCCTTCTTAACGAGTGCGTCTTCAATTCTGTCTACCAAACTCTAAAGCACATTATCGCAGGATCTTCCACGTTCGTAGGCGTATTGTATTGCAGACAGAGGATGTATTCGCAAAGCAGTTTTGCGCACATGGATGCCGACCATTCTCTTCATGCTCTTCAACATGAAGGAAGTCAAATTCATAGTCCTGAAGCTCTTAGCGAGCATATAAATGCTACACTCACTGTTCGCCAGTGTTCCGATATGTATGGCAGTGCCAGGCTAGTAGTGAAGATTGTTTTCAGAGTTACCAGCAGCTGATCTACCATATATCATAACATATTGTATGCTATATTTGTAGCATGACTGGGGGTATGCCATCGGTGCCAGACAACAAAGGAAGCAACAGCATGTTTCGATTGGTAAGCCTCGAGCATGAGACGGAGTGGCCCCAGCCTGGTTGATGGACTTTGACCGTCCTACTGGTTTCACTAAGAGTTTAAGTCATTTCGCAAAAGTCTTTACAAGAGGCACTCTTCGAAAGCCGAATAAGCTTCTTATACTCTTTTTACTTCGATCTGTAAAGATTCCAGTTTTCCTTTAAATTTAGTCTTAAATGAGCTTTTAGAAGTGTTCTGGTTTCTTTAAGAAGACGCTGCAGATCTGCGTTCCACCATGCTCGTAGATTGGGGGTGGGTTAGAGTATTGGCTTCCAAATCGGGCGATTTGGGGTTCTGCCAACATTGTTGATAGCCAGATCAGACGATAGTATGAAATCTAGGAGATGATTGCCTCTTACATTGCATTTGCTACTTCCCTACTTTTGTGAATTAGCATCGCAGCATATGATAAGTCCCATCTTTCTTGAATCACAATATTCAATGAGTTCGGCTATCGCATTCGGTGGTGATGATAATAACGAATTATAGGGGAAATAAGCAGGCGCAAATGCGAATTTGTGCCGTTCTCCGTTCGTTTCGTAGTTTATATCTGCAGCAAAACAGAGAGAGTGAATTTGGCATATAAAGACAAGTTCTCGGTTCTTCTGATCGCTCGTCATCCGAAACTACAGATGCGTCTATTTCACGCCCGAACCATGGGTTCGATATATGTGGGTTTTGGTATTCAACTAAACTTATTAACGTATTACTTCGTGTTTTCACAAACAGCCTTCCATTTGCGTTCGCAATTGATTTTGCAATAGTTGTTAAACATAGAAACGCAACCCGAGTTTGATAAAGCTGTTAGATAATGATAATGGTCTCATAATGAGTGCATAGAAAACGAAATTAAAGCACATTCTTGGACCACATCACAAAGTCACTGACCAAGGAATCGATTCAGTTTAAACTCCAACTCTCCTTTATTATTTTAAATTTTACCTATTTATACATTCTGATACCTTATACGACCTTATACCTTACAAATATTTAAGAAAACGCCACATGCTATTTAACGACCGTCGTAAATATTTATTTTTCTTAAATATGTACATTCGTTCCTTAGATATGGCAGCATCTTGTTTGTTTAAACATGTCTTTGAATAATTATTTTAAATTTGTGTGGACTGTATATATAATTATTTTTATGTAATGTTGTCTTTTAAAATTATCGACTACACATTTTGTGCAACTCCAGATACTTGTATTCTTTTTCGTGCAGTAAAGGATGAACATAATGGCTACTAAAATTCAAATTAAAAAGCCACTGTGCTTTGTTAACTTAAACTCTTAAAACGTAGGTGGTACTCAACCACCTTTTGTTGACATTTTACGCGATAGTGGTACGCATTTTGAACCACAGATCTTTTCCTGTTTCCAAATTATGACAAAGGTTAAAGAATTGCACCATGCATTCTATCAGCATTAATAACTGTTATTTTTCGCATTCCCTTTGACCAGATATTGATTGCGTTTTAAATAAGACGCAAATTATCGCCGGATTGTAATAAACATTATATACGGTTTTCCAATAGGGACTTGACAACTTTAAATTTAATTTGTGAACGCACTCTTTCACTAATCATCAAACTGTCGCTGTCAATTTATTCAGTAAGCTCAACATTTTCATCGTAGTAAAGTACACTAACGAGCAACGTCTGAAAATTATAAAAATTTTCTACAGATATTCGGAGTCATATTCATCGCAAAATCATCTTCACTGACGAAGCTTATTTTTGGCTCAATGGGTACGTCAATAAGCAAAATATGCTTTATTGGTCGGGTGAAAACCCACATGTGCTTCATGAATCACCACTTCATCCACAAAAAATAACTATTTGGTGAGGTTTGCATGCCGGCGTCGTTGTTGGGCCATATTTTTTCGTCGACGATAACGATCGTCACGTTACTGTGAATGGTCAGCGTTATCGCGCCATGATCACCGATTATTTTTGGCCCGAATTGAAAGATATGGACTTGGACGGCATGTGGTTTCAACAGGTTGGTGCCTTAAGCCACACAGCACACGCTACAATCGATTTATTGAAAAGTAAGTATGGTGAGCATTTTATCTCAAGACATGGGCCAGTCGATTGGTTGCCTCGTTCGTGCGATTTAACGCCGCTTGACTATTTCCTGTGGGGCTACGTTAAGTCATTGGTTTATGAGAAGTCAAAGCCAACATTGAACGCGAAATAG
The DNA here is from genome assembly GCA_907269105.1 of Volucella inanis. Classification (NCBI taxonomy): domain Eukaryota; kingdom Metazoa; phylum Arthropoda; class Insecta; order Diptera; family Syrphidae; genus Volucella; species Volucella inanis. Next base: position 23,803,274 of record OU026154.1, on the reverse strand, counting down.
AGGCCGTTTCGGCCAAAATGTGTGGCCGAGTCGTTGAAAATTGGGTCCAACGAATTGTCCGCTGCAAACGTGCCCGCGGTCGAGTTCCATTCATAAATGTTTTGATTGTACTTCAAGCTAATAATAAAGTTTTTGAAATATCTCAAATGGTTTGCCCTTTATTTAAAAAAAAAGTTGTCAAGTCGTTATTAGAAAACCTTATACTTTCCACTGCATTGTAGCTGGTTGTTTATTTCCGTTTTCGTTTTAAAGTGAAATTATTTTACTAGGTGGAGTGAAAAGTAACCTCTTTGACCGCCAGAATGCGCTGTTACTGCAAAAAAGGTTATGGTGCTTTGAAGTGCGTTCATATTTAGGCAGACATGCCAAATTTCAGTTCGACACTGTCTTTAGTTTTGTTTTGACAGCTGATTGTTGTTGACGTGTTTGGCATCATGTTGAATATGGACAAAAACGATTTTCGTTCTCTCATAAAACATTATTTGTTGAGAGGCAAAACCTCGAATGAAACAAAAGAAAAGTTGAATAAATATTATGGGGCTAATGCTCCGTCAGATTACATCGTCAAATATTGGATTCGAGAGTTTCGTGGTGGCTGCAACTCCACTACCGATCAAGTCTGCAGCGGCAGACCCTCCGATGCGGTTACAGAGGACAATGTCAAAAAAATACCTGAAATATTGTTGGCTGACCGAAAAGTGAAGTTGCGCGAGCTAGCAGACACCACAATGATTAGTCTTAGGACTTGCTGATGCGGAATCGGGCGGACTTTTGGCGTCGATTGGTAACTGTTGAACACCAGAGAACAGAATGAGTGCCCGGAAATGGACTGAAGATGGCACGAGTGCTCTGAAGCGGTCGAGGGAGGCTCGATGGGTCGGAAAGGTTATGGCGTTATAGTTATGGGATTGTCATGACATACTCTTCGTGGGCTACCTCGAGAAAGGAAAAACCATCAACAGTGAGTATTTCTGTGCATTATTGGAGCGATTGAAGGCCGAAAATACCATATTGCAGCTGGTGGGTATTTTTGATTTTTTTTTGTCCTTAGAATTGCTTAGTGCATGTAAGTTCGGATTTTGCATATATCCAGCTTATTATTATTATTGTTATTATTTTTTTTTGTTGTGTTAAGTATAATGAGACACGGACATAAATTGAGCCAAATACGCCAATGCTTACGTCAGATCCTGAATCAGTTTTGGTTAATTCTGATTATGCTGAAAGTGATGACATACTACCTGTAATCAACAATATAATTGGTTTTGATAATACTTCGAATTCAGATTAGGATATACCTTGAGGAAGAGAACATTGGAGAGAGCTGAAGGACGAATCAACGAATTTGGGGAAAGAATTGTAAGCCTTCTTCAATACGTGAGTTTACGGGTACTCAAGGTTTAACTGATCAGGTTTTGCAACTACCTCAACAAACACCCATCAAACTCTTTCATCTGTTGTTAATGGAAAGTTTTATAAGCCACATAGTTTTCCAAACAAAAACCTTTATGCTGAACAGAATTATCACGTGTCCGGAAAAAATACACTCCAATTAACGCTGATGAGATGAAGGCTTTTATTGCCACAAATTTATTGATAGGATTAAAGAAGTCGCCAAGTTATAAGGACTATTGTTCAAGTGATCCTAAGTTACGGGACAGTTATATCTCTCGTTTAATGAGTCTCCAGAGCCGTCTGAAAGGATTCTGAGCGGTAATAACAAAGATCAAACCCGTCATATGACAAACTCTTTAAAGTTAGGCCGTTATTGAATACTAAGGTGGAGAATTTTTCAAAATGCTTGCATCAGTCAGCAGAAATAGCTGTCGACAAAGCAGTACAAGCCAAAGAAGGCTATCAAAAAGGGGATGCAAAATTTGGATATTAGCCGATAAGAACGGGGTTTGTTTGAAACTGGATATTTATACAAGTAAATCTGCTGATGGAATTGCAGAAAGCAACATTGGGGCTGAGTAAAAAGGCTCACAACAGAGCTGGCAAATGAAAACCATATATGCTTTTTTGATAACATTGTCACGAGTGTGTCGTTGATAGAAGATCTAAAAGCAATAAAGATTCATGCATGCGGTACGGGGATTATGACACGAAAATTGTTGCCACAATTTAAGCCTAATAGACAGTTGAAAAGAGGAGAATTTGATTGGTATACCGCCGACAAGTGGAAAGATAAGAGATGTGTGCATTTGCTATCAAATTACCACGATCCGGAACAATCTATTCAGCTACAGCGAAGAGGGAAAAGTGATGAAATAAGTAATATTCCATCTACTCAAGCAGTGAAGTATTATAACAATAATATGAATTTTGTGGACAATTTCGATCAGTTGCTGTCTTCCTTTAAAATAGATAGAAAGAGTCACAAGTGATGACACCGAAATTTTTTCTATTTTTTTATGCTTCCGTTGTCAACTTGCTTATTTTGTTTAAGCAAACGGGGAGACCACAAGTTACATTAAAAAAGTTTCGGCTTGAACTGATTGAAGGCTTACTGGCAGAAAGAATCGTTGCCAGAAATAGCAATAGTAGAGTCTATAACTGTCTATCGTCAATACCTGTAATTCCAATAAAAAAAATCAACGCCTTTTGTGCCACTTGTAATTAGGACCACGAGTTCTTCTCTTCAGTCGGTAAGTAGAACTCGCAGAAGATGCGTTCTATGCATCTTTACGAAAATCCAGATACGCACTGATTAGATATGTGGGTTTTGCAATGTACCATTTTGCCTAGGAAAATCGTAAGCATGTGCTTCATGAATCACCACTTCATCCACAAAAAAATAATTGTTTGGTGCGGTTTGCATGCCGGCGGCGTTATTGGGCCATATTTTTTCGTCGACGATAACGATCGTCACGTTACTGTGAATGGTCAGCATTATCGCGCCATGATCACCGATTATTTTTGGCCCGAATTGGAAGATATGGACTTGGACGGCATGTGGTTTGAACAGGTTGGTGCCTTAAGCCACACAGCACACGCTACAATCGATTTATTGAAGAGTAAGTATGGTGAGCGTGTTAGCTCAAGACATGGGCCAGTCGATTGGCCGCCTCGTTCGTGCGATTTAATGTAGCTTGACTATTTTTTGTGGGGCTACGTTAAGTCATTGGTTTATGCCAACACGTCGACGACGTTGGAAGAGCCCAGAGTCGTTGAAAATTGAAAATTTGGTCCAACGAATCGACCGCTGCAAACGTACCCGCGGTGGCCATATGAACGAAGTCGAGTTCCATTCATAAATGTTTTGATTGTACTTCAAGCCAATAATAAAGTTTTTGAAATATCTCAAATGGTTTGCCTTTTATTTAAAAAAAAAAAGTTGTCAAGTCGTTATTAGAAAACCCTATAGTATAAACACTAGTGTATACTACCAATACGCTCTGCGGAATGGCTGTAGAGCTATCATTTTTCACACCACAAATCTGGTTCCATTATCTTAAATCCTTATCTTAAATTACAGTGTTTGCCAAATTTTTCTTTGCATTATATCACTGAATGCCAGACAAACATTCTAACAAAGATGTAAAGTGTTTACATGAGCAGAGAAAATTGTAATATACATGACAAGTATAAAGTTTACCATGGTGCTATTATTATTTTTTTTTAACACAGCTGTAAGGGCTGGATTTATTTGCCATGTTTTATATCAATTAAAAGGTCATTCTTTCATTAGGATTGCCAATTACTGAAATAGGATTGCCATTCGGTCTCTGTACATGAATTTTTATTAACTCCGAATGATAGTAGTTTATGTGATAAGTCATGGCTTCAAATTGTCCATTAACTTATTGCACTGTCCGGCTTATAATGTTGCTCGTTTAATTATCTAATAAAGTATATTTACTTATTTGCATTTTCAACGTCTCTTGATTTTGAAGTAGCGCTCTAAAATTATTTTCCATTTGTTTTCGAGTATCTGCGTTCATTATACCAAACAATGCGTTGTGGATGGAACCAACCCATTCCAAAGGGACTCGTCCCTGTCAATTGCTATGCATAAATAATCGATGATTGCTCTCGATTTATCCTAGACGCTTCTCCAGTCATAATGTTATAATTTTACAGGCATCTATGAAGTGCGTTTAAATATGGCATTGTTCTTTTATTCGTTAGAGCATGCTGGGTGCCACGGTCATTATATGGTAACTTGGTAATCATTTCGCTGTTTGGTTCAATTCCTGCACATGATTTGGTTGGTATAATTATCAACATCATTATCAAAAACAATTTGAATATATTTGTTTTGTTTGGCTGTTTTACAGTAGTCAGGTGGCTTCTCTTTGTTTTATGATAATTTCCTTATCGTCATTATCATTTGCCTTTATTAAAGGACACAGCTTTTGGATTGGCCTTTTTACAACACTGTTTTAAAGTCTTACGGACAGTAATCGTACTCTTCCGTCTTTGCCTGGATGTTTTTCGACTACTCTTGTTATTGGCTATTCTCCTGGCTGAGTATTTCCGTCTTTTATTATGACGATATCATTTTGTTCTAAATTTTCTGCTGGATAATTCCATTTATTCCTTTGTTGCAGAGTATGCAAATATTCATTTTTCCATGGATTTCAAAAATCACGCAGTGATTGTAATAGTTTTACAATTAAGAAATGGCTTGATGTCAAGGCATCCTCACTGTTTTCATCGTTTATCGTATAAAATTATTGCCATTCCTTTATAAGTGAGTTTGTCATCACCTAAAGCTTTTTTGAGATGATTCTTCATAGCTTCAACACCGCTCTCTCAGATTCCACCAAAGTGTGGAGCCAAGTTATCTCATCGTTAGCTAATGTTGGTGCTATTTTATTCTTTTGTTTAATCGCCCTTTTAAATTCTTTGTCCAACCATTTTCTCGTGCTTACAAGGTTTGTCCTGAGTATGCAAACACTTTCCACGAATACCTATAAATCTTCTTAGCGCAGCTAAAAACGCATCGGTGGTTAGATCGGTGATTTTTGGCTTCTTCCTTTTGAGCAACGCATGTGAAATGGGTCAGCGTAGTCGGTTCGTGTGTATGTTAACGGGCTTATCTGTGTAGCATATATCTATATTTTGCGATATCTTATGCATTTCGTTCAAGTACGAATGTCCGTCTTTATTGCATTTTTGATTCCAAGGATTCAATATTGCCATCTAATTGTGGTTTCTGGTAAACGGTTTCCTCCATGAATAGTGCTGTGATGAGCCTCTTCTATAATTAATGTTGACAACTTTGACCTGGCTAAGATGATAGGCTGCTTTATTTTGTACGTAAAATTCCTTTTTTGCCCAGAAATAGATTCAAGCTCACAATTTTTCTATTGCAGTTTACCACACCTTTGTAATAGCAATTTTATAAATAGTTCTGCCACATTTATTTCTTTGACTGATAAGTATACTAATATAAGTAAGCTATTAGTAAATTCATTGTTGCTTTTAGACGTTGATAACATAAATTTAATTTTTTTCTGGATGTGCTGAGTATATTGGCCACTGATCACTTGGTTTTAAAGGCCTGCTTGGACACTTCCACCATAATTTGAGGCCATGTAGTAACTTAGTTGGGGTTATTCCTCTTGAAGCTGCATCCGCTGGATTATCTTGGCTTTGTACATGCTGACATTTTGCTTGCGGGACATATTTTCTTATTTCGTCAATACGACGCCTTTTAAATTTATCTTTGTTTTTGCTATTTGATATCCATCCGTACGTGATTGTTGGTCTATTTATACTAGTCACCACTTTTTGAATTTATTTCGCCAGTAAATGAGCAGCTAACAGTTCTAATTTTGGTAAATGTCTGCAGCAAAGGCTTTTTCTGATGCGCTGCTGAAGCCATAAATCTCTACTTGATTTTCTTTTAATGTATGTACCCATCGTGGAATCCGCACTTCTTTAAGTGCTTTACTAAAAATTGCTTCCATTCGTTGATATAATCTTCTAGTAACTCTTCATCCGATGTTGAGTTTTGTACCCATAGTTCTTGCATGTAGAGCTTAGCGACAGCTATTACTAGTGATGACCATACTAATGGGTCAAATATTTGCGCTATTTGTGAGAGTATGCTTTTTTTGTATTTTTGTTGTCTTCTTTTGTGTGCAAGTGCAACACAAGAGTTTAAATTAATCCGTTCATCTGATCATTTTAATCTGATCAAATTCCGTATCAGATATGGTCATTTTTTCAGTAAATTTGTAGGAATTTGACAACCACCTCCTTAGATAAAATCCGAAACACTGAAGTTGCTTACTAATTGCTTTTTGTATTATTTGGCATTCGTAAGCTGAACCTGTCATCAGGTCATCTATATAAAAGTCTTCTTCGATGATTTTTCTTAGCCAATTTATGTTATCTCACATTTGCTTCCTATTTCAAATAAAGCTAAAACTGGTGCGGCAGCTGTTCCATATGTGACAGTATCAAGTTCGAATGCCTTAATCTCAGATTTAATAGTCCTCATAGGATAAATTGATAAATACTTTGGCGCGACAGCCCGGTGTGGGCCAAGGCCTAGCTACTCGCACTCATTTGTGTTTCTCACTTTGTAAATTTTTAAACTCCTGAGCAGGACCTACTGTTTATTGCCGGTTCCTGAGGCTTCACCCGCCGAAAAGGTGATGACGATTTAAAAAGGCCATCGCCACCACCATATAATGTGATGAGATATGATTGTAAAAACCATCTCTTTTGGAAATTTTTATTTGTATGTACATCTTCCCCACATCTGCTGTAAGTATCTTCATTCAGTATCTCCATTTTATCAGTATATCAAATATATCTCGTTGCCACTTGAGTTGCAACGTTGAGACTTTTTCCGTTAGATGAATTTGCAGAAGCATCAAAAACGAAACGTATTTTTGAAGTAAAACTTTCTTCCTTTATGACTGCATGATGTGGTAAATAAAACTTTTCTTCTGAATCATCTGTGACTTTTAACATGTGCCTAAGATAAATATACTCCCCTATGAACTGTTTGATTCATTTTAAATTTTTTGCCATTGACATTTTGGAAATTAAATCCCAAAATCGTTCTAAGTTTGTAACTGCCGCTTTAAGTTTTGGTTTGCCATTAATCTGTTTGGTGATACCGGAAAGAATCCATGCCAACTTAGTGGGTTGACCAACAATACCTTCTTGCTTGTAGACACGATTCTCCAATATTCTTCCAAACATATCTCCTCCAATTAACTTGCCAATTCTATCAGATTTATTGAACATGGGATCGGGCAATATATACAATAGTTGTCCAACTTAAGAGATCGTAATCAAATGGTTGCGCAATGGAAAGTGAAGGCAAAACCATGGCTTCTATCTGCTCCCTGCAACTGCTCAGGAGTTAAGGCTTTACTTCCATCTTCACTTTATAGTTGGACTAACTTACCACTGCTTCCCCAAGACCATTGATTTTTGGTTTGGTTTTAATATGTGGAATTCTAAGCAGTTGAGCTGCTCCGAAAGATATCGCAGTTATTTGTGGCTCTGATCAATAAGTGCTCTGGATAATATACCATATATAGTCACCACTGGCAGCTTTTACTTATATCTGTGCGTTTACTAGAATTACAACCTTTGCTAAATTATTCGTTGAAGTCATTGCTGCCTCCTTATTTGTTTCTTTTGAATCCGGTGATTTTGTGAACAGTATTTGCATTTTATATTCTGTATGTGACATTTTTTACCATGCTTATGAACAGTGCATTTGAAATAAATATTTTGGTTTTTTTTTTTTTAATTTTCTCCTTTTTACAACAGATATTGTCATAAGCACGTCTTTTCGATAATTATTTTAAAATAGTGTGGACTGTATATACCATATTAGGTGTGCAACTAAGTTAATTGATAAAAATGTAACTTTATTGTGAAAAATGTTTACAAGTGAATCAGCTACAACTTTTTATTATCTCACTGGCAGACCTCGAATACAGTGACGGTAAAAGTGTTTATCTTTTGAGGCTATGTACAAATCGAGCCATTTTATGATGTCTTCATATGAGTGGAACTGATGATCAGCTACACCATGTGTCATCAAACGGAACAAGTAATAGTCGGACAGCGTAATATCTGAAGAATATGGCGGGTGAAGTAGAACTTCCCATTTGAGCGTTTCCAGGTAGGTTTTAACGGTTTTGGCAACGTGAGGCCGAGCATTGTCATCCTGTAGAATCACTTTTTCGTGCCTTTGCTAGTGTTGTGGCCATTTTTCGTGCAGTTCTGAGCTCAATCACATGAATTTAAGTCGATATCGTTCCCCAGTAATTGTTTCGTGGGGTTTCAACAGTTCATAATAAATAACACCGACTTGGTCCCACTTAATACACAGTATAACGACGAAGAAACATGACCGGGCAGTCGCCATGACTTTCTTCTCTTTGAGTTGCTGTAATGAATCCATTTTTCATCACCCATCACAATGCCATGAAGAAAACCTTTCCTTTTTAGCCGCTGTAGCAGTTATTATTGTTATTATTATTATCAAAGGAACGATACAAATTAATTTGTAGGTTCCGGGATTTAACGCCGGGGTACTATATCCATGTGGCGCGTCAACAGCACGCGGCGTACTGAGTTCCCATGTGGTCCCCCACCTACGGTAATTTCGGTGATCTAGTGGAAACCGATGCACAGTTCACAGTTTAAATGCATTTTTATTTACTTAATTCATTAATTCTTACATGCCAGACAAAAAATGCTTAAAAATTAGCTTAAATAACTTAAAATTATCTTAATTTAACTAACTGGCCCCATGCGGGCACTATATGTTAAACCTAACACTTAAACTATGTCTTTCGACGTATCTTACAGTCTATTCTTATACATATAATATTTACAACTAAAACCAAGAAAATAATTTAAATAAAATCTTAGTAAATGGACCATTTTTGTTATAATATAAAACTTAAAACTAAAACTTAGAAACTACCTTAAAATAAAGCTTAATATACTTAACCTACTTAATCTAATACAAAATAATATAATAATATACAATATATGTACATATATATATATATTTTTTGTTTTCTTTTTTCATTTTTCATTTTTTTTTTATATACAATATATTTCTTTTTTCTTAAATCTAATTTAATCCTACCTTAATCGCCCATGACTAAAAAATTAGGCTGACCCACTTTGCTTCACATAAAGAAGCTACGCAGAACTTGAGGAATTCGTCAACGAAACTTCCTCTCCCTCAACCAGTCACCAAAATTGCTGGTGCTGCTGAGCAACATCCCTAATGTTGCGACTCCCTACCGACGTACTGAAACGGAGACGCTCCGCACTGCCGTGTGCGACGTCTCTGTCGTAGTTAAGTCGCCTGTTCGCAGCTATTCGAGCGACATGGTAGATTAGCGGCACCGCCAATCTGTCCTGGATCAGACCTTTCATATCGAGGTAGAAGAATACTTCTGGAGGAACAAAACCGTCAAAGCGAACTCTCTCAAGATACATATAATTAGGGAAGAAAGCCCCAGAGATCAGGTTGTTCGATGAGGTCATTGCTCTCGCAATGTGCCCTCGAGTCAACTTAATAACGAAATTGTCCACTCTTATTAGAATCGCACCTCTGGCTCTGGCCAGAGCAACATCTATATATTTGTTAAAATATAGATATTGATCTAGCCAAATCCCAAGTATCTGACTACATTTCGACAAGCAAGTAGCTGCCCGTACTGCCCCGCGATCGAAAACTTTCGCCAATTCTTTCTGGTATCCCTAGAGGCCACAGACAAAGGCGTCCTAAACAGAATGGTTTCCGACTTCTCAAAGTTGATTTTCAACTTTCAGTCATCGCAATATCGTTTAATTTTGTCGAAGTCACATTGCAAAAGTATATTAATGACCTCAACCTTTGGACCTAATCTGTACGCTCTTAAGTCGTCTGCGTACGCTTGGCATGGTGAAGTGAACCTTGTGTAAATGTTGAATAGGATGTTGAATCTGTTAACATGTTGTAAAGAATATACAGAAGTGGTTTACTAATGCCCAGCCTGTTCAGCTTAAAGAAGAGTCCCTCTATACATACGGTATCGAAGGCTTTTTCCAAGTCAATCAGGCAGACACCAGTGCACTGGTTCTTGCTTTTGTTCCATTGGATATCAGAAACCAGTTTAGACGCGGCATGAATGACATCATACCCCGACTCAACCCACTAAGTCAGGACTCTATTGATCACCTTTTCGAAAACCTTACTGATGTTTGGTAGAAGACTGATCGAGCTCAGATTCGCCGGATTGGAAGTATCTTTATCCCATTTGGGGATGGAATGTACCACCGCAGTTTTCCAATGCGCTGGATAGTGGGCATTATTCATTGCCTTATTAAACAGGGTGGTATAAATGTTTACCGTTTCTAGTGGGAGATGTCGAAGTACAATGTTCGGTATTTCATCGGTTCGATGGGAACCGATGCTTTCAGTGTGGCGAGGCAGTTGACTGGAGCAGTTGTTCACAGTCGAAAAAATGCCGTTCAATTTCTTTTGGCTTCAAATCATAAGGAACCCAAGTTACTTGTTTGTGAATCTTTCCTAACGCATACAAAAATGGCTCCTAATGCTGAAGCAAGCTCTTCTTGCGTTTGGTACGGATCCTCACTGAGCAATGCCTCCAATTCAGCGTCTTCGAAGGTTTGTTACCTTTCGTCACGCGGACGGTCGTCAACATCGAAATCACCGTCTTTGAAGCGACAGAAACAATCACAGCATATTGTTTAACTTAGAGCAGCATTTCCTTAAACTTTTTTGAGCTCTCGATGAGATTTAACCGCTTCCAATGAAAGAAGAAAATCAACACTTCCAGCATATGACGATTATTTGACACAAAATCAGACATTTTCACACAACCAAAAGTAATTGACGTCAAAAACAAAATCACTAATGTGTCAAAGCGGTTTGTTTACCATATGTCTAAGGTTGTTTCATGACGTTTAGGATATGTCAAAATTGACTAGCACTTACTTACTGCAGTTGCTGCTGGAGACATCTATTGAGAACTTAGTTGCGCACCTAATATAATTATTTTAATGTTCAGTTTTGAATAATCCAAGTACGCAAAATAGACGAGTCCTGATGTAGTCATCTCTTATCTGCATTCAATTGGAAACAAAGTGGAAATTAGCTCTTCCATGTTGCAGAAAGGGACGTGAGTCATAACTAAATTTAATGGTCTCGAGAGAAGTTTCTCTAAGCCCACAACATTTATTTCTGTCATTGTGATTTAGTAGATTTTCCACGTTAAGTCATTAGTTTAAGCCGATAAACCATGAATGGTTCAAACTTTGGAGCAAAACATTGTTCGCGAAAAGTAGACCTCTAAAATGCGCTTCGTACGAGGCAGCTGTGGTCGACGTATTTCAATTGCACCTACATGATGTAAAAAGAAAATAAGAGAAGAAGTACGCGCATTCGGGAAAGTTTCCATATTAGTGGATAAATTCTACGTTGAATCAATTACCTTTGCCATGTTCAACGAAGGTTTTTTGAAAATTTCAGTTAAAGTTCCAAGAAGAGGGCGAATAACATAATACTTTGATCAGTTAAATGCAAAAACATCAGTCAGGTTTTGACCTCATTAACGAGGTGATCTCCAAAATAGAATTGTTCAAAGAAGATAATGAGTTGAAAACTTTTCTCAAAATTTCTTTAGTTTTAACTAACAACCACTGAAACACATTCACTCTTTGTGGTATTCCGACTAATGAGTGGAATAAAATAATTTAATTCACAATGGATCGCGTATGTCTATGGAAGTGGTCAAACCAAAAAAGAACAATCAAAGTGCACCCTTTTGGAAAACGTGATTTCTTTTTAATTAAAGAAAATTTCGCACAACATGCAAATATGAGTGGCAACCGCAAGTGGTAACGAGCAAGCAAACAAGCACCAACTTATACTTTTGACTTCCTATGACCTAGACATCGACCTTGAAATATTTTTTGTTTTTCTTTTGTGTGAAGAACATCATACGTGTACAACAAGCAGCCATCAGCTACGTCTACCGCCAGGCTCTTAAGAAAGTTGATACGATAATGTTGTGGGCAAAGGATAAATGAGAATTCTCTTAGTCAGACAGAACTTGCACTCGTGCTCGCACTCGTAATTTCTTGTTGAATCAATAAAATGCTTGCTGTAGCGTTTTAGATAGTCCAGAATGGACGCAGATACATCGACATTTGTATGTAAGTCTATTCGTATTTCCAAATATCAACTTGATTAACAGTCTTTTATTTGATTTGTTCTCTTAATGCATTTAACCTTTTGAATTTGATTACTCCATTCAAAGATGATGTAAATGCATACATATGGTATGAAGAAAACATTTTATAAATCAAATACACTGAAAATAGCATTTAATTTGGTCATCGGATTGCAGAAGGATATTTATCTGTTTCCGATGAATGATATCCAATTTGGATGATCTAGAGATTCTCTGCGAAGTATGATGCCATAGGACAAAACAACTTGGCAGGACTACAATATAGGGCAGCATGCACTATGCAATCAATTAAGTTAACTAACGAAGAGATAATTTAATTTTTGTACTGGCCTGTATTTGGGATACGAATATGAGTACATAGTATGTACTTCATGGCAGGACAAGATTTACTTATTAAGCTAACCGATGTTATTCTTCATGATCCCCATGATAATTGTATTTATGTGGCTTTGGTCGACCGGACTAAGTGATTGAGGAAGAAAGGATATGTTTTGTATATTCAACAGGATATTCAGGATGGGAATTTTATTTTTGTGTGTAAAATTCAATTATGTTCAAATGCGGTTGATTACGAGTACTTGCTGAGTGGTCAGATAATTGTTTGTTCCGAGAATTATTGTATTTTCACAGACGTTCGGATTATACTGGTCTCTGATAAGGGCATACAGGACATCATAGTAATTAAATTTTCCAGAACTACTCGTATTTTAAGAAATTTTTTTTTGTAAGCACCATGAGTCACTAGTCGTAGTTCGTGACTTTCACTTAACAATGTCTGCAATGATGACGGTGAACATTGTTGCTTTGATAGGGTGTGTACAGTGAAGTGGTCGTAAATCAGTTTAAATGTTCTTTGGTACGCTTTTTACTTTTCAATTTTTGCTACTCAACCAGATTTCTATTGTAGAGAGCAAAAAAAAAAAAAAAAATTCAAAGGATGGATATTTTATTGTCGCTCATTTATAATGACTGTTCGCTCACACAAAGATACAGAAAGGATAAAAAAAAAGAACAATGTATGTGACACATCTAACGCATTCAACTGTCACAAACCAGAGATTGAAGATAAAATATCTTTTTAGAGATGGTTTGATTTTAGACGTCTTTTTACAGTTTTTTATTTTTTTGAAATCGAAAAAAAATTATTCTTTTACAATAGACAGTCTTTTATTTTTATTTTTCTATGATAAAAGTTATTGATTTCCATGATGACATTAAAGTATTGATTGTTTCATGAAGAAAAAAAAAATGGGGAAAACTAAAATTTGCTACAAAATTTGACGAGCAGCAGGGAATCTAGTTGGTTGTGGACAAATTTTATTAACAGAGTTAATGGTAAAAATAAAAAATAAATAAAAAATTTTCTGAATTTCATATTTTAAACCGAAACTACATTAGTAATGTGATGTTTGGCAGATTTGTATTAATAAGGTTTTTTTTTTATCGACTTAAGGTTGTAAACTCAAGATAGTAGTGGCAATAGATGCGATACTTCTAAAGAGGTATATTGACATTTAACTTTAAAATAATAGTTGCACAGCAATTCAAAAATTTGTTTGGTTTTTTATAATATCTTGGGATCTTTACCATTAGGCAATGGCAAACTGAAAAATATCATCAATAGAAATGACAAAATCTTGTTTTTGAGTGCAAATTTCTCTTTAAACCTTTCGAACTAAAAATAAGACATTCACTTTAAGATTACAATGTAGAACTTATGATGTTCAAGTTTCTCAATTATTATGTTGATAGAGTAGTACTTAATCTTGATACTATTCCCACCTGCCTGGCTTCTTTTGATCTGAAATTTGGCTTTTTAATGAATAGATTTCAGATTTTAAAATATCCAATTTCACGCTTGAGGGAAGTCTTTTAATTTTTTTTTTTTTTTTATCGAAGTGACACTATGCTGAGCAATAAAAAAAAAGAGAACGGTGTATACTGGTATTATAGTATTTTTTCTGCAAAATCTCTGGTATTCGTTCAAAATTCATGGATTTTTCGAAGCTACAAGCTTTTCAGAATATATATATGGTGTCCTGAGACAGATTTGTATTTTAAAATCTGTAGTCACAAGAAGAAACCGCCTAAGTATATTTTCTGTTTTCAAGAGACTTGCTTGAAGTTTTAAATAAGTGTAGGAGGTCAGGATTGCTAGTAAGGGGTGATTCATCGTGAGGTTTGATTTTCAATAGGCTTTTTTCGACAGATCACGCGTGACTCCTATCAAACTGCTTTGTAATTTTTGTTCAGTATCGTTTGGCAAGTATTCATGGAAAGATTGACACCACAAAAGCGTCTCCAAATTGTTTAGCTGTATTACGAAATATTTTCAGTGTGAGAAATGTTTTCCGTGCGCACGGTTTTACAGTGCGCAACAATCGACCTACTGAAACTACCATTGCCAATACCATTCGCAAACTTGCCCCCCCCCCCCCCCCCCCCCGTTTACATTAGTGGATGATACTCGACCGGTTAGACCACATCCAGCAAGTAGTGAAGGGACTATAGCAGCTGTAGCTGAGAGTGTACGCGAAGACCGTGACGAATCGATTCATCGTCCTTCTCAGCAGCTTGGCTTGGCGTATTTTATGTGAGGATCTCGACCTTAAAGCGTACATAATTCAACTTGTGTAAGAATTACAGTCAGGCAACTTGAATTTGCGTCATTTTTTCGGTGAATGGGCTCTGGAAAAATTCAATGAAAATCCGGTGTTTTATCGCGAAATTTTGTTCAGTGATAAAGCCCATTTCTAACTCAATGAATATGTTACAATAATAAACAGAATTACCGTCTTTGGGCTGATGAGCAATCCGAAGAGTACCAAGAGCTACCATTACATTCATTAAAAACAACGGTATGGTATGGTTTATAGGCCGGTGGAATCATTGGTCTATATTTCTTCAAAAATAAGGAAAATCAGAATGTTACCGTCGATGGTAACCGTGTTTTATTTTACAATATAAATCAAACCTCACGATGAATCACACTTTATATCGTTTTAATTGTTATTTAGTTTTCTGCAAATGCTAGCGATATTAGAAATTGGCTGCATATATTGCAGATTTTAATAATTTTAGTCTTGTAGTACTAATAACTCAATTTTAACTCATTGTGACCATAGAAATATGAATACCACACAAAATATAAATGGTGCTGAGTTGGCCATCATCGAGAGTGCGGATTTGTCAGCCACAATGACGAAGTGGTCCGTGAGAACATGCCAGTACTTATAGAATCTATTAAATTTTCCATTATTATCTAATCTATTACTTATAAAATTGAATTGCACATTATGTTAAAGCATGAATTAGTAAAACATCATTCCATTCGTTCTCAAATAACCTTCCTGTTAGCATGATGTCGAAACCCAAATTGTTGAAAGTAAAGAACAAATTTCTTTAAAAATAGCGGAAAATTTTAAGTTTCTTCTCCCGGCGAAACCACTCGCAATAGTCCATGACAAAGATATGGTTCGAAAATCGAATTCTTAGAGCAAGACCATTCACTCGAAATCCTAACATTGTCAGTCTCCAACAAAGGATTGGATAAATTGAAAAAAGCTACAAATAAGGACTCATTATCCCAAGAGCTAATCAAAATTATCAGGAGAGGATAGCCGACGTCCCAAGAAGCAGTACAATTAAATATCAGAGAATATTGAAAATTTCGGGACGAATTATCACTTGACTCAGTTGGCATTATATACAAATCTGGTAAACTGTTAATACTTGCATCATCAAGACCAAAAATATTGAAAAACATACATAAGGGTCATTTCAGTTATGTTAAATGCGTAAGCATGGCAAGGCAAACCATATTCTGGCTTAAAATGAGTCAGGATATATTCTACTTTATCAACACATGCTCAAGGTGCCAAATATAGGGTTTTCTGATAACGACTTGACAACTTTTTCAAAACATTTATGAATAGAACTCGACTTCGTTCATATGGCCACCGCGGGCACGTTTGCAGAGGTCGATTCGTTGGACCCAATTTGCAACGACTCGTCCACACAACGTCGTCGGCGTGTTCTCATAAACCAATGACTTAACCTAGCCCCACAGGAAATAGTCAAGCGGCGTTAAATCGCACGAACGAGGCGGTCAATCGACTGGCCCAAGTCTTGAGATAACACGCTCACCATACATACTCTTCAATAAATTGATTGTAGCGTGTGCTGTGTGGCTTGTGGCACCATACTGTTGAAACCACATGTTGTCCAAGTTCATATCTTCCAATTTGGGCCAAAAATAATCGGTGATCATGGCGCGATAACGCTGACCATTCATAGTAACGTGAAGATCGTTATCGTCGACGAAAAAATATGGCCCAATAACGCCACCTGCATGCAAACCGCACCAAATAGTTATTTTTTGTGGATGAAGAGGTGATTCATGAAGCACATGTGGGTTTTTACCCGACCAATAACGCATATTTTACTTATTGACGAACCCATTGAGCCAAAAATGAGCTTCGTCACTGAAGATGATTTTGCGATGAAATTCATCATCTTGGCACATCTTCTCCAGAACCCAATCAGCTTGATCTTATATGAGTGTAAACCAAGATCCTTACGCAAAATACGCCATAATGTGGTCTGAGCGATGCCCAATTCTTGAGAACACCGTGGAATTGACTGATTTGGATCGTTTGCTACGAACGTCTGAACGGCAGCTATATTTTCGACACTTCCACCAACCCGTTGTCTCACTGACACGGCAATATCACACAACGAATATGTAGACTCAAATTTGTGCACTAAACTTGTTATTGCCTGTCTACTAGGGCAATAATTACGACCGAGAATTGGAGTTAAAGCTCTTAAAGTTGCAGTCACAGACTCCGAATATCTGTAGAAAAATTTTATAATTTGCAGACCTTGCTCGTAAGTGTACTTTACAATGATGAAAATGTTGAGTCTACTGAATAAATTAACAGTGACAGTTTGATGATTAGTGAAAGAGTGCGTTCACAAATTGAATTCAAAGTTGTCAAGTCCCTATTAGAAAACCCTATAGAAGTAGTCAAACAGCGTTGAATATCAGAACTGAACTCACTAAATATTTATGGGATTTTACACATTAAACTAAGATTAAAGTGTCCATTAAATTAAATAAAAAAATGTTAAAATAAATAAATTGAAACTCACAACTACATTTTTCTCCCACTTCACTCCAGACTTTGTCTGTTTTATTTTTATTTTTAAATCTTTTAATTTATCTTGCCATAATGCAGAACGGCTTTGTACCTCTGAAATTAAATTTTCAATGTTTATTCGTCGCTCAGAGACTGCGTGGCCATAACCGTACAGTTTTTTATGTTTAAATTTTTTTTCGCCGCTCAGCTTTTAGCCGCTCAAGCGCTCTGCCGTTTACCGCTTATTGCGTGGCCTTAGCCTAACACGACATGTATGCTTTTATATCTCTTTTTGTTTTCTAAGCTTTCGTTTACTGTGAACTTCTAACTGTAAAGCCATGTTCAATTTTGGAAGATATAGAAGGACACCTACAACTTGAAGGGTCCATTACAAAGGGTCTTTTTATAAGAGGTTAACTAACCTCAAAAAGCCAAAGAATGGAAATGTGGTCCAACATTTAAATAAATTCTCAGAAATTTACGGCAATATCAAAAGAGACTGGCATCAACATTCAGAAGGAGTTATTGACGATAATGTTAATGTCAAGTTTACCCAAACAATTTGATAATTTTGTCACAGCCATGGAAACAAACGGCGATCTCCCAAGGTTAAAGACTTTGCGTTAGAAAATCACTTTGGCAAGGAAAAGTAGAAAAAAGGAACAAAACAAAAAAATCAGCAGAACACAGTTTATGACGATAAAATTGTCCTCACTGGATCGTATAAAATGGTACGCTGACAGCGGAACGACGGTACACATGTGCAATGAGCGCAGTATGTTTGTTAATCATCATCACAACGAGATCATTTCATTGACAGGCGACAAACATATAAACGCCATAGGAAAAGATGATGTATTACTAAATGATAAAGATTATGACTCGATTACACTCGAAAATGTTTTGTACGCTCCGGTATTGAAGGCAATCTTTATTTCTGCGAACAAGGCTTAACCGTCAATTTCGACAAAGAAAGAGCATCAGCCGTTCGACCAGAAAACATGTTCAAATTTCGACGTTTATTGAAGTCGAGAATAATTTTTGTATACTCCTTCAAGGTGAGGAGCGAAGTGTTTGAAAAATTCAAATCGTTGAAGGCCAGACAGGTCGCAAAATAAAGACGATTAGAACCCACAAAAGAGGAGAGTTCGTTAAAGCGGAATTCAATGCATATTTGAACGAAGAGAGAATCAGCCGACAACTGACTGTGCCACACACACCAAAACAAAACGGGGTGGCAGAGCCCGCCAATAGAACTTTGGTTCAGATGGCAAGATCGATGATGTTGCATGTTAGGCAAAGTTTATGGGCAGCGGTGATAAACACAGTGGTGTATGTAATAAACATAAATTTGAAATGAACTTAAAATTTTTGTTATCGGTTAAAAGGACAATTCATAGCATTTACTTTTTGAAAATGATATCATGTGAATGTTGGCCACGACTACATCTGAGGTGGTCCATTCGGAATTTTTTGCGACTCGTTCGAGCATAACGACTGGTATCTCGCGGATAACACGATCCACTTTTGTGGAAACCAGAGCTCACCAAGACCATGTGCTTGAATTTCAGGAAGCGCATAGTCTGTTAACATAGCGTGATAATTGTTACCATCGACGGTAACATTCTGATTTGCCTCATTTTTGAAGAAATATGGACCAATGATTCCTCCAGCCCATAAACCACACCATACCATTGTTTTTAATGGATGTAATGGTAGCTCTTGGCACTCTCTTCGGGTTGCTTATCACCCCAAATACGGCAATTTTGTTTATTAACGTATCCATTGAGCCAGAAATGGGCCTCATCACTGAAAAACATTTTACGATAAAATACCGGATTTTCATTGAGTTTTTCCAGAGTCCATTCATTGAAAATATGACGCAAATTAAAGTCGCCTGGCTTCAATTCTTGCACAAGTTGAATTTTGTACGCCTTTAGGCCGAGATCCTTACGTAAAATACGCCAAGTTGTCGAATACGGCCAAGCCAAGCTGCTGAGAACGACGACGAATCGATTCGTCAAGGTATTCGCGTACACTCTCAGCTACAGCTGCTATAAACTCTTCACTTTGTACTGGATGTGGTCTAACCGATCGAGTATCATCCAGTAATGTAAACTGGGTTTCAAATTTGCGAATGGTATTGGCAATAATGGTTTCAGTAGGTCGATTATGCGCACCGTAAGTTAGTCGAATCACACGAAAAACATTTCTTACAGAATGCTGATTTTCGTAATACAACTGAACAATTTGGAGACGCTGTTCTGGTGTGAGTCTTGCCATCATGACTTGCCAAACGATGCTGAACAAAAATGACAAAGCAGTTTGATAGGAGTCACGAGTGATCTGTCAAAAAAAAAAAAAACGTTTTGAAAATCAAATCTAACGATGAATCACCTTATAAGCGTACTACAAGACAGCTACAGAATATGACTCCATATGAAGTTTGGTGCGTTGGAAAGCCCAGCGTTCATCACTTCAGAACTTTGTCTCTTCTGCAGTTACGCTCAACGATTCTGGGAGTAAATCTTAGTTTGATGCGAAAGGCAGCAAACTCATCATGGAGGGGTATTCGATGACGGATCTTACACACAGGGCAATTTGCACACACAATTTCTAAAACATTTGAGTGGGAAGAAATTGTGTTCGACTCTACATATACTTGCGTTCCAATTTGCCAGTACAATCTAGAAATGCAATAGAGATAAGGCATCATAACTCTGTAGAGTTCCACTCACTACCTGTATCCAAATTTTCTTTACGTTTTCGAACATGTTATTACCCGCGTACTTCTTCACTAAATTAATGCCAGATGAATATTGAGGATTAAATTGTGGCAATTTGTTGACGTATCGGGGTTGTTCAAAAGTTCTGCGATTTTTTTCTTGGAAGTAGTGCTTATCGTTTCAGAAAATTTCTGTGTATACCCTTATGAAATTTTTGTTGTTTATTCCAATATAGAGGGTTATCATTTATATTGCTACAAGAATTTGTTTTGATCGGACGTGTTTTAAGTGCTCAATATATATATATATATATATATATATATATATATATATACTCGCCATTAAGAGCAGTGTTAAAGGAGAGATTGAAAGACATAAGTTTCGTTAAGTAGCACAGTGGTGAAGTCAATGTTTTGGGGTTGATTTTCATGACACATTTTCACTGGTTGTAAGATATTGGATAATTGCAATTCTCCTGGCATGGGCTGTTAAAGAGAAACATCAGTTTGATGTCAGTACGGCATATTTAAACAGCAATCTGTAGGTGGCCGTAGCTCCAGTGGTAATGGATTGGCTTCTAATCCGAAATGGTTCGGTGATCGAATCCCAACCGCGCCCGCAAGACATTCATTTCTTCAGTTAACAAAAATAAAGTAAGATGAGTATTTGACTGGAAATCAAGAATAAGCCAACTTCCACTAAAATCTTAGTCTCCCCATTAAATGTTGGATGCCACCCATAGAGCGAAATAACTCCTGAGCCCAAACATCTCTCTATTCCATTTTCCAAAAAACTTAACACATGCTGAGGCATTATTAGTGTATTCATACCCACTTGAGTGTTAAATTCTTAAAAAAAATCAGCAAGACGAGATATACGTATATGCAACAGCCAGAATATCTTAAGGATAAAACATTTCCAAATAAAGTTCTCTGTCTGCATAAAGCCATCTATGGATTGAAACAGATTGGAAAGGAATGAAATGTGAAACTTGATTCCACTTTGCAGAGAATAAATTTCGTTCCATACAACAATGAACCTTGTTTGTATAAGAAAATTGAAAAGGGAAAATTAGTGGTGATAGCTGTTACTGTAGATGACAGCATTGTAAGTTGCACTCAAAAATCTGTTGTTCTGAAAATAAAGGCCAGAATTTCAAAACATTTCGAGGTGAACGATAAAGGTGAGCTGCGACACTTCTCAGGGATGGAAATTGAGCGTAATGGTGAAACTGATCCGATAAAATTGAGTCTAAGTGAATACATCTGTGATATATTGGAACAATATTTAATGGCGACGAGTAAACCTGCTGTACAATAAGAAGCAGGATATCAGGTTAGTTGCACAAATGAAAATAGATAAACAAGAATACCAATCATTCGTGGAAATTTTGATGTATCTTGCTTTTTCCACCCGTCCCGATATTTTACACCTGATATCCAGAATGGCTCAAAGAAATGCCGACCCCCATAGAGAACATTTTATCAAATTAAAATATTCTTCGTTATTTGTTTGGGACTATTGATTTGAAGTTGATTTATGAGGCAAACGGTAATCATTTAAAAGATATCGTAGATGTTGGTTGGAGCGGTAAGATAGATTATCACACACATATTGTTCTATGGTGGCTGTCCAATTTCACATATTGCTTATAATAAGAAAATCCAATCTAATCCAATCCCAATTTTGCAGAAAAATGTTATACGAAAAAATTATCATAAACACCGTAGATACACCGATATACGGTTGTATGTACGTCAGTTATATAGTTTTAAAGTGCTAAAAACCTTCTGTTTTTGGAAATTTAAATAGCAGCACAGATAATAAAGTTACATAGATATCGCATGCAGAATAAAAAAAAATGCGTCACTTTTTCAGACGAAAAAGTGTTTAATGGAACTCGTTCGAATCGTACATAACATAAAACATGATGTTCTTTCAAACTTGGTTGGAACAACAAATTGCTTGTTACTTTTGCTCACCATATTTCTTTTTGTGATTTTTCTTTTTCATTATTTCGGTTTTTGTTCTCATGTATCTAGTGTGTTTGTTTTTGTATTTCAGATTCTGATTGTGATTCAATAGAAGGAATTTCTTATTCAAGATTATTTCCTTTTTTTTAAGAACAGTGAGAGGGGATTAGCAGGAAAGTATATCTTGCAAAAGCAACTTGGGATACTGATTTCAAGGCTTGGGGTGGTGGTTTATAGTGAGATTCCTGTACCTTTCACTCTTGGGGAGTTGGTTTATAATGAGGTCCCGGTGCCTCTTACTCTGGCGGAGTTGGTACAATTGTTTTGCATTTGTTTCCCTGACAAGGTACAATGTTTTCGCAAGAGAATAAGAGGTACAACGTAAAGAATTGGTTTTGCTCATCAAACCAGTTCGAGTCTCTAAGGTTTGTTATTCTCTAAGGTTTGTATTCTAAGGGCATTCTCTCCCTTATATTTATTTTTAATATGCGGACGATCTCTAAAAATTGTATGGTATACTTTGAAATGGAGCTTACATATATAGAAAAATTCATCAGTTTATGCTAAGAGACTTCCAAAATTACTATTTTGGAAAAAATTATTAGCAAAAATGAAGAATTCTGAAGGAAATGTTATTTCTTCATCACTTTTCAAAAATAATTTCGGACAATTTGCGCACTTGTTTTTTTAAAAGCATTTTAAACGTCAGACATCCTGTAAATCATTTATCACTTTTTCGAACAAAGTATTATCAAATACAGTTTTTTCTGGTCTGGAAGGTATCTAAATTTAAAAATTCTACATCGTCATCATCATAATTAATATGAGAAGAAAAAGCAATTAGGTTTGAGGACAGAATTTTTGACATTAAAACATTAAATTCGTACACAGAGGGATTTTTGTTAGAACCGCCTTTACTGCAAATAATAGAAAATAAATTTTCCAAAATATCTTAATGAGTTCTTTTTGTAAGTAAATACTCAACTTTCCCGAATAAACCATCTCTTATATCTTTACTTAGTAATAAAACCCCGTTTGTTTTCTGTACCATTCCATTTACACAAAAGGTCCTTGAACGATTAGTAGACTTTTGCATTGATTTTAAGAAAGACAAGAACTGTTTAAGCTCATTATAATACATGTCCGTGCCGTTTCTAAAAGAGGGCGCCATTTAAATTAAATCCGTACCATTTTCAGTTAGTACCAACCTTCAAAAGATACGTGTATAATTTTGATAGCTGTCGGACGATTAGTTCTCGAGAGTTGTGAGTGAAGCAACTTTTGTTATTGTGAAAGAAGGATGGATTCAAAGCAATGTCGTTGATTTATCATTACTTTTTGATGGGAAAATATGCAGCCGATGCAACGAAATGGCTTGATAAGTGTTACCCGGACTCTGCACCAGCCGAACGAACCATTCGCAAGTGGATTGAAAAATTTAAAAGTGGTCATACAAGCACCGAAGATGATGCACTTAGTGGACGTCCAAAAGAGGTTGTTTTAGATGAAAACATCAAAAAAGTCCACAAAATAATTACGAATGACCGTAAAGTGAAGTTGATCGAGATAGCTGAGGCTCTGAAGAGTGTGTTGGATATATTATACACGAATATTTGGACATGCGAAAGCTCTGTTCAAAGTTGGTGTAGCGTTTGCTCACAGTCGACCAAAAACAACAACTTGTTGATGATTCAGAGGAGTGTTTAAAGCTGTTCAACCGCAATAAAGCCGAATTTTTGCGTCGGTATGTGACAATGGATGAAACTTGGCTCCATCACTTTACACCAGAGTCAAGTCAACAGTCAGCTGAGTGGCGAGCAGGCGACGAACGTCGTCCAAAACGACCACAACCTCAACAGTCGACTGGCAAGGCTATGGCATCCGTATTTTGGGATACACATGGAATAATTTCCATCGACTATCTGAAAAAGGGGCAGAATATCAACAGCGATTATTATATTGCGTTGTTGGAGCGTTTGAAGGACGAAATCGCAGAAAAACGGCTAATTTTTGTTTTGATTAATTCCTTGAGTAAAATGGCTTCCACAAGAAAAGATTCATCTAAAACAACTAGTGAGAGAGAAATATATAAAGCTTACCGTAAAGGCACAATACTTACGAAGATTGCGATAAGAGCGCGGTCTTTAGCTTTCAGTTATTGTACAAACTCATAGATGGTTGAGGTTTTCTTGGAGGTCTCTGTGCGTCTTGCTTAAGACGAGGTCTTATTCTACACCGTCTTTCTTTTGGGTAGGAATCTAAAGCCCTTTAGACCGGAACGTCAATATCCAACTATTAAGAACAAACACATTTCTGACGTCATTCTGTACCTCATAGGGTTCCCTGTTCTATCTATCGACTTCGCCCAGCGGCCGCTAAGGCAAACGGGCCGAAAATTCTTTAAAAGAATTTCACGTTCCGCAACTCAAAAAAAGTAGCTCATTAGCCAGTAGAGTTGCTCTAACTCACAGTTCCTCAGTTATTCCGTCACACTTCACACTTCATTTCGAAACCAGATTGCAGTTAAAAGAATGTAATAGAGAGGACAAAGGGAAAACTATGTTTAATTTTAAATCAGTGAGGTTTTTTCGTGACTAACTAAATATAATCATGAGAAACACTATCTTCTAAACTTTCAAGTCCCCCGCGTGACACTTGGCTCTTATTCAACCTAGAGGCAAGAAAAAGCTGCACTGATGGACATCAGCACTAATACCGCTTTAAAAAAAAAACTAGAAAAACCACAAGAAAATTGACTGACTGGGACTCATACAAAGAATCCCTCAAAATATATATATATAAAAAAAAAACTGAGGAAAGCAAAGCCACAATCCTGGAGATCATTCACAGAAACTTCGCGGCT
Source organism: Volucella inanis (assembly GCA_907269105.1). NCBI lineage: Eukaryota > Metazoa > Arthropoda > Insecta > Diptera > Syrphidae > Volucella > Volucella inanis. The sequence goes on along the minus strand of OU026154.1, from coordinate 23,778,368 downwards.
AATTCTCTCTAGAAATCCTATGATGCCTAGTTGTTTGAAAAAAAAAAACCGTTGGCTCTTGGACAAACCCAAGTGATGAATCACTCAACCTGCTACTATACACCGACTTTCCAGGTAGCTCTTATTCACGGCCAGTAACAAGCCAAATAGGACTACTGCAACCGTGACCAAAATTCATGGTCTGATTACAAGAGACAAACTGCTTTGGGTGCTGCATAGGTTCAAACTATACAAGTCTTCTGGTCCGGACGGTATAATACCTGCCGAGCTAGAAAAGTCCTCAGATATTATCTTCCGCACGCTAGATATTATCATAAGGAGCTGTGTAGAACTGATTCACATTCAACTGTCATGGCGAGAAGTTAATGTACATAGTTTCTATTTCCAAGTACCTCAGCCGTTTCTAAGAGAGGGCACCACTTGAATTAAATCCATACCATTAAGTTATTACCAACCTTCAAAAGATACGTGTATAAATTTGATAGCTGTCGGACGATTAGTTCTCGAGATATAGCGTTGTGAGTGAAGCAACTTTTGTTATTGTGAAAAAAGTGGATTCAAAGCAATTTCGTGTGTTGATTTATCATTGCTTTTTGATGGGAAAAAATGCAGCCGATGCAACGAAATGGCTTGATAAGTGTTACCCGGACTCTGCACCAGCCGAACGAACCATTCGCAAGTGGATTGAAAAATTTAAAAGTGGTCATACAAGCACCGAAGGTGATGCACTTAGTGGACGTCCAAAAGAGGCTGTTTCAGATGAAAACATCAAAAAAGTCCACAAAATAATTACGAATGACCGTAAACTGAAGTTGATCGAGATAGCTGAGGCTCTGAAGAGTGTGTTGGATATATTATACACGAATATTTGGACATGCGAAAGCTCTGTTCAAAGTGGGTGTAGCGTTTGCTCACAGTCGACCAAAAACAACAACGTGTTGATGATTCAGAGGAGTGTTTAAAGCTGTTCAACCGCAATAAAGCCGAATTTTTGCGTTGTTATGTGACAATGGATGAAACTTGGCTCCATCACATCCCACCAGAGTCAAGTCGGCAGTCAGCTGAGTGGCGAGCAGACGATGAACCTCATCCAAAACGACCAAAAAGTCAACAGTCGTCTGGCAAGGTTATGGCATCCGTATTTTGGGACAAACATGGAATAATTTTCATCGACTATCTCCAAAAGGGGCAGAATATCAATAGCGATTATTACATTGCGTTGTTGGAGCGTTTGAAGGACGAAATCGCAGAAAAACGGCTGCATTTGAAGAAAGAGAAAGTGCTGTTTCATCAAGACAATGCACCGTGTCACAAGTCGATGAAAACGATGGCTACGAGTTGCTTCCTCACCCACCGTATTCTCCAGGTTTGGCCCCCAGCGACTATTTACTGCAGACTTCAAAAAAATGCTCGCCGGAAAGAGATTTAAGATCGATGAAGAAGTAATCGCCGAAACAGAGGCCTATTTTGAGACTAAACCGAAATCGTACTACAAAACTGGTATCGAAAGATTGAAAAATCGTTTCAATCAGTGTATCGCCCTTGAAGGCAACTATATTGATAAATAAAATTGAATTTTGCAAAAATTTTGTGTTTTACTATAAAACGCTTGTGTTACTACTGGAATTGTTTTTTAGGCAATTAAGTTGATGAGCAGTTTCAAATGCATTCGGGGCATTTTTTTATCTACATCTTTATTTTGTTTAATATATACAGAGATTTAACGTTATAAATTTTCCTCTGAAATATTATTTAGTGTATTTTCTATTACCTTCATAGAGATAATAACTTTATTATACATATTGACTAGAGTATAAAAAGAATTAATTATAATTTAAATAAGAAAGCATGTTTTAGCCACATTATCCCTTTCTAAATTGAATATTTCTCGGAAAACAACAAAGGAAACATTACCATCTGGAGTTAGCATATCAGATTTGAGTAAAACATTACGTATAGATTTTAATAAATGAGGAAAATCATAAAAACAAAATATTTTTTTCATTATTGAAAATTGTAACACCTTAATAATTGGTAAGCTTTACTGTTGTAAGGTCCTTGGTCGCAAACTATAGCGCACACTTTCAGATCAAGTTCTTGACAAATTGTCAAACTATTTTCTAAAATAGACTTCAAGTTAACCCCTTTGATAGAGTTTGCTGAAACAATATTTTAAAATATTTTTCCAGCTATCAAAGAGGCCGTTTACCATGAAAACACAAATTTCGTTGCCAAACAATCTCTTCTGATCCACTTCTTGATAAGATGTGAATACATGGGGAAGTCTAAATCCCAGTCTATCTTGAAGAAATTTATAAGAGTTCTGAGATCTGTAAAAAATATTTTGACAAAGTTCTCTTTCCGTAACGTTATATGTTCTAGAGCGAAGACTGAGTTTTATATCTGCAGCTTAATACATTTTTTTTTTTTTTAATTCAGAATTTGTTTTCTCCTCTTGTGCGCATTTCTCTAATAATTTATTCCATCTAACGCAAGAAATATTTGAATTACTAGAGGTCCTTCTTCCTTTTTTTTTCTGCCAATAAATTTCAAAGAAAAATGATTTTGACATTTTTTCCTATATTTTCCTTCGCTTTTAAAATCGCATGCTTGCCTCCACAAATTACTCAAAATTTTATTTTTTTCATTTAAAGGACATGGACAAATTTTGAGATCGGGAAATTTCTTTTCGATTTTTTACAAATCGAACAAGAAACGCTAGACTTCGTTTTACGCGTATTACACATTGCCTAATATTGTATTTAAAAAGTATGCCACTGAAAAAAATTGCTCAATCATAAACCAAAAGCAGCCAAATTCCTCAAAAGTTGACGGCGAATGAAAATGAAATTGAAAAAAAGCGACACTGGCGTCATTCTCAAAATATACACATATGTATATGTACGATGTGCCTCCTCAAAAAATATATACAGACAAACACACCACAGTGTAGCGATCCAGATATAAATTAAATTAAACTATAAAACCAATTGTTTAAAAAAAAAAAACACGTCTTTATTATATCTTGAGTTTTACAACTGATTACTTAAGCTAAACTTAATTATAATATTACCTATGGTTAACTTATTGCATCAGAAGACTTCATTGTTCGGTTGCACTTGTGCGATGTTCGGTGCTCAGCTGTCGGTCGCCGGATGTAATATTTTACTGATTGTTCAGGATGATCCAGACGTTGCGTCAGCAGAACATAAACTTGTGCGATATTTGATATTATTTTGCGTGAACTTATTGTATACACCAGCGACAGTCAGTTATTCGTATATGGTATGTTCGTTTGCAAGATCGATTGAGACGTAAAACAAAATAAAGGGTTGCAGCAAAACGAAATATGGGAAAAATGTGTGTATGTCGATGTTACAACACTCTGAATTTATGTGAAATACATTATACATATAAAAAACAAAAATATATATATTAAATTGTAATCCAGGAAACAGTATTCGGTAGCGTTGAGCAGTACAAAGACCGAATACATGGCTGCATCGGCTTCTAGTGAGGAAGCAATTTATTTCAAAGGGCTTTTGATGGAAATCAATGCTTTGGAAAATGGTTTAATTATTCTTTATATTGACCATCAAGGTGCCCAAGAACTCCAATCCAAAATACCATAAGAAGATATAGATATTCGATTTCATCACATACGATACGAAATAGAGAGGTTAAATTGAAATACTGCCTTACAGCCAATATGATTGCTGAAGTCATGACAAAAAATGTGTCGAAGACGAAACATTGTATTTTTATAAATTTAATATAAAAATTTAATTCTCATCCATATTAAGAAGGACTGATAAAACTAAATGGTAACCATTAAACAACACATATGCTAAAATCTCTTTTTCTTTGTTTTTCACGCTTTCGTTTACTTCATTCTTACCATATTTAATTTTCGCTCTTATTATAAATAAACTGAATTAAAACGTTAAAAATCGAGTTCGTACTTTCATCATAGAATTCTATCTTTTCTACCTAAAATAGACTTTTTATGTGTTTTTCAATTCGTAATTGTTTGAGCGTATATCCGACATCCACCCTTCTCTTTTCTTTGACATTATTATTCGATGTGATGAATCTACCTTTGTTGTTAAGTAAATTTTAAAATACGGATTTCGTTTCAGTTTACAGTAACTGGTCAGCATAGGTATTCCACAAGGATGCATATTGGGGCCCATTCTATTCTTAAAACATACATGTGGACATAGTCATTAAACTTTGTTTTATGTTATTACTAACTATGTTTACTCATTATGTTTGTTTGTTTTATTACTCACTTTGAAAGACAGCCGACGCGCTATGCAATGATGACAAACGACGGGATAGGTTTTCAGTCAGCCAATAACCCAATAAATTCAATGAAATAGATGAATCATCAACAACGATGCCTCCAAAGAAAAGTGACCCAGTTAAGTGGGGTAATAAGAACATGCAAAGTAGATGATGTGTCAGCAATAACAACGTATCACCATGGCCAATTGGAAGTTCAGAAAATTAAAAATTCAAATTTATTCATCTAAATCTATATTGTCCCCCTTAAAATAATCCTAATCGACTGTAACACACTTATGCCAGCGCTTGATTCAATCCTCGAAACATTTTTTCGCACGATTTTTTCTTTACTTCCTCTCAGCTGTTGAAACGCGTTCTTCGTAGTGGTTTTTTAACTCGATTGAACATAAAGAAGTCACAGGAAGCCAAATCAGGTGAATTCAGTGGCTGTTGGATGGTATTTGTTGCATTTTTCGTCAAAAAATTACGAATAATGATGGCACTGTGCGACGGTGCGTTATCGTGGTGCAAAATCCACGAGTTTTCTGCCCACAATTCTGGTCTCTTTCGGCGAATTGCTTCACGCAAATGTCTTATAAGGCCCAAATAATACTCTTTGTTTATTATCTGGCCTTCTGGCAAAAACTCATGATGGACTACACCGTTGTAATCCATGAAAACCGTTAACATTGCCTTCTTTTTTGACTGAAAACGACGTGGTTTTTTGGTCTCGCTTATTTGGTGAAAGCCATTCACTTGCCTGATGTCTGGATTGCATGTCGTACTCATAAACCCACGTCTCGTCTCTAGTAATGATCCTTTTGATGAATGCGGCATCGGATTCAGCCTCGCAAATCATCTCTTTTGCGACATCAACACAGTCTCTTTTTTGCATGAAATTGATCGATGTCGATGCTCTGCCACTGCGTTCATCATCTTCGATTGACTCACGACCAATTTTGAACTGCTCGTATCACTGGTAAACGACCGTTCTCTATACAGAATCGTTGCCGAAACACTTTTCCAACATTTCCAACGTTCGCGCACCATTAAATCTGTTTTTTACGCAGAATGTAATACAAGTTCGTTGTTGCAAATTTACATCTATTGGGTTTTCTAATAACGACTTGACAACTTTTTTTTTTTTTAAATAAAAGGCAAACCATTTGAGATATTTCAAAAACTTTATTATTGGCTTGAAGTACAATTAAAACATTTATGAATGGAACTCGACTTCGTTTATATGGGCATGCTTGCAGCGGTCGATTCATTGGACCCAATTTTCAACGATTCGGCCACACATTGCGGCCGAAACGGTCGCTATTTCGCGTTCAATGTTGGCTCTGAGCTCTTCCAACGCCGTCGGCGTGTTGGCATAAATCAATGACTTAACGTAGCCCCACAGAAAATAGTCAAGCGGCATTAAATCGCACGAACGAGGCGGCCAACCGACTGGTCCATGTCTTGAGATAACACGCTCACCATACTTACTCTTCAATAAATTGATTGTAGCGTGTGCTGTGTGCCTTGTGGCACCATCCTGTTGAAACCACATGTCGTCCAAGTCCACATCTTCCAATTCGGGCCAAAAATAATCGGTGATCATGGCGCGATAACGCTGACCATTCACAGTAACGTGACGATCGTTATCGTCGACGAAAAATTATGGCCCAATAACGCCGCCGGCATGCAAACCGCACCAAACAGTTATTTCTTGTGGATGAAGTGGTGATTCATGAAACACATGTGGGTTTTCACCCGACCAATAACTTATATTGTGCTTATTGACGAACCCATTGAGCCAAAAATGAGCTTCGTCAGTGAAGTTGATTTCGCGATGAAATTTATCATCTTGGCGCATTTTCTTCAGAACCCGATCGGAGAACTTAGCTCGTTAGTGTACTTTACCATGATGAAAATGTTGAGTTTGCTGAATAAATTGACAGTGACAGTTTGATGATTAGTGAATGAGTGCGTTCACAAATTAAATTCAAAGTTGTCAAGCCTCTATTGGAAAACCCTATATATTATTTCTAAAATTGTAAACAATCACCAACACACACACAGATAGATGTACTCTTGGCTACGTAATTTTTGCAAATGTCGAGCTATTACGCTAAAATTTAAAAGAAATGTCAACAACAGATTTACCAACTTAACAAAAAAAAAAAAAAAAAAAACAGAACTCAAATCGAAACGATGGGAGCGCTACACGCTGGTTATAAACAATAAAATTTAATGTATGCTTTCTAATATCAAAGTTTAAATATGCAATGATCCATGATCCGATAACTTTTAGCATTATGTTAGTTACAATGATGAATTATCGGGTCGAAAGTATTCAGGTATTATACTTTTGTAGAACATAAGTTCAGTTGGTATGACCAAACCTTCTACCCAGACAATAGAACAGAGTCATAAGGCAACTCTATGATCTGAAGTTCGTCTATTCTTTCATTTCTTTGTCATGAAAGTAGTCAATCTTGGCAAGGCTTGGGTCAAAGTCATAAGAATAAAAATGATCATAGCCGCCGTGGTTTATATAGCAACAATTCAAGGAACTCCGTCTTAGATAAAAACAAGTTGCACGAGTTTCATATTGCTTATGGTTAGGTAAGTTTGCTTCGAATGCCAGTTTAATCACACCATTTCCAGGACGTCGCAATGATATGCCAGTATTCTACATATAACCTTTAAAAGCGTCTACAAAAAATAATAATAATAATGTTAACCAATTCTTAGTCATGACAAGAGTCATTATGGTAGAATTTGTCAAGGACATAATTGATGGCATCGTACCGCTTTTGTTAAAGTCCAAATTTCCTACTTTTTTTTTGCAAAATTCTGAATTTGTTGTTTGAGTTTTGTGACTAGGATTTCTTTTCTTAAAGCTTGTAGTGAAATTTAAGGAAGATATTTTGTGGAATGTGTTGGAAAATGTGATTTTTTTCGCTTCACTTCTTCACTTTTCGGTTCTCTTTATTTGCTTCACTGCTCAAACCAGAATCTATAATCGTCGTTAAGGTGGTTGTTTCAATAGGACAGATGTGCTTATCTCTTAGTCGGGCAAGCGGATTCGCATTTGTTTTAGTCATGGGATTGATAACTTGCTTACTAAGGCACTGCTTAGTTTGTTTTCTGGGCTGGTGGAATCATTGGAGAATGCTATAGGCCCACAGTTACTCATGTCTTCGTTCGCACCAAAATCAATTCAATGAAGGAAACATTCGATGTTCGCATAATTTCCCATAATTGACCTGCGATTTGGCCTATTTTAGGAAGTACGGTACAACAGATAAAACTACATCAACTGAAGACCAAAGAAGAAGGCTTTATATAGCCAACCAAACAAAAATTCAAAAATGTGAGAGGATCATATTAAAGTAGTTCGATTATAAAGTTTACAGTCAACATATCTTGTTAGCATTAACTTTAGAATTTGAGTTTTGTACTTGCGTTAAGCATTAATAAATTCGCTTGGGGTAGACACGGGCCTCAACCAATCAATTACAAGAACATGAAGTATGACCCAGAAAGAACTCCTGTTCGTTTAAGTGAACTTCGACGAAATTTACTCGTACTATGATAAATTTAATTGCGCGCAGTACATAACTAAATGCGGATTTGTTATTGGAAGCAGACTAAAGGATAAAATCACACAATTAAGCGAGCGACTGTTGACAATCCTTATCAGGGCTAAATTCGCCAACATCAAACTTGTGTGCACGCATATCTAAACGACGGGAGAAAGATGTCACCAAAGAAAGCTTTTACGAAATTTCATTAGGGAACCTGTAATTTCTTGGTGACATCAACATCAGAATACGAAAAAAGAGCAGGTTTGGTAAAGCCGTGTAAATATGCAGACTGCTCGATACCTCATCTGGAAACGGACATATCTGGCTGTGCAAGATCAACAAGGGTACAAGGAGGTCTATTGATCAAAGCACGACAAGCTAGATTGATCGCGTTGTTATAGACAGGTTCTCCATTTCCCACAATTGATTTGGCAAGATTGATTCGTACCAACACCTAAGTTCGAATGCGGATATCAAGTGCAATATAGCACTAAAAATATTGAAAACAGACCGACTTCAATCACACTACCAAGTGCTAAAGAATAGTAAAGTGCTTCCAGGATACTATTAGAAATGCCGTCGTCGATATGATAGGTGTCCCCAAACAAGGAATCTTTGCTTCAAAGAAAAATTCGAATTGCGTCAAGGGAATAAAAAAAAGATAGTACTGTTGAAGTTAGGATTATGAATTTTTTCAAAATCGGAACCGAAAGTTGCAAGGATGACAACTGAAATAGCCGGTGTTTAGAATTTGAAAGACCCACTTTTTTCCTAATTGTTAAACAACGAAGATGACAAACATAAGTACTACAATTTAAGACACGCGAAAACTATCGATATCAATATCCAAATTCTAATCCAGCGCTTAGTCACCAATTTTTTTAATTTTGTGGTGATAAGCCTAAACCCAGACCATCTATAAAATCCTGCAAACAGCTGATCCTTTTGCATGCATAACTCTTCTTAATATCGTATACAATATCTTGGCTGGTATATTATGTGAATGCCTGAAACTGATCATTGACACTCTTAGAATTCATACATGTCATCCTTTAACCGATTGCCTGGTCTATCATAATGCAATCATACGATTGTGAACCATATCGAGGAGAAGTGGAAGAAACATCACTTAAACTTTTGGTATTCAAAAAGGCTAAGGGCTTGAGAGATTCATGCAGAACTCACAAGTCACCACTGGAGGCACAATATTTAAAAAATCCATACAATTTCTCGCATATCCAGATGACATTGGTAGAACTAGGCGAAATCAACGGGCTGTTAGTGGAGGTCTTGTGAGTATTGAATAGGTTTTCATAAGCTTTGCAGTACACTCAGGTCTGCAGCGATCAAAGAAAGATTTATTGTTGCTAAGCTTAGCCCAGGAGGATACTGAGTAGCGAAATTCCTCATCGAACAATAAACGTCTTATGAAACCTGTCTTGATATACGCTGCAGAAACATGGACAATCTTTAAAATGGAACTCTGACTTGCTTTACACGAAAAATTCTCTGTGTGATCTTTGGTCCTGCCTGCTCTTACAGAGTGTGGAATTGCCGGTATAACGGAAAACTTTACGTCTAAATTCTATGTAGAGCATAGACAACAATGTTTCGGCTAAAGGAATTGTGGGTATTACTACACTTAAACTGCCTGAGCACGTGTTAAGTTTTTTAGAAAAATGGGACATTAAGTTAAGGATTTTACGTGAAATCCCTGTTGTGTAAACTTAAGTCCACGGGATGCCCATACATTCATGGGAGCAAGGATACGAATGGCAGTCGCTTTGATACCCAAGCAGAACTTATGTTGGAGCCACAAGTTTCACCCTTGGTAAGGGTCGAAACCGATCTAAAACCTCTTGCTGATCGTAGGGTCACAGCACCCAGTAATTTTTGCAACTCTACATTGGGCTGAAGGTCCTTCCCGCGATTTGGGTTCAAACCACATCCATCATGACGCTCCCACAAGGGGGCCCACCTCTAACAAATCAGGCCTGGACCGAAATCCGGGGGGCTCCTGACTCCCATGGTATTTTGATTTAAGTCCTGGTAGGAACTACCGGTGGTCCTGCCACTAACAGAACCTATGACCAGCCGCTTGTAACTGGTCAAATTGTAGCAACCTTAGGTGGCGTCATCTGAAAACCGTTACGATAACACCAGTACATTGCTCTGCCCCGCATTTTATTAACCAACGTCATTGATGGGCGAAACTTTGATAATTTCGCGGGGGTCCAGGAAAATGGGACAGAGAGAACGAAAGATTTTTGGGCTCAGTGGTTATTTCGCTTAATTTCGCCAATACACTACCACTTAAGCTACGGCCTTCAACCGTGTAACATTACGATGCTTGTAATGATGCAAATTATAACAGTCAACATTGGTAATATTCAATACCCAATAGCATTTATTTATTATATTTATTATACTCCGTGTGAAAAAAAGCTCAAAGCGATAGGTGACCGGAAAGTCGAATTAATAAGAACCACGTGTATAGTACGGCCGGTTGTGACTATTGTGTGAAAAATCTCAACACCTGCCTAGACATAAATCTGTGTGTATGCCACCCACGCAATTGCTTATTGTTCATATGAAATGTTTTTCGACCAAGTCACCTCACAATGCTTTTAAGCACGCGGCTTTGCCCGATTCTTTATGGTTATTGCTTCACTACATTTCACTAAACAAAGGGCTGAAACAAATAAATCTCATCACAAGCTGAATGTAAACAAAAAAAGGTCCACATACGCCGTAGTGTCTCAAAATAAAAACAACTTCAATAAAATTAAAAAAAAAAAAAATAAATAAATAAATCGATTCACAAAAAATAAAAACAGAAAACATAAAAACCTTTAAAACCCTCAGATTTAATTTTCTTACCTCTCAATCCGCCTAATTAATGTCCTGTTCTCACAGGAGTTCACCTACCTCAAGCATAGAATTTCCCAGCAAATCACACTCATGTATGTTACACACAACTCACCATATTCCGCACACAAAACAGATTTCTTTCATCAATCAACAATAGAAGCAAGAAAGAAAAAATACAGAAAAAAAACCAAGTCCAAGATTAAAATAAAACGAGAAACGATACACCTCAGCTATATCCTTTCACAGCCCCACTTATCCACAAACATGCACTCACACAGCCACAGTCAGACCCCAAGTAGAGCTTTAAAGTCAACTTTTCATTTGTTCTTTTTGGTTTTTTTTTTTTTTATCTTGTTGTTCTTGTCTTTCATTGTTACAACCTATCTTGGGTTAAGGAAAGATGCTTCTAGTCAGAACAAAAATAGAAAAGGATACTTAATATATTTTAAAAGGATGAGAAATTGCAGGCACTTACCGCAACCACTTTTGAACCAAAAATTCACCACAAAATATAACCACATATTCGTTCAAACAACAAACAAAAGAAATATTCTTCTTTCTTTCTTCCGAGCACTTTAATCCATTTGTACTTTCCGCTTGGTTATGTCCTGGAACAGCTGCAGGATCAAACAAAAGTCCGACCACCAATAGTATGGCGGCTAGATGCAATGAACCGAGCTACTACTTTAAACATTAATCAATTGTTCTCTGTTCTTTGGTTCTCTCTATAAGAATGTCGAACTAACTGCCCGTGTTTACTTCGAATATCCCTCGTTATACCACTGGCGTTTGAAGAGGAACCTACTAGACTTTTTTGCTGTTGTCTTTCCCGTTGCCAGATGAAGATACAGATGCTATAGCATCATTTGTTATAAAAGCATATATATATACGAGTATATGGTGTAACTATGTATTTGTTTCGCCTTTAAGGGTACAATGACATCATGGGTTGTGGAAGATACGCTCAGGACGTTCATGGCTAAACGATTTACTGTTTCGAATTGACTGAGTTGTCGCCAGCCTGATGAGAACTTCTATCATTTTAATGATAATTTAGGGGATAGTCAGTCGTTTGCCATGAGTCACTCTGGGGAAATTTCAGGATGAATAACTATTCTATGAAATGCGGAAAGGTGGGGGAATACGTTCACATTAATGTTTATCCGATTTATTTGATGACCCTAGATATTCACATGGATTTTAGTGTGGATACAGAAAATGGTGTTGCGGAATGGGAAATTGTTTTGGTTTTATTGGATTCTTCGAAAACAAGAAGTGGATATGGAAATATTGCAAAGATTATTCCGTAATCCAATCAAGTGGTCGATTTCGTTAGGATATAAAATTTGCCACAAATAGGTAATGAATACTTTGACTAAGGTTAATGGAAAAAAAAAAAGAAGAAAATCAACTTTCAAGAGCAGTAAACTCTCAGTTTCGCAAAGGTTTGTGTCCCATACTACTAAGCAAATACCAAATAAAGAAGACACTACATGATTTTGCCCAAATGCATGAACAAAAGATAAGTTTTTTCAACTCACTTATCCATGTAGAAAACTCTTTAGGCAAAAATATATATCCATCGGATAAAATTATAGATACCTGCTGAGCTAAGGTGTAAGATTCCCTACAAATGAACGATAGAGAATAGAAAAGCTTATTTATCTGCACCAACTGAGCTACCAAATTTTTCAAGCATAAATTATGAGAGCGAATTCGGCACAGAAATAAAGTTCTCGAACTTTGCGATTGCTCATCATATAACAGTGTTAAACCCTTTTAATAATATATATTATGTGTCTTACGTAAAATCATCCAAGTAATTGAGAAATTCCTTGAGATTTTGAGCACCATTTCGCAGTCCACTTCTTCTTCTTCTTTGCAATCTTCTGTGTAGCATTATATCTTCTGTTCTAGTTAGGAAAACAATTTCAGCAGAACCACCACTCTAAAACCTCGATCAAGTCCACCTCAATTCTTTTCATCGCATTTACTTGTGTAGTTCTCGAACAACGCCGTTTTGTTCACCCACTATTTCGCTGAATGTGCTTTTTGTCATCCTTTGTAAAACTAGTGTTTACATTTGTGAAGACACAGAAATATAATGATACTGTAGCCTTAGTGAAATGTGTTCGATTACATGCTACACTCTACGTATGTAAGTGGAAAATGTTTGTCTTATGTAAATAAATACAAAAAATATTCCATTCAATGTATCTTTGTTTTTGAATTCACTTAGCATCAGAAAGACTGAATAAATTTAGTTGAAAAGATAAATCCGCATTCGCATGCCATTTAACACTTGACACCTGTCAGTTGTATTTGTAAATCTTATTTAAAATTTCAAACCTTACTGACAGCTGAAAACCCAACTCCAACAATGTCTAAGAGTGAGTACTACATATAATGAGCTTCCTTTACCTGTTCTACGGCTTATTAAAATAAGAAACAAATGTAGAAGATACTGGCAAAGATATCGTCAATCTTCCCTCAGGCATCTAGTCTCCTATTTGAATACACACACACGCACACACAAATATTTCATACCGTAAAAAGGAAAATAGTAAACCTTTTCGGAATATTGTCAAGGTAGTAAAATTTAAAAAGAGACAATTACCATTTTTAAAAGATTATATACGAGTACAGCATCTGCTCGCTTAAACCTTCCTAAAAAGTCATAATTTATCAATAAACCTTAGCCACATTGTGACTTAAAACTATGTAAGTCAGTAAAAGCCTTGTTACAGAAGGTGTTGAATACAGAGCAGAAGTTCTAAAAATAAGGAAAGCAAGTGGCCTCGAGTCATACAAAATATATATTTAAACCTAGTCCTGCCATAAGTTCTGTTACAAATATATAAGGATATAAAAAAAACCAGTTTACATATTGTATTCAAAATTGTTTCATTAATAAGACCACAGTTTTGATTATTAAAAAATATTGGATTCACTTGAAATGACTACCTTTCGCTTTAACACAAGCTTCCAAACGGTGTGGCCATTGGGCTATAGCGGCACGTACGGTTTCCATGAAGATAGTGGTCTGCAGGACATGTTCTCCAATTCTGACCACAAACCAAGACCATAATCCTGTAGATTCAGATCTGGACTCCCTGACGGCCGATCTTCTGCCGCTATAAAGCCAGGAATATTGACTCAGAGCCACTCCAGCGTGGTTTTGGCTTTGTGCGTTTGAGCAGAATCCTGTTGGAAGATCCATCTGTATCCATTGAAAAAGGTAAAAGTCAAACCCTTTACAACATCCTCTAGCACATCTTCTTGGTAAAATTTTGCACCAGTTTTTACGTCTTATTCGAAGAAATAGAGGGATGTGACACCATGGTGAGAGACCTCCCACCAAACCATTACCGAACAGGATGATGTCCACGTTGAGCCCTTTGAAAAAATTTGTTCGTTTCCTTAGATAAAGTGGCTAAAATTTTGTAATTTGGTTTGTTGAAAACTTCTTCCACGGTTAAAATTTTCTCATCCGTAAACAGAATGTTTTCATTGCCATTGTCCGCTTGCCACTGAAAAAGTCGGTTGCATTTTTACAGAATAATTTTCTTTAGTTGAGCAGTTAGACGATGACCGGTGGACCGACGATAGGCTTTCATATAAAGATCATCTTGAATCAGCCTAGACATGGATCTGGTTGATACATCCAATTCTGCTTGTTAGGCCGAAGTACTGCCTTTACGCCCGCACTCGTACGGGCGACCACTTCTTGGACTGTCCTCTACTCCAGACAAATAGCCTGACAAACGAATATTCCGAGTAGTTTTAGCAACTCAAAAATTTGACCAGCACTCTTTCCGCACTTCTGCAACGCTATTACCGCGACTCGATTCTGTTTAACGCCTCACTCCATGTTAATATAGGGTGATTCATCTTAAGGTTTGATTTTCAATAGGCTTTTTTTGAGAGATCACGAGTGACTCTTATCAAACTGCTTTGTCATTTTTGTGCAGTACCGTCTGGCAAGTCATCACACCATAACAAAGTCTCCAAATTGTTCAGCTGTATTACGAAAATCAGCGTTCTGTGAGAAATGTTTTCCGTGCGATTCGAGGAACTACGACCTACTGAAACCACTATTGCCAATACCATTCGCAAATTTGAGTCCCAGTTTACATTAGTGGATGATACTCGACCGGTTAAACCACATCCGACACGTAGTGAAGTGACTATAGCAGCATGATGAATCAATTCGTCGTCGTTCTCAGCAGCTTGGCTTGGCGTATTTTATGTGAGGATGTCGGCCTAAAAGCGTACAAAATTCAACTTGTGCAAGAATTGAAGCCAGACGAATTGAATTTGCGTGGGCTTTGGAAAAACTCAATGGAAATATCGTGAAATTTTGTTCAGTGATGAAGCCCATTTTTGGCTCAGTGGATACGTTAATAAACAAAATTGCCGTATTTAGGCTAATGAGCAACCCGAAGAGTACCAAGAGCTACCATTACATCCATTAAAAACAACGGTATGGTGTGGTTTATAGGCTGGTGGAACCATTGGTCCATATTTCTTCAAAAATGAGGCAAATCAGAATGTTACCGTCAATGGTAACCGTTATCGCGCCTTGTTAACGGACTATGTGCTTCCTGAAATTCAAGCATATGGTCACGGTGAGCTCTGGTTTCAACAAGATGGCGCTACGAGCTATTCAGCGCGTGAAACAATGGACTTGTTGAGAAATCATTTTGGTGAGCACTTAACTTCACGTTTTGCTACGTAAATTGACCGCCTTGATCGTGCGATATCACACATTTGGACTATTTTCTCTGGGGATATGTAAAGTCTCTGGTCTTCAGGAATAAGCCAGCTATGACTGACGCTTTATAAGCCAATATTACGCTTTAACGCGAGATACCAGTTGCTATGCTCGAACGAGTCGCCCAAAATTGTACCTTCCGAATGGACCACCTCAGACGTAGTCGTGGCCAAAATTTACACGATATCATTTTCAAAAAGTAAATGCCATGTATTGTTCTTTTAACCGATAATAAAAATTTTAAGTTCACTTTTAAATGTATGTGTTTTATTTTACATTACAATTCAAACCTCACAATGAATCACTCTATAGTTTGCAAACTGAACCAAACCGATTAGTTTTCTTAACTGATCAGTGCATACCGCAAGAAATTTTGAACGATAAGATTGTGTAACAGAACTTATGGCAGGACTAGGTATACACTTAAAGCATATACAATGCCTGTCTGAAAATGAAAAATTTTCCGGAAACGTGGAAAGAAGCCAAAGTTGTTTCCATTATTAGTTTAAGCAAGATATTCGAAAAAGTACTTAAGGATCTAATTGTAAAATATATTTCCGACATTGACATATACCCCGATAAACAATTCAGTTTCAGAAAACAGCAAAACACTTCACTCCAGGTATTAAAAATTTGTAACTATGTTAAGATGAATCGCGCAATTGATAAATCTACTGGGACGGTTTTGCTAGACATAGAAAAGTCATTAGATACAGTATAGCACAGTAGCCTTATATTAAAATGATGAACTAAGTTTTTCTTCATCTGTCTATAAAATAGTCCCTAATTTTGTGGCAATTCGTTTCTTCAAAATCTATGTACATACGGTATGGTACGTCAAATTTTATTCAATTTTGTATAATTTGTAAATGTCGGATTTTTCCATATTCCACATTATTCCATATTATTATTCCCATCAATCATTGAGAACATTGAAAACTGCTGTACTTTTACCACTGCTCAAAAAAGGTGATAAAGTGTTATTAGCCGTTATTATTATTTCTATACATATCCATTTTTTCTTAAGTTATTGAAAAATGTATTAAAACAAGAGTATTATCGTTCTTAGAAATCATTATCTGCAAAAATATTACAGCCTAACTACTGCTCAAATTCCTTCGGCATTATTTGTTGACATAACCAAGGCTTTCGATATGGTGAACCATACTTTGTTACTCAATTAAATTTATATAAACGGGATTCAGAGCCATCAATTATATATTAAAAAATCGCAAACAAGCGGTTAAGATTAAAAACGTTTTTGTAGAACTACTTAAATATAGGTGTTCCTCAAGGATTAGTCTTAGGCCCGATACTATTTTTAATTTATGTAAACTCCTTATTCATACAATCTTTTGCTGATGATACATCTCTTTTCTATTCCAATAGAAGATAACTTGATATGTTTGCAGATGTTAATAGCGACTTTTATATGTGAAGGTGATGGTTTGATAAGAGATGGCGTAACTTGTATTATTCCATTGGAACATGCGTTGGAAAGCTACTGTCATTGAACGTCATTTCAGTATATGTCATTCATTTGAAGCGTAAACAACAATAATTTTGTTTCACTCAAATATGTCGAACTTTGTGCCTGAAAAAGTGTTTTTGCTGTTTTTGAAAACTGCTCTCGAAAGTTATCGTATTTTGGTGGAAGTTTATGGTAAACATGCGCTGGCTGAACGAACGTGCCAAAAGTGATTTTTGCTTGGAAGACGATGAACGTCCTGGGCAGCCAAAAAAGTTTGAAAATGAAGAAATGGAAGCATAACTCTATGAAGATTGTTGGCAAATACAAGAAGAGCTCGCAGAATCTTTGGGTGTCACTCAAGCAGCCATTTCAAAACGTTTAAGATCAGCTGGATATATTCAAAAGCAAGGAAATCGGGTTCCACATGAACTCAAGCCGAGAGACGTCGAAAAGCGGTTTTGCTTGTCATAAATGCTGCTGGAACGCCACAAAAGCAAGTCATTGTGATGAAAAATGGATCCATTACGATAACCCCAAACGCAAAAAATCATATGTGAAACCCGACCAACCAGCCAAATCAACGGCAAAGCCGAATATCCATGGCGCGAAGGTAATGCTCTGTATTTGGTGGGATTAGATGGGTGTGCTGTATTATGAGCTACTAAAACCAGGTGAAACCATCAATGGACAACGCTACCGAACACAACTAATCCGATTGAAGAGTGCAGTAGTCGAAAAACGCCAGGAATATGCGACCAGACACGAGGCAATAATTTTCCATCAAGACAACGCTCGGCCCCACGTTGCTATTCCGGTTAAGAACTATTTGGAAAACAGTGGATGGGAAGTCTTACTCCACCCGCCTTATAGCCCAGACCTTGCCCCTTCTGACTACCATTTGTTCCGGTCGATGCAGAACGCCCTCACTGAAATACGGTTCACATCAGAGCAGAATATCAAAAATTGGCTTGATTCATTCTTGGCTACCAAGCCGGCGCAGTTCTTTTGGGATGGGATCCACAAATTGCCAGAAAGATGGGAAAAAGTCATAGCTTCAGATGGGCAATACTTTGAATAATACTACTGTACATGTTTTTCTTAAATAAACGTTCAAATTTTGAAAAAAAAAAACCGCACGAATTAAATAACATACCCAATATTATAAACTGGTCATCAGCAATAAAATGAAATTTATGGTATTTAATATCAAAGGTACAGTATCTGTACAGTATCTATCTTAGTATGCACTGCATCTTACCTATTTTAAAGTTCGTTTATAATGGTCTATTAAAATCGAAACTTCAGTTTGAATTTTTTTGTTGGGGTGGTACTTATAGTATTTCAATGAAAAAGAACTTTTGTTGATAAGCCAGAAGCATGCAATAAAATTATTTCTAAAGCTAATCGCGAAATCCCCAGCTTTGAGCTGTTCAAATACCTCGAATTCCTTCACTTAATCCACCTTTACTGCTACAAAGTTTTAAAGGTATTTGTTTTTTTTTTTTAAATCCGGGTATTATACAGCTAGAGTGCACAAGAGTTATAACTTGCGAATCAACACCAGAAACTTCGTTAGTGTACCAAAAATTAAAAAAATGCATTTTCCACTTTTCATCATGTTACTGCTCTCCGCTTGTTTCATAAATTACCAGAAATACTTAGTGTGAGAGAGTAAAAACAATATTCGACTTTTTTCGTTTAACGTATGAATATTAGAAAAACTGGGCAGAGCACGTATTGCTCATCCCTGGATCTCGCGAAGGGATATCACCAAATTAAGGTTAACTCAAATGATATATGAAAGACAGGATGTGTCACACCGTGTGGACTGTATGAATACGTTCGAATGCCATTTGTTTACCTTGACGACATTCTGATATTTTCAACCAGTTTAAGAGAACAAATTAATTCATAAATGTCATTTATCATAAAATATAATTCCTTTATGAAAAAGAATACCGAATTGATATGTCATGTTTTAACAGCCGACGGTAACATATTAAATCCAATCCGGGTAAAATTAAATGTATTGAGAACTATCCCTTACCAAACTCTAACAAAAAAAACAGGGTTTTTAAGGGCTATTGAGTATTATAGGAAATTTGTGAAATATTACGCTAAAAAAGCAAATCCCATAAAAAAATATTTAAAAAAAAAAAAAAAAATACAAATGACCCAGAATATACTGGGTTGTTCAATGAGTTTTGCGTTTTTTTTTTTCTTAAAGGTAGTTATCGTTTCAGTATACCGTTATGAATTTTTTTTTGTTTATACCAATGTCTTTCTTAAATCTCTAAAATTTCAATACTACCAAAAGCTAAAGCAAAAAACTTTACAATGTCCCAAAGGTAGTAAAAATGTTTGGTCATTTGTCAAAAATATAAGAAATTCTGCCTCATCCTCCATTTCAACTCTCATTTACAATGACATTCCAGCTATCAGCTCTTTGGACAAGGCCAATCTACTTCTTGCAGACTTTGCGGCTAGCTCAACACTTCCAGATTGTGCTGTGTCCCCGCCGACAGTTGAGTGCGTCAAATCTTTAACGGGACGAATCCACTTCTTCACTTGTGTAGTAGCAAACGTACTCAAACATCTTAATATATTGTAACCTGGTGGTTCAGATGATATATGGTATATCCCCTTCTTCTGAAGAGGTATTCTTCTCACTGGCAAAACAACTACGTAATCTTTTGATCAATCCTACTCTTAGGACTCTTTCCGAGCAGATAGAAAACAGCATTTGTCAAGCCTGTCCCTAAAAAACGCGAATATTCTTCTCTCCTTTCCTACAAACCCATTCCAATTACGTCCCTTCTTTCCACGGTCATGGAAACTCTGATAAACAGTCAGCTCATGAAATATCTCAAAACACGAAAACTTCTCATTGACTGACATTTTTTCGTAGCAACAGGTCACCTCGTGATTTGGTAGCATGTCTCACCGAAAAATGAAACCAAATCGTACATTAATATGGCGATGTGGCAGAGTTTGGCATCAGGTTTTTTTTTTTGTCGAAAATGCGTGCTTGTGGGATCGAAGACTCTCTTCTTCAATGGATTAGAAATTACCTTTCGGAACATTTAATTCAAGTTGTCTTGGATGGTTTCAAGTCTAATATTCACAAAATAAATACTGGTGTGCCCGAGGGCTCCGTTCTGTGTCCTACACTCTTTGTAATGATTTATTAATGATCTCTTGTCTGTTACTTCTAATCCAATATATTCCTTTGTTGATGACAGTTCTCTCTACTTTTCATATTCGTTCCCGGACTCACGTCCCTGCTATTCAGCTGTAGAACGGGAACAGCAGCGTATGTTAAGCACATAACCAATTGGGGAACTAATAATAGAGTGAAATTTAACGCTTCCAAAGCTCAATGCTGTGAGCTGTCATTAAAACAAAATTTAAATATCCTTCGAAATTGAAAAACTTTCCATTCTTGGCATGTGCGTCGGTGAAAACCTACGTTAGAATGACCACACATTCGATGTCGCCAGAAATGCTGCGAAATGTCTTGGTTTCCTCAAGCGATGTAAGAAATATTTTACCTCCTCTGATCTGGCCTCAACATATAAGGCATTCATCCTCTCGAGTACAATGCCCACATCTGGTCAGATGCTCCTAAAATATCTCTGCACCTGCTAGATAGGGTTCGATAAGAGTGCGATAAGACTCATAGGTGATACTAATATCAGTCAGTCAATTAACAACCGTGAACACCGACGTAATGTCTCCTATCTCACCTTTTTGAATCGCTATTTCCACCAACAGTGCTCAGTAGAAATCGCCACTAGTATTCCGCCTCTTCAACCTTCAACCGTAACACCCGTCTCGCTATGAATTCTCACCAGTATACCTTCAAGCCCACTTTCGTACTCTTAAATATCGTGATTCGTTTCTAAGCCCTACAACCTGCTTATGGAATGCCCTGCCAAGCTCTCTATTTCCTGGTCATTTGCAACCAGTTAAAAAATTTTCTTCCTCCCTAAATTTCCTTCGCTGGCGCTGTGTGCACTTCCAGATTGTGCTTTGTGTCCGCCAATACTTGAGTACGTCGAATCCTCGATAGGACAAATCCACTTTCGCAGTCGTGTAATACCCAGAGTTCTTAAAGATCTTAACATTAACAAATCCAAGTTTAGATGGTATATCTCCCATTGTTCCGAAGAGGTGTTCTTTCTCGCTGCCGAAACCACTGCGTTTGCTGACTTTAAACGTGGTCGTAAAGATGACACTAAAGACACTAAAGATGCAGGACGCATTAAAAAAAAAAAAAACACAAAATCGTTTTGCATGATCGAAAAGTGCAGTTGCATGAGTTAGCTGACATCGTAAAGATATCAAAACAACTGTTGGCTTTATATTGCATGAACATTTGTCTACGTTTAAACGTAACAATACGGAATTTTTGCGTCGATATGCGACAATGGATGAGACCTGGATCCATCACTTCACTCCGGAATCAAAGCGATTGTCATCTGAGTAGAAAGGTTATGGCCTCAGTATTTTGGGATGCGCAAAATTTGAGAAGGAAAATACCATCAACAGTGAATATCATATAGCGTTATTGAAGCGTTTGAAGGCCGAAATTGCAAAAAAAACGACCGCATTTAGCAAAGAAAAAAATTTTGTTTCATCAAGATTGTATCACAAATCAACAAAAACAATGAAAAAACTTCATAAATTGTCTAGATTTAGCTCCCAAAAACTACTGGCTATTCGCAGATTAAAAAAAAAAAAAAAAAAATGCCTGCCGGTAAGAAATTTCGCTCGAATGAAGAGGTTATTAGTGAAACTGAGGCCTATCTTGAGGCAAAAGATAAATCGTTGTACGTATTTATAGTATCGAAATGTTAGAGTGGCGCAGGAATGATTGCTCTTGATAGAGATTATATTGATTAATAAAGTCAATTTTAAGGAAAAAAAATAACGGTGTTTTCTTTTTTAGACCCGGGACTTTTCAGCCCATGTGTTATATTTGTAAACTCGATTTATTTTATATTTTTCCTGAAAAAAAAACAACAAAAAACCTATTTTTACGGCCTCTAGAGTAGCTTAACCCCTTAAATAAGAGCCTGCATGGACTCAAGCAAGTTTCGAGCCAATGGAACAAAGAAAAAGTTGAGTTTTTGTTGCAACATGGGTTAAAACAATCAAGAGCAGATCCATGTATATTTATCTGCAAATCTAAGGAATCTATTACATACTCAGCACTTTATGTAGATGATGAATTTGTTTGTGAAAGTGATATTTTATTTATAAAGGAACTTTTAAATAACCTTAATCAAGAATTTGAGATTACTTTCAGAGGAGAAGAATTTTTCGTAGGCATGTAAATAAAAAGTGACAGAAACAATAAAAACCTCAAAATATATCAAAGCATTTATGTTATACAAAGCAAATCCTAGAACGTTTTAACCATGATAATTGTTTATCTGTTTCCATACCCGCAGAGCCTGGAATGAAATTTATGAAAGAGGAACAAGGGTCGAAATATTCAGGAGTTTTTCCTTATCAAGAAGAGATTGGTTCACTGATGTATTGAATATGAGGGTATGTACAAGACCAGATATTGCATACATTGTTGTTGTTCTTAGCAGATTTATTGAGAATTTAACCTTAAAAGGATTTTAAAGTCCTTAGAAGGAACAATAGAACGAGGAACAACGTTTGATGGAAATTCTAGCTGCAAAATGACTGCGGAGAAATGACTGTCTATTGTGATGCTGATTGATCTGGTGACATCAATACAAGACAAAGTATGACTGGGTGGAATGGAGGCTCAATTGTTTGAAGTTCCAAAACACTATCAAACAGAAGCCGATTTTGTAGCGCTGTGTTCAACGATGAAGGCATCTATATATCTACGAAAATTATTAGCAGATTTGAACTATCATCAAACTGAACCTACGTTGATCAAATGTGACATTCAAAATAGGGCAATCGCTTTAATCAAAAATCAGAAATCATCAAAAAGGACAGAACATATTGATACTTAATACTTTTACACCTGTGATATGCAGAAAAAGGCGAAGTTTGATGTGCTGTATTGTGGGTACATACATCAATTGGCTGATCTATTAACCGAGGCATTACCTAATGAAAAATTTAGAAGGCTTGTTGAGCAATATGGATTGTCTGTTTAATAATTAATGATTAATGTCAAGTTATCCTGAAAGCGTTAGGGAATGTTGGAAATATCGCTTCAGTTATATTGGTTCCGAAACCAGGGAAAAATCTGAACGACAAAAAATCGCATGGATCAATTACGCTCCTGACGATAACATCAAAAGTATTCGAAATTCTTTTGCTTAAACGATTTGAACGATGATCCGGATTCCGGATCACCAGTTCGGTATAGGGTCAAGCATTTGACAATAGATCAGGTATACTGGATCACAAATAAAATTGAAAACGCCTTAGAAAAGCAAATCGGTTTTCTTGATGTGTATAAGGTAAGACAAATCTTACCTAAAAAATTATGCAAAATAGTAAATTCATACCTTTAAAACCGGCTATTTCGGGTTTGAATACAAGGAATTCAAAGAAATTCACGCTGGTGTGCTACAAGAAAGTGTTCTTGGTCCGTAATTATTCCTACTGCACACAATAAATGTACAGGATGAACAGATAATAGTAGCCAAGTTCACGGATAATACGGCTATTCTTGCCACAAGCCAAACGGTAGGATCTTCAACGATAAAACCCTAACGAGCCCTTAACAAGTTGTTTGAGTGGACGAAGACGACCTGGAGAATCGTGCTAAACCAGTCGACTCATGTAAATTTTACTTATTTTGCTACCGTAAAAGACGAAGTAGCAAGCTCTGTTTGAAATCTTCGTACTCGTCTCGTGCATCACTGCAACCCAGAAATAATACGGACATTGGACAAGACCAACCTTGTGCGTCGACTTCGTAGAATAAGACCGTTCGACTTATTACCGTAAGGACAAACTGTATGAATTAACGAAAATAGTTAATAGGTGCCTTCGCTGGAAGGCTACCTAAAAAACGTGAACATTTTACAGTAGATGAAACTACTTGCTAAGGAAACTTGGTCGTGGTCTGGAAGAAAATGGGAGGTCTTTTAGTGAGTAGGAATCTCACGCTACCATGAGCTGCTCTCACGCTATGATGGGCGCTGCTACGCTACTGTGGTAGGCAGCAGGTGTTGGTGAAGGTTTTTACCTACCCACAAACAAAAAAAAACCAATGCAATATAGCCTTAAGTTTGTTTAGCTGAATGTATTTTATAATTTAGAATTTCAAATTGATTAACTTGTCCAAATGGGTCACCTTTTTCTTCCCTTTTCTCGTTCAAACTTCCACAAGATAAGTCATGGAATAAAATGTGTAATCTAACATTTACTTTGAATTAGTTTTAGTTAAATAGTTTTTCTTTTGGCTTTCAATCAGAAGCTTATATAATTATTTCTAAAAATACGGCTGCCAAGAGTCACATGAAAAAATTACAAACATGTCAAAACAAACTTTTAAAAATTATGCTACATACCATATATCTTGGCATCATTCCATCCTAGACACTTATAGCAAAGAGAATGTTTTATTGATTTGTCGTAGAATTAAAAAAAATTAATAAAAAAATACAAGAACACACTGTGATCTTGGTGACAATCTACTTATTAGGCAGTTAAAAGCAAATGAAGATCAACAAAATAGTAAATAAACATAATTTGTTCTTTCAACTTGGTATTCGTTATAATGTCGCTAAGTTCTCTTTTTTTATTTTATATTTAAACATTTATATTTTTACTTATTTATTTAATTCTTATGTATTAACTTAACTTTCAATTTAGAGACTGCGAGTCTGCTTCCATATAATTCTTGTTACCTCGTTTATGATTTCAATGAAAAAGTCGAGATTATCCAGACATTGATAAACCATTTTTTCGATATGCATGTTCCCGTAAAACCAGTAGCAGTTCGCAAGAAAAAACTGACCATGGTTCACTTCTGAGGTTCACGGTGCTATAAAAACTCGGAGAAATGTGTATGCCAAATAGAAACTAATGCCTTCTTGCCAAACCAACTCATGTTTGGTTTTTGAAGTAGTATCTGAAGCTGATGTAATACTTAATTTTCGAGATCTTAAGTTAATTGCGACTGGGGAGGATGGATTAAATTTAGGCTTCATAAAAATGATACTCCCTTATATTGTTAGTTTTTCTGTTTAATTTTTGTATTACAACGTCCACTTTCCCTGACTGCTGAAAAAAAAAAGCTAAGACAATCCCGTTACCAAAAAAATCTAATCCTTCGTCAACGTACGATTTTCTTCCAATTAGCATTTTACCATGTTTATCCAATATTTTTTGAAAAGATCATTGCTCAGCAGATTAGTAGTCACCTAAATAGTCCGGTTTCCGAGATCAACTTAGCTGTTCAACGGCCTTGATTAAAATTCTAGACGATATTAGATTAGAGTATGATAAGGAATATCTTACACTTCTCTGCTTACTAGACTTTTCAAAGGCCTTTGACACATTGAATTACGACACTTACATTCTATGTAAGAAACTTGAGCTCTAATTCGGTTTTAACGACTATCCGGTGCGATTAATAAGGAGCTATCTTTCAAATCGACCTCAAAAGGTTCTAGTTGAGCAAAAATACTCTCGCCCGAAAAATATACTCGCTGGTGTACCTCAGGGTTCATTTCTGGGCGATCCTGTTTTCTTTATATATAAATGACCTACCACAGGTTTGTTGCAATGCACTTATACATATTTATGCTGATGATGCACAGATATATTTATCTCAATCAATTAAACCAGTGGTAGATCTCGCGGTAAGTTTTAATTCAGATTTATCTTCTATAGTGAAATGGGTGCAAAATAATGACTTAATCTTAAATCCGAGCAAAACCCAATTAATTTTGATTTCAACAAAATTTTATGACAATGAACTAATACTAATCTTGGTTACAAGTTAAATAGATTACTTTCTGCTACTGACCATGCAAATTACATTGTAGCGCGTATTTATGCAGGCAAACATAAGCTTTGGTTGTTTGCCAGTCTAACTCCTATGGACACTAAGCTCAGGCTGATTAAGACTTTACTTGTACTTATCTTTGATTATGCCATAGCTGTGTGATCCAAACTAGATTCACAATCTCAAAACAAGTTACTTGTCGTCTTTATTGACATGGTGAGATATGTCTATGGAATGAGAAGATTCGAAATAAGATGTTGTGTACTTATGCACAAAATACTTCAAAGTCATTCTCCATCATATCTTTATTAGAAACTGAAATTTGTAAAGTCATCCCGAACCTTTAAACTTATAGCGCCTACTTGTCTACTTGCATACAACAAAAGATAATATTGTCAAAGCTGTGAAGAAAATTGTTTTTGAAAAACGTATAAGCGAAGTTGCTGAGGATGAAGGGTCATAACCGGTGATGAATGCTGGGCATTCATGACGTCAGAACCAAAGCCCAATGGAAGCATCCAGGAGAGCCAAGACCAAAAAAAGCACGCTTAGTTCGATTAAATGTCAAAGTTTTGATCACTCTTTTTTTTCAATGTGCCTTTTGCGAGAAGCAATAAAAAAAAAAAAAAACGTTCGAAATTGTGGAAAAACAATTCATGCCTTTTGCATCACGATATGGCACATGCTTATTCATTGTTGCTTGCGAGAGATTTCTTGGCCAAAACCAACACCACAATCATCCCCCAGACACCATATTCACCGGATTTGGCCATCTGAGCTAAACAAATTCAAAACGGTACAATATTTGCATTAATTCGTTAAAAGAAGTGTAGTTGTTACAAGAAATTGCATACATTTTTGAAACTTGTGATAGATGTAAAATCTTAATATCTCGCAATGAAGAAAAGTGGACTTTAAACATTTTTAAAATGAACGATTCATATTTAATATAACTTTTTGTTATATTTATATAATTGTTATATCAAATAAATTATATATAGGGTGATTCATCGTGAGGTTTGATTTTCAATAGTCTTTCTTCGACATATCACGCATGCCTCCTATCAAACTGCTTCGGTTTTTTTTTTCAGCATCGTTTGGCAAGTCATCATGGCAAGACTCACATCAGAACAGCGTCTCAAAATTGTTTAGCTTTATTACGAAAATCAGTGTTCTGTGAAAAATGTTTTCAGTGCGATTCTAAGAACTTACGGTGCGCATAATCGACCTACTGAAACCACTATTGCCAATACGATTCGTAAATTTGAGTCCCAGTTTACATTAGTGGATGATACTCGACCGGATAGACCAAATGCAGCACGTAGTGAAGAGACTATGGCAGGTATAGGTGAGAGTGAACGCGAAGACCATGATGAATCTATTCGTCGTCGTTCTCAACAGCTTGGCTTGGCCTATTCGATAACTTGGCGTATTTTACGTAAGGATCTCTGCCTAAAAGTGTACATTATTCAACTTATGCAAGAATTGAAGCCAGGCGACTTGAATTTGAGTCATATTTTCAGTGAGTGGGCTCTGGAAAAACTTCATGAAAATCCGGTGTTTTATCGTGAAATTTTGTTCAGTGATGAAGCCTATTTCTGATTTAATGGATACGTTAATAAACAAAATTGCCGTATTTGGGCTGATGAGCAACCCGAAAAGTACCATTACATCTATTAAAAACAACGGTATGGTGTGGTTTATGGGCTCGTGGAATCATTGGTCCATATTTCTTCAAAAACGAGGCAAATCAGAATGTTACCATCAATGGTAACCGTAATCGCGCCTTGTTAACGGACTATGTACTTCCTGAAATTCAAGCACATGGTCTCGGTGAGCTCTAGTTTCAACAAGACGGCGCTACGAGCCATACAGCGCGTGAAACAATGGACTTGTTGAGAAATCATTTTGATGAGCACTTAATTTCACGTTTTGCTACGGTAAATTGGCCGCCTAGATCGTGCGATATCACACCTTTGAACTATTTTCTATGGCGATGTGTAAAGTCTCAGATCTTCAGGAATAAGCCAGCTACGGTTGACGCTTTGGAAGCGAACATTACTCGTGTTATCCGCGAGATACCGGTGGCTATGCTCGAATGAGTCGCCCAAAACTGAAACTTCCGAATGGACCACCTCAGACGTAGTTGTGGTAAACATTTACATGATATCATTTTCAAAAAGTAAATGCCATGAATTGTTCTTTTAACTGACAATAAAAATTTTATGTTCACTTGCAAAATTTATGTGTTCTATTTTACATTATAAATCAAACCTCACGATAAATCACCCTATATATGAATGCATTACTAATATTAAAATATTTTTATAGTTGTGGCTGTGTATGAAAAGCTTTGAAGCAAGGATCAACGCGGAGAGCTGGCTAGCTGGAGCGCACTGGAAAAAAATATTGGGTCTATAACTTAATTCGTGCGGTTTGCTAAGAGATGGCGTAACTTGTATCATTCCATTGTTATTATTCCATTGGAACATGCTTTGGAAAGCCACTGTCATTGTACGTCATTTCAGTATATGTCATTCATTAGAAGCGTAAGCAACAATAATTTTTTTTTTCACTCAAATATGTCGAACTTTGTGCCTGAAAAAGTGTGCTCCCGAAGTCCCGAAAGTCATCGTATTTTTTAGGAAGTTTTTGGTGAACATGCGCTAGCTGAGCGAACGTGCCAAAAGTGGTTTGCACGATTTAAGAGTGGTGATTTTGGCTTGGAAGACGATGAAGGTCCTGGGCAGCCAAAAAAGTTTGAAAATAAAGAACTGGAAGCATTACTCTATGAAACTTGTTGCCAAGCAGCCATTTCAAAATGTTTAAGAGCAGCTGGATATATTCAAAAGCAAGGAAATTGGGGGTTCCACATGAACTCAAGTCGAGAGACGTTGAAAGGCGGTTTTGCTTTTCCGAAATGCTGCTGGAACGCCACAAAAGGAAGTCATTTTTGCATCGGATTGTTACTGGTGATGAAAAATGGATCCGTTACGATAACTCCAAGCGCAAAAAATCATTGTGAAACCCGGCCAACCAGCCAAATCAACGGCAAAGCCGAATATCCATGGCGCGAAGGTAATGCTCTGTATTTAGTGGGATCAGATAAGTGTGCTGTATTATGATCTGCTTAAACTGGGTGAAACCATCAATAGACAACGCTACCGAACACAATTAATCCGTTTGAAGAGAGCAGTGACCGAAAAACGCCCAGAATGACCAGACACGAGGCAATAATTTTCCATCATGATAACGCTCGGCCCCACGTTGCTATTCCGGTAAAGAACTATTTGGAAAACAGTGGATGGGTTATGTAACTTGGATGGGCTTTATAGCCCAGACCTTGCCATTTCTGACTACCATTTGTTCCTGTCGATGCAGAATGCCCTCACTGAAATACGGTTCACATCAGAGCAGAATATCAAAAATTGGCTTGATTCATTCTTGGCTGCCAAGCCGGCGCAGTTCTTTTGGGATATGATCCACAAATTGCCAAAAGGATGGGAAAAAGTCATAGCTTCAGATGGGCAATACTTTGTACAATACTAATGCATATGCTTTTCTTAAATAAACGTTCAAATTTTGGAAAAAAAAACGCACGAATTAAATTACATATCCAATACCTACTTTCTTTGCGTCGCTTTTGCTTTTTACACATTCGGCATGGTTTTGTCGACTTCTTTTTCTGTGGGAGAGAGACGTTAGTAAGGAAAATCAAACAAATTAGGCATTGCTTTTGTCGCCATCAAGTAAATGCAAAATAACTGATTCCCTAAATTGAAGCAGTCTCATCTTTTTATTTCATCGATTGCTTTGATTCTTAAACATATAAGCATTTTGCAGGAAGTTTTCGAAGAAGTACAGAGCAGTTTTCTTGTACCGACGCATGGTTTTTCTGAGGAATGAGTAATAGGACATACGGTGGTCAGAGTGATCAACACCTGCCATTCCCAAAATGTAATCTCTATTATATCTGGTTTGGGAGAAAATTTTCCATTTCAGTTTTTCACTTTAACCATATCCCCTTTGTGCATGTTGGATATAGTTAAGACATCCCGTTTATCTTTCCTTTTGTTAACCATAATGGATCCCGATCTAAGCCATTAAGATTTACCTCGGTTCAGTTTCTTCTTGACCAAATTTTTGGGATTACCCTTTCGATCAGACCTCAGGTGACTTAGTTTCGTGAGCCCAACTGAATTATAATAATTGTCAATAAAAAGCTTATAACCATGATTTAGGAAATCATCCATCAAAGCAAAAACAACATTTAAGATATGCCTTCGTCCACTTAAGTCATCATATTTCCCCGCGTAAATTTTTACTTATAACATCACTCCTCCAGATTCGCAAAGTCCATTAAGTTTTACGCCGTACTTATGCCGTTTGTTTTTTATACATATATTGTCGAAAAAGTAACCTTTATCAATACAAAATTTTTTCCACTGCTTAATGAATGCGACCTATAGATACGTCGTCGTTGAAGTAATCGGATATAAGATTAGTCTTGCATAATCGGTCATCAATTTGTTCCTTGTTATTGTTGAAATGTAAAAATCTCAATATAAGTTGAAAACGATTCACTTTTCTTCCAATAATGTGCAATGGATGGTAAATTAATACTTCTGGTGTGCATAAATAAGCTAAAGAAAACTCGTAATTCTTTAACGTTGGTATTCGTCCAATCTCGCAGCCGGGAGGATCGTAATAATGAAAACTTTGCTATTTCTTGGGCAGCATAGCGATTGGTTTCTTCAACAATCTTATTTAAAAAAAGATTCTATTTTAAACAGGTAGAAGAAATCCCCTGGCGATTTCCCTTAAAGTCAAACTGTGGTGGATCCCTTTTGTCGGTTGTCCAATTATCCGCATCGTTTTGATATGTGATGCTTATCGATGCTTCATCGGCAGAACTATGACACTGCTCACTCGATGAAGTTAATTGAATTATTCGAAGCCCTTTTGATGGGAAAAGTGATATTTCATCTTCAATTTCAAAACTGGACTCGGTCTCCCATTCATTACATCTTTCCAAAACAGTATCGCTATCATCCTTGGAGAACTTTTTCTCGTTGACAGAAACTTCTTCTGCCACATTTATGTCCGTAATAATCTTCATTCAAAAATTTGAATTCATATGGCTATGACTAGATTACAAACTCTTAGTGTTTATTAATTTGCTTTACATTCTTCTGCTTTCTGCTTTCGCATCTAGTCCCATTTGAACTATAGATTGCAGCTACTTTATTAATTCTATTGTTGGATTTATTCTGAATTTTTTATTCAGTGGTAAGGGGTGATTCATCGTGAGGTAAGATTTATAATCTAAAATAAAACACATAAATTTGAAAGTGAACTTAAAAGTTTTATTATCGGTTAAACGAACAATTGATGGCATTTACTTTTGAAAATGATATTATGTAATAGTTGGCCATGACTACGTCTGAGGTGATCTATTCGGAAGGTCCAATTTTATGAGACTCGTTCGAGCATAGCGACTGGTATCTCACAGATAACACGAGTAATGTTGGCTTGCAAAGCGTCAATCGTAGCTGGCTTATTCCTGAAGACTTGAAACTTTACATATCTCCAGAGAAAATAGTCCAAGATGTGATATTGCACGATCTAGGCGGCCAATTTACCGTACCAAAACGTGAAATTAAGTGCTCACCAAAAAGGATTTCTCAACATGTTCATTGTTTCACGCGCTGTATGGCTCGTAGCACCATCTTGTTGAAACCAGAGCTCATCAGGACCATGTACTAGAATTTCAGGGAGCACATAGTCCGTTAACATGGCGCGATAACGGCTACCATTGACGGTAACATTTTGATTTGCCTCATTTTTAAAGAAATGTGGATGAAAGATTCTACCAGCCCATAAACCACACAATACCGTTGTTTTTAATAGATGTAATGGTAGCCTTTGTTACTCTTCGGGTTGCTCATCAGCCCAAATACGACAATTTTGTTTATTAACGTATCCATTGAGCCAGAAATGGACTTCATCACTGAACAAAATTTCACGATTAAACACCGGATTTTGAGTTTTCCCAGAGCCCATTCACTGAAAATATAACGCAAATTCAAGTCGCCTGGCTTTAGTTCTTGCACAAGTTGAATTTTGTACGCTTTTAGGCCGAGATCCTCACGTAAAATATGCCAAGTTGTCGAATACGCCAAGCCAATCTGTTGAGAACGACGACGAATCGATTCGTACACGTACACTCTCAACTGCAGCTGCTATAGTCTCTTCATTACGTGCTGGATGTGGTCTAACCGGTCGAGTATCATCTACTTGTATAACTTGGGACTCAAATTTTCAAATGGTATTGGCAATAGTGGTTTCAGTAGGTCGATTATGCGCACCGTGAGTTCCTCGAATCTCTCGAAAAACATTTCTTAAAGAATGCTGATTTTCGTAATATAGCTGAACAATTTGGAGACGCAAGTGTAGTGTGAGTCTTTCCATGATGATTTGCCAAAAGATATTGAACAAAAATAATAAGGCAGTTTGATATGATTCACACGTGATCTGTCAAAAAAGCCTATTGAAAATCAAACCTCATGATGAATCACCCCTTATTTAACCGGAGCAGTAAGTTCAAGTAGTGTCTTTTAGACATTTTTAGGCTGACCTGCAACTTACGCAAAACAAAGAATATATACCTGATCATGAACCATCTACCAGAACCTGCAAAACGAATTAGTTATAAAAGAGGCCCTAATGTGTCAATTTGACACAAACAGATCCTGTGTCTAGTTTTCTTTTGTTCATCGAGCCATTTGAGCGTATTGTTGTAGATATGATAAATTTATACGGTGAACGTAAATATGAAAATTGAAAAACGGTGGACATTACGATTATGCGTGCTTATTATGGCATTTTGCTGCTTTCTGGTGTATATAGGTCACATGGTGAATGAATCACGAACAATATTCAGAGGTACAATGTCGTTCAAAAGATACAAAGAAATAACTCGGTGTTTACGATTCGATGATCGGGAAGAAAGAGCGAATTTGCGTGCCCGTGATAAATTAGCGTCGATTCGAGCAATATTTGACAAATGGTTTCATCGTCAAAAATTGATGTATACACCAGGCAGAAATGTTACTGTGGACGAACAATTATTGCCTTTTCGTGGTCGATGTCCATATACGCAGCATATGCCATCAAATCCATGTAAATATGGCATAAAACGTTGGGTTTTGTGTGATGCGGATACATTTTATGTTTATAATGTGGATTTTTATGGTATATTGGACGTAATCGTAACTTTGCACCCGAAGTAAATCAAGCCGAACGAGTGGTTTTGCAGCTTAGTTGAATGGGAGGAATATAACTTGGGAAGATTTTTTTACATTGCATAGTTTGGCAGTGAAATTGAAGCAGCGCCAAATGACAATTATTGAAACCATCACGAAAAATTCCCAAGAACTGCCACCAATCTTACTTGATATGAAAACCAAAACTCATTTAGAATTCGCATTCAATAAGGAACTTGTGCAACTTTGGTTTCATAAGTTACAAAGAGACGCCGTTTTGTGACTTTGTTCAGCACAATGCACAAACAAATAAATAAATGTCCAAAAATTATGTGAAAAAAAAACCGGAAATAATAAATTTTTATAACGCAATAAAATATGGTGTCAATAAAGTGGATGAGATGTTTGGGACATACAGATGTAAGCGAAAAGTCAACCGATGGCCTGTTGCAACATTTTGCAACATGTTAGACATTTCTGCATTGAATGCATTTATTGTCTTCATTGAGTTGCAGCCGTTGTGGAACTGTACGAAAAAAAAACCATCGTCGACGTTTATTTCTTATCGAACCTGGCAATTCACTGGTGTCACCACATATAATCCAACGTTTTGTCGATTGTGAATGAACTTCGTGGCATTTATGATGAGAAATCATCGACGTCGGCAGTTGCTGCACTAAGGGACAATCGATTGACGCACCATGAACCATCGAGGAAACAAGTAAGATGCCACATATACCCACAAGCAAAGAATACAAACCTTTATTCTGTTGAGTGTGGTAAATGCAGAAAAAAATTTGTCCACAACATCGCTTTATTTTATGTGGAAAATGTGAAGAACACTAAATATTTTTCCAATTTCCTGTTTGTTATATTGCTTTCATTAGAATTTTTTATGTTGTGCCAAATTGACACACAGAGACTGATTTGTGATTTTGGAAAATTTTATGTTTTCTTTAAAATAAAATCTTGGCTCCAAGGGCAAGACGCTCTAAATTTGCTTGGCAGTCTATCTATCCATCTAATTTCTGAGTGACGAACAAGCCTTTTCTCTGAAATGCATATAAACATACACGAGTACTCGTAATTTAAATTACTTCCTTGTTTGCTGCAAGTTTTCCAAAAGATATAAAAAAAAAAAAAAAACAACAAATCCTTTCTCTTTCAACCTTCAATGCGGTTAGTGGAAATTTAATGGATGCATGTTCCATACTCGTAAATAGGTCAAACATCCCCATTAAGTACGAAAACAAGAAAACAAAACAAAATAAGCCCGAAAAGAACGACAAAGTCGCATGAATGATATAAAAAATAGGAAGCGAATAAAGTTACAAGCATCCTTGCACCGTTTTACAACTGAAAGCAATCCTTTATGGTGCTGAGTTGTCCCGAGAAACAACAGCTTAAAGGTGATTGCCGTTGCATCCGTGTATGTGGTAATGATTGTAGACTCCATAAGACTTTAATGAAAACCTTCCTTTGGGGAGGATTGAATTTTTTTTTTTTTTTTGTTGTTTTTGTTAACCACCTCTATAAATGACGTTCTGCTGTGAATGCAGTGGTTGACTCTCTTGAAATGACATTGAATTGTAGTTTGTGGAAATTCCACAGTGATGTGGTTCTTATAAATTTAATTATTCTGAGTGCGGAATAGGGCTGGGATTTAGGGTGTTGATTGAGGATTTGTATTGTGTAGAGCGGCTTTTGTAGAGCTGTTCTTGGTATGTAAATAAAAATGGATGCAGCTGAAAGAGCAATAATGGATCTATATTTCGAGTTTCGAATTAAGATTGCATAGATATAGCATAAATATGTATAAATACACAATAAAAGTTTTATGTATATTTTAATAACACTTGAGCTTAACAAGTGTATCCGATTAAATTTCTAGGGTTCGAAGGGATATATGACAATGAGTGCATCTTCAATCGGTTCTCTATTAACCTATCAGCATTTTAGTAGTTTGTGCTTCAAATTATCAACTACTATCAATTATCAGAGTCAGCCGAAGGAAGATTCTACATCTAAGTTAATACCTAAAGGAAATGGGTATGCATTGCCTTATGTCTTATTAAATTTTCGTTAGAGGTTTGTATTTGACAGTCAGGTTAAAGATGAGTGAGTTCTGGATTAAGGATTTAGTCACAGTGTTCCTGCATATTCATATCCATAACGATGTACAATATTTTAGTTTAATCGTCGTTTTATACATCGTTGCCAAAGCGTCATATCTGTAACGTTAGAACGTATGGATGAAAGGATTTGATGAATGAAATTTTAATACAATACAACTATTTATTGGCTTATCAGTTAGTTCCAGTATTTTAAAGTTTCAAACAAGGTTTTTACTATCGGTTGGCAAATTTGTGTGCCAGTATGTGGGAGAATAATCTTGAAACAGAATAAGAAGTGAAGCCCTAAAGTCTCGTTGCATTTCAATTTCGCTTTAAAAGGTAACAGATTCTCTTTAAAACGAATCAATCCCACCTTTGACTGTTATCCATTGAAATACGCTTTCTGATATATTTGGCTCCACTGATTTTTCCTTGACGTTGTTTCATTGGTCCCATTCCATCTGTGACTTTAGGTGTTTTTCTTTTTTTTTTTAAGTTTCCGAAAAAAGGAAATGTAATAAAGTGTAAAAGTATCTGCTTGCTGCTTACTGTAACTAAGACAGTAGCTTAAATAATATCGCAGCTTAAATAAGGAACATCTAGAAAGCCCACTTGATGCCGACGAAGTAGTTTTTCGTTGTAGATTTCCCTATGTCTACCACATCAACAGCATACAGTTTAAGCGGTGCGTTTAGTATTAATCGCCAGTTCGCCTTTTGTTAATCGATTTATAGAAAAGGTAATTGAGCTCATTTATCTTAAGACGAAATATGAAATAAAAATATATGCATTGCTAAAGAAGGCGGATAATTTCCGGGTTATTGTGTCGAATGATATCAGGACCAAATTAGGCAAAGTCAGAAAATTCAGAAAAGCGAAGTCTGCAGAGAAAATCTGGCACAGTTCGGTCGATAGGGAAATATGATAACTGCGATAGAATTGAAGAGAATGAATGAATCTATGATTCATAAGGAGATTTTGTATGATACAGAACGCCTCTTGTGTTTTACGTGGACGCCTGTTGTGTAAACTTAAGTCCAAGAGATGTCCCTATATTCATGGCAGTAAGGATACGCCTTACCATCGATCCCCGTTAATCCATTGATACTAAAGTAGAACTTGCTTTGGAGGTACAAGTTTTACCCTTGGTATGGGTCGAAGCCGATCTAAAACTTCTTGCTGATCTTAGAATCACAGCACCCAGTGTTTTGCAACTCTGCCTGGTGTACCGGTATAAAGAGAGCATCAAGATACAAATGTCTCGATAGGGATCATTTATGAGGGTTGTCTGAAAAGTTTCCGACTTCAATGTAAAGATAGCGGCACTCGTCAATAAAGCTAGTGAATGTTATTTGTGCATCTTTTGACAGTTACTTGTTGAAGTTTCAGTCATTTTGGGAGCGCACTTTTTAGTTGACAGTCGTTGGAGTGAGTCGATGTGAGTGTTTTTTGTGAAAATGGAAAAAAATTGAGAATCGAGCTGTTATTAAATTCTTGTTTTTGAAAGGCAATACGCTTACGCAAATCAAAAATAAGTTGGACTATGTGTATGGGGACTCTATACCATCATTTACCACAGTGAAATTTTGGGCAGATGAATTTAAACGTGGCTGTAAGAGCTTGGGAGATGATGAACGTTCGGGACGTCCAAAAACTGCCGCGTTTGCTTACGTTAGACCAAAAACGTATTCGAATGAACATTTCCAACGCTCTGTTAATGAAGTTTAGGCGCAATAAATCCGAGGTTTGGAGCCGATTAATTACTGTAGATGAAATTTGGATACACCATTATACGCCCGAAACAAAAATTCAGTCAAAACAGTGGACTGCAAAGGTCGAGCCGGCTCCAAAAAAAAGCAAAAACTGTTTTTTCGGGTGGGAAAGTGATGGCAACTGTTTTTTGGAATAGTATAGGAGTCATCTTAATTAATTACAGGATCATACTATTTACATTTTTACTGAAGGCAGAAATTGCGGAAAAACGGCCACATTTGCAGAAAAAGAAAATCCTGTTTCACCAAGACAACACGCCGTCTCACAACTCAGCGGTTGCCATGGCGAAAATTCATGAATTATGGTTTGAACTGCTTGACCATCCGCCTTATGACCAGATCTAGTCCCAAGCGACTTCGTTTTGTTCCCTCATCTAAAAAATGCCCTCGGACGACAGAGATTTTCGTCACATGAGGAGGCAATTACCTTCCTGAACAAATATTTTGCAGAGAAAAACGCCAAGTTATTTGGACGGGTTAGAGAGATGGGAGCATCGCTGGGAGAAGTGTGTAGAGTTACAAGGAGACTATGTAGAAAAATAAGAAAAAATTAAAAATTAGAGAAAAAATGTCTTGTATCATTGTTTGGTCGGAAACTTTTCAGACAACCCCCGTATCGTGAACGAGCCTTAATTTTTTTTTGTTTAGATACCTGTCAAATATATTTAGTATACATCAAGTCATTGAGCAAACAGCATCTAATTTTTTCATCGTGTTAAAAATGTCGAATTTTGTACCAGAAAATGATGACTTGCGGGAAGCATTAATTTTTTGTTTTCATTTCAAGAAAAGTGCTGCAGAATCGCATCGAATGCTAGTCGAGGCATATGGTAATTATGCTCTATCAGAAGCAGTATGCAAAAGATGGTTTCAACAGTTCGGAGATAAGGATTTTGATGTGAGAAATGAACAACCGAAAAAATTTGAAGACGCTGAATTGCAAAAAATATTTGATGAAGATGACACTTTGAGTCAAAAATAAATAGCAGAAATGTTAAATGTTGTACAACAAACAGTTTCTGATTCATGGCTATGGGAAAGATCTAAAAATCTGGAAAATGGGTGTCACATGAATTGAATGAAAGACAGGTGGAAAACCGAATGAAATTTTGCTTCAAAGACACAATAAAAAATCAGTTTTGCATCGAATTGTTACTGACGCCGAAAAATGGATTTATTTTCAGAATCCTAAACGGAAAAAATCATGGGTTGATCTGGGACAACCATCAACTTTGACTGCAAAACCAGATCGATTTGTGGGACTATAAAGGTGTGGTGTACCACTAGATCCTAAAACCTGGCAAAACCGTTAATACAGATCGCTAGCGACAAAATATAATCAATTTGAACCATGCATTGATCGAAAAACGAGCAGAATGGGCCAGAAGAGACGGAAAATTAATTTTGCTGCATGACAATGCATTTGCACACAAAGCAAAACTGGTAACGGATACAACCAAAGTACTTGGCTGCTAGCTGCTACCCCACCCGCCGCATTCACCAGACTTGACTCCTTCCGACTACCATTTGTTTTCATCGATGGGACACGCATTAGGTGAGCAGCACTTCGAATTGGGTGACCTTTTGGTTTCCTTCAAAAGACGAACAGTTTTATTGCCGTGGAATCCATAAATTGACGGAAAGATGGGAAAAATATGTAAATAGCAATGATCAATACTCACTTCATATCGGTACACCTGGTACATTGGGTCAAAGACCCTTCCCACGACTTTGGATTTAAACCACTGCCCCCCTACCAGGGGGCGTACCTCTTCAAGTCAAACCCGGACTGTAATCCGGAGGACTCCTGACTCCTATGGTACCATGTTTAAATCCTGCTAGGGACTATAGGTGGTACTGCCACAAAACAGGATCTATGAGCGGCCGCTTGTAATTGGTCAAATCGAAGTAGCATTCGGAGGCAAAAACCTTTACGATAAGACCAATACAATTTTTTGCCCCCATTTTTCATTAGACAACGTCATTGATGGGCGAAACCTTGATAATTGGACGGGAGCTTGTTGTATGATACATTAGGAAGTATCATACATCATGTCACAATAGTAGTCAAACTTATCTTAGCGTTATGTGAACCAATTCGACATATCATATTCAATGCCCTGGCCATTTGGCGTTTTTTGTAGATAAAATTAACCTACTGTATCACCCTTTTAAAGGGTCCTTCGACAGATTGTACTGTATGGTTTTAAGTCGCAGACTTCAAACGGGATTTAAGAAGGACTTCAAATATGGACAATTCAAACCCTAGCGACGTTGATTAAAAAAATAAAAAATAAGTAAAATAAAATACATATAGGGTTTTCTAATAGGGACTTGACAACTTTGAATTTAATTTGCGAACGCACTCTTTCACTAATCATCAAACTGTCACTGTCAATTTATTCAGTAAATTAACATTTTCATCATGGTAAAGAACACTAACGAGCAACGTCTGCAAATTATAAAAATTTTCTACAGATATTCGGAACTCCAATTTTCGGTCGTAATTCTCGCCCTAGTAGACAGGCAATAACAAGTTTAGTGCAAAAATTTGAGTCTACATATTCGTTGTGTGTCAGTGTCAGTGAGACAACGGGTTGGTCGAAGTGTCGAAAATATCGCTGCCGTTCCGACGTCCGTGGCAAACGATCCGAATCAGTCAATTTCATCGCAAAATCATCTTCAGTGACGAAGCTCATTTTTGGCCCAATGGGTTCGTCAATAAGCAAAATATAAGTTATTGGTCGGGTGAAAACCC
Source organism: Volucella inanis (assembly GCA_907269105.1). Lineage (NCBI taxonomy): Eukaryota > Metazoa > Arthropoda > Insecta > Diptera > Syrphidae > Volucella > Volucella inanis. The sequence goes on along the minus strand of OU026154.1, from coordinate 23,738,519 downwards.
ACATGGGCTTCATGAGTCACCACTTCATCTACAAAAAATAACTGTTTGGTACGGTTTGCATGCCGACGGCGTTATTGGGCCATATTTTTTAGTCGACGATAACGATCGTCACGTTACTGTGAATGGATAGCGTTATCGCGCCATGATCACCGATTATTTTTGGCCCGAATTGGAAGATATAGACTTGGACGACATGTGGTTTCAAAAGGATGGTGCTACAAGCCACACAGCATACGCTACAATCGATTTATTGAAGAGTAGACAAGACATGGGCCAGTCGATTGGCCGCCTCGTTCGTGCGATTTAACGCCGCTTGACTAATTTCTGTGGGGTTACGTTAGGTCATTGGTTTATGCCAACACGCCGACGACGTTGGAAGAGCTCAAAGCCAACGAGTGTGGCCGAGTCGTTGAAAATTGGGTCCAACGAATCGGCCCGCGGTGGCCATATGAACGAATTCGAGTTCCATTCATAAATGTTTTGATTGTACTTCAAGCCAATAATAAAGTTTTTGAAATATCTCAAATCGTTTGCCTGTATTTAAAAAAAAAAAGTTGTCAAGTCGTTATTAGAAAACCCTATAGATCGTTTGTCATGTAGCCAATGATGTGCAACAGGTCGTAGGTAACTAGAGGTTTGCAATCCAAAAAGTGGTGTGTAAAAAAGAAAGATGAAAAACTGTGTCGTTTAATATGATACCAGTAAGTGCTAATGAGTAAAATGTCTATGCTTATTCGAAAACGGATTTGCCGTCGGGTGATAATTTAGCGAAGAAGTGTTGTTTTTCAAAATTATTTCTTCGAACTTCTTAAGATTTATGAGTGACTTCTCTATTTTTATAAGGCACTTGAGTACATTGTCTTGGATTATATGGATACATCGAATGCCATAACATCGAAGAAATACTGTAAGGGTTGCAATTGAAGAAAATTAACACAGTGTGTTCCAAACGGATCTGCCTAAACTTCTAGTAAAAGTACTAAGCTGTCTGCATTAAGTGCAGGAGATTTGCAACCAAATTACAGCAAACCATCATTGACGACGCCCCTAATGTGCAACGTATCACCACAAGCCCTAGTTTGATTAAGAGAAGCGGCATCTACAAGTAGAAAAACCAGAGGCACACAAAGCAACACTAATATAGTCCTTCTGACTAAGCAGATATAGTAGCAATATCCAAACTAAACAAAAAAATGGGATATTGGAGCAAACAACCCCATTGACAATCAATGCAAAGTAGCGTGATTTGATGTAATTAGTAGTATACACCAATTTATTTGTAAAAACCAGTTTCCCTGTTTTTAAGAAGAGAGTACAAGACTCTAAAGTGTGATAGACAACGTATGTCCACGATCGATTAAATATTGTATTAACGTGAAGACAAATCTTGAAAAAAATTTAAAAATCCAACTCCCAATAGTTATTTAGATTCAAATCTAGTCCTAAGATTGTAGGGTTTTGGGTTCATCCCTGCGGTATCTAAATTCATAAATTGAAATTTATGAAGCTCCTGCCATAATTAACTTTACTTCTTAGATGAGGAAATGCCTGTTTATGTGCTGCTCCATTTGCTCTCTGAAACTTATACTCTGATCCTACTCCTTTATAGGCAAAAAATCTCCAAAACAAAACATTATACTAAGCGAATTAAGGGTTCAGTCACAGCAGTGACTCACAAGTTTCGTTTTTATTTCAACAGCAGCAATGACTATTATAGTTAGTTGCTTCCCTGTTATCGTTTTGTTTTCATGGGGCAGAGTCATCCGCTTGCGTAACAAAAAATGACAATAGAAAAGACCCGCTGCTATATGAAGGTAATTAACTGAGATATTAAAAGAAAAAGGTTTCAGCAAGATGACTGGCTATCATGAAACTTTTTCGGTACCAATGTAAGAGAATTGCGCGAAACTCACAAGTCAGCGCCAGAGGAAAAGAATGTATTTCAAAATTTCTTTATAACAGATGTAATGAAAATGTAACAATGATGAGATAAGCAGCAAACGATGACCACTTAAATTTAATTTGAATTACAAACATTCAAATCTGTGCGCCCCAAACAAACACGTCCGTATAGTTCTTGCAAAACATCAATACTTGACAGAGTCGACTGCCTTATTGTAATTTTGTTGTTCCCATTGAACACAAAAATAATAATAAAAGTAATCATTCCAAAAATATAAATACTCTATTTAATTATTCTGGAGTACCGCGCTTATAGGTCTTTTACTTTCAAGAATATGGTGATATACGAGGTGTGTTCAAAAAGTAAGGTGACATTTGAAATATCGCGGGTAACGTACATTAGAATTTCCATTTTTTTGGACACATGTCCCAAACATATGTTCAGTGTTTCAAGTATATAGCATACTAAGTTTGTTTTTGTTTGATGTGCTCGGCGATTTCCAATTATTATTGTATAAACAATGGAATTAGGTCATCTAAAATATTTGAGATTCTGACAGTGGCATACGTTGAGTCTGTTCTAAGTAAAAAAAAGGTTTAAAAGTTGTACAAGCTCTCCTAAGACGGCCGATAAAATACCAATAATGTATCTGGCTCTGGAAGATACAGCACATCAACAAAAGTTGATAACATCAAAGCTGTGAAGAAATCGTCGAATTGCCATAAGAGAAGTTGCTGAGGATGTTGGCATATCGGTCAGCTCGTGTCATGCTGATGTTTAGGCCATGAAACGTCTGTCAACGAAGTTTATTCCAAAACTTTTTAATGTTGATCAGATGGACCGTCGCATGAGCATAGCTCAGGATCTTTTGAATGGCGTATATGATGATCCTGACTTGTTCAGGAAGTGGAAGTGCCTAAGGCTAAGTGCACATGAGAAGTGCTTTAAGGATTGAAATAATCGTTGATACAATTGTTTTATATCTGCGGGGTATTACTTTGAAGGGGACAACATTAATATTGATTAATAAATAAATATTTGTTTATAAACATATAAAGACACCTTACTTTTTGAACAGCCCTCGTAAAATTGCCTGCTTACTATGTCTTTTTTAATGTTGTATGGAAAGACTGTTTAAACTAAACGAAAAAATTGGTCGATCCAACCATTCATCTATATATACGAGGGCTATTCCAAAATCAACCTAGATCCGCCAAGATCCGACCGTTTTCGTTCAGTATTTTTTCAATAGTTGGAATAGTTTTAACATGGAGAATACAATTTTATCTCCCGCCACCTGTGAGGTAAGAAGTTTAATTCGTTTTTTGCAAGCCAAAGGAAATGGCGCAGCTCAAATTCATCATCGGTCGTGTGCTGTTAACGGCAATATAGTGATGAGTGATGGTTCGGTACGTGATTGGTGTAGACAATTTAAAAGCGGACGCACAGATGTGCATTATGAAGGAGGTCAAGGGAGCAAATTGATCATGACCAAAGACGTGGTTCACCAAGTTGACCAATTTGTTCGAGAAAACAAAACAGCTCACAGATGTCCACAAGACCCAACGTGTCAATTCAGGAAAAGCATTTCTCGAACGTTTAGAAATGGAAGGTGAAAAATTTTTATAGCAAATTGTGACTGGAGATGAGACTTGGGTCCAGTGTGTAAACTTAGAAAGCAAAGAACAGTCAAAGCAATGGATGCACACTCATTCCCCAAACATGCTTTCATCTATAAATAAAATCTGTTTCATCTGAATATTACTTGTGTCAGAAAAGCACTGCGTTGGCAACCCTGATTCCAATTCGTCTTGTCCTATACACACAGCGGTACATGCGACAGGGGTAACATTCTGAGATATCTTAATTTGTTCCCTAATCCAGTTGACATATGCTGATTAGAGCAACCACATACTGACAAACCGGGTACGATTGAGGAATAAAAGACTTTCTACTGTTAAAGTGTTTTCTTCAATAATTAGCAGAGCACTCAGTGGCCCTAACAACATCAGGTTGAGAATAACAATTACCTTACCTTTTTAGAAGGACATAAGGGATCTGGAGGGTTTTTTTGGGATTCATTCCCTAGTATTTCTGGAAAGCTCATCATTTACCTGGAATTAAAAATAAAAAAAAAAATAAACAAATAAAAAATGTGTTCAGAGTATTAAAATGCGAATAGTATGATTCAATTAAAATTAAAAATAAACGAGGAAACAAGTTTATTAAAAACTTCTCAAATTTACCATTTCAAAAACGATACTGATACTCTGGATTCAAAAGGAACAACGGAAATTAACCTATTTCAGGCCTGAATACTCATAGTACTCATAGGGGAGGTTTGAGGTTACCCTCAAGCATCAATTAAAAGTTTATTTGTGGAAAATACCTTTTCGGGGTACAAAAAAAAAAAAAAAAACGAATGCAGAGCATCCGAAAATAGTCCAATACAGTGAACATTCAAAATCGGAGTCTATTTGTTGTATAATTACATTAGTAAACAGGGATATGTTTTGGGGGATGTTTAAAAATACCCAAATAGATATAGTGCCGACTTCCTTGAGAATTTTCTTCCTGTACATCTTAGGAGAAAAGAATATCATGAGTGAGTGCATTTATTGGATTTGAATATTGGATTTGAATATTGGACCTGAAAATTTCTTCGAAATCGCTTTTCTAATTGAATAGCTGGAGCTGGGCATTGACAGAGGGGTATTTTCTTGTACTTTGCGAAAGACTTAAATAAATTACAGAAGGGAATATAATTTGTGGAAAATCCTTAGAAACAGGAGAGCGAATACAGAAATACTTTAAGGAATAAACAAGAAAACAGCGCCTGGTGTTGCGCTTTAAAGCAAAATATCCAAGTAAGATGAGCCTGTGGGTCATTAAGTCAGAGATATTACAGTTTCTTGGAGTTGCTCCCTTGTTCGTAAATAAATTTGAGATATAGATATGGAGTTTCATGAGACTGCATTTTTAAATTGAGTTTTTTTTTTTTTTTTTTAATTGAAGTCGAAACAATTTATTTAACTTTAAGGTAGAAAAGACACCATGTTGCCACTTCACCCTGTTGCATATTGCATATAAAAAGCAATGCGAGGATTTAAAGGTAACTAATTGCCTGATGAAAGTTTTCTTGGAAAGTTTATAAACTGAACATATACCATAAGTTTATAACTTATCTATGAAGTGAAAAACAAAGACAGGACTTATATGTTCTTATGCTGCCATCAAAAAGTTGTGATTTCAGGCAATGTAAAGGATATTTTAGAGAAACTACAGCAAATTTTTGTGAAAATTAGTGTGACAACTCAAGATTATAAAATTTTTAATTGAGGCAGACAAATGCTATTCAACTGGTATTTTTGCTCTCAAAATAGTCTACATGGGAGCAGTTTTAATAAAGGGAAGCAATGACAACAATTCGTTATGTCTGGCTGACTCAAATTCAAACACTTTACGCCAAAATATGTTAAATTTCAGTCAAAACTACAAACATTACAATCTGTTTGCTATTTTAAATTAATTTGGGTTGTCTTAACGTTGGTTAAAAAGTTACTCAACTCAAAGAAAACTACTCATTGACAATAGTGCCAGGTTTATGCATATAGGATGCTCGGACAGTATTTTTTCTGCATCGTAGGTAAAGAATATCTACACCAGCAACTTAAAGAGTCAACAAGATCTCAAATAACAACAACCATGTCAGGCAAAAACAGAAGTTTTGGCAAAACCACAGAATAAGGCCGACGAACAGTATTCCCATATTTAAAGAGAAATGCAGTCCAGATGCAGTGATATTACAGAAAGAACTTTAATTTCCGAGCTTTGTTCTTAAGCTAAAATATACTGGTTTGGCCTTGAGAACATTCTTACGCCATTGGTTACCAAACATGAAAATTAACATTTTTTTTTTATAATACCGCACGCGCACAAAGGGGATATGAATACCCTTTTACTGGCTTTTTCTCCAGGGCGCGGGCGGGTGGTGTAGTAGTTTGAAACTCAGGTGTATTAGGTTTCGATATTTTTCCCAGAGGTGGTTGTCAAACTGGACGGGACGAGCTAGTACATCCTCATCCAGTGGATCTTAAGTACGTGCTAGTTGTTAGTTTGTTACATTTAGCCCAGCCACCAACCACTATATCACATCAGTGCTATGCATTCATGTCAGAGTGGACGCCGACAGGATTTTCATATAACTACATACAAATTCTATCAAAAAAAAGAATTTTTCACAGAATTGCCTCGCACGGTATTCGAACCCACGACCCACTGCTTGAGGAGTCTATGCATATACCACTACACCACGCCCCCCCCCCCCCCCCCCACATACGAAGTTCAGCATAAGCGAAGAATTTGCCAATTTTACAATCTTTGATAGTGCTTTGAACCAATCGAATGACCTTAACGTTCATGCTTTATACATTTGGGTAAGTTGCAAGTTAGCTTAAAGATGTCTAAAAGACATTTAGGGTTTTCTGATAACGACTTGACAACTTTTTTTTTTAAAATAAAAGGCAAACCATTTGATATATTTCAAAAACTTTATTATTGGCTTGTAGTACAATGAAAACATTTATGAATGGAACTCGACTTCGTTCATATGGCGGGCACGTTTGCAGCGGTCGATTCGTTGGACCCAATTTTCAACGACTCGGCCACACATTTCGGCCGAAACGGCCGCTATTTCGCATTCAATGTTGGCACTGAGCTCTTCCAACGTCGTCGGCGTGTTGAAATAAGCCAATGACTTAACGTAGCCCCACAGAAAATAGTCAAGCGGAGTTAAATCGCACGAACGAGGCGGCCAAACGACTGGCCCATGTCTTAATATAACACGCTCACCATACTTACTTTTCAATAAATCGATTGTAGCGTGTGCTGTGCGGCTTATGGCACCATACTGTTGAAACCACATGTCGTCAAAGTCCATATCTTTCAGTTTGGGCCAAAAATAATCGGTGATCATGGCGCGATAACGCTATCCATTCACAGTAACGTGACGATCGTTATCGTCGACTAAAAAATATGGCCCAATAACGCCGTCGGCATGCAAACCGTACCAAACAGTTATTTTTTGTAGATGAAGTGGTGATTCATGAAGCACATGTGGGTTTTCACCCGACCAATAACGCATATTTTGCTTATTGACGAACCCAGTGAGCCAAAAATGAGTTTCGTCACAGAAATGCGATGAAATTCATCATCTTGGCGCATCTTCTCCAGAACCCAATCGGAGAACGTACGTCGCTTCGAATGGTCCATCGGCTTCAATTCTTGAGTCAGCTTGATCTTGTATGGGTGTAAACCAAGATCCTTACGCAAAATACGCCAGAATGTGGTCTGAGCGATGCCCAATTCTTGAGAACCCGTTGTCTCACTGACACGGCAACATCACACAACGAATATGTAGACTCAAATTTGTGCACTAAACTTGTTATTGCCTGTCTACTAGGGCGAGAATTACGACCGAAAATTGGAGTTAACGCTCTTAAAGTTGCAGTCACCGACTCCGAATATCTGTAGAAAATTTTTATAATTTGCAGACGTTGCTCGTCAGTGTACTTTATCAGTGTGAGGAATATTTTGCTTGAAGTTTTGGATTTCAGAAAGCTGTGTACACAATGGGTGCCGCAGTTTTGGATTTCAGAAGCTGTGTGCACAATGGGTGCCGCACTGGCTAACAATTGAACAAAAACACATTCAAATGTGATTTTCTCAGTAACATTTGGATGAGACTTGGGTCTACCAGCATAATCCTGAATCAAAACAAAAAGAAGCTAAAGCGTGGTGTAGAGCTAGCTTTGGCTTCGAAGCGAGTTAAAGTCCAGAAATCGGACCATTATCAGTTTTTTGGGATGCCAAAGGAATTTTTTTCGTGGATTACTCTCAAACTGACAAAAATGTGAACTCAGTTTATTATTGTAACAGTTAACGTGCCACGATTCCACAAGTCGAAAGATGAGAAGTCATCTTGACTTCATGCATGCACTTGTGGACATTGTATTTCACCACCCAACGTAAGTCGCTGTAACACGAGTCGTGTGACAGAAACTATCAATTGTTTCCCACGACTCGAACTGAGAAACTGCTGATGCAACTTAAAACCTTTGCACGCGCTTTACACCAAATGCGTCGATACGAAGGTGTGGAGTAGGATAAGTTAGACTTGAAATTGAGTTCTAATTTGGGAATCTTGAAATAAAGTCAGAGTAAATTATTGGTCCGCGTTTTATTTGAACGAACGTTGGTATTTTTTTTAGACGTTGTGATGCAAACAGCTTTAAATGGCGCCCGAGCAGAGACACGTCCAACCTCCATCTTTTGATATTCCTGGCGGTGGTCCTTACTTAAGGACATGTGTAGAACTCTCTACTGGGTGCAAGTAGTTGTAAGCCTAAAAAGCCAGCTCACTTATCTACGCAATACTCTGTGTTATTTCCATGCGAACATAGTCAGAAGCTGCAAAAGGGCGAAGATGCGAGGTGTGAGGTCAATCGTACCCTACTAGGTCACCGCTTGACCCAAAAAAGGCAGCGAGTTACCAAAGAGGACAAATATAGTACAGGACCAGCTCCTATGCGAAACACTGGTTTAAGTCGGTTGCGTGTACATTATTTTTTAAAATAATCTGTTCCTTTTCGGTTATCTTACAGATCGCGGTGCAACGAAATTGAGTGTTAACATTTGCAACAAATATGATAATCTTACCAATAATGTTACTAGCAAGTGCAGTGCAAGGGTTCCACATTTTCGAGTATCATTCGTCAATTGCATCAATCAAGGATGGTAAAGCTTGGATCGTCGATGGGTACTTTAAGATAATACACATGGTCAACCTACAGAAGTTTGAAGACACATTGAAAAAAATGGCTGAAATCGTTACGAGCGAAATTCCTAAGCAGAAAACCAAAAAACCTAGCGGAACACCATCTGGCACAGGTCAGAGAACGCATCAAAGGAAGAGATCTATCAACTGGATTGGCTCAGCCTGGAAAAGATTGGCTGATTGGGATAAGGCTCTACGAAATGAACAAGACCTTATAGAAGGAAAATACCAGCAGTATATTATCAATGAGAGGTTCCTTTTAATAACTGAGGAAATAACGAGAAAAATTAACTAGGTCATCGAAAGTTCCAAAAACCAAGTAGCGGCATCCAGCAAGGTTAGATTCGAGCAAGATGCAATTAAATAAAATCTCGATCATCAAAGAAGAAATCATTGAAGTGGTGAGGGCGTGTCAAATGGCAAAGAGCGGCATCGTCAATACAAATCTACTAGACAGAGAAGAAGTAAACAGAGTGATTTACGAACTCGAGACGCTGCACTATACAAATGAAGTCGAAGCGCTCCAGTATAGGATTCCGTCAGTTTTTACAAATGACACTATGTTGCTGTATGTCCTGTCAATCCCTAAGCTGAGCAAGATAACAAGAGCAACGATTTTCAACGAAAGGCAAGTCAACCTACCATTTGACCGAATGTTGGTGAACCACGAAGAGACATATGGTGTTGTCGCAAAATTCCTTACTATAAGTAATCTGAACGCCTGTGAACAGAACGCCCTGAAGAAAGTCAACGAGGATGAATGTATTGCTCGATTGTTAAAATGAGGACACGCATCCTGCATATACCGTACAAATACTGTCGAAATCGTTGAACAACACAATTTTCGTTAAGATTCAGAGTAAAAACGAACGGTTGGTTGTTCGCTATTTTTTTGATGTTGTGGTGCCAATATCTTTTGGACAAGCTGGATGTAAAAATTCGTGAAAGAAGGACCTGCCTTACACAAGAAAAAAAAAAAAAACAAATTTTCATCAAGACAAGGCATCCTCTCACACAGTTCAAATAACCAGCGCGAAGAATTGAAGTAAGAAATGTTGCAACATACACTTAATTCGCCAGATTTAGCTACAAAGGTACACCTTCAACCACTTATGCGCCATCGCAGAAACGACAAACAAAAAACGTTAATTTCCAATTAGCACTTTTAATAAAAAAATAACTGATTGAGGCCAGTACATTTTCATGTGCTCAATTAAAGAGAAAGAAAAACTTACAAATTGGAATGCGTTTAGAGAAAAGTCAGCGATCGAAGGACGAAGAACAAATTGTCCTCATCACTATCGGCTCCTGGTAAGGTAGACTAAGTTTTGTTTTTTCTTAAACAATCTATTGTATTACATATGGTATATCCTTGAAGTGGTTTGAGAGTGCAAAAAAGAGCAGAAAAACTAGAACAATTCCAAATAAAGCTAGTAGAGTTAACTCTATATGGTACACTCTAAGTCCACATCAATCAAATTCAATATAGCGTTGAGGAAATAAAAGAAACCAACCTGGAGAAAGAAGCGTGGCAACGGACGTCTTCCTTCAAGAGCTAGAAGTTATTGACTTCCTTGCGATCGAGGAATTCTTAGAACTAAGCTTGAGGTTTTCTCGTCTGATGGTCGAGCTTTAGTAAGGAGTAGGTGGTCAATACACACAAACTAAACAACGATCTACCAGTCCAATTGTTACTAAAGATTAACAGGTATACAAATTAGAGATAGATACTCCTAGAAGTGTATCTCTAAATGGCAATTAATTATAATTATTTATGGTTCTTTGAAACAACAGGATATGACTCCATTTAATGTATATTGTATGCTTCGGCAAGAGGCAATACATTGTGAACTCAAGGCGATTACCATGATATTGTCCCAGATCAAAGTCAAACCTCAGGGATAAAAACTAGTAAACGTATAAACCCAAAACTGTTATCCAAGTTAACAATGTCTTTGGGTATTAAATCAAGATATCTAGGCCACTGGAAAAAAGTCCCAGCTAAAATTTGCGCCATGCCAAGAATGCTATTGCGTCTAACCCTTTCACTTTCGAAGGCAGAAAAACTCTGGATGAAGGTTAGGTTAGGTATTCTCTTCCTCAATGGAATTCATATAAAAGAATTTGCCATAAGGAATTCCAGACATTTTTACCTTACCAATATCATTTATCAAAAGTAGAACGAAGGAAGTACAGAAAGCCTTTTTCATTCTGTTTATCCTTTCATTGTAAGTTGTACCCTCAGTGATACATTCCTTTCTTCAATCAAAATCAATTCTAAGACGATTCAGTAGATGGAATAAGTGAAAAATTGATTTTTTTCTTATAATTTATTAATACCATTCCATCTCATCTCATATACCTTCGCATATACATATTATTCATTTTAATTGCATCGACAATTTCAATGGAAATAGGACATAGTCAAACATATGCTGGGAGATATGTATTCGTATCTCATATTTACGAGTATTCATTATCCTTTCATGTGGTCGTATTAAATATTAGTACGAATCATACTTATCAGTGCTACCAGGCAAATCAACTCAAACTGGCAGTTCAGTGTTCTGTCAGCTTTTTTGACTAATACGCACGGTTGCATTTCGATATTACCTATCGATAATCCAATAGACGAGATATTGAAAGTATTGTTCTGAACGGCGAACATGTGCTCATCTCTGTAATTCGAAAAGCTGAAGTTAATTCCTCTGCACTGCGTGGAAGAGTCGATTTTAATCCCTTCAAAAAGGCAGTACGAATGTATACGAATTTTTTTCACGTCCTTCGTTATGAGGCAAATACGAGTGCAATATCTCTATCTAGAAACTCATCCTCCCAACAACTTCGTGTATTCATGCATCGTCGTCATTTTCCTATTAAACTTACTGAATGATGTTAATTGAAGTTAATTCAGCTATTCAGCGGATGAGTGGGTTTTATTGTCGGTTATGGGGTTTGTGTGGATAAAGGGATACGACAAGAAGGGGGGCAACTTTTTAAAAAAAATATTTTTGCTATTGGGTCTATAACTTCGTGCGGTTTGCTAAGAGATGGCGTAACTTGTATTATTCCATTGCTATTATTCCATTGGAACATGCGTTGCAAAGCCACTATCATTGTACGTCATTTCCGTATATGTCATTCATTTGAAGCGTAAACAACAATATTTGTTTTTTCACTCAAATATGTCGAACTTTGTGCCTGGAAGTTTATGGTGAACATACGCTAGCTGAGCGAACGTGCCAAAAGTAGTTTGCACGATTTAAAAGTGGTGATTTTGGCTTGGAAGACGATGAACGTCCTGGGCAGCCAAAAAAGTTTGAAAATGAAGAACTGGAAGCATTACTCTATGAAGATTGTTGCCAAACACAAGAAGAGCTCGCCGAATCTTTGGGTGTCACTCAAGCAGCCATTTCAAAACGTTTAAAAGCACCTGGATATATTCAAAAGCAAGGAAATTGGGTTCCACATGAACTCAAGCCGAGAGACGTCGAAAGGCGGTTTTTCATGTCCGAAATGCTGCTGGAACGCCACAAAAGGAAGTCATTTTTGCATCGGATTGTTACTGGTGATGAAAAATGGATCCATTACGATAACCCCAAGCGCAAAAAATCATGTGAAAGCCGGCCAACCAGCCAAATCAACGGCAAAGCCGAATATCCATGGCGCGAAGGTAATGCTCTGTATTTGGTAGAATCAGATGTTTGTGCTGTATTATGAGCTGCTAAAACCGGGTGAAACCATCAATGGACAATGCTACCGAACACAATTAATCCGTTTGAAGAGAGCAGTAGCCGAAAAACGCCCGGAATATGCGACCAGACACGAGTCGCGTGTTGCTATTCCGGTTAAGAACTATTTGGAAAAGAGTGGATGGGAAGTCTTACCCCACCCGATTTATAGCCCAGACCTTGAACCTTCTGACTACCATTTGTTCCGTTCGATGCAGAACGCCCTTACTGAAATACGGTTCACATTAGAGCAGAATATCAAAAATTGGCTTGATTCATTCTTGGCTGCCAAGCCGGCACAGTTCTTTTAGCATGGGATCCAAAAAATGCCAGAAAGATAGGAAAAAGTCACAGCTTCAGATCTGCAATACTTTGAATAATACTATTGTACATGTTTTTCTTGAATAAACGTTCAAATTTTGAAAAAAAAACCGCACGAATCAAATTACATACCCAATAGTTTTGATAGAACCTGGAAGGATAAGTCTGTGAAGGTATTATATAAACTAATCAGAGAATTTTCTGTAGTAAATCTTTTCGGGCAAAACTATTTTCCACCTTTCCCCCAAAGGATGATTACACAATCATAAAGAGTAATCGTAATTCTTTGCTGCTAATTTGGATCAAGTTTGTATAACGTAAATAACCACAAGACTATGTTAACTGTTCATAGAAAAATAGATTTTGAGATCCATCAAAATCTGAATTTGCGGGCAGCTTCTAAAAGAAGATGGCTTAGCGATATAAACTTTCCCTATGTAAGCAAACATTCAAAAAGATAAGAAAGAACATAGCCGTGGACAGTGAGAACGTCCGACCTGTAATATTCGAACTTGGTAACTCAGATTTTCGAGGACCAATGAAAGCTTTTGAATTTTAAACCTTAAACGTTGTAAATGTCTTTTCATCATTGGGTCGGAGGAAAATTCCTGCATTTTACAGACTTAAAGACAGGACTGGAAGGAGTCTGAGATATTTCAATTCCCGAGTTTAACAGAAAGGAATGCGAAATTGTCGAACAAGATAGAAACACTGAAAGTGGCATGGACATTGTGATTAAATTCTGCCGGGATAATTTGATGCAAATTCCGTTCGAAAGTTTACAAGCTCTTTGCCTAGCAACCCGTCGGAGACAGCTGACTGTGACGCTGAAGATATTATAAATAAATCTTTACCATAGTAAGCTGACCAGCACCGTGTTAGTATGTTATGTCTAATGTCTACAGATGGAGACATCGTTCTCATTTAGAAACTTTGGTTAACCTAAGGCATTTTTATAGGACTAAACTCGACTGAATGTATGATTTATAAAACGCCTTCTAAGTCTGTAAATGTGGAATAAGGGCTTGTTTGGCGGATAAGTCTCATGTTAAACTATCTTTCTCCAGACTCCATAGTAATGATAGCCATGCTAGTGCTAGAATTTGAGCCATAAATGTGAAGTGCACCTAGCCCAACCTCTTACAACACTATTTCAGCTTTTAATTACACAGGGATTATTATCCCTCAACCTTGAAAAGATCTTTTATTATTCCCTTACACAAAAAAGGTCGGACTATCGACTAATTGCTAAGCTGTCTTGCATACCTAAGCTTTTTGAGAGCATTATTTATGACATAATGCTTTTCCATTGTAAATCTATTCGTTCCCAAAACCAACACGGATTTCTTAAATGTAGATCTACAGCCAGGGAATTTGTATAAAGCACTTTATATGCACTTTATATGCACATTTATATAAATAGAATCTGGAAATGAAATTGATGTGATTGCCACCGTTTTCAGCAAAGCCTTTGGTAGAATTTCTCATGATATTGTATAATCCTTCTAAAATTAAAGCCTCTTGGTTTCCAACTAAGCCTTATAACATGGGTTCAATCCTATTTAAATAACGACATTACTATGTTCTATTTAGGTCTATGGTTTCTGACCCAATTAAAGCTTCCTCTGGTGTACCTCAAGGCAGCCACCTCTGTCCCTTATTATAATAATAAATAATAATTATTATTGTTATTAATGATATTGATTGCATCATAAAAAATTCATACCTATCTGTTTACGGAGATGATATGAAAACCTTTAGATATATCTTCCTCATACAGCCTAACAGAAAGATTTAGGCAGATTTTGTACTTGCTGTCAGAAGAGTTTCCTTGAGGTAAACGTCAATAAATATCAGTCTAATACTTATACCTGTAAGGTGTTATCCGTGATAAGAAACTCAATTTACGTTCTCACACTAATAGTATAATAGAAAAAACCAACTCTGCTCTTGGCTTTATCAAGCGCTGGAGTTTATCAATCCTTATGTTACCAAATCCCTTTACATAACCTTCGTTAGACTTCTTCTTGAATATGCAACCAAGATTGGTCACCCTACTAAAGAATTCACATCCTCCGGATAGAAGCTGTTCAACTCAGGTTTTTACGATTTGCTTTATGTGATCGACTGAATATTATAAATTTACAAACCCTTTCTACACGCCGGAACGATGCCGATATTCCCTTTATTCATCAAATCTTAGTTGGAAATACTAATTGCCCTTCTTTACTTCAACTACTTTTTTTTAACACCAACCCACGCAATGTTAGGGTTGTGCCAGTTTTCCGGCTTAAATTTCACAAAACGAATAACGGACATCAGGAGACAATGTCTAGAATGCTTCGTAAAATTTACGATATTCTGCCTATCCTCGACTACCACCTCAGCAAATTCTCCCTCGAGAACATTCTTATTTCCACCTATGCCTCACATCCTAACTTTCTTTGATCGGTTCCACCCTTTAGTAAAATTGTTGGTTTTGAGAATATGCTTGCTATAAGCCTTAATAAATCTGTCCGGGGCTGATCTGGCCCTCAAATCAAATCAAAACTGAAATAACTTTATCAAGCTCAACTGGTTTTAACCTACATGCCAGCAATACTAAGCTTTCTTATTTGTAAGGGGATACAGATGTAATAATTGAATTCAGCGATAGTTCACATCAGAAGTTATGGTATAGTATGTACACTGAGTCTCAACGTCTCGTTTCCAATTCTTTTTCAAAACATACATAATCTTTTAAAACTTACCTCGGTAACGAGCCAACGTTCAACTACCATGTAGCTCTAACAGTGTACCATTCTCTGATCAAATTATGTGTTAAGAATACACCCATTCCCACTGGCACAAATTCAAAACAGCAAAAGATACAAAATACACGATCCTAATGTGACGAGATCGACGTTATAGCGGAATTTTTTAGAACGATCTTCACCCGTGACTTAAACTAATAATATAACGAATATTGTTAGATCAAAGAATTATCCACATTGGTGGACCAGAGAGTTGCAGTGCATTAGAAAGAAAGACAAAAAGCTCCGTTCTGACTGTAAAAAATATTCAACCAGGACAATTCAGAATAAAATAGAATAGAAACCCTAAAGAATATTAACATGAACCCGGTATTCTGTATGCTCAGCAGCAGGCACATCTATGTGACACTAGCTAACACTATACTAAAGGTCACTACCTCTAAAGGCATCCACCAAGGAAGAGTGGACCCTGGTTGTTAATGAAATACTTCGGGATGGAGGGGAATAAAAGTCATGCGAGTGAGTAATAGATTTGGCTACCGGCAGGTTTCTCTATAATTCGCGAAATCATTAGCTATAAGATGACCAGAACAATGAAGAATTAAAAAGCAGAAATTATTCTTGAATCAACGCTGTATAATTCTGTGGTACCAACCGTGGCATCGTTCGATATTCTTTACATAAGCGAAAACGCATGTGCACGTATGTAGGAGGTAATATTTAGTTTTATTTTAATGAATTCGATTGGTCGTATACACACTACTCGTATATAGCTTTTAGACTCGTCGATGAATAAGCCATGTTCTATAGGCCCGCACAAAACAGAGAACAAACTTAAGCCTTTTTCTACTAAAACATCGAGCGCCTTCTACTCGTATGTATAATACATCTGCAACCGCAGGTTCGGGATAGCCCCAGATATTACATTTTTATATTCTCCTGTATGAAGAGGCATGAAACTGGAACCAAGTAGGTGATTCGATATCCATCTTTGCGGATGAACCAAAGACAGATATAGACACTGGCGATGGGATTTTTTTTCCGATAAACTGGATCTACGATGTCCAATTCGTCTAACGCGCATGGAACTTAATTAACATTCCTTTAATGAAGCTACAAAACGGCTGAATCCCGTTTAGAAATCGACGATAGGTCCAAATGAGGAACCATCATCTAGACACTGCAAATAAATTCTCAACAATATCCCTTTGTCAAACTCTAATTTAGAAATCAAAATGTGTTTATCAAGACATCAAAACTTAAATGCGATAACGAAGTTTACGGTGACAAATACCCTATCAACCCCACAATCCTAACCTAACCGATTTCTTGAAGCACGGATATAAGCTGGCCACTTCCGATTTGCCTTGGAAGCTTCTTGAGAAACATAAGCTTTGCATGGTCAAACCATCAAAACATGACGGCTTTTGTACACAATATCACGAATATTGCGACGCTTGCTTTATCAACCTGTATTACCATTTAAATCCAATGTTCCGTAGACGGAATGACGGTTTAAATCTTTTTAAACTACATAGTTTACCAGCTGTAACCATCATAAAGCCTGATTTAATTATTAAACGCTAACGTTGGCAATCCATTGAGGACTTAATGGTTATGAACGTTCAGAGATCACAAAAAATAAACAAAACTGATATAAATGACAAAAATCAAATCAAATCAAAAAAAAAAAAAGGCCGAAACTTAACATAAAAAAAAAGTGGTGACTCTGTTTTTGATTTAGTCCTAATCAAAGGAGGGAGACCGCCAAAGGTACGTTTTTAAAAACTTTGTATTTAATTAAAATTCCTGAAATAAGTTGTCTTCTAAAAAGAAACCTTCACAAAATTTAAGCCTTTAAGCAAATTATATTCCAAAACAGGGTTGCCACGTAAACAAAATAAAATAACAAAATAAAAATGGTTTAAAAATTTTATTACATAAAATTAAGTTATACAAAATTCCCATTTTGTTAAAGAGCTCATACCTGTAACTTGCTTGCCGGCGGCGAAACTACCAAACAAATCTTCATCGTAGCCCGTAGAAATTCTTCTCGTTTCGCGTTCAGATCATTATGCGCTGCTTCTTGTTTACTACTGGACAAAAATGGATTTAAATTCCTTACAACAGTGCTCGCAATCGATGACTGAGGTGAGACCTTGTCCTTTCGTTGTTGTTGCTGTTGATGCCTTGCCTCTCTGGAAGGTGAATTAAGTGTAAAGAGCTTTCTTTTATGTTTTCCCGAGCTGGTCGATTCATAGGCACTTGAGGTTTTTCGCTCATGTAATGTTTCATCACCACCTTCTCCTCCGCCTTCGAATCCGAAACCGGATATTGCATCCGTTTGATCTCGTTCTTTATCGGATTTCTCCGTGCTACTACTTGGACTAAAGGCAAACAATGATTGTGTTGGCGAGAGCTTCGCTGTATCCATGGCCTCACCATAGGTGGGATTTTCGCTTTCGGCACTTTCAGAACAATAGGCACGTGCGATTATCTCTGGTAGAAATGGATTATTTGGAGAAGTCAAAGTATATTGGTAGTAGTCTTGTTCTGGTTCCTTCTCCATTGATGCAGTCGTTTCAACAGTTGAACATTTAGAGGATGAATTCTTACCTTCCTCAGACGTGCGAAAGAGAAAACTTTGCAATCGATGTAGTTTTTCACTCTCATGCGATGGATTTCGATTGCCTTGACTACCTGTGATGGTACTTAACTCACCGCCCATCGATATCGGAGCGTTATCCTTAAAACTAAAACTGGACGACGATGGATCTGATACTAAGTCACTACTACCTTCCTGGCTGTTGCTGCTATCTGCACTGAATGTGTGATATTCGAATTCCGGTGGATCGTCGGGACTGTCAAGTAAGAGTGGTCCCAATTTTCCAAGGCCCGGTAATGAAGATGTATATACTGATGGACCTATATGACTAGTTACACCAACACCACCACCACTACCGATACCACAAACGCCAACACCACCACCACTGTCTAGAGGTAGAGGTGACAGACTATTTATAAGATTCGTTGTTTGCTTATCCGGTTTTCGATGTTTTTCTTCGTGTATATTGGACAGATGTCGCTGCGGTTCCGCTAAAGTTTTGGTCTCGAAAAATGTAAGTGTAGTTGGTGGTGTTGTAAAACCTCCGCCCATTACGTTAGTTACAGTCGCAGCGATTGTGGCAACAACAGATGCTGGTATATCACAGACAGAAACCTCTGGTGAACGGACTAATTTGCGATGTTTTTTCAGTATTGCAGATGTTACGGATGTTGCAGATGTTGCCGATGTATTTTGTTGCTTTGTTGAGGCAATGTTCAACGTCTTTTGATTTGATTTCTGATGATCAATTGTGTGAGGTTCGTCCATAATAGGCTATGAAGCGATCTAATAAATTTTCGATTTTCCTTTTCTTTTCTTTTTCTTAATGTTTAGTATATTTTGTTAAACTACTAGTACTTAAGTATGTTACTTAACGGTATCTAAAGTAAGAAGCGTTTAATGTTTTCCCCCCAAAAAGAGATTCAAAAGTTTTGGTTTGTTTTTTGTTTTGATTAGTTTCTAAGTTAACTAGTGTTTTGTTGATTTGATTTTGCTTTACAAAAACAAAAAAGTAGCCCTCGTGTTGCCAATACACCCACAAAAAGGTATTATTTCTCTGAAAAAAATAAAAATAAAAAATTGTTAGTTTATATGAGAATGTGTGTAAAGAGAATGTTAGTAATTGCAACAATTTTATACTACTATCGCATATGGACTCAGTAGAACCCTTTAAAGGAATTTAATTTGTTTGTAATTTCCGCCCATGCAAGGGTGAGTATTAGTCCTCCCCTATAGTGTGGATTGTAAATTTTCGAAGAAAATTGTTCGAATAATACTTGCCAGGAGTCATTGCTTTTCCGCTTTAAATTCAATCATTTGAAAAAGGTCTTTAAATTCACAGAGTCTAGCAGTTTAAATCACCAACCTTTATCGGTAACAATTCTTGTGAGAGGAGTGCTCATAGCTACGTGAAGTTTATAACTCACAATTTAAGCGGCAACAGATGACTTTTTCTTCAAATAAAAGTTTATAATTGCTGTCACCAACGTTGAAATTTTCATTAAGATGAGAGGGACGCGGAAAAAATTGATGCTGAAAAGCAATTGGAAGTTTTTTGATTGAATTTTGGGGAAATTGAAATTCAAAATTTGGCAATTTTGGTAGAGAGTGGAGATGGTAAGCAAGGCATTACCTCATTTATTTTGCATTATTCGAAGAACATGATTACGTTTCTGATTTGAAAAAAAAAAAAAAAAAATAACGACCATAATCTGATTGTTGTTTAAACCATCTTTAAATTAAGTACATATTCTGAGTAGATGTGCACCGCCGTATTTATTAGTGGGGAAATATTATGATGATTTTAAAGTTTCATTTTCAGTTTGATCTAAAGGTGTATTTATGTCATTATTATCCCACTACCAAAGCTCCATGCATACTTGGGGCAATTAAGAAGCAACTTTTCATTCTTTGACAGTAAAAACGATTTTCTTAGTACATTGCTATCTCCAACTGGCATTATGGACGCTAATGCCTGACGTACACCAAACCCACGAATGCCTGTCGATGCAGTAAGTAATAGAGTAATAAACAGGTGGCTGGGTGTTATACGATCAAGGTAGGCTTTGAGCTTCATCAAAATTTCGATGTCCACTGTTGTAACTGTCACTACAAATCAGTTGTGCTAACTTTACCCACTCATAGTAGTCACGGGTTACTAATCACAGAAACGATTTCATGTCTGAATTGGCAGGACCTTTAGAGGGAGAGCAAAAAGCAGATTGAATCAGCAGTTGCGACAACAAACAAACAAACGTTTCAATTCATTTGTCAATTACCTGCTATATCACTGCAATTTAAAAGTTACTTACTTACTTAAAGTAACTATTTAAGGTGGCACTATATTCCGGGGTGGATCTGGGCCTCAACAAGCATCTCAAGGGTGCTCGATCTTTAACTAGTTGTCTCCAGTTTCACACACTAAGTTAATTGAGGTCCCCTTTTACTTGGGTGCGTCACCTGAGTTGCGGCCTTTTTCTACTGCGCTGTCTCTAGGGGCGGATTTGAAGACTTTTTGGACCAGAGTATTGGTGACTGCCCGTCCTACATGACTCAGTCACCTAAGTCGTTGGACCTTTACTCTTCGGGCTAAGTCGACGTCACTGTACGGCCCAAACAGCTCCTCCTTGTATCACCTCCGCAACTTACAGTCTGTGCAGACGGGACCGAAATTCACCTGAAGAATTTTTGCTCTCAAAGCAGCTAAGAGCACCCTCATCCATTTCTCATAATGTCCATGCCTTTGCACCATAGTGCAGGGTACTAGGATTATGAAGGTCTTATAAAGAGTCACTTTTGGTATTCGAGAAACGGCTTTGTTAGTCAATTGCCTTCTTAGCCCAAAAAAGCAATTGACAAGAGTTATTCCTCATTTAATCTAGGTAAAAAAAAATCTCTAAGTACCTCAATGTTATATCTCGCAAGAGTAATGTTCTGTCCGCGACATCGGTGTTGGGTGTCATTTCTGGTTGACTGCACATACTTGGTCTTGCCGTTATTGTGCACATTTATTAGCAAAATTTCTTGAATGAAAAGGTCCTATATGTGTTGATGGGTTTTAAGGAGTTGGAAGGATATATAACAAGGCGACATAGACCTGGTCAGAAAATTCCGTAACGCCACATCAGTCACTGAAGAAAGTTTTCGGTTCCTAACTTGAGAGACAACGCATTAGAGAAAAAACATGCTTTAGGTGGCAGGCAAAATTGGAAGGATAACGAGGATTCAATGAATTGTGGTGTTTGAAGAGAACCTCAAAACAATTAGAGGATGAAATTAGACTCACCTGGCTATGAATCGAGATTACCTTGGGCATTTAAAATGAGTGCAAAAGACAATCCAGAGCCAAAGGATTTAACGCAGCAATGCTTTATGTATTAGAAATAAATAGAAATGACAACGCAACTTTTTTAGGTTTTGACAAATTATTTTCCAATATAATCCCTTCCTTCAGCGTTGCTGCAATTTTTTTTAATTCCCTAGTACTTTTGCTGGCCTGTAAAATACTTCTTCCTTCCAGTGAGCAAACAAAAACAAGTCGTAGGGAGCCAAACCCGGAGAATACGGAGGATGAGGGAGCGACTGGGTTAGAGCTGGTGCGTTATCGTGGTGGAAGTGCACTTTTTTCTTCGCCAAATGTGGTGGTTTTTTCTTCAAATCGGCGTTCAATTGTTTTTCCCTTCTAGGAATAGTCAACGTAGATCACACTTCGCGCGTCCCAAGAAACGCTGGCCATCACCTTTCCAGAAGAAGGCACGGTCTTTGCCTTTTTTGATGCACGTTCATCGGATAAAACCCATTGTTTTGATTGTTCTTTAGTGTGTACCAATGAATTCATGTCTCAATGACGGTCAGAGAACGGCGCAGAAACTCCTCAAAGTGGTCTCACGATTGCGGTTGTTCTCCGGTGTGAGCAAACGCGGCACCCATCGCGTGGACAGCTTTCTTATGCCAAAAATCTCGTGCAGGATATGGCAAACGCGTTCAGTTGAGATGTCTGCTATCTCAGCCAACTCGCGAACTTTAACTGCATGGTCCGCCAATACGAGAATATTGGTTTTTTCCACGGTTACCTCTGTGGTAACCGTTTTTTGGCCACCTGGGCATGGTTCATTAAAAATCGACGTGCACTCGAGGCGAAACTCTGCAAATCAATAATAAACGCTGGTACGGGAAGGTGAATGGGTCCTAATGGGCTTGATTTCCTCGCACGTTTTGCTACAAAATAAAACTAAGCATCGGATTGTTCGGTAGCGCCACTTATCTTCCAATCCGGGTACTCATCAAAAAGCCCTCGTACTTGCTCGTGCAAATTCAGTCATTAGATAAAAAACTTAACACTCAAAAGTGTATGACTACTGTTAAAATGCCAGAGCACGTGCTAAGTTTTTCGAAAATTTGGGTAAAGAGAGATAAAGTGGTTATTTCTCTCCATGGGTAGCATCCAATATTAAATGGGGAGACTAAATTATTAGTGTAAATTGCCTTATTGTTGTATTTGAGGCAACCATTCATCCATCTGACGAGATTTGAAAAATAAATAAATAAATAAGTGGCGTGACAGCCCGATTTGGGACAAGGCCTAGCTTCTCGCACTCATTTGTGTTTCTCAATTTGTGAATTTTTTTACACTCCTGAGCAGGGCCCACTGTTTATTGCCTATTCCAAACGGCTCTCCTGAGAAACTTTTTCATAGGCAGAATTGACTTTCGGAGGTTTCCCATTGCCCTCCGAAAGGGTGATGACGATTTTGAAAAATTTGCTGTTGTGCCCCTACCGGGATTCGAATCCAGGTAGGTAGCGAGAGAGCCAGTGAGTCAACCATCATCGCCACCACCAAGATGAGATTTAAGTTACCTAAAAAAAAAATAATAATGTAGTTCGGGCGCGATTAGAATTGAACGCCGAACCGTCCGATTGGGAAGCGAATACACTACCACTTGAGCCATGGTTTGTGCAGTATTTTATGTGAATTGAAAATTGCACAAGAAATAAAAATGGACGATAATAAACTTAGCTAAGTCAGATATAACATTTAAATCCAAAGAAAGTTTTATAATCAATTAGCTTCCAGCATCACAGCTACACGCTTCTGCAGAATTTGTTTTTTAAGCAAATAGCGCTTGCGAGAACAGTGACACTTCATCGAATGAAAAGCCGAAAATAACAATGTTATGAGCAGGGACCCAATAGTGAGGTACGATCGTCTGGATCGTACAAGGTATTTGCGGTGCAATGTTGAAGTCTATGTCCAGTGCTTCGTCAGATTTTTCTTTTCTTGTTTTCCTCATGTAAAATAAAGAAAGTTTTTTCTTCGCAAAGACAGAACTTATTGATTGCTAACATAACTTTTATCATGTGGATGGCCTTGGCTCAATTGATAGTGTACTGGCTTCAAATCGAAATCGATACGACGTTGGATTCACGGCCGGATCAAGAAGACATGAGTCTCTGGCGGTGAAAAATATTATTGAACGCACTTAAGGTTGAAGCGGTAAAAAAACGCAAAATTCGACGTTGGTTTGCTTAGTTTTGTGTGGGAGATTTTAGCCACGAAAACGAACTACTTGGAAAGCCTGAAACGGTAATTAACGACAATGCAACAAGCAACGGTAGATGCAAACTTATCCCAACAAAAACGGTGCGCGACATTGCGTAGAACATGGGAGTATCCCCCATGACAATTAGCCGACACCTATCTCTAATAGGAACTCCAAAAGTGAGATAGCCCATCAAGTGGACGGGGTTGAGCTTAAGGCACCAAAATGAACCGATTTTGTACCGTAAAATCACGTCTGATGAAAAGTGGATTTTGTATGGCAACCATAAAAGATCTGGGTAGTGGTTCGATGCATAAGAAAACCCAAAACACTCTCCCAAACTAGGTCTTAATCCAGAAAAGATTATGGTGACAATCTGGTGGACATCGAAAGTAACAATTCACTTTTCATTTCTTCAACTAGGGGAAACGAAAGTGGCTGGAAACAAATCGCGTTGGCAAATATGTAGACATGGTTCGATCCTATTGCAAGACAATGCTAGACCCGTATCATCACGCGCAAAACTGCTACAACTGCGTGCAAAAACTGCTACGGGACTTAAAATTCTTCCACATCCAATAGATTATTTCCAATAGATTATCACCTTTTCCGCAGTCTGAAGTCATTTTTTCGGCAGACGGTATTCCGAAATCGAGCAGAGGTCAGAAACGTCTTTCAAGACTTTATAGCATATAAAAAAGGAATAATTAACTTTGAATCACGTTATCATATTTTGACTAAATAAAATATTCTAAAAAAATATATTGGCTTTTAAATGCTTACCTCAACATTACCGACATTTCATGTGGTACAATCTAATAAAAGGAGTCACCAGATTTGTATTTTCTATTTTATACAATTGCCACATAATTGTGATAGGTCAACTCAATCAAATGAGTGAGGTTTGCAACTATAGATTGCTGAGACAAAACAAAATGTAACGTTTGCTTTAATTTTCTACCCTAGCTAGTAGTTATTCCTGAAGACAATAATGTTGACAATCATTCACCCAAAGTATTTCAATTCCCAAGAGAAGGTACATTCCAAGCATACGCGTATATGTATAAATACTCGTAAATGTAATCCTCGGAATTTTCATATTATACTCGGCCATAAGTGTGTGCTCACAATTACGTACATATATCATTTTGACACTTCTTATCCCAAAAAGATTCAATCCGGATATAATAGTAATACTTCACACTGTCATTCTAGGGCTCCCGAATAACTCATTTCCCTTTTATATTTGCCACCCAATTTCCACATCCCGCTTTCCGTTACTGAGTGTCAGTAATATTTCAACCAGTAGGAGGACACTACCGGCCACAATAGCCATCATCTTGATGTTTTCCACCTTTCTGTTAACTGCAAAATAATTATTATAAATTAAATCCGGCAAACAGTACGATTACTGCCATAGAAAATTAATTGCACACACAAAGCGGGTATTTCCGAATAACCCGCCAAAAATTATTTTCGCACAGAAATGATAGAGAATGAGAGCTAGCGAGCAACGAGCGAACACAGCAGGAAGTAAATTAATTACGCATCCTTCCACAGAGCTGGTCTCATTTTAACCACAAATATTTGCCAGGGAAAAGGATAATGACTTTTGGAGACGTTCAAAGGTTTAGTCTGCGTTAATATTGCGCGCTAACAGATATACACTTGCCCATATCCCTTACAAGGACTGATATTGATGATTATGATGATTATGCCGACGATGACGATGAGTAGTGGCAATTTCCTTCGTCCCTTATTAATATTAATAATCGCCAAAGGCTAATGAAAATGATTGCTATTACGACAAGAGCAATTGATTGATGACCTCATTGTAATCATCCAGTCGATTGAGGTCTTGATATTCCTCGATGTTCGAAATGTAGAAGGGCACTTAATCCTTTTGCAGCTTTTTGTTTGCGAAATATCCTCGAAGGTACTGTCAAATCCGAACGGACTTATATGGATTGCCCTTTTGTTCTCTCTTTACTATGAGAATTTGCGAACCAACCGTTCGGACGTATTTTTTCATCCCTCACTGCATCGATGGACTGGTATATGCCCAGCAGATCAACGTCTCTTGTTCGTAAAAAATTGGAATTGCTTTACCTTTCTAAAGTGGATGTTTAACACAGACAGTTATCTTCTTCTCTTTCCTCCAAATTTCCTCAGATTCAGATTCACCCTTCTTGGGTTATAAATTTGACCAATGTAACCGATAGACATATTGATTTCGAGATATTTTCCATAAATCCTTCCAAATGTGTATTTTATTTCGAAAGAGCAAACAAAATCCCTTGGCCGGATTAGAAATGACTTTTGAAATATTGATGAACTAAGGTCAGGTGGAAGCAAAGTCTAATGCTACTTAAAAAGAAAGAATGAACGAGACAGACCGACATATTTTCAAAGTTGAAAATCGGGTTTTTAAATTTTCTTGGAAGGTCGGTTCTCTACTTGAAACGGAGAAAGTATTAGATTCACTCTAAAAATAAAAAAAGTGAGAACTGATATCTAAACGTAAGAGTCAAGTTTGAACAACACATGCCGTTTGTTCACGTATTTACGATGAATATCGTATATGTTACTTCGCCTTTTTGTGATATGTTAGAGGTTCGTCCTCCTGCAATTTATGGTTTTTGACGACAAAGATTTAGTGATGTTCCTTTCAGAAGAAATATGCCATACATATAATTCTAGGCATTGATTAAATATAACCGTAGATAGTTTTTCTGCTCGAAGAAAGCAATTATCCTACAGACGCATACAATTTCGTAAAACGATTTTAGTAACAGTGAGTCTAGAATATGTCTGATTGAACACTTCATCCAACCCGAAAGACACGAAAAGTGAAGAATATTATATAGGGTGATTCATCGTGAGGTTAGATTTTCAATAGGTTTTTTTTTGACAGATCACGCGTGACTCCTATCAAACTGCTTTGTCATTTTTGTTCAGAATCGTTTGGCAAGTCATCATGGCGATACTCACACCACAACAACATCTCAAAAGTGTTCAGCTGTATTATGAAAATCAGCGTTCTGTGAGAAATGTTTTTCGTGCGATTCGAGGAACTTACGGTGCGCATAATCGACCTACTGAAACCACTGTTGCCAATATCATTCGCAAATTTGAGTCCCAGTCTAAATTCGTGGATGATACTCGTCCGGTTAGACCACATCCAACACGTAGTGAAGAGGCTATAGCAGCTGTAGCTGAGAGTGTTCTCAGCAACTTGGCTTGGCGTATTCGACAACTTGGCGTATTTTACGTGAGGATCTCGGCCTAAAAGCGCACGAAATTCAACTTGTGCAAGAATTGAATCCAGGTGACTTGAATTTGCGTCAGGCAAAGGGCTCTGGAGAAACTCAATGAAAATCCCGTATTTTTTTTTGTCGTGAAATTTTGTTCAATGATGAAGCCTATTTCTGGCTCAATGGATACATTAATAATCAAAATTATCGTATTTGGGCTGATGAGCAACCCGAAGAGTACCAAGAGCTACCATTACATCCATTAAAAACAACGGTATGGTGTGGTTTATAGGCTGGTGGAATCATTGGTCCATATTTCTTCAAAAATGAGGCAAATCAGAATGTTACGTTCAATGGTAACCGTTATCGCGCCTTGTTAACGGACTATGTGAAACAATGGACTTGTTAATAAATCATTACGGTGAGCACTTAATTTCACGATTTGCCACGGTAAATTGGCCGCCTAGATCGTAGGATATTACACGTTTGAGCTATTTTGTGTGGGGATATGTAAAGTCTCAGGTCTTCAGGAATAAGCCAGCTACGATTGACACTTTCAAAAGAGATAAATGTCTCTTTGGTTATAAGACATCAGAAAAAGAATTGCATTCAACAAACCCACATTCAATTGAAATTGAACTTTATTGCATTGTCAACTATGTTATGTAGAAATTCCTAAACTATAAACATGCGGGAGAATCTGAAAGTTGATGAGATGGTGATATGCATTTCTAAGATCTATATGAATTGATGTAAGAGCGATGTATTTCAATCAATTTATTTCTTTCCGAAGTAACAGGTAGAAAAAAAAACCCCATCTTCCAAAGTACCTGAAAGGACTTAGAATTTTGGTGGATTCTAGTTCCACTTAGTTGTAGCAGATTTAGAAGGACATAGAGTGCGTTCGGTAGGAATAATCTTACAACGCCTGAGGGCCAGAAGATCATTGCTTTGAATCATGTATTGTGAAGCTATATCTTTGCCCTATTGGGCAGAATCCAATGCAACTTTTTAAGTTCAATCATACTTTCAAACTCCATTTTACAAATCACACTCATTTTTTCGATCTTTTTGTATGTTTATCATTCCTACGAGGGCCAGCCTGTCAAAATTTTTGACAATCTGAGGCTTAGTTTTGTTTTGACACTTATTTCAAAACGTCGTGTTAATTTTGAGATCATCAAAGAGCAGTATCGCTCCGTGATCTGATTTTTGTTTTCGAATGGCAAAACCTGCAGGGAAATCAAGCTTATTCTCGATGATGTATACCATATGGGACCCATTTACTTCCTGTACAACTGTTTACCATTAGTTCGCAGAGTTTCGCCGTGGCCGCACGTCGGTTTTTCATGAACCGCGTCTAGGTGGCTCAAAAACGGTTACCACAAAGAAAACTGACAAAATTCGGCGGACCGCCACACCGTCGAGTGAAAATTCGCAAGTTGGCTGAGATAGGGGGAATCTCAATTGAACGCATTGGCCATATCCGAGATTTTGGGTATTAGAAAGGTGTCTGCGCGATTGGTGTCGCGTTTGTTCACACCAGAGAACAAGCGTATTCGTGCAAAGACGTGCGTGGCCCTGTTTATCTGGAACCTGGAAGAGCTTCTGCGTCATTTCACCGTCGATGAGACATGGATTCATTGGTTCACACCAGAAACCAAAGAACAATCGAAACAATGGGTTTTACCCGGTAAACGTGCTCCAAGGAAAGCGAAGACCTTGTCTTCAGCGGGAAAGGTGATTGCCACCATTTTTTTTTTTTTTTTTTGGAAGCACAAGGTGTGACCGACGTTGACTATTAAAAGAAGGGAAAAATAATCACAGGAGCATACCACGTCGATTTATTTTGCCGATTTAGGGCCGATATGAAGAAAAAACGACTATATTTGGCGAAGAAAAAAGTTCTCTTCCAACACGATAACGCACCGGATCACACTTTCGCAGTCGCCATAGCCAAATTTTTCAATTCGCACTACGAATTGCTCCCCCATCCTCCGTATTCTTTGCATTTGGCTCGCTGCGACTGCCTTTTGTTCCCATACCTTAAAAGATCGCTCGCCGGAAAGAATTACGAGTCGAACGAGGAGTATTTTGCAGGCCAGCAAAAGTCGTGGAATATAATACATGGACTATAAGTCCGTGCCGTTTCTAAGAGAGGGCACCGCTTGAATTAAATTAATACCATTTTCAGCTAGTACCAACCGTCAAAAGATACATTTATAAATTTGACAGCTGTCGGACCATTGGTTCTCGAGATATAGCGTTGTGAGTGAAGCAACTTTTGTTATTGTGAAAAAAGTGGATTCAAAGCAATTTCGTGTGTTGATTTATCATTGCTTTTTGATGGGAAAAAATGCAGCCGATGCAAAGAAGTGGCTTGATAAGTGTTACCCGGACTCCGCACTAGCCGAACGAACCATTCGCAAGTGGATTAAAAATTTAAAATGCACGGAACTTTTGTTGGATTCAAAGCAATTTCGTGTGTTGATTTATCATTGCTTTTTGACCCGGACTCTGCACCAGCCGAACGAACTATTCGCAAGTGGATTAATTTAAAATTTAAAAGTGGTCATACAAGTACCGAAGATGATGCACGCAGTGGACGTCCAAAAGAAGCTGTTTCAGATGAAAACATCAAAAAAATCCACAAAATGATTACGAATGACCGTAAAGTGAAGTTGATCGAGATAGCTGATGCTCTGAAGATATCAAAAGAACGTGTTGGATATATTATACACGAATATTTGGACATGCGAAAGCTCTGTTCAGAGTGGGTGCCGCGTTTGCTCACAGTCGACCAAAAACAACAACGTGTTAATGATTCAGAGGAGTGTTTAAAGCTGTTCAACCGCAATAAAGTCGAATTTTTGCGTCGAGTTGTGACAATGGATCAAACTTGGCTCCATCACTTCACACCAGAGTCAAGTCGGCAGTCAGCTGATTGGCGAGCAGGTGACGAACCTCGTCCAAAACGACCAAAAACTCAACAGTCGGTTGGTAAGGTTATGGCATCCGTATTTTGGGATACACATGGAATAATTTTCATCGACTATCTCCAAAGGGGGCAGACTATCAACAGCGACTATTACATTGCGTTATTGGAGCGCAGAAAAACGGCCGCATTTGAAGAAAAAGAAAGTGCTGTTTCATCAAGACAATGCACTGTGTCACAAGTCGATGAAAACGATGGCAAAATTGAATGAATTCGGCTACGAATTGCTTCCCCACCGACCGTGTTCTCCAGATTTGGCCCCCAGCGACTATTTCCTGTTCGCAGACCTCAAAAGAATGCACGCCGGAAAGAGATTTAAGACCGATGAAGAAGTAATCGCCGAAACAGAGGCCTATTTTGAGGCTAAACCGAAATCGTCCTACCAAACTGGTATCGAAATCGTTTCAATCAATGTATTGGCCTCGAAGGCAACTTTTCAGAAATAAATTATATCTAAATCTCAAAAATCTTAAAATCTAAATTTCTTCAAAAAATTAAGCAAATCAGAATCTTACCGTCAATGGTAACCGTTATCGCGCCATGTTAACGGACTATGTGCTCCCTGAAATTCAAGCACATGGTCTTGGTGAGCTTTAGTTTCAACAAGACGGTGATACGAGCCATACCGTGCGTGAAACAATGGACTTTTTGAGAAATCAATTTGCTGAGCACTTAATTTACCGTTTTGCTACGGTAAATTGGCCGCGTAGATCATGCGATTTCACACCTTTGGCCTATTTTCTCTGAGGATATGTAAAATCTTGGGTCTTCAGGAAAAGGCCAACATTATTCGTATTATCCGCAAGATACCAGTCGCTATGCACGAACGAGTCGCTCAAAATTGGACCTTTAGAATGGACCACACGTGACCAGACGTAGTCGTGGCCAACATTAACATGATATCATTTTCAAAAAGTAAATGCAATGAATTGCTCTTTTAAGTGTTTTTTAAGTGTTTGAGTGTCAGAATAAGGCAACTTTGAGCTATTATTTTGTATAAAAAGGAACGAAGTGATTCTGTCCACCACAATTGACTTGTGTTCCCGCCAAAATCTTTTTCCACAAGCAGAAAATGCCAATGAAGGTCACAAAGAATTTCACAGAACTTCTCACATAATGGTTATATGCGAATCAAAACATCAGTGAACATGAGGGCAACTTACAGAACATAAATTCATAAATACTAAAAGATCAAGTCTTGCTACTAGTTGCCACGTTTCTCTGAGAATCGCAGGTCTTGTTGTGTTTTTATAAACTCACAACCATTTACGAGATTGCTTTCACTCCCAGACTTAATCCGACTTAACCGTCCTAAAATATCAGAAAGAAACCCATTTCTCCAAATCTTGCAAAGTGCAAACCTACATATGTAATTAACCGCACCAGTATGCGTAGGGGTGTGTATGTAGAACAGAACATTCTCTAAGGTTGAATTCTTTATACGATCCTTTTACTTTAATTGCTTGCAATGCAAAATGTATCTGAATAGAAACCATAAATGTTGGCTGTAGAGTATATACATAGCAATACTAGAAATGTCATCTGTGATGCGTGCTTTTCCAAGGACGTACGACTACAGCTTATCCACTCATGCCTCTACGGTGTATAATAAAACGAAACGTTTTCCAAAAGCGGCATCAGCAACAGCAGCAGAAAAAAAGCGCATTTACATTATTAAAAAAACCCAAAGATACTTGTAACATTTTCCGTTTTGCCGTTTGAAAAAATAAAGATATTTAATAAAATGATATTCTTGTATTTCTAGACGAGGTAAAAACTCCAACCCAAAAGCATATTTCGTACATGCCAGGCTCCCAATTTTTCGAATTTCGAGGTAAGGGAAGAAGGAAATTATTTATGTTTAGTTTGCTTAGTGTTGAACTGAAGAAAGAATACCTCGGCACGAGTCTCGTCGTGTTCTTCTTCGTCGAGGCCAAACGATATAAAAGTGAAGATATATGCAAGAAGCGTCGGCTATATAATTGAATTCACCGACAAAGAGAACGGGAAATCATGAGAAAAAATTTTGAGAAATGAAGAAATATCTGACATTGAACAGCGAAGATAAATCCAGGATCAAGGATAATATCTTCTAAAAGCTACACCTTGGAGGCGATGTTAGGGACAGGTAGCTGATTTGTGATATTTTTTTTTTTTTTGTTTTCACATAAATATCAAATATCAATTTGAGGAGAGTAGGCCCTTCGCTCACACCTATAGCTACGAGTAGAAGGAGCAGCAAGTACACGAATACAACCACATATTTATACTCTACAAATTGCCAATGTTTGCTTATGGAATTTGTTGTTTCTTTTTGGCCTTTTTGGCACCTCAACCCCCAGAATCCTTTAACTTTCGTGGAGGATTTATTTATGGAATTTCAAGCGGTTTGTGGTATTTGTATCATCGCTTGAGGTATTGACTACCTAAGTATACCTACAGTTACAAGTACTTCCCACTCGGACTTTTGCTCGTATGCAGCGTGAATATCAAGGATATGCTGGAGGTGCTTTTGGGTTTTAGGTTTTTTTTTTTTTTATGAAAAGACCCTGGGACATAAATAAATATCAGTAACATCGGGCGGTATAGAAAAAAAAAAAAAAGCTCCACTAACTGAATTTATTTCCACATACGAGGAGCAGTCTGGTGAACGTGAGCTGAATGGTAGGGGTTGTAGCTGAAGATCCCCTAAAAGATTTCCACTTTTCACAGTTTCATCCTTATTTGTGAGCAGTGAAAACGTTATGTGACTTATCTACATTGGCTTTGCCACCAATATAGCATATGAGTTCGCGTGAGGTTGTAGGTTTGGCCATGAGTTCGGGTGGCTTAAGTTAACTTTCCATTTCTCAGAAGGGAAAACATGAAGCAATTTATTAACAGCAAAGTACTAAAGAATTTCTCGCCTAAGACGAGAAAAAATTTCTTATTCTTAGGGAATTTGCCTCGAGTTATGTTGAAGTAGTAGAAGGAGCTTAGTTTAAATAAGCAGAATCACTTTTTTATGGTTTAAATGGGAATTTGTAGAAAATGTTATTTTTGGATTTATGAGAAGAAAAAATGTTTTAGGTCTTTAAACGACTTTTTCAATTGTTGCTGTAACATGTTTTCATAGCAACTTCACAGTATTGTGCTAATTCGAATTTCTTGGATACAATAAAGTTTTATATGGTGGTAATCTGAATAAATTAATAGGCTTGCTGTTCACGGGATCACAAATGCACAATTAGATTAACAGATTGTGGAATCGAAACGGCGCTGACATCACTCTGTTTATGTACTTCAAATGAAATAATATATCGACGCTCTGCTTACCTTAACCAGACTCTTTAAAGTTTGTTTTTATCAAATGGGACATCTTCTCCTTTATCTTACAATAGTTGAACACGAAACTCAAACAAGAGGAAAACGAGAGACTTTTTCAAGGATATGGACTTAAGGGAGAACGTGCTTTTTGTCTGCACCTTAGAAGAAAAGAATCTTAAAGTTACGCGTGAAAGTGAGCGGATGGGCCCTCTGACAGAAGCTGACACATTGTGAAGAGAACTCTGACAGTAAAAAGCAACAGATAGGGCATAACTAACCGGTCCTTCACGTCTCGGTTTCTTCACGTTGAATTCTAGGGTGAATGGGTTCATTGCTCATACCTCTTAGAAAACGATCAACGTATTGGGTATGTAATTTAATTCGTGCGGTTTTTTTCCCAAAATTTGAACGTTTATTTAAGAAAAACATGTACGATAGTATAATTCAAAGTATTGCCCATCAGAAGCTATGACTTTTTCCCATCTTTCTGGCAATTTGTGGATCCCATCCCAAAAAAACTGCCGGCTTGGCAGCCAAGAATGAATCAAGCCAATTTTTGATATTCTGCTCTGATGTGAACCGTATTTCAGTGAGGGCGTTCTGCATCGACCGGAAAAAATGGTAGTCAGAAGGGGCAAGGTCTGGGCTATAGGGCGGGTGGGGTAAGACTTCCCATCCACTGTTTTCCAAATAGTTCTTAACCGGAACAGCAACGTTGGGCCGAGCGTTGTCATGATAGAAAATTATTGCCTCGTGTCTGGTCGCATATTCCGGGCGTTTTTCGGCTACTGCTCTCTTCAAACGGATTAATTGGATTCGGTAGCATTGTGTATTAATGGTTTCACCCGGTTTTAGCAGCTCATAATACAGCACACCCATCTGATCCCACCAAATACAGAGCATTACCCTCGCGCCATGGATATTCGGCTTTGCCGTTGATTTGGCTGGTGGGCCGGGTTTCACATATGAATTTTTGCGCTTGGGGTTGTCGTAATGGATCCATTTTTCATCATTAGTAACAATCCGATGCAAAAATGACTTCCTTTTGTAGCGTTCCAGCAACATTTCCGACATGCAAAACCGCCTTTCGACGTCTCTCGGCTTGAGTTCATGTGGAACCCAATTTTCTTGCTTTTAAATATATATTCAGCTGCTTTTAAACGTTTTGAAATGGCTGCTTGATTGATACCCAAATATTCTGCTAGCTCTTCTTGTGTTTGGCAACAATCTTCATAGAGTAATGCTTCCAGTTCTTCATCTTCAAACTTTTTTGGCTGCCCAGGACGTTCATCGTCTTCCAAGCCAAAATCACCAGTTTTAAATCGTGCAAACTACTTTTGACACGTTCGCTCAGCTAGCGCATATTCACCATAAACTTTCACCAAAATACGACGACTTTCGGCAGCAGTTTTCTTCATGAAGAAGAACTCCCCGCAAAAACAATTTTTCAGGCACAAAGTTCCACATATTTGAGTGAAAAAAAATTATTGTTGTTTACGCTTTAAATGAATGACATATACTGAAATGACGTACAATGATATTAGCTATCCAACGCATGTTCCAATGGAATAATAACAATGGAATAATACAAGTTACGCCATCTCTTAGCAAACCGCACGAGTTATAGACCCATTAGTAAAAAGCCAGACCCCATCAAAACGACAGCCCCAAGGGTGAACGAGCCTATTGCTCGTACCTCTTCGGAGCCAATGCAAAAGGATAAGGACGAGGTCTCCTCGAGCTTTACTAAGGAACGATGAATCCGACTCAAATCCTCCCAAACGCGAGGAGACTGCTAAGCGACCGTAGCTCTACAACGGAAAAGGAAGTGACTATGCTAGGTAGGGTTCAGACACCTCAGTCTAGAGCTTAACAGCAAGGAATTTTTATGTACTTGTCTAGATAGTGCAAGTTCGTACAAGTTTTCAAGATCAAATTAAATAATATATCGATGCTCCGCTTACCTTAAACAGACTCCGTAAAGTTTGTTTTTATCAAATGGGACATCTTCTCCTTAATCTAAGTTGAACACGAAACTCAAACAAGAGCTTCACTAGTCATCCACGAATCTCAGAGCTTGATTCTAAGTCGGCTTGATCCTGTTCGTATCTTAACTCCCTTGTTTATGAAGGGAAACTCTAATTGCTAGCCCCCTACAATGAGCTCAATCTTTCACCAGAAGTAGTGCATGGTTAAGATTTTCCCGTGGGACTAAGAGGAATTTGTCTGATGTCAGATTATTCACAAGATCTGCAGAATGAATTCATTTCCTTCAATAATCCGTGATCTCTTCCAATCACAAAGGGTCAAATGAGCATGAGAACTCCGCCCTAAAGTGTTCCTTAGCACAATACATTGGTGCAGCTAGCGTTCCTGAAAGTTAAGTTAAGATTACAGAGATTACAGAGATAGGATTGCTTATTCGCTGTCGAGGAAGTCGTGCGTCAAGTGTTAATTTCTTCCCATGTTAAAAGCCATGTCCACCGAACTGCCTGTCACAGTTGCTTATTATATTTTGAAGAGATAATTGTAATCAATCACATTTATAACGTACACCTCTACCTATTCGGAATCTAGACTTAGTGGAAAAGGCAATGATAGAAGTTATCAATTGCTGGTCCCAGAAAAGGACCACATGATTTCAGTGCATAGTAGCGTATTTTATCCTCCACATTCATGTTATGTCGCTCATATAGGAAAGTGACTGTTCACGATGATGTAACTAGTGTCTCTTCATGTTATTAAGCACAGCAGCTAACGCCCTTCAAGATAGTGGATGCTGGTGATAGCGTCTTGGATATACCTAACCAAAGTCGATGTTGATTCAATCGATCTATCCTTTGCAAAAAAAAATTAACTGTGTCTTCATATTTGTAGGTGTATCACTAAATGGCTTTTCCTTGGCAAAGATTACAAGCTGCTCATAAGCTGCGGAAAAGCTTTACGACTTTCCCATTCCACCAGATTGGATGATTGCTGGCGATTAACCCACTAAGAAAGGCGATCCTTTTTATATATATACATTAGTTGAAAGTACTATGTCGTAGGATTGTTTTATATCTTGAGGCTTAATTCAAATTCAATTAAATTATTCATATCACTTCCACTACCCATTAGTGCTTACCACTTAACTGCTCTGAGAAAAGGCAACTTTATTCGTAACTCCCTCCTATATGTCCGCCCAATTAATTGTTGCAATTGTCTAGTTGTTGACGAAAGGCATTTCCACTTGACAGTCCTCCCACTTATAAATCTCACTTCAACCAAAGGACGAAGCATACATGACGACCCATACACGAGAGCAACAACTTAATCTTCCATAAACACGCAAAATCCCATCGCAAGTTCATTTAGCCGATAATATCATACATTAAACTTTCGTCCGACTATTACGTGTCGACACTGTTACTCGTACTTCGTTCTTTTTTCCTAATAGCTCACGGAAGGAAAAGAAGAAAAGAAGAATGAAAGTTATATGAACACAAGTCACCGCAAGGGTTGCACCTAACCACCCTTAACAAGTGATTATGCAAAAATGATAAGTGAATCGGGATGACAGCGATTAAAAGTCGTAGCTAAATGTCTTACTTACACCATTAAGGCAGAGTCTGAGAGTTCATTAGGAAGTTAACTCGCTCCAGCTGGTGTCTGTAGGTTCCCATTTGACAGATAGGAAACGCGGTGAAGCAATATATACTTGAACGAATAGTCATATCTGTGTGAAACTACATTTTTTTGTTAGCTTAACTTGGAACCGGAAAGCAAAAAACAAGGACGAAATGGGAGAAAGCAGTTGCTATGTGATATCTGCTTCAGTGAATAACGAATGACTGGGTGGAACAAGATGTTCTTGTTGAGTGATATTCGTATTTACGAGAACGAATATGGCTATGTAAGGCAGAAAGCTTCGTTCGGTGTGTTTTGGCTTTTGTTATAGGGCATGCGAAGTCTGACAAAAATAATGAAACGAAAAGAATAAAAATGCTGAAGGAAAGAAATCTAAAATTTCGAGTTTTCTGGATGTGCAAAGAGACAGTCGTTATATTACATAAATATGTTAAATGCAAGTGAAATCGATACTAGTTAGCACTAAGTATTGTTTATGATCAATGCTCACATTACAATGTGATTGTCTGAAATTGTATGGTGACCAGTAGCTGTTCTTCTACAAATGATACTGTTAGAACTTTCCTTTAATCTACATATATATATGCAGAAGGGTGGTGTAACTTCTCCACCCTATTTGGCATTTTTGACACAGACATAGGGTACTCTTCTTCCAAGTCCATTTGCCTGAGCAGTTTGCTCATATCCTTTTTCTGCATCGTCTACTCTTTTCTATTTTTCATGTGTGTTATGTCATGTCCTGTCAGAGTTAAAGGGTTGACAGCCTGAGGTCTTTGTCAGAAAACGAGAAAAATGGTAGCCAAGCAAAATGTGCTGGCCAAAGCTAAAATTAATTAACTACTTCCGTTTCGTTGAAAATAGCGTGTGCTGACGACAAGTACCCTACGTAGAGCTGCGTATATGTATGTCGTATGTATGTAAAGTTAGCAGAGTTTTGACTTATCCTTCGAAGGAAAGGATAATAATTTATGGCAGAAGTCATGTTTGTACATTTGCAATATTTTTGTATTCTACCATCAGCAGAAGATGGTTGAAATGAATTGCGCTTTGATGTGGTGAATTTGTGGCGTTGGCACTTTTCGTAATTTTTTCAGAGAGTTTTTTTTTGTGGGGGTGGGGGGGGGGGGGGGGAATTTTGATTCCTGTGTGAAATAAATGTTGTAATAAAGAGGTTCCGATAGCTGACTGCAAAAATTGGAGGAGGTAGCTTTTAGACGTAATGGGAGAGTTATAATTTGATGAATATTTCTTCGGAAAGGTTTTGATTGAGATGTTTTTGTAACAAAAAGGAATTTAGGAATCTTGGCGTGGTGAAAGTATTTAAGTAATCTCCAACGAACCGAAGAGCAAAACGGGAGTCAAACTCACGGGGCTAAATGGATAGAAGTCGCTTTTAACAGCAGCATTACCCATCTTGGTAAGATCGACGAAGAGGGAACGAAAACTAGGAAGAAGAACTGAGGAAGCTCACTATTTAGCACTCTTGATACCAGGAGAGCTACAGTTCCAATTAAATTCCGCTTTATAGTATACAGGGGGTGAGTAATCGACATCCTTTCCCCCGTACTCGTAGGGCCAAAAATATGAAGATCGAAAATCTAAAAACAAAAACAACAATAACAACATTGGCAACGATACCAAAGACCGGAGCAACTGATTCAGACGCTCATAACGCTATCTTAGGCGATTCAAACCAAGAGGGGAATAGGTCCACTACTCGGGAATCCGCCACTGAAGAATGTAGTTTCGGATGAGGGAAATGTCGGAACAATCTACATCGATATGAAGATGCTACTTCTCCGAGATGCTGACACCTGCTCTATCGCTAGCTCATCCAAATTCTCCACGTCGTCGACTGCATCCATTGGGAATAAAATAGCACATATCAAGTTTGTGATACTCGTAAAAAGACTTAACTGGGAAAAAGAGAGGCTTTTTCAAGGATATGGACTTAGGGGAGAACGTGCTTTTTGTCTACACCTTAGAAAAAAAGAATCTAAAAGTTGCGGGTAAAAGTGAGCGGATGGACCCGCTGAGAGAAGCTGGCACATTATGAAGACAGTAAAAAGCAACAGAAAGGGAATAACTAACCGGTCCTGGAACTTAAAGCTTCCAAACGTTGAATTCTAGGGTGAATTTTGCTCATACCTCTTAGAAAACGATCAACGCAGTAAAATGCATATAGGACACAAAACAAACGCCAGCTCTACAACGGAAAAGGAAGTGACTATGCTAGGTAGGCTTCCGACACCTCAGTCCAGAGCTTATCAGCAAGGAATGGGATGGAAGATGGCATGGAAGTTGTTATTAAACTTAGCTAGAAATCTATCCCACTACTACGCAAAGCCAACTACAAGGTGCGGGTCTGTATAGCCCGATGCAAAATCAGTCTCCTCACGGTTGCCCTGCGTAGAAAGCCGAAACCGAAGGCGAATGCGAACCACCATGCTAAAGATAGTACAAATAATTTTTCACGACAGTAAGACAGCCAGCGTCGCCAATCTTATCTAACTTATAAGAAAGAAAGACATCAACTTCGCCCTCATCAAAGAATCTTGGATAACCCGAGACTATATAAGAGGGCTGAAATCAACCGAATTGGCCACCTATAAGGCCGCAGTAGGTAATGAAACTTGAATTAGGGTCTGTATAGGTAGTTGCATTGCTTCTTAGCAATGACGACCAGTCAGTAGTCAGCTATGAGCGGCAGAATAAATCGCTGCTCAAGCTTGCCCCGACATACGAGTCATATGAATCGACTGATGGACCCTCTTCAGCAATACTTACCTCACTTATCAATAAGGAAGAGCAGAAAAAGTCCGATGTGGATGTCCGATTATTGGATGTCACGCTAATTCCCATCACACACAATGGGATGGCCTGCACACAAGCTTCGAGGTGAATCCCTATTCTATCATAATACATAATCGAATATAATTTTTTAATCGCTAACCGCGGTAATGAATCAACGTGCAAAATAGATGGCAGGTGTTGGATATCACCACGATGAGTGATATCCTTGCCGGAAGTAACTGGGAGCCATCTTCGGACATATCGTTCTGTGATAAAAGAACGATCAAGATCAATATAAAGAATATACCCATACCACCTCTACTGCTAGAAATAGTAACTGGTGAAACTGTACAGAAGAGCTAGATCAAAAACTTTACGTCATTCACGGAATCAAATGGAAAGCCCCAGCGAAAAACGAGTAGATTATGTAGCGGAAAAATTGGGGATAATCTTCACTCAGGATCTTAACTAAGCATGCCTATGAAGATCAAGAAATTTAAGAACTCCCCACATTGGTGGACTAGAGAACTACAATGCATAAGGAAACGAACAAATTGAGGAAATACATGAGCGTAATCTGCAGCATTAAAACAAAGTCATGGAGAAAGTTTTGCTCCAAAATTGAAAGGATAATAGAGCGTGCCAGACTAAGGAAACTCATATCTAAGGAACCTAAAGTAGCTGGAGTTGGAGTACACATTAGCAGTCTTCGTTGGCATTGAAGGAGTCTTCAATAATGTCAATATTTGCGCTACAAGTAGAAACCAATATGCTTCGGAGCATGAACATCAATGCAACAATAGGTAACACGGTATTGAGAGACACCACCTCATGTTGTCCACCTCTCAAGAAGGAATTATATCACCTATTCTGTGGACCCTAGTTGTTAATGAAATATTTCCGAATCTAAAAAGTCAAGAAGTAAAAACGGATGATGTGGTTCTTATTGATTGGTTCAGTGAAATTCTAAAAAATTTTAAAAAATCCTTAGAATCTGAAATCGTTGGAAAATGGGCTGTGAAACAACCATAAAAAGATAATGCCACAATTTTATCTTCCTTCCATAGATGGGACAACACTCCGACTATCCAACAGTAAATTTAGTTGGAAGCTCAATATTAAAGAACGTGTAAAGAAAGCAACGATCGCCTTCTGCGCTTGCAGCCGTATATTTGGAAGAAAATGGGGATCTAATTCAAAGACTTTACTATGGATATTCGATTACGGAAACTTTGTATGGTGGCTAGACTAGAAACTTTGGGTTAATGACAAAAGTACAGAGTACAGTATGTCATATGTATATGAAGCATGCCATGAGAACGACGCCAACGGCGGGATTTGAAAATATATTTGGTCTCTTGCCACTAGCAAGAATCTGCACATCCAAGAATCTGTAGCGAAAAGCGCTTTAAGATTGAGTCAGCTTAATGGGTGGAAACTAAGCCCGAAAGGCCGAGCCTTAATTCTTACAAGTGAACTAGGTTTATGCTCCAATATTTAGCATTCGCCTGCATTTCGCCAAGCTGATAGAAATGAAAAGAAAAGAATGAGCCAGAAACCAAATGGTACAAGACTAGATACCCATTTTCACGGATGGATCAAAGATGTCAATATCCTACGAGGATGTTACAATGATTATTGATAGCCAGGCTACATCGAGACTTGTAAAGCGCTGTCGTGAAAAACTTCAGGTCACAAAGGAGTGGCAGGCAATGAGCTTGCAGACGAACTAGTTCGAAAAATTATCTCTATAGAAAGGGAACTGGCCAGTATCAAGCCTTCATTCTACACTCTGAGAATACAAAGCCAATGAAAAGTGGAAAAAACTTCCAACCTGTGAAACCTCAAGACAATTATCGCCGGTACTCAACAAATTCAGACCAAGACTGATTTTCTTGAAAAGTAGACCTTAATGATCTACCCTTGTTGGAGTACTTAACGACCATAATAATCTGGGGACACACTCAATAAAGCTGTGCCTTGCCGAAGACAGCCTCTGAAGATGCTAAAGGGAGGATACACTCCACTTTTTGTGTCACTGCCCCAGACTCAGTAATTTGAGACAATGAATCGGTATCAAACTGATGAACCAGGTAAATATATAGCGGCTATGGCTCGGCACGAGATGTCGTGGTGTATATTTAGGTAAGTGAAGTCTTCCTACGGCTTGAGAAGCTTCGAAGAGACGGTGAGTAAGTTTTAGGGGCTGTTAAAATAGCGACACGAAATTAAGTCTGCGTTTATGACGAAGCGATAAATTTTCACGCTCTGACGAAGGTAACAAGGAAGCTGGTGAAAAAATTACAGAAGAAGCACATGTCGGCACAGGAAAGTCGAGTATTAGCATAAAACCGAAACGATGTCAAAGCATTCAAAAAAGGCGGAATGATCTGCAGTCTCTGAAAAAGCTACTATTTGATGCAATCAGGCTGAACAGAAAAGAAGCGACGAAGAGTACAAAAGCAAGGATGATTTCTTGGCTATCTGGCAGTTAATTAAATTGTAGGAATGTCATATAAAGTTATCTACTAATTGTATCTCAGCATGCGACCAGTTGGAGACCAGCCATCATGTTGAGAGTTAAAAAAATAGTCTTCTCGGAAAGTACAGATATGGAGGGCTTGCCAAAATCACTATAGAGAGAGTAGTTTCTAGAAATTCATTTCAAATTTTGACGAGAGTAGGGAGTACGAGTATAATAGCTGGAAGAGTTGCTTTGCGGTCCTAGTGGTAAATAACATATGTATGTGCCTGGGTAGGATGCAATATACGGTAATAACATTGGTTGCAACAAGAACGCAGTATTTTCTACGTTTTATGATCACAGATTAGCAGTGTTTTGATAGGTCAAATTGAACCACCTGCGATCATTGCATAGGCTGAAATGTTAAGTGTAATACAACGGGGAAGAACAGTGTTGAGGTGAGTATAATTTTCTTCATAAAAGCCTATCCTGGCTTGTAGGCAAAAATCCGACAAAGGAAGAAATCAATCTTTTACAGAGATACGACTTAATATTGCACTGGCCATTGCCCTTTGGATGAAAGAGTTTGAACTGCGGCTCGAAATGGCAACATTGGTCTGTGGTGCCATATTCATCGATAGTCACATTACAGCCTGATAATAGTCGACGTTTTGTCTTTAAAACAACTGTAAGACTGAAAGTATTGTAATGGTCCCCTATCAGGGATAATGCGTTTGTAGTTAACAATTAATAAGAAAAGGGGAAATAATTATACATGCATAATCCTCATTAGCCTTAGCGCTGCATTTAAAACGATATACCTTAAAACAACATCGAATGGTCATTGGTGTAAACGGTTTTAAAGCCAATTTAGAACACCGAAACCAAAGACGTTAACAAGCAATCGTCACAAACTTGTATCATACTAATTGTTGGAATCATATCTGACCTTGATGAACGTAAAAAAGTATCCTTTCTAAAGGTTCTCCTACAAATATGCCATTTCGACAGGTACGTCGTTAGAATGTTATTTTACAAGCAGTAAGAATTGGAGTGAAACTAAGAAAGATCTGGCGCTGTTCCGCGAGATTAAGGTTAAGTGTAAAACCTTCCCGCTGAATTTCATCGTTGTTTTGTTTGCAGATATTCTCATGAGTAAAATACCAAGTTTTCAGCTAACTTTGCTTATGCCCTATGACCCAAAACCTTTACTTACTATTCATTTTTAAAAACTTTGCTTTCATATTATTGACAGCTTTATAGCTACCTAATTATTAACAGAAGAAGCAAGTCGTGGTAGATTCCTACATCTTCCTCTATGTTCACTTTGTTTTAGCTTTAATAAAGGTGGACTCGCTTTTTGTACGAGTTCTTATTCCAAATTTTTTCTCATCAGATTTTTTGTTATAATTGTTTACCATAGTTTTAATGCCTCCCTATTCGTTTTTGTAAATAACAGAATACAAAATAACCAACCTGTGTCTCTTTACCAAACATATCGAAATGACAAAAGTGGATCGATAATATGATGACCTGAAAGTCGAAAAGAACATTTGCACAAACCAAATTCCACACCCCGAATTTATAGCCTGCCAAACTAAAATTTCCTTCCGCATTTTTCTTTCATATCAATGTACATATTTGATCACTAATTTTTCGGAAAACTTTAGAGAAAAAAAAAGAAAAAATATCGTAACACTTAGAGATCCAACTAGGACGAGTTATCGGCACACTAGCAGTATCTCGTCTCTATCTCCTCTCATATCAATATACCGTATCATCTCTTTACACACAATCACTGGTAGGAAGATTTAGGTATCCGTACATCCACAGAAATTTATTTAGCTGTTCAAATAAGCAAATGAAATTATCTAAAGCTAAACGCATTGTGTAGATAATAAAGACACACAGCATACAGCCCTTAGGCC
This sequence comes from Volucella inanis, assembly GCA_907269105.1. Lineage (NCBI taxonomy): Eukaryota > Metazoa > Arthropoda > Insecta > Diptera > Syrphidae > Volucella > Volucella inanis. The sequence continues at coordinate 23,694,464 of OU026154.1, read as the reverse complement.
ATTTGAATAAGATGACTGAACCACAAAGGATCAGACAAGGCGCAAAGTAAAGAGAGATTGTTTGCATCTTCCAGAGTACGCTTGTATACATACATATATCTGTATCGCATGTAAGTGCAAATCAATTAATCAAATCAAGGAATATATACAATTCTTAACATACAGACATACGAATACTCGTACACTATTGTCTAATAGTCCTTTTGTAGGTTAAATAGATCCTTCTAGTATCGAAAGGCAGTCGACAAAGAATACAACGAGAGAAGTGATTTGATTCCAGGCATAAAGATGAGCATAATCCCAGAGCTGATTCTATGACAAATCTCTGTTGTCTTTGCTTATTTATAGCCCTGAGGATGAGATTTTATTTAGCGTTAAGTGTGTTTAATATTAAATCGGATTGCGGTGAATAGAGAGTCGGGGATGGTATGAGCGTAAAACCAAGGGTATAAAATACAAATACGATAGATGCCATTTGATGATAGGTAAATTGACATGCCAATATAATGATAGATGTTATTGAGATGCTGATAATTAGAAGATGATACAAACACTGGCAAGGACGTTCATCCGATGGAATGCGTATTCAATTCGCTTAGATTTGGAAAAATCATTTATTGGTATAAATTATACAGAGTGGATTGCATTTGGCTTGAATTGATTGAAAATCTGTTATCTCTAGTCTGTTGTTCACATACATTTGTGCTGGTACTGACCTCTTATAATGAGCACCATAAAAGTTTTCAAATGGACTTTCTAAAGAAATCGCTGAAACCGATCTTAAAGACCATAGGCTGATGAGAAGCTACTAGATACACTGTTTTATTCAAAATACCACAAGTAAAGAATACACTTTCGGGACGATAGCTTCAAATACTTACGAGGGCTGTTTTATGAGTACCCGAATTGGAAAATAGATGGCGTAACTGAGCCAAAATAAGTGTACATACCATCACTTAGTATAACCTCTTTCAGCCCGCCTGTGAAAATTTGGTGATAGTCCAACGCTTAGTTTTTTTTCAACACCCCCATTTCAAAACATAGTGTTAGGGTTATAGAAAAAGAGCAGTAACGCTCCGTGATCGTATTTTTGTTTTTGAGTGGCAAAACCTGCGAGGAAATCAAGCCCCTACTCGATGGTGTGTATGGGACCAAACTACCTGTACAGCTTGCCCAAAAACGCTTACCACGGAGGATACCGTGAACAAAATCCATGATTTGCGAGTTGGCTGAGATAGCAGGCATCTCAACTGACATATCCTGTACGAGATTCTGGAGATCAAGGAAAACAAGGAGGAACAAGTTCATTTCAAATACGTTCTTGGTTCTGTTTAATCGATATCTGGAGGAGTTTCGTGACCGTTGGTGAGACATTGGTTTAATGGTACACACCAGAGACTAAAGAACAATCGAAACAATGGGTTTTACCCGATAAACGTGTTCCTAAAAAGGCGGAAAGTTGATGACCACCTTTTTTTGTGACGCGCGAGATGTGATTCACATTGACTATTTGGAGAATGGAAAAACAATAACAGGAGCATACTACGTCGACTTTATTGGGTCAATTCAACGCCGATTTGAAGAAAAAACGACCACATTTGGCGAAGAAGAAAGTGCTCTTCCACCATGACAATGCACCGGCTCACACCTCCGTAACCCCACAACCAAATTTGTAGAATTTCACTACGAATTGCTTCCCTATCCTTCGTATTGGCTCCCTGCGACTTCTTTTTCTTCTCAAACATTGAAAGATCGCTCGCCGGAAAGAAGTGCGGGTCGAACCAGGAAGTCAACAAAAGTAGGCCAACAAAAGAGATGCAGCACCGCTGGGAAAATAAGTCGGGTTGAAAGGATTAAATTAAAAAAATAAATTGTCAAAAAAATTTATTATTTCTAAGCCGCGTATTCATCAAACAGCCCTCGTATATGTAGATGTCGGTTTGTAGCTTTGGAAAACGCCATTATAGACATTCAGTTTCGTCTGATAAATGATGGTGAACCAAAAAAAAAAAAAAAGAATACGAGTATAACTATATTTGTACTCTTCGACGTCGTTAAAATGCCACGGGCTTTTTCAAATGCTCTCTGTGGATTCATGAAGATGATGCGCAGATCTTTAACAATGCCGCGTTATTTCTCACATCCTCACCAAGCTGAATAGACTGACATGAAGTTTCTGTTTAAAGACGAAGATTTAAATTCGTTACAGTTTCCGGTGTTGCGTTTGACTTTATACGATGAAATAAGAAGAAAATCCTTTCACCGGTGAGTTAAGCTTGCAATCTCGTCTTAACAAAACAAGATTCCAGATTTTCCTCCATATTTCGGAAAGTATGTTATCATATCAACAAAAGATATCAAGTATATTGAAGAAAATGAAGAATCTGTTACTCATCTCTCGTGTAACCGGAAACTTTCCGGCATCTAGCCGGGATGTCGAGATAGACGACGTGTTTAAATTTCCAGCGAACTAACAGCAACACTCATATCTGACACTATAAAGTAGGCACAATAAAAAATTACTTGTACAGGTTCCTCAGTCAGACATATGAGCAATGAGGCACGAGTAGGAAAGTTACTAAGTAAGTTCTGAAAACGGAATTGGGTTCATCGACTTCTACGTGAGGCGAAAAACTATTATAGCTTACAATCCCTACACCAAATAATCCTTAACTGGGCTTATCACTTTACAATCGATGCAAAACAACTTTTCAGTCGTCCAGCGCTTCGAGGAGCCAACATCGATCCAAACTACAACTACTTCTAGATAAAGTGGAAGGTCGGATATCCAGTATGCTATGACAACGAAAGCGTCATAGTCTCCCTCCATAATTCGAGAAATTCTAAGTTGTAGGAATTCAATGCAGAACTCCAGTGGCGATGTTGCCAGCGAGCCATCAAGGTGTGTTTGCTTTTATCTGGCCACCACACCGAAACTCCGCTTTTGATGAAGAGTACCGGAAAGCACATGCAACGAATGAACAGCAGAATGAAGCTGATCGCGAACTTTCTGAATCGATAGAGGTCGTTGATAGGTGCTTCGAAGTTCAACCTGAACATGAAGAGAACATTCGAAGAACTTCAGTCTCCGAACAAAAGAAAGTCTCGGCGAACAGTGGTTGCTAGAAATTCCGAGGTATCACTTCTGCAGACTGTTGGCGAAAAAGATTAACAATTCGTTGTTAGGCAAAATGTACCACTCAACGTGGATGACAATCGACAACAACTCCTTCTATTCACTCAAGAAGATAGCGATATATAGTATAACCCAAAAACTAATGCGGTTGGCTTGAATTTGACAAACGTCCTGACGCGGTACTTAAGGCAGTGGGGTATGATTTGCTGAAAAATCTTACACTAACTCATTTGTAATAATATATAGTCGGACAAAAGAATGTCCGCTGAATTTGAATCCCAAGATTGTGTATCTCAAGCAGGGTGACTCTCTTAATCGTAAAAGATCTCGTCTTTCATAGTATGTGAACGCGTAAAACCCTTTACCTACAAAACCCCTTCCCATTGGTATATCTTTAAAATATACCAAGAACTCCAAAACTCTAGTTTTGGTATCCCTGTCAAATCAAAATCAATTCAAAACAATGCCTGGTGATCCATATGAATCTTCAATGACTCCACCAACAATTTTGATTCTACAAAGTAACATGCTGTCATGTCAAGAGATTTTCGCAAACATATAAAAAGTCTGCACAACTACTCGCCTAAGCTAAAAGTGACATTGACGTTATGTTATGAGAAGAAGTAAGATAACTTTCGTTGGAGCAACTGCGCCCAATGAAGTAGAAACGGGAAAAATTGGAGGTAAGTAACATAATGTACATACGTGATGTAAGATACATGCTGTCGACAAAACGAAACACCCAACAAAAATGGCTCGAACAGCACACTTCAATACTTAGCTACAACTTTGAGGTGATGACGGGATCCGCTGTACAATAAAACCAGAGAAATTTGGCGAAAAATCACTCCTACCAATAGCTGTTTTGTCGGACTAGGAAAGTGACTGGAAAAGAAGTTTCTTCTTTTTATCATATCATATCGGCAGACTTGTTGGTAAGGATCCAGACCAACCCCAAACTATAGTGACATCCTAAGTGAAGTAGGTAATAAATGTGAAACTACTACTCCTAGTCGTCATAAGGACTTAAAGCGCACATACATTTACATAGGTATAAGGCTTATCCTCTCCTTTAACCTTTTTCATTGGATTTGACTCATCAACAGAGATATTCAATAATTCCAAGGAAATACGATAACATTTAGATTAATCTGATTAGCTTTCCATCTATAATAATTTTAAGCAGCTTACCAGATAGCATGGTACGTTTTATATGTTTTGTGTGCACCACTAACAAAACTATTCAACACCGTGGTAGTAGCTTCTCTGGTTAATTGTAGTAATGACACGGTTTTTCCAGATTAATCTCCCTCGCTTCTGCGTCTTTCCAAAAACGCTAAAGACATTATCCTAATCCGGAAACCATGCAGGGCAGAAAGCGTAGTTCATAGACTTGGCACATCTGTATACGCTCCACTCCATACAAGTGACAAAGGTAAAATTAGAACTTGTGTATTTGTGAAACGAAGCCTTAATGCATTTTTATATTCTAACGTCAGCGACCCCGACAACATCACTCAAATGCTAACGAACTGGATGGCATCGTTTGAACACTAATTTTTAGACCACAGGTACATCCAATTCAGTCTGAGTGATGCTCCCCCTAGCCAACCAGCATTCCGGAACTGTCGGAAAACTAATTGCCCAAAATACAGAGAACTACTATCAAACATACCATCCTTTGAACTCTCAAGTCCCCTACGTAACACCAATGAGCTGCCCTCTTATTCAACCTAGAGGCAAGAAAAAGCCGCAGTGGCGGACATCAGCACTAGGACCCCTTAGGAACACCCGCACAAAACAACCTAGCAAAAAGAATCCCTGAAAATATATAAGAATGGAGGTAAGCGAAGCGACAATCCTTTAGATCATTCTGTGACAAAATCATAGAAACATTTGAGCTATCGTGGCTAGTTATTAAAAAAAAACCGATGGCTCGTGGAAAACCTCAAGTGATGAATCACTCAATCTGCGACTGGACACCCACTAAAGGTAGCTTCTTATTCGCAGCCAGTAAAAACTAAAACAGGACTACTGCAACCGTAAGCAAAATTCATTGTCTGATTACGAGAGACAAACTGTTTTGCGCATTGCATAGCTTCAAACCATACAAGTCTGCTACAAAGGTTCTCAGATATTATCCTGTCCATGCTAGAGAATATCATGAGGAGCTCTGTAGAGCTGATCCACACACCACTGTCATAGAAGTCAATGTAGTTTTCATTCCCAAGGCGGAAAATGCTATCATGTTATTCCAAACGACCTCAGACCTATAAGTCTATAATCTTTCCTTCTGAAAACTCTAGAAAAACTGATATCCATATTCGAGCTAAAATTGATTCAAGACATTTGTCAACGTGCATACTGTAAAAGAAAGTCGGTGGAACCGGCTCTGCATCATCCATTGACTAGCCACATGAAATGATCCCTACAATATAGAGAATACACAATGGTTACTTTTCTGGACAAAGAGGGCGCCTTTAACAACTTCAACACATCTGCAATCATGACTGCGCTGTAACACCTGCTAAATACAGGATAATCAGCTTCAAACTGGGTGGGACTTCTTCCCAAAGATGTGTCAGCAGAGGAACACCAGAAGGTGAAGTCTTTTCTCCCCTTCTCTGGAACTGAGTAGTTAATGAACTGCTGATACACCTGAAAGCGGGAGGTAGCAGGGTGACTGCCTACGCGTATAGCTTTGCTATAGCCGTCTCAGGTAAGCATGTCAATACTATCAAAGAACACGTGCGTCGGGCGGATCGCTCTATATTGGGTGCAAATCCCCATAAAACTGATTTTGTTCACTTTTACAGGATATATAAAATTATAGACCCTACCTCAATAAACGGTATCAGTTTAGTGTTTTCCGATACAGTAAAATATCTGGGTCTGATTTTTAACAGGAAACTAAACTAAAAACCTATCATTCAAAAAAGAGTTAAGAAAGCGAATAACCCGCTGGCTATACATCTCGGTCATAAGAAAAATACACACCTACGGCGTTGTTGTCTGCTGGAGGGTCTTAGACATTGCAGTCAACTGCAACAAACTTTGCAGAGTCCAAAGAACGGCTTTTATATGCATAAATGGAGCTCTACGTAATACTTTCTTCGCGGCTTTAGACATTCTGTTTCGCTTGACACTTTTCGACATCTTCAGCAGGCAAGTAGATGCGACTGTAGCTATTCGCTTTAAGGCGACTACACAGTGGATAAATATTTTATTTGGCCACGCTAATATTCTTAATATATTAGAAATCCTCACAGAGAATATCGATTACACCATACCTAAACTTAGGTTAGGTAGACGTTCATGTAAGTTTCTCCTCAAGATCCTTCTAGGAGGAAGATGCTTAAATGGGATAACAAGTTAATCCAGTTCTTCACAGATGAATATACAGCCAAGGTTGGTGGCTGTATTTTCCCAGATTAGCTAAATCTAAGCCTCCCCTTCCGTTATCTGTATCACTGTAGCTTGTTCCAGACAGAAATTTTGGCGATTAAAAAAGCATAATCCTGGCTAAAGAATAATGTGATATCTGCAAAGAATAACCTTATATTTTCCGATAGTCAGGCCACTATCAAGTCCTTGGACTTAGTCTCATTAAATCCTTAAATTACCTTTGAATGCCGATCATCTCTCACGGAGATGGCCGAGCAGTTCATCCTTCACCTTTGTTGGGTGCCAAGCCACAGATACATTTCAAAGAATTGCAGGGCCGATGAACACGCCAATATTGGAACTGGATGCTAATAAAAGAACAGACCTTAGGTGGACTGTTGGAGCAATATGTCTAGCGACCAAACAGATCTGAGCAAAGTTGATCTGATCCTTCTAAACAGGAAACATCTCAGCGCCATCATAAGTGTCATCACTGAACACTGCCTTATAGGCAAGCATGGAGGAAGGCTTTGCGCCTTTAAAAACGATTTCTGTAGAAGCTGCATGAAGGAGGAGGAAGAGCAAATAATCCTCCACCTTCTCTCTACATGTACAGTTTTCTCCCACTCTCCTAAGTGGAATGGACATAAACGATCTAAAGAATACAGACGTTATCAGTCTCCTGCACTTCATCATAAGCTCAAAATGATTCCATTAGTAAGAGGATCATAGATCAAAATGGAAGCATAATGTGCTAATAGGCCTAAGTGGGTTGGTTTTCAACCGCTAGTCTTACCTACCTACCTACCTATCATAACTATTGCTCTTTTCAAAACACATGTTTCAGATGGGAGACAGACAAATGCTGACAGCAAAAAGACTATCGAACAATATTGCAACAAAGAGCTAAAGTTTTCGCCTGATTTATGAAATTTTTACATGAATCTGCGTTTGAATTTGCTATTTAACCGATAAGCAGCAAAAAAGATGGATAAAATATTGCATATTAAAGAGATAAGATGACCTATGATATTAAAGTTTTTAGTTGTAGAAGGAAAGGGAAATAAAATCGCGGTAAAAGAATCGATATAACATACAGTCCGCCTCAACTGAATAGGTACAATATTTTTCAAAAAATTTTGCGTTTCATTATTTTCAAATAATATGCATGAATTTGATATTTCATGCTGATGACTGTTTGTCTATGATGTTGAGAAAAGAAAATAGAAAGAATCATTCAAAAAAGCGCGCTTTTTTTTTTGTCTGGTCCTCGTGTAAGGTATTTCATACCAAAATTTTTTTTATGCCTTAATTGAATAGCTAAAGAAATTGATCGACGTTTTAATGTGTTCAATTCTGACTTAGGAAACACAGATTCGTACGGAAAAACCATGAAAGGAGGTAAAAATAACGGCCACAACAGCGGCCAATAAATGAGCAATTTTGAGATGTTGTAATTAGTAAATAATACTTTTAATTGAAACACGGATAGTTACAGAATATTGGGATACCGATTTATTATTTTTTTTTCTCGACTCTATGTTGCCGGCTGTCAAAAAACTATCTCCCGCCATCATTTTCTTTTTTCCATCATGGCCGTCGATCCTTCCTTGTGAAGTTGGCACAAATGCATAATGAAGAGGGCGCACCACTTACACCAACCCCACATTACATTAAATTTAAGCTACCCTTACAATGTGCTTAAAATTCTTCTGATTCAGCTGTGAAAATAATGCAAAAGAGCAGATGTCAATGCTAGAAGAGTAGTTAACTGTGTCAATCTTCTTAAACGTCTGAAACTTCAAAAGAAGCCATCTTTAAACTCACTGCAAAAGTGTATGCGATTTTCGAGGCACGAAAATCCTTGCCAAGGAGAATGGCGTTGCTTGGTTTTCTCAAATGAAAAAAAGTTGAATTTTGATGGACCTGATGGGTTTAATTAATACTTTCACCATATGAGAAAGGACCAGCTTTTGTTTTTAAGCCCGACATCATAGTCGAGAAGTTGGTGTTATGGTATGGGAAGCAGTTAACTATTATGGAACTGTTGAACTTGAATTTCAAACAGTAAAAATTACCACAACAATCTTCCAAAATTTTGTGATATTTTTGGACTCATTAATTGGACTTTCCAACAGGACAACGTGAGGATAGTTAAAAATTGGATAAGGGAGTAAAATGTGGGATTACTTTACTGGCTACCGCATTCACCGGACCATCAGTTTGAAGAAGCCTGGAGAGATATTTCGTTAATTTTTTTGAAAGTACTTTACGATTCCATGGCGGACCGAATTTGTGAAGTGATTATGAACGAAAGTTCATATTCCATATGGAATAGCTTGCAAGAAAACCAGAGAAAAAATAACAGTGCTTTTTGAATTCATATTGTTAATTCCTTTTCTCAACATCATAGACAAACAATAACCAGCATTCAATATTAAATTTACGCACATTATTTCAAGATAGTGAAACACAAACTTTTGAAAAATGTTGTATCTATTCAGTTGAGGCGGAGTGTATATCAATTTCTATTTATAAAAAAGTCAAAGTCTACTTGTATTGAATTCTTGAATTTTTTTAAGTTAAAGCTTTACGGCCACAGTTGATTTAGCCAAATCATATTCCAAGTCATATCCCAGACAACTTTATTACATCTTCAAACAATATGAAGAGACCTTTGAGATGGGACTAAACAAAGAAAAAAATATCATAAAGAATCTGTTTAAGGAGAGTGTATGTTTACGAGTATTGCATCCAGCTCAGTAATTATTCCCTTATAACCCTAAAAGATGATAAAACACATTTATGTTTTCTTAGATAGACGCACAGAAAATAAAGAACAACATCACATAGATCGTAAACAACTTCTTAAAGGCGATTTTCTTTTAAGGCGGTTTCTACATCCTATTCCCCCGTATAACCTTTTTCACATACAACATCTTATTTGAATGGCCCAGGAACCAAAAAGTAAGAAACCAGTTCACAAGAGTACAAACTTAAGTATAAGTCAAGAAGTGTCCCATTAATGGATAGCCATCAATCACAATGAATATCCTTGTAAAACGCTCGTTGAACATCATGAAATGTACCATATCGCAAAGAGAAAAGGAACAATTTAATTCTTAGGCTACGACGATATATGTTATATGCTCCTCACTAAGGACTTAAGGACTTTCTTACAGCCTTTTCACAGGAGGCAATGGTTTGGAAAGCCTCCATCTAAAATGAATTACATCAGTATCAGGCCATTATGTACATATAAGTGCAGGTGAATATATGTATGTGGGGTGCTGAACCTATTTACCATAGCCTGCATATACAAACTCGTATCTTCTAATAAATTGACAAGGGCGATGATTTGGACAATTAATGTCAGAAATTCTGTTCTCCAAGATGAAACTAAATTCCCTTAAGGTGTAGAATGCACAGTGTTGCCAAATAATAATTTCGAATTTTATTTTTCTTTTACATAAAAGTTATTTTTATAGCACGAAATATAGTACAGTAAACTGGGGGACATTCATCAATGCCGTTTTCAGCATGAAAAACGATGTGAAAGCTAAGGCCTTTTGGTTTCATAGTTCTTATTTGCTGTTCATAGAAGTAACACACGCTTTTTTTGTAGTGCTCTGCTGCAAGTATGTAAAATAAGAAATTTATTCTGTTAATTTAGTCGCTACTAAAACTATGTTCTTGAAAATATAATGAAGTTTCGCAATGGGAATTCGATTTAAAATAGACTCACATGTTTAGTATGAAAATTTTAAACAAAATAAAAATTGTGAGATTGGGGCTCTTGCGGATATATTGCAGATATCGACAAGACTATTTTCAATGCTGTGCATAAGCTACAAAATATTATCAGAATGCAATATAAAACGCACAACATAAAACTTAAAAAATGCAACTTCAGGACATGATTTAATACCACCTTGTTAAAAAAAAAAAACGGAATAACCACCGTGTGGCGCTATAATTGTTCCGATTTGAATTCTGTCCCTCTAAATCTTAGCGTCATCGCTTGACATTTACAAAAGTTACGTAGCCAAAAGTACATCTATCTCTGTGTCGGTTGGCGAATTTTTACAATTTTAGAAATGGATTTATATTTACAACAACGAACTTTGACGAAAACATTGATGAAGTAAAAGAAATGTTGGTCAATAACCATCAGAGAGATAGCGGAGGACTTTAACATTGCCTATGGATCCGTCCAAGACATTTTGGTGAATGATTTGGGTTTCCGTCGTGTAGCAGCAAAGTTGATGCCAAAAGACCTCAATTTCATGCAAAAAAGAGACCGTGTTGACGTCGCAAAAGAGATGATTTGCGAGGCAAAATCCGATCCCACATTAATCAAAAGGTTCATTACTGGGGACGAGACGTGGGTTTAACATATAAGTACAGCACGCAATCCAGGCATCAGGCAAGTGAATGGCGTTCACCAAATGAGCCGAGATAAAAAAAACCACGTCGTTTTCAGTGAAAAAAGAAGGCAATGCTCACAGTGCCATCATTACTCGTAATTCGTACAGCCACCGAATTCACCTGATGATTCCCTGTGACTTCTTTCTGTTCAATCGAGTAAAAAAACCACTACGAAGAACGCGTTTCAGCAGCCGAGAGGAAGTAATGGAAAAATCGCAGGAAGCACTGATGGACATACCGAAAACCTAATATAAAAAATGTTTCGAGGATTGGATCAAGCGCTGGTATAAATGTGTTGCAGTCGAAGGGGATTACTTTGAAGGGGACAATATAGATTTAGATGAATAAAATTGTATTTTTAAATTTCTGAATACATTCCGGGAAGGTAGTATATGATACTTTTCGGAAATACGTTTATGAGTTTGTAACCTTAAATCAAATATCCTGCTCTTTGAACTTTATCACTCCCTCTAACGTGAGTATCTAATGTTTCTACCAATTTTTTAACATCAAATAAACTCAGATGGGATTCTTCAAATCTTCAGTTTCTCACATAGTCTTTCACATATCCTTAAACAATTGCAAAATTCTTTGGACTTTATTTTAACAAATCTTTCTTAAGTCAAACTAACTAACTGTCCAGAGACGATATGCACTCTAAGATCTTTAGTAACAGAAAAAATAACAAAACTTCCCTCGTCCCAAAAGACATTCAGCTTTAAGTAAGCCATATAAGTAAAATCATATTAAGAACACTGTTAGTAAAGTGTGATTCATCGTAAGGTTTGATTTATAATCTGAAATAAAAGACATAAATTTGAAAGTGAACTTAAAATTTTTACTATCGGTTAAGAGAACAATTCATGGCATTTACTTTTTGGAAATTATGTCATGTAAATGTTGGCCACGAGTACGTCTGAGGTGGTCCATTCGGAAGGTCCAATTTTAGGCGACTCGTTCGAGAATAGCGACGAGTAATGTTGGTTTGCAAAGCGTCAATCGTAGCTGGCTTATTCCTGAAGAGCGAAGACTTTACATATCCCCAGAGCAAATAGGCCAAAGGTGTGATATTGCACGATCTAGGCGGCCAACTTACCGCAGCAAAACGCGAAATTAAGTGCTCACCAAAATGATTTCTCCACAAGTCCATTGTTTCACGCGCTGTATGGCCTGTAGTGCTGTTATGTTGAAACCAGAGCTCACCGAGGCCTGGTGTTTGAATTTCAGGAAGCACATAGTCCGTACACATGGCGCGATAGCGGTTACCATTGACAGTTATATTCTGATTTGCCTCATTTTTGAAGAATAATGGACCAATGACCAAAATGATTCCACCAGCTTTTAAACCACACCATACCGTTGTTTTTATTGAATGCAATTTTAGCTCTTGTTACTCATCGGGATGCTCATCAGTCCAAATAAGGCAATTTTGTTTATTAACGTATCCATTGAGCCAGAAATGGGCTTAATCACTCAACAAAATTTCACGATAAAACACCGGATTTTCGTTGAGTTTTTCCAGAGCCCATTCACTGAAAATATGACGCAAATTCAAGTTGCCTAGCTTCAATTCTTGCACAAGTTGAATTTTGTACACAATTTGGCTGATACCTTGACGTAAAATACGCCAAGTTGTCGAATACGTGCTAGATGTGGTCTAACCGGTAAAGATTTATCCACTAATGTAAACTGGGACTCAAATTTGCGAAAAGTATTGGCAATAGTGGTTTCAGTAGGTCGATTATGCACACCGTAAGTTCCTTGAATCGCACGAAAAACATTTCTCACAGAACGCTGATTTTCGTAATACAACTGAACAATTTGGAGACACTGTTTTGGTGTGAGTCTTTCCATGATGACTTGACAAACAATACTGAGTGTACAAAAATGACAAAACACTTTGATAGGAGTCCCGTGTGGTATATCAAAAAAAGCCTATTGAAAATCAAACCTCACGGAACCTTATTAAGTTCCGATTTTCAATATGCAACCCCATTAAAGCAAACCATCCCTCCCAGACTTGAACCCATCAAAAACAAATTTGATTAAATGTCTCCTTCTAATCTATTGAGGAAGAGATTCATCAACGTTGTACTCACTCAGATAAATTAAAATTGTCAACAGCAACTATCTTGCTCCCGCCAGTCTGATTAAGTTTCACTTTTCAGCGAGAGATGTTATCAAGTCGTTATTCAAAGTTTTCGTGACAAGTTTTGGTTATACCATATCTAAGCTATCAGTTATCATATTAACATTTCAGACTTTTGCCTGTACGATAGGTCTTAAGCGAACATTTTTTATTCTCCAACCCCTCCTCATATTTTATTACCTTGCTTTATTTGTTTTCTGAAACGTTGTAGTGCTTGTACTTTCTTAAATGTTTTCATTACAGTTTAAGAGTTTAAATACTAAAAAATTTAAATAACGTTTGCCAATACTCATAGTACACCATTAAAACCAGAGTATTTTTCGCAGTAGAAAAGACCACAAATATTAACATTAATTAAATTTTGCATTCATCTTAATTCCTCTGATGTTTTGTAAGATACAATGCGTCAACAACACCAGTTTCAGACAGTAATCAGGGTACTATCATGAGTTTAAGTGCAATCAATCGCAGGATTTGAGATTCCCCTTCAGCTATTGTTCTCCAAATCTACCTTGGGCGATCTTCTCATCTGTCAATTTGGTTGAAAGCACTTCACGGTGCGGCTAATCTGTCACTTCTTCTGCTATGTATTTGGGCATCTATACGTTTTTGAATGTAGGTAGTCGGACAATATAATGTTCGGCAAGAAAATCTTTGGAATCTTGCAATTAATTGATAGTATTTTTCGCTTTTAATGTACATTGTACATTACTTGTACAGACTTCTGTTAGTATATCGAACACAGTTTTCTGCTGGCCATACCTAGTGTGGTTCCACAAATATTTTTGATGAAACAAATTGGTTACTTTTCGACTTGCCGTCCAGCACTATTGATGTTGATTTTTGTTTTTCCTGTATCGACTCAGAGCCATACTTGTTTGCTTCCCCGTCAAAGATATGAATCACTTGATGCAGGTCCATCATATGTAAACTAATATTCACATTTTAAGGCGCTATTGGCCAATGCTAATATTTTTTTTTTTTTTTTATAACTGAACCAGTCATATGTGTTGCAAGTAGATTTGTTATATGATCTTAATGTTATGCGGCCGATAAGGTGAAGAAAAGCTGATCTTGTGGAAATAATGGTTCTTTAACAGTATACCTCCAATGTGTCGACATAAATTGTTGAAGCGTGGCTCTGGATAGTGATGATTTTTCCATTCTTCACCTGAACCTATCCGTCCTTTTGCTATATGGGGAATAGGATATGAGGATATCTCAGGCATTCGCGATAAGAAATAGATTTATACAATATAAATAAGGACCCCTTTCTACTTTCAAAGAGGATGATGCCGCAGTTCCCACTAGCTTTTTGCTTACTCAGATATTGTCTAGCTTCTTCCGTGTAAAATCTCGACCAGGGTAAAGTTAACGTCGTAATTTTGGAGTTGTTCTTTCCGCAGTCAAAAATAGTTTTCACATTCCAGAATATAATTGTTGTCCTAAGAATATACCTTACGAGGTCTGTTTGATGAATAACCAGATTAGAAATGACAATTTATTTAGCTTTCAGCAATTTATTTTTCAATATAATCCCCTGCCAACTCGATAAACTTTTTCCAGCGGTGCTGCAACTTTTTTAACCCTTCCGTATAGTACGACTTTTGTTGGCTTGCAGAATACTCCTTTGCGTGGTATTTCTTTCTGGCGAGTGATGTTTCAAGGTTTGAGAAGCAATTCGGCTAATTTGGTTGTGGCGATTGCGGAGGTGTGAACCGGTGCGTTATCATGGTGGAAGAGCACTTTTTC